>CM057822.1:2500-1202500 GCA_030067965.1 Latrodectus elegans
TCTGTACATGTACATGCAATCCAATCTCTGTTTGACTCAATGCCCAGGCGTATAACTGCTGTTATTACTGCCAGAAGTGGTTGTTCTGGGTACTGATTTCTCAGGATCTATCCAGCCAAATTTTTTGAAAATTTAATCACTTGTTATTTCTAGTATAATATATTTGTCCAATAAATATCATTTTGTTATCTGCATTTCTTCTTGGTGTAGCAATTTTAATGGCCAGTAGTGTATATATATATATAATAATATATATAGATAGATAGATAGATAGATAGATAGATAGATAGATAGATAGATAGATAAATAGATAGATATTTTTAAGAACTGCAAATGTTTTTCTTATACCATTTTATTGTTTTTAGATACTTGTAATTAAAGTTTGTACAATAACACTATTATACAAAAATTCACAGAAATTTATTAATATTTTAATTATAAAAAGTTTATAAAAATATAAAAATTTTCTGGCAGTTTTATCTTTCAAAATTTAATAAAACTGCAAAATATAATCGTTGTTTTAAGAAAAAATTATTACAGTACTGCAAATTAAAAAAGGAATATATTTAATCATAAAGTTGATTTAATCCACAATTATGTCATATGTGTGAAGAATAATTTAACACACGGCTAGCTTATTTCTATATTTATTTAACATTAAAAAAACACAGGTAAATCACACACACTACACAAAAAATGAAAACAGAAGAATATTAAAACAAGGAAAACTCCAACAATCATAATCGAGCAGCATTAGGCTCTAGGGTTAGAGCTCGTCTGGTACTCTCAGTTCGCTTATGATCGCTAGATGGCGTTGCTTTATTACAGACTCCCCCTCTGGCTCTGAAATCGTCTCGATGATGAGCCAGGATTTGACTGTCTGATTTTTGGAGGTCTCCCTCGTTTTCTTAAGGGAGCAACTGGACCTCTGTCTTTCGATGAATGTAGTTGGTATGGCTTTATCACATTGGTATGATATGTACTTAACACTTGATCAGGTGCAGCAGGATCTGCAACATCATATGTGGTAGGAGACCTGTTTCTAAGTGTGAGGTATGGACCTTCACGTCTTGGCATAAACTTTTTACTTTTCTTGTTCCTGGAATTACTCATTTGATGTAGAGTAATCCACACTTTGTCACCTGGCTTATAGTAAGCCTGTCTATGTCTTTTGTCAAAATAGACCTTTCTTCTATCTTGTTTTTGTTCTACTCGCTCCCTGATTTGAGGAGTCAGGCGAGCAAACCTTTTCAAATAAGGCGTTATTTCAGGGACAAAGTTATCATTATTAATAATTGATCTCATGTCATGACGAACATCATCCGTCGTCCTAAGCTCTCTGCCGAATTGCAGATAAGCGGCAGTGTGACCAGTGGTGTCACATCTAGCTGTATTCATGGCAAAACGAATCATCGGAAGATGTTCTTCCCAGGTATCATGCGCATCGCCTACTAAGATGGCTTATCTAGGTTTCAAATCTCTGTTCTTACGTTCAGAGGGATTCGCTTGAGGATGATAAACAGGGATAAGGTCCTGTTTGATATCTAACAAATGACAAATTTGTTGCATGACGGCAGCAACAAATTGTGATCCGTTGTCACTGATTAATCTCTGAGGAAGTCCATAGCGTAGATAAACTTCCTCAAGTAGCGTTTTGGCACAGTTTGACGCTGTGGCTTCATTAAGAGCAAATAACTCAACCCATTTGGTACTCGTGTCTTCCACAATAAATATCCATTTCTTTCCTGTTGAAGTTTCTGGAAGAGGACCAAAGAGATCAATAGCAAGAGTTTCGAATCTTTGCACATAAATAGGCGTTCTAAGCAGACCAGCAGGTTTCTGATTTGTTGTTTTATACCGATTACATTCCGCACATGTTTTGACATAGTCAGAGATGTACTTCCTCATGCCTGTGAAATAATATTTGGAAGCTATCTTATTGTAGGTACCTTCTATTCCATAATGACCAGCTGTAGGAGTATCATGGTATTCTTGCAGAATTCTTTGTCGTTCTTGAATAGGAACAACCAATTGCGCATCGTCTGAATCCGTTTCAGGCGAATAACGATACAAAATACCTTCGTTCATTATATATCCTCGACTGATATAGTTAGCAAAGTTTTCATCCTTACCATTGTTTTCCAGACAATCGATAATTTTCTTCAGATCTGGATCTGCCAACTGTTCTTTACGAATATCACTTGATTTCCTAGTTGGCATATCGACAGAGATTGCATTCATTTCACAGTTTGGATTATCATGAAAGTAAGTTGGTCTTGATAACATATCGGCCACAACATTTGCCTTTCCAGGTGTATATTCTATTTTTAAGTTAAATGATTGGATCTTTAAAGCCCATCTTGCTAAGCGTCCCGAGGGAGACTTTATGCTCAGAAGCCATTTAAAAGGTTGATGATCAGAAGCAATAAACACTTCTTGGTGGTCAATGTAGCCACGAAATTTTTCCAATGCCCAAACTACTGCTAAAGCTTCACGCTCAGTAGTGGAATAGTTGCGTTCTGCTGGGGTCAACAAACGACTCGCATATTCGATAACGTGTTCTTCTGGGCTATTTCCTTGTAGAAGAACTGCGCCAAGGGCATAGTTACTAGCATCAGTGCGAATTACAAAAGGCAAAGATCCATCCGGTTGTTTTAACACAGGGGCTGTTGTCAAACGTTCTTTCAAAGTTTCGAAAGATTTTTGCTGTTCGAATCCCCACGACCAATTGACTTTTTTCTTAGTTAGGTAGCTAAGAGGCCGTGCTATGTCCGCAAAGTTCGGAACATATCTTCTGAACCATGAACAGGTTTGTAAGAACGATTGGAGTTCTTTGACATTATTTGGAATAGGAATTCTTTGGATAGATGCAATTTTCTCTTGATCAGCTTCAATTCCATTTCTGGTGATCCAAAATCCTAAGTACTTAACACGTTCACAAGAAAATTTGCATTTATCTCTATTTGCATGGAGTTTAAATAGAGAAAGTCTCTCAAAAACAGTCTTTAGGTCTTTCAAATGCTTGTCAAATGAATCCGATAGGACTATGATATCATCTAAGTATGAGAGTGCGAAGACATCTTTCAGACCACTTCTGAATTTGTCTATTAGGCGTTGAAAGGTGGCAGGTGCATTTCTTAATCCAAAAGGCATACGTAGATAACAATAAGTGACAAAAGGACAAATAAAAGCAGTTTTGTCCAAATCAGCCTCATCTACTTGAACCTGATGATAACCAGACTGTAAGTCAATGGTAGACATATAGGATGTCGGTGTCGCTTCGTTCAAGAGATCGTCCATTCGAGGTAATGGGTAAGTGTCAGGTTTTGTAACAGCATTGAGACCTCTGTAATCTACACATAACCTGATTTTCCCATTGAGCTTTTCTACGAGTACAATAGGAGCAGCATAAGCTGATTCACATGGTTCGATTATATTCTTTGTTAACAGTTCATCAATTTGTTCTTTAAGTATTTCTCTCTTGTCTGGAGACATATGATACGGTGGAACAGATACAGGATGAGGGTCTAATGTCTCTATTCTGTGCTTAATGAAAGGAGTGGGCTCTCCCCCTGGTTCAAAGCAATGCTTGTAACTTTGAAGTAAGCAATTTAGTTTGCCTCTTTGCGTCTCTGTTGGATGTCTCCCTTCATCGCTTCTCAAGTGAACTATAGTTGTAGTTTCAGGCACCACTGAAGTTTTAGAAATGTTTGATGCTTTTCTTGCATTAGTAGATTTTACATAGAACAAATACAGTCTCTGTGGATTTTCGCAAAAATGCCAGGTCCCATTTTGAACATCGAGAACAATACCAGCTGCATGGAGAAAATCTCTTCCTAAGAGTGTGCTGTTATCCTTGGCTTCAGGTAGAACGAGAAGTTCTGTTGACACACTTTTACTTTCTATACACAGATTGACGATGGTTTTAAGGGCAACCACGGACTGAAGTTTTCCATCAGCAAGAGTGAATGAAATTTTCTTGTTTTCAAAAGCAACTCCATTATCTCGTAAAAAGTTATATAACTTTTCTCCTGCAATAGAATGTGAAGCACCAGTATCTGCGCAAACTGCAATCTTCTTACCAAACAATTCGAAGACAATCATACTTGACATATCTGTATTTATATTATTAATGAATAAGTTCATGCAATTAACAGTTGTATCTTCATGTTTAAAACTTCATACTTTTTTAGAACTTGTACAAATAGAACATTTTGATCTGATAACTCCAGGCGTTCCGCAACCGAAACATCGGATAGATGATCTTCCATCTAATCTAGAAGTAGAGAAACGAGTTATTGGAACTTTTGAATATCGATTTTGAGCATTTTCTGTAGCATTGATCACAGGACGAAATTTTCTATCTGGGATAGTTTTCCTGTTTGCATCTCTTGAATATGTTTCCCTTTGAGACTGGTTCAATTGCTTCTTTGTTCCTTGCCGGACATTCTCATAAGCATCCAGTTTTTCAACTATATCTAGATTAATCCAGTTTGCCCAAGAATCAAGAAAATGATCTTTGACTTCTGGTGGAGTTCGTTTCTTAATTTGATCAGCAATTATTAAGCTTTTGAGTTGATCAAAAGTTGTAATATTCATTTCTTTTATCCATCCCTCAAAATAAGAGGCTAATTCAAAGTAAAAGTCTCGCCATGTTGTATGAGAACTTTTTCTGTGTTGTGAGAATAACTGTCGAAACTTATCAGCAGTAACCCTAAATCTTTTAAGGAGCATTTCCTTCACCTTTTGGTAATTTTGTGCATCTTGTTCATTTTCTCTAGCAAGCAGTTGTGCTATTTCAGTTGGCAAAGATCCAATTAAATATGGTATCCAAGAAGACTCAGGAAGATTCATAAATTTCAACTGTCTCTCGAATATAATTAAAAATAGACCAATTTCATCCTCTTTTGGATTAAATTTAGGAATGATACGATTAAGTTCGAATTTTTGACATTCAGAATCAGAAGCGCCTACAATGGAGGTAGATGCCTTTTGAGCTTCGAGCTGGAGCCTCAGATTTTCCAATTCAAAACCACGTTCATTTTCTAAACGCAATTGTTATTCAACTTGTAACTTACGCAATCTTTCTTCTCCAATTTCCTTTTCTTTTGCTAATCTCTCAAATTCTGCTACTTTTTCAGCCTCTAAGCGATCTTCTATTATAACACTAAGTATGTTTTTCACAAGTTCTTCATCATAATTATCACTTTTAGTTATAAGTTCTCTAAGGTCAATTATTTTCATCTCATCAGACACAGCCAAACCAAGCTCTGTTGCAAGAGTTCGGAGGTCTTGTATTTTAAATTTGCCAAGAAAAGCCATTTTTACCAAAGTCTTTCAATATTAGTGAAATATTTAGAAAATCAAATGATACCAAAAGAAAATTCTTAAACATAAAATTATTCAAATACCAGAAACATCAAATCAAACACTTCAGTATAGCCATTTTAAAAGAAGATAATGTATTTCAATTATTGGAATAACAAAACAACAAGTAATACTTTTGTAGTAAATAATTAAAATAATACTAGAAACTAGCCAGTACAATTACTAAAACTATTAAATATATAACACAAACACTGTAAAATCATCACTACCTACTACTTCATACGAAAATAATAACCTTGTGAATTGTATATATAAAAAGTATCATTTAAATTTTAAAATAATTTTTGAATATATAGAAAACAATACAAACATACAGATTAATTTCAGAAATATTATTCATAGAGTATTTAATATTTTCTTATTAGTGCACAAAAATCATTAAGAATATTCATAAATTCTTTCAAATAGATTATTTAATTATTTCCATAGACCACAAACATAAATTATATATGCAGTAACAGATAATTTTATAATGACAGATACTCATTCTCAGAAATATGAATCATTAGATAATGTAACTAATATACAAAAATACACATTTTCTACAACAATAAGATCAATACAAGAATCAAAAATAAATTTTCAAATAAATTTCTTTTAAATAATACTTAGCAATATATTGCTTTAATAATTCAATACTTTTGTTTTTGATTTAAACAGAACATGTATGAAAGATTACATATTTATAAAATTGATAAAATTCTCTTTGTTATTCCTAAAATCATTTAAATGCAATTAAATAATTACAAATGTATACAAAAACAATATTATATATCATATAATGAACCATAGGACTTTATTTATTGAATAAGTTTCACTAATAAATCTTATACTTATTTACTATAAAATAAAATATACATTCATAGAGAAATAAGATTCTCTTTTAAGAATTATTTAGCTATGAGAAAAAAAAAAAAGGACCCCTTCCTTCCTTCGAAAGGAACTTGAAAGCAATAAATTTCACAGGAACAGAATCGCATTCCTAAAAGAAAAGAAAACAAAACAAGCGCATAGCTTCTCGGCGGCAGTGGTCTGGGTGACTAACTTATTTTCCAACAATTTTGCGAATTTCGTTTTTAAAGTAACCTGATTTCGCCTTTAATATTCAGTATAAATGATCAAATTATACGACTACTTAAACACATTATATATATATATAAAATAATATTAAACACTTCACACATTGATACAAAACAGAAGCAAAATAATCATAAAATAGAAATGAATAACAAAGAGACATGTAAGCAGATCTGCTGCTCGAAATGTATATATATATTTTTTAAAAGCTTGGATAAGCCAAAGTTAATTTATATATGATTGTTTGGATAAACAATATGAATTTAGATTGTATGAGTTTGGGTAAACTCATCAACTCCGACGATTCAACAAAATGTAAATCACAACAAAAATATACTTATCGTTTTGGATTCAGCCCCACGTTGGGCGCCAGATTTTCTATGTCATATGTGTGAAGAATAATTTAACACACGGCTAGCTTATTTCTATATTTATTTAACATTAAAAAAACACAGGTAAATCACACACGCTACACAAAAAATGAAAACAGAAGAATATTAAAACACGGAAAACTCCGACAATCATAATCAAGCAGCATTAGGCTCTAGGGTTAGAGCTCGTCTGGTACTCTCAGTTCGCTTATGATCGCTAGATGGCGTTGCTTTATTACACAATTAATTTTTTCTAATGTCTATTTTATTTTTAAAAATTGAGATGATTTTTTATATTTATACATCCAAACTTATTTGTCAATTTCATTCCTGTGGCTTTTTATGAAACTTCAGTTAAGTGATTTCAATGATAATCTTTTCATATGAATTTTTCAGAGATGCATGCATGTGTTTAGAATGATAATCATCTTAATATAATCAATTTTCAATTAAAATTTCTGCCATACATATTTATGTTTGAATAAATCTTGATTTATTCTTAAGCATAATATAACACGAATTTATATTAATGTAACAACTATATGATTAAATTTCAAAAATTAAGTTCAATTCAGTTAAAATTATCATACATTTTCTACTACATTTTACAACAGGAGGTTAGAATCATTTTTACACCATTTGTAAGAATTTCCTATATTATGGAAAAGAATTTACATAGTTAGCTTATAATAGCTAAAAAAATTTTCCCAATTCTTTGGATTTTCGAATGTACCTCTTGGGGCTATTGGGTGTTAATTTTCATAGCATCATTTCAACTGTTTTTCAAAACCATAATTTTGTACTTTTATCTTGAAATTAATATATTATAAATCCACTTAAAATTATAGCTAAAAAAATTTTCCCAATTCTTTGGATTTTCGAATGTACCTCTTGGGGCTATTGGGTGTTAATTTTCATAGCATCATTTCAACTGTTTTTCAAAACCATAATTTTGTACTTTTATCTTGAAATTAATATATTATAAATCCACTTAAAATTAACAAATATTTTCTTCAGGGAGTTTAAATAACACTTTTTAAGCAGAAAAAGTTTAAAAAAATGTAAATATGTGGAAAAATAATACTTTAAAGTTAACAAACCTGGAACTTTTGAAAAATACAAAATCAATTTCTTTTACATTAATCAAAGTTAACTTTATATTGTTGATTTACAAGATATTAATTACTTTTTTAAGCTAGTTATATTTTTTTAAACATTAAAATTATGAAAAATCTGAAAAAACACGAATGTCATTATACATACCATATTTAATAGGAAAAAAATGTCTACATCTTTCATTATTAATTATAGCATATACATTAAAAGTTATAGAAATGGATTTATAAATAATCAAACATGTTATAAATTTTTAGCTATTTTTAAACATTTTTATAAAATATGAAAATGTCATATTTGCTATTAAAACAATGGATTGCTATTAAAACTGATGGTTTGCACATAAAAAATGAACGAAAAATTATAAAAGAATTTTTTAAATATGCAATATCACAGAAATTAGATAGTCTTACAGAAACTGTAATTTGGCATTAGATAAAAAAAATGTTTAAGTAATATATAAAAACAAATAAAAATTTGTAATAGGATAATTTAGGAGAAAGCACAAAGTAGTCTTGAGATTAAAGAAAAATAATTTCACAAGTAATAAAAGAGTGCATGTGGTGCATTCATAAAAAAAGTCAAAATTTTCTTCCATTGATGTATAAATGCTATTAATGATTGGAAAGATATGGTCCGAAATCATTTCATAAAAATGTACAAAGTTTTTCATCACTCAAGTTATTAAAAAAATTTTACTCTATTCAATATTTTTGGGAAACAATAATTGTAAATCAATTTAACATAAATATAATTATATAGAATTTGAGTACCTAAAAGGCTTGTTAAAAATTTTGTGTATTTTTGATTAGCATTGTTAAAATATTATTACAAAATATTCACTGAGCTTCTTATAAATGAATAATAGTAATCTTAAATTCTTGGGGGGAAAAAAACTAAAATATTCCCTGAAATTTTTATAATATTAAAATATATTGACTTTAGAATTAATCATTAAATAAAACTATTCTTTAACATCGATTATCACATTATAAAAGGTAACAAAATTGACTAAATTCAAAAAGGCAAAACAAAATTTATTTTAAAGTTTAAAGTAATACATGTAAATAATATTACATTTATTTAAATGTATTACTTTAAACTTTACAACAAATACATTTTAAAGTTTCTTGTAATTTAGAAATATTGAAATTTTTGTATTATTGAACATTGTTAAATTTACAATTTTACATAAATTCAAAAAAATTTCAAACAAATATTAAGTAGTTATGAATAGTATGCAATGATGTTTTGAATTTTTCATTATAAAGCATATGAGAAATAGTACAATTAAATTTGTAAAAGTTAATAATTCATGTAACTGAAAATGCAGTCAATTAATCAAAATTTAATTTATCATATTACATAGCTTTTTAAATTACATTTTAAAACAAAAAAGCGGCAAAATTTATAAAACATTCTTTTTTTTTTTTTTTTTTTTTTTTTTTTTGAAAAATAGTTTTATTTAAGATTCTTAATATTATGGATAAAATACTTTTATTTGTACAAAAATATTGCAGCAATTGGCAAAACAATTTAAGATTTAAATTTGATAAATCTGAAAAATAATTCTAAAAACAGATATATATTTAAATTATATTCTTATACATTTAAGCAATTTTTTAAAAAAATACTGATTCCCATTTGTTGCATATATCTGAACTATAATCAATAAATTTCAAATCAAACAAGAAATCAGAATTTCAGAAGTATTTAAAATGAAATAATACTTTACTCATATCAATTTTTAATTTTGCATCCAAAACATGCCGAGTCAAAAAGTATTATAAAAACATCAGCACGAAAGTGTATTCAGTGTACTGAATCTATGATAAAGATTAAATTATTTTAATTAATGCACACAATGTAAGTTACATACATTGTTAGATTATCAACTTTACAAATTATATAAATTATACAGTTAGAAAATTTTGAAAACATGAATTTAGAGTATAAATAAATAATAAAATATTTCACTGTAATGCCCAACTGATTATAATAATAATTGATACATAATGTTTCACTGATTGTTTGTTTGGGAACAAAATGTGCAACTAGCATTAAATATTAAATATATTTAAACTAAGGATTTAAGCTAAAAAAAATACTCACTGAGGCATTCCTTTAAAATAACAGAGGGGCAAAATACTTGGCACCAAATAATGAAGATGTGGGAAAGGAGCCATATTCATTACTATTTCATTGATATCTATGTTCAAACTACCAGAAAAGCGAGATGAACTCAAAAAGATATTTATCAAATATTCCTTTTGCCACTTGAGATAATTTAATATAGTATTATTACGTTTGAAAAAATATTTGGAAATAAAATCATATAATTTATTTTGGAGAGTAAAATTTAGCACAAGCTTTTAAATATTTCTTTTTAACAAAAACCACACAGTTTCAATATATTTGCCATTTTTTATACATTTTGATTAATTTCAGTGTTCAATATCACATCATTAGTAGGCCAATAACTCTAAAAAAATATTAAAAATATTATTTCAATAAATTCTAGTACCCAAATAAAAACTAGTATTGTACCCAAATAAATCTAGTACCCACTTAAAATTCTAGTACCCAAATAATTTGATGCAAAATTACTCTAAAATAAAAGCATTAAAAATTGACTTTGTGTTTCATGATATTTTAGTTTAAATATTTAATTAATACAAATGTAAAATTTTGTTTCTTGTATTACTGAAGTTGAGGAGCATCTGGAATGGAGTAAAATTTTATATTATTTCTTAAGAGAAATACATCATAACATTTTTTTTATTTAAAAGATAAATTCATGTAATATACTAGCTGTTTATTTAAACCTATTTAAAAAAATTGCTCAATCAATCATTATTTATGATTTTCATTTTTTAATTGAAAGGATGCAATTTATTTTACACAATAGAGGCTTTTGAAAGCAAAAAAAAATTGCTTTCTATTATTCTGTTATCTTAAAAGTTAAAAAAGTTTAAGTATGCAGGTTTGTTTTTTTTACTGTTTCACATTAAGTCACCATCAACCGAAATTCAAACACAGTGAAATAATGATTTCATAATATTTTAAATAAACATCCAATTAATCAACCTGAAATAGTAATTAAATTTATAATATGATCTTTTTTGATGACTCTTGCAGCAAACTTGGGATATAATAAAATCAGTCATAACATTCAAGACTGCACTATTAATAAAAAACAGGATTTTTGGAATGTTTTATTCCTGTTATTGGAAGGATATCCAGAGCATTGCTATGCGTTTTTATAAAGATTTTTTAAGTTAAAAATTGTGAATACCAATAGTAAATGTTGCATTAGTAATGCTATGGTAATGGAGGTCTTTTTCCTTAAAATAAAGGCATTAAAAGTTCTAACTTTTATGGTTGTTGATTGACCAAATATCTTAATTTCATTTTAGAATAATTGACAGTTCCTATTTTTTATTTATTGAAACAGACATTTTGTCTAAGCAATTTTGAAACTTTAACGAGAGACGTAATTCCTTTCTATATGGAATTTCAGTTTGAATTTTGAAACGACCTACAATGGTCTACCTAAACTACATGTTTTAAAATATTATTTCATTTACTCGCAAATAATGTAGTGACAAAGTGTTTAGGCAATAATTGAAGTATAGGTTACATTGGATGTTGGCTCAATAGTCATTTTTTGCAAATGAGGGCTAATTAGACTGGGACCTACACACTTGATTCTGGAAAAAAAGGCCACATTTTTTATATGAGTTAATAAAAAAATCTCGAACACAGACCGCACTATTAAACTTGGAATAAATTTTAATTACTCCTAGATTTCATTTCATCAAGATTATTTGGAATATATCACTAGGAACTCCCTTCCATAATTAATTCATAATTTTTGTCATAAACAATAATACTAGTGGATAATTTTTCCAAAGCACATTAGTAAATGACTGGAATGAAAACTGAAAGGAGGAAAATAGCCTACATTATTATTTTTAGCTGCAAAACAAGTGTTTTGTAGTCTTTGGATGAATTTAGGAATGATCCTTTAAAGCTAGTTTCAGATAATTCAATAAAAATTACACCAATGGACAAAACAGCTTCTGCATCAAGAGGTCGTTTGCAACATGCTGCTGAGTTAAGAATTTGATTTTTGAGTTATTGATGGAGAATATCGGAAGAACCTTTTACATTAGCATACTTCCAAGAATCCACATAATTTAGAAGTAGGGAACAAGTAAAAGACCTCTCAAAACTAGACCCACCAACCTAAACTTCATTATTATTAGATTAGAAGGTATCATTTCATTAGGATGATATTATGATCGATTTAAGGTAGACTACTCAATTTTACAAGAACAAGGGTAAGTAAAAAAGCAGACACTGGTGAATTTGAGGTAATGTGAAAGTGATTATGTTTAATTATATTTATAAAAATGGTATATTTTTTTATTATTTTCTTAAAGTATTTAATAGTTTGCAATAGTAAGTATAGTAACTTGTAGTGTATTAACTTCATCCCTAGATAAGAGTATACATTATTTTAAAATGGACAATTTATTATCTGAAGAGAAACACACAATTATATACCACCTTATGTTTTTTCAAGCTGAAATTATGAAAAAGAAAGATTGACCTACATTTCCACAAATACAGTATTGCAACATATGATTTGAAAATAAAATATTGATTTCAGATAAATAGTCTTTTTTACTATAAAAATTCAATTGCAGGTGCTTTATATCCATGAAAATTATATGTGAAATATACTTTGATGAGAAATATTAGAAATAATGCATTTCTGTAAGTATAAGTATTAATAATACCTCATAATCAAATAACAGCAAAGAAAAATTATGAAATATATTCTTATCATCATCAAAAATACATTTACATTAAAATAAGATAAGATTAAAATGAAATTATCAATATTAATATTTACCTTACCAAGTTATATTTAAAATAGTATTTGCAATGATATCATTCATGTCGTCAAACGGTTTGGTTTCTTTCATCTTCCAACGTGACTTAGCATTTATAACAGAAGCAGGTTTATTTTTATGACTATTTATAAATGAATAAGAGCTTTTGATTTTCACGTATTTATTGCATATTTCAGACAGAGCCTGAAAAGTGAAATTTAAAAAGTATTTAAAGAGTTTGCAATAATACGAAAATTAGAATGACGTAAAATTACTATATGATATGAATATTCCTATTTAAACCAAAATGCACAGAAATATTTTTTAAATAATCTTCAATATAGAGTGTTAATTACATAAGTCATTAAAAGAATATTTACTTTTTCCATTGGGGAAAATTAGAATTTATTCTGCAAATTTTAGAATAAATTCTAATTTTTGCTGAGTTAAGAAAATTAAATATTCTTTTATATATTGAAGTATTTTTTTACATTAATGATTCATATTATTAAATAATAAATGAGATTCTACTAACTATAATAATAAAGTAATTATGTAATTTCGAAAAATTAAATTTATTAACATATTAAAATATAATTATTCAATATTTTTAACTGTAATGGCTATTAAAAAATTATAATAAAAAATCAAGCTTAATTTCTACTAATTCAAAAATTAGAAAAATCTCTAGTCATTATGTCTGTATTTATTGAAATTGTCATAGACCTATATAAAAAATAAGGCTTTAAATAAAAAAAAATATTTAAATTTTCATCCTTTTAAGAGCTATTTATAATGTCAAAAATATTTGATTGAGAAAGTTCTAACTTAGAACAATTATATCTTATTATGTCACTATTTTATATATGTATATAAATATGTAATTTAGATTATTTTTGAAAATATACATTTATTTATATTTCATACTTTTGATTTCATTTATTTTTAAGATAATTTTAATTAAATAATACTTTATTATCAAATGGAATAACGCAATCGGCAAAATTAAACAACTGGCTATAGGTGAGTACTGTGTTGTATGGAGATGTCACTACATCATCTTGAATAGAAGGGAAGCCAGCAAATACAAATCTACAATGAAAAGTGTTGTCAAAATACCTTAATCTCAATACAATTGGCATTTTATCACAAATGTTAACTATTTAAATGCTTTCTATTTATTTGATAACTTTGGTGATAAATGGTAATGATGTATTTACAACATACTGATTCAATTATTGTAGTGTTGAGTTAAATCAATGTAGCATAAACTCTCAAAAGAGTCAGTCGAGAATTGCTCACCTAAACTAAGTATAACTAAGGGATATTTGATGAAATAAAGCTATTTTTCACTGAGCTATATCTAAAACTAGAAATAATTGCTTGTGTTCTTCAACTATTTTGAATGACAGAAACTGCTGTTTTAAGATGAAGAAAAATACAGTATTTTATAAGTCATGAATCTATAGATTATAAGACAAGAGGAATGACTAAAAAGTCATAAGGAAGTATGACTAAACAATACTTAATACTATGTTGTTGCATATCTCCAGGGTTTAGCAATGCTGAATCAGGTCTACTCTTAGAATTTATGGCATGTCATAGTTCACAAAGTATTCACCCTTCACTGAACACATAGCAATGCAGCACCCTCAGTCACTATGAAACACACAAATAACACCTAAGTTCTTTGCTTTACTTGATCACAATATTATGCATCGATTATGATCACAAATACTGAATCTGAGATGAACAAAGGAGAGAACTAACATTTTAAAAATGTTATTCTTGCTGTTTTATTTATTTATTTATTTTTTAAAGTTTTTAATCATGGCATGTTAAGTTTTTTTTAACAAATAGTGCATACTTTTCTAGAGCATTGTAGAGTAAAATCTCTTAATGTTGTATTTCTTTGATGAAAATATAATATCCATAAATACAAAATAAGCTTTCCTTCAGATATTTGTAATTAAATAAAAATGTCCTTACCTCTTTTCATGAATTCTATTTTATCATCAATTATGTATTTTTTTGAACTTCAATTCAATTTTATTATATTAAGAATTAAATCAGTATTCAAATTTATTAATAATTAAAGTAATATTTTTATTGTCAAAATTTAGTATTTAGCATGAAATACTTCAAAAATATACAGCGAAAAAATTTTCATCTAACTGACAAATGAACCTGGGATTAGAACAGCCTAAATCTGTTGCAGCAAGATTGAAAGAGAAAAACCAGTAGAACTAGTAAATTTTTTCCAGCTATTATTTCCCATGAAGGTTATTTGTATTCTTATTTTATTTCTGTTCTGTTTAAAGTTTGTATATTTTTTTCTCCTTAACTATTACTATTTCAAACCAATATGGTCAGTCAAATTTGAAATTAAATGAGAGGTTGTAAGAAAAAATATCTATATTATTAATATAATTTTTCCTATTTCTATACAAAATTTAATTATCTTTTGATTATCTATAAGTTTTATATATATATATATATATATATATATATATATATATATATATATATATATATATATATATATATATATATATATATATATATATATATATTGAAATTTTCTTTTAACTATAGATAAATTAAAATAAAAAATTTTAATTCTAAATATTTATTTTTTTAAAGTCTTTCACGTGTCACAAAAAATAGGCAATGAACAACTATTTGAAAATCTCTAATTTACTTTAAAATACTTTGACAGTTTACATTATGCATATGTGAATAATGATTGAAAACATACATGTGACTTGAAAATTTTTAAGTTACTTTAAAAATAAATTATATAAAAAAGTAGAAAAATGGAAACTTTTAAAAAGAAGCAAGTATTTCACAGTGATAGTAAGTATAATATAAATGACGGACATGATCTACTTTATTGATTGGTTGGGTTTTCTGGCTCAAGGTCCAGATAAGGACAAGCTGCATTCTATTTTATAAAATAAATGCCACTTTCAATAATTAAATTAACTCATATTTTAATATTGAGAAGGAATTAATTGAAAATGAAATAGCTAAGGCAGAATATTTAGTGCAAAAACTTAAAATAATAAAAAGCGATTTTCAGAAAAAAAATCTTGAAAACTCCATTATAAAAAGATTTTTTAAAAATCTTTTATAGCTTTGTAAAAGTTACAGATCAGAATGTAGTTAGAATTAAGTATTTAAAAAAATCTATAAAAGAATAGCAATAAATATAACTAACAGAAATGTAACTTTTCAGCATTCAAAATAGAATAACTATTGTAATTCCTAAGATCACTGCTACAAAATATATTTTAGCAATAAACCTGTATATTCTAATCCAAAAGAAATTCTAGTATAAGAATCCTTTATAACAGCTAATATATGATCCATTAAAGGTTTCGCTATGTCATATTGTTGACCTAAAATACATCAAAAAATTTTTAATTATAAAAAATGAAATTTTATTTGCTACTTCACATATAATTATCCCTGTTGTTAAAATGTAATCATAAAGTGCCAGATTAACCAATTAACTGATTATTCTTATAGACATCATCATACATTAAAATACAGAAATAAAAAACATTGTAACCATCAAAATTTAAAATTAAAATAGGCCTTAAAGTATAATTAAATATAACATGTTTTAGAAACATATTTGTTGTTGTTACTTGTTGTCTAGCTAGACTAGGTTGTCTAGCTAGGCTAGACAACAAAAATATCTAAAATGTCTAAAAAAAAAATGATGGGTCCCAAAGGACGTCTTTTTTCAAATTTAAGCATGTTAAGATATGTCCAGGGGAGGCCATATTGACGGAACGTCAAAGGCAGTCTGGAATGTCCTCTGCCCCAGCTAAAAGGTGATTCCTCTTGTGTGCCCACTCAGATAGCGGGAAAAGGCAGTTTGATAAGATCTTGGTCTAAGTTTAAAGGTCTCACCCAGTCTTTTGGCAAAGAACTATGGATGGTTGGGAGGAATTTTCATAAGCTTATTGAATTCAGTTTTTGCCAGAGAAGAAATCTCACTGTGTGAGCTCTCCACCTGGGTTTACTTCCTCCTCTGATATTGATCTGGCCAAGAAATCCGCTCTTTCATTCCCCTCTACTCCCATGTGTGAAGGGATCCATTGGAAATGCAATGTGTGTTCGGGTGACAGTCTCTCAAGAAGATTTAGTATGTCCAGGCTAGTTTGAGATACAGCAGTGCTCCAATTTAAAAGATGCTGGATGGAAGCACAACTGTCCGTCAATATCCAGATATCCCCTAATTAATCCTCCACCTCTGCTGCATACTGTAAACCTCTTCTAATGGCAATTAGCTCTGATCTAAACACAGAAAATTATCTGGGTTTCTTATTTTAAATTCTAGATCTCCAAAGATAGTGTTTATGTGTTAACATTTTGAAAGCTACTAAGATATATTTTAATTTGATGATAAACAGTTATTGCATATTAACTTCGGATTCTTATAAAATTTTATTCAAAGGCCTTCATGATATTTTATGACACATCTGAATGTACAGAAATTGTATTTTATACAAATGAACAAAAAAGTCCTAAATTCAAATAAACAACAATTTAATTCATACTTTTAAAAATAGAGGAATTCTTAATATTTAAAAAAATTTATTTATCTATGATAAAGGGTTTTGAAGATTTTTTCAGCTATTGAAAATAAACTGAATAAAATTTTTATTAAAAATTGTTAATGAGTTGGACTAAATAAAAATGTGTTGCACTGCAAAAAAAAAAATTTACAATTGAAGAATAATTAATTTAAATGCAATTATTAATTTAAAGAACTTATTTTACATAAGATTCAACAATACTGTTTAAAATATCAACAATAATTAAGTTATTTTCTTTCTTTTATTTTAAATAAGTGCAAGTAACTATTTTGTGAACTTTTGACTAAATAAATTTACAAACTTAGGAAGTTTAGGAAAGTCATCATATAAATATTCAAGAATTGCTGTACCAAGTCCTGATCCAGTTCCTGTAAAAAGAACAACATTTTAAATTCATTTCATAAAAATAATCAGTAATTTTAATACAGAAAACGCTCAATTTACAAACTTGTAAAGAACAGTAAATTCTTAAAATCAAAAGTTTGCAAAATAAAAAAAATAAATGAATTTTAAAATTAATATTTTTTTTTAATCAAATTATTTTCTTTTCATAAGCAAAGTGCAATTCAAAAGGCTATTTTTCACTTTATAAAAAACGCATGCAAAATAAAGTATATACTTAAAAAGAATTCTTTATTTTGACAATCTGCTATTTCAAAATTTTCTTTATTTTGAAAAATCATACACAGTAACTGCTTATTTTTTTGTTTCAAAACAACATTTTTAAAATACAATTTTCTATTCCTCTTTTGATGTAATAAAGTATCTTGATACTATTTCTTCAAATAATTTCTCAATTTTGAAACATTTAGTAACTTGTTCAGCAGACAAATGTGTAATTAATTTCGTTTTTCATTGTTTGCTATCTGTGTGTGTAAGTTTTTTTTTTTTTTTTTTCTTAATCATCATATTCTCAATAATTTCATCATTTGAAATCATTTTCATAAGAGTTCTACTTGAATCTTCATTGAAAAAGTCTTGGGAGAAATTTTTATTTTTTATTAGAAACATGTTTTCTTTTCAAAGTTCATGTATAAGAAACTCATCTTTACTCAAGTCATCAAGTAAATGTTCTTTGTATATTCAGTTACAGTGACATCTTTTACAAAACTGACTAACCAAAATGTTCTAAATATCATATTTCTTAAACAGTATTACAAGCATAGATTAAAATGTGTATTGATTATGAAATTTCTTAAGTTCACTCCAAATAAATCACCATAATCACTCTTCAAAAAAGTCAATATGAATATGTTCTGAAATCATACTCAACTTTTTGATTGTAGATTATGATCTCAGAACATAATAAACTCTGAGATCCATGAGTTATAAGATGGAGATTAGATTAGGCAGGAGAAGCTCCACATAAATAGTTTTAAAAATATCTGGATTTAAAGGTGAGAAGTTCAATTAGACACAATTAGAGAGATTTAAAAATTCTCTAATAAAAATGTTTATCAAAGTTTCTCAGCCATAAAATAAAAATAAAAAAATCAAGAGATAACATAAAAATATAAATAAAAGGTATATAAAAGTGAGTTTGCAAAAGAGTTTTTGCAATGTTAATTTGTAAACAGGAATAAAATCATCATCATGTTATTTTGGATTTTGTTAAGAACCAGCCAGTTTTTTGTAAAATCAAGAATGTTTGTAAGTTAAAAGTTTGTAAAATTAAACAGTTACACTATATAATGAGGTAAGACAATAAATACTATTTATTCAAAATATGTGTAAAACGCATTGTGCATTAATATGTATATTTACAATAAGAG
Organism: Latrodectus elegans; assembly: GCA_030067965.1. Taxonomy (NCBI): domain Eukaryota; kingdom Metazoa; phylum Arthropoda; class Arachnida; order Araneae; family Theridiidae; genus Latrodectus; species Latrodectus elegans. The sequence continues at coordinate 21,736 of CM057822.1, forward strand.
TGTGTTACAAATTTAAAACAAAATGTAATGATTTAATGCTTGTTTCCAGCAGCAAAAAAAGATTAAATAGCATTGCTTCAATATTATTTGGTATTACAAATATTGAAAAAATTTATAAGTGATACATTTATAATATTCAAGTAACATATATTACTATAACATAATCTACATTAGATACTGATTTTCATTATACTTTTATTGAATAAATAAGCATTAGTATAGCTGCTAATTCTACTGATTTTATAGGGTAACTCCTGATTTTTCATAACTTCTCGCGATTTCCCGATAATATATGAAAGTCTACTGATTTTTGAAATTTTCAGTGAAAAACTTAAAAAGAGCAAAATCTTCACTTTCTGCTGAAAAAAAAATCTGTTAGAAAGTTTAACTATAGCTAAATATTCTCAAAATGGAAAAAATATTTTAAACAGCAGTTTACCAATTCACTTTTAATGTTAAGTCAGCAAAGTATGAAAAAAATAAATTGACACGAATTATTCGAATTAAAAAGTTATGCTTTTTATGGACAAAGTATTTGATAATTTCTATATTCTTAGAAGTATTGGTAAAATCCTAGTATAGATAACATGTTTGTTGTGATTTTAAAAAATGTCATCAACGGCGAAATTAATGTGATTCATAACAATCAGCAAAAGTGAGTGTTTCATAATCAAAAAAATTATGTATCTCAAAATGTAATTACATAAGCATTCAATCCAAATCTTAAAGTTGCCAAATCCGTCGCATTACATATACTAAGATTAAGCCTTTATGAATTGCATCAGTGTAGTAAAAGTTACCCTATAAAATAAATATTCTACATTAACATTAATGTTTATTTTTTTTTTTTTTTTTTTTTTGCAAGTAGAATATTCTTTTTTTTTTTTTGTTAGCTCCTTTATGAGGCTGATGATTATTTTATTAAAATATTAGGATTAACAAAAATATGTTTAACAAAATTCATTCTCAGAGAGTATTATCTATCAAGCAAAAATGTCTCCTGATATTTTCCTTCAAAATCAGTAGACTCTGATTTTTTTTTTCCCTCCAAGGTTAGCAGGTATGCATTAGTTATTCAAGTTTTATTACATAGAATTGAATTTTAAAAATAAATATCTGAAGCCAAGATTGTCAAGTTTAGCTGGTGTTCTATATTGTTACCTACATATTATTAAATTATTTGTTCATATTTTATTATTTTGACATTCTGAAACCTCAAAACTTTAGCATACTCTTCTTGATTTTTTCTTCAAAGAGCAAAAAACTGAAAGTGTAAAAAATACCAGGTAATAAAAAAATACTATTAAAAATTATCCAAAAAGCAAAGAGAAATATAAATTACAAATATTACGATATTGGAAATCAGGGTGAAATAAATTTTATAGCTCATAATTATATTTTAATCTGTGCCATATTCATTTTTATAGCTTATTTGATTGATCCTTGATTATTTATATTGTAAATTTACTTTTTGAAGAGTACATATAGATCAATTTATACATCTGATAAAGTATTTTTCACATATTACGATATTTCTGTCACTTCATTTTGACAAATATTTTTAAAGTTCAATAATATTAAATTATATAGCATCCTTAATTATATGAATTCAATGTCTATAAATATTGAGATGAATATACATAAATATTTCAATGCAATATTTAGTAATGTTCACATGTACAAAGGGTAGTGTACTTTGTTAGTAACAAATATTGAAATAATATTTTGAAATATTCAAATAGTAAAAATTCAATATTCAAAAATGGACATATGCTACTTAAGTTAGTGAAATTTAGAATGTTTTTTTTTTTTTTTTTTTTTTTTTTTTTTAATATTATTATTATTATTATTATTATTGCTCTGTGAATCCATCAATTTCCTGTTTTGCAGACAGTCATAAGATCTCAACTGATCCAAGTAACTTCATTGTGATAAAATAAATCACAACTACATAAACTGCAACTCAACCTCATCAAAGTTAGAAACATAGTGATACACCTATTTCCTGTTTACCTGAAGTATTACAATAATATTTTCTCGTTCAAATGAAATTTGTATGAGAAACCTGCAGAACAATTTCTTCAACTAAACACACTGTTGATGTAGCTATTACATCTTATTCTACATGAATGCATTAAACAGCTATTCATTTTTCTTTAACAGCATCACACGCCTGAAAATATCATGTGTGTCAATGATCCAATTTTAAAGACCAAAATGCATATTGAAGTATTTTTAACAGATGATACAATCTAAATACATTTTAAGTCACAGTTGACATTTTAGTAATATTTTTAAATTTTGAAATCATGAGACACAAAATCTTTTCTATGGGAACTTTATAAACCCAAATTCCAACAGATATGTGCATTTAATAATTTTCTGACCCAAGAAGTAAATATGCCAATTTTTTGTAATAAAAATGTTATTGGCTTACATAATGCATCAACAACTTCAAAATTATTGAATTTTTATTTTACAGAGATTACAAAATATGAGCGATTTATTTTGAAAATGGCCTAACTGTATTTTTTAACTTTTTCCAATTACCATGTTTACATGAACAACGCCATGTGATTTATCAGTAAAGCATTTTAAATCGCTTATATTCCGAGCAAATACGATAATTCTTGACACATAAGTTTCCAGAGTTAGTTGAATAATTAAACTATATAGTTTGAAAGTGGCCTAGCTCCACTTATGCTTAAATCAAGATACTTATTAAACATACTATCAAAAAATAGTGATAAAGGTAATTTTAATTAATTAGTATTTACAAATTAACCTCAGTTTTTGGACAAAAGTGTTAGTTGAACACCAGTACATTTAATTAATATAAAACTTAAAATTTAATATTAAATGTTAGAAATTATTTTGCTGATGAGGAAAAACAGAATAAGACCATTTAGTTCAGATAGTGAAAAAGAAATGGTAATTAGTAATTTTAAAAATAATCGAAAAAGAAACAGAACCATGGAACAATATTTGCTAGGGGATGAATATACAAATAACATTGGAGAAAAGATTGTTCAATCATACATCCAAATTCAAAAGATTAAATGAAATTCAGGAAAGAGATTGAACTCAAATCGGAAATATTGTACCTGAAAAATTTTTGAAAATAAAGATTGCCATTGTCCAAATACTTGAACAAAAAATTATGATGAAAAAGAAATAAAGAATATTTTTGAAAAGTTTTGGGGTTTGAGAGATTTTAACAAACAAAATGCATTGCTTTACGAAGCTGTCTAGCGCAAAATTGTTGAATGAAAATGTCCAACAAATGGAAAAGGTTCACCAGGAAATTGGAATGTTAGATATTTGTTAAATTCTAAAAATGGAAAAATTCCCGTCTGGAAAAAAATTCTTTTGGGATACTTTTAAAGTAAGTGAAGGGCACTTAAAGTTAGTATTAAACTCTGCAAATGTGTGTAGGCAATGATTTATGTGGGATGATGGTTGGAACGTCAAGAAAATTATCTGAGGAAGAGAAAAAGCATGTTCAAAACCAAATTAAATGTTCTCCTAAATTTGAATCAGACTATCCCAGATCTCATAATCCGAATAGAAGATATCTGCCTGATTTAACTTTTAGGAAAATGTTTGACTTATACGAGCTTTATTGTGAGGAAAATAAAAGTCCTGAATGAGTGGACTTGTGGAAAAATATTTAAAAAAGATTTTGATTTACATTTTCACCAACTGAGTAAAGATACATGTAAAAAATGCGACTTATTAAACATCAAAATTAAAGCATTGAATGATGATGAAGAAAAGAATAAACTTACAGAAGAACCTGATGTCCATTTAAGACTAACAGAATCAACTAGGAATTCCTTAAAAAAGATCAAAAGCAAGTATCCTGTAATTATTATTATTATTTTTTTTTGTGATTTTTTGTTTAATTTGCAAAAAGGATTACTGTATCCCAAGTTGACTACCTCAGTAGCTTACTACAAATACAATATGTCTGTTCTAAATTTGGGTACTCATAATTTTCATAGCTACAATATTTACTTGCATGTTTGGCATGAAACTATTGCATCCAGAGGTGCTCAAGAAATTGTTTCATGCATTCTAAAACATTTTTAAAATTTAAGAAATGAAAGACACATTATAGCTTACAGTGACATGTGTGCCGGGCAAAATAGAAACATTAAAATAGCTTTAATGTGGTTAAAAATTGTCCAACCTTCAGAAAATAATGTGGAAATCATAGATTATAAATGTTTAATATAAAGACATTCGTCTTTACCAAATGATAAAGATTTTGGCATGATAAAAATGTCATGAAAAAAATTTTATTACTCCTTCCCCAAGATTATTAAAAAGTGTTTGAATGGTAATAATTTTATTGTAAATGAAATGGGACAAGATTTTGTATCAATAAAATTAGTAGAAAATGTGATTTTTAGAAGGGCAAAGAATTCTGATGGAGAATCAATAAACTGGTTAAAAATATGTTGGATGAATTTTGTCAGAAACGAGCAGTATAAAACTTTCTATAAGATATCAATGAATGAGAATTTTAAAATCCTGAATTTATTATCACATCGGGATAGACCAAGAAATTTAAAATATATTGTATTGACACCATTGTATAAAAATATCAAACGACAACAGCAAAATTCAAGGACATAATTGTCCAATTACAATATATACCACCGAAACATAATGATTATTTCAAATCCCTTTGGTTGTTAAGTTTGAAAGTGGCCTAACTCCATTCTTGATAAGAAAATGCATTTTAATGTCATATTATATAAGAAAATGCATTAGTGTCATAAATTAGTGACATATTATTCACTTAATAATTGTCCCTAATTTAACAGTAACTATTAAATTTAACACACTTAGATAAACTTAAGCAGTATGACTCATTAGTATCCTATACATATATTTTTAAATTCCTTGAAACATAAACCCTTAAATATATCGATTTGTAGATAAATAAATTTAGGCCACTTTCAAAATTAACAGCTCATATAACAATTAAGAAAACTAGTAGGAAAACATCAAAACAATTTAAGTTAAAATTATAAAATATTGGAGAATATAAAATAAAACTACTAATTTTAACTACAAAAAATTATCAACAATCATTATCAAACCATCAATAATCCACATACTGTAAATATTACTTCATATCTCAAAATTAACCCATGAAAGAAGTTTAAAGGCAAATTTGGACTAGTTAAATATATTCTAAAATTACATATATTTAATTTAATAAAAAAATGTAATAGCATGTTTCTGTAAAAATTTTATAAGTTCCCAGACCTTCTACCTGTGTTGAAAAACTAGGCGATCATCAAAAAAATAATGTAACCCTCTTTGTTGATTGAGCACTGATGATGTCCTGTTACGCTGATGCTTTGAGCCATAGGAAATATAATTACTTGTAAATATATATATATTCTCCAATAATGATTTTTAATAATAAATAGATAATAGATATTGCAGAATTTTTCTTTTATTATGTGTTTAGATAGAATGTCTCCTGAAAGAATCCCGGGACAAATTAAGGCAAGAGTAAATTTTTGCTTACCACTTGATTTCTTTTAATAATTGTATTATTATCAAAACTTGGAATCCTTGCCGGGATTCCATTATTATTATTTGAATTATTTAAGAGTTAGATAAGAATTAGATATGGATGTTGATAGCATTTGTAAATTAAGAACACTGATAAGAACCAATTTCTTAAAAGCCTTAAATAAAGCTTTGAAAATATCAGAAAATCAGAAGGAGGACATAGATATAATAGAAACACAAATTGTTCTTTTAGAACAGAAGTATGAAAATTTAAAAGAGATAGATAAAAAGAGTTTAATGATTTTACAAGATGATAAAAGTTGTATGCAAGATAGTTTCGATACTAAATATGAAACAATAACTGCATACAAAGATAGGTTTTTAGAAACCATTACAAAACTAAAGAGATGATTAAATATTTTAAATAAACCAAAAGCAGAAAATCTGGCATTAAAGAATTCTTTTGAAAGTGTTAACCCCCCACGGAAATTTAAATTGCCAAAATTAGAATTAAAACAGTTTAATGGTAATATTAAAGACTGGCTCCAATGGTGGAGTCAGTTCAAAAAGATACAGGAAGATTTAGATATTGAGGATTATGATAAATTACAATATTTAATTCAATCAACAGTGAAAAATTCCCCTGCCAGACAATTAGTAGAATCCTTTCCCCTTTTGGGAAAGAATTATGAAGAAGTCGTAAAGTGTTTGAAGCAGTGGTTTGGAAGAGAAGATTTATTGATTGAAGTCTACATGAGAGAGCTCCTTGCTCTAGTAATAAATAATTTGAATCCTCAGGCTTAAAAATATTCACTTGTTAGACTGTATGACACTCTAGAAGGGCAATTGAGATCACTTAGATCCTCAGGTGTTTTTTTTTTTTTTTTTGCTCAAGATAGTTTTTCAGCTATTTTATTATATCCTCTTATTGAGTCTTGCTTGCCTAGCGATTTATTAAAAATACATGAATGAACTCATTGTGAATTAGTCACTAACGAGATCACTGGTAACGATTGATTAACCCACCTCTTAAGTTTCTTTAAAAGAGAAATTGAGTCGGAGCAAAAACTGCTCCCCTTTTAGTTTCGAAAATATAAACAAAAAATCGTTGCCCCTTTCCATGAGGAGAAAAGCTTCTGCCTCTGATTTATTGAATAGCGCTGGACAAAATACATGAGGGGTCGACTCGAAGGTCAGTGAGTGTGCATTTTGTAGTAAAACTCATATGAGTCAGGATTGTAGATATACATTGAGTTTGCTGGATGAAAAAAAGAAAGAAATACTTTTAAAAAAGGGCACTTGTTTTTTATGTTTAATATTTAAACCTAGACAAATTGTGTGGAAATTTAAAAATAAAATTAGTTGTGCGAAATGCCAATGCAGCATTTATTAGTCATGTGTAAAATGAATAAAGAACTTAATGACAATAAAAATAATAAAAATGCCTTAGAAGAAAATATTGCTGCGGAAAGTTCTTTAACCAATGCTACACACATGCGACAAGTTTATTTATAAACTTTAGTAGTTTGAAAAAAAAAAAACATTTGCAATAACAATAAAAATGAATTTATTCGGGTTCTCATTAATAAAGGTTAACAGCGATCTTATATACTGCAAAATTTATGAAATATGATGTTATTAATGAAGAATCTATTTTACACTGTTTATTTGGAGGAATTGAAGGAACTGAAAAACATAAAAAATATTTGGTTCACTTAAGTAATGTTGGTAATAGCTATCATTGTAATTTGAGGTACTGGATCAAGAAATAATTTACTCTAATATTTCTAGAGTAATATTGTCGCCTTATTTACAAGAACTTAACTCTCATAAAATATTTTTAACTGATATTATGCACATGTTTGATGATCAATTATTATACCAATATTCTCCCTTAGAAATTCATTTGTTAATTGGAGCTGAAATCGCTGGCAAGCTGCTCATCGGGGGGATAAAAGAACTTAGATCAGGATAGGTTTGTGTAGAAACTAGAGTAGGCTGGACTTTGATGGGAAAGAGCGGAGAAGTAGAAAATCAGGACAGTACAAATTCTGCTTTATCTTGTCATGTTACTGATGTTAATATCTCAGATTTATGGAAGTTAGATACACTTGGTATAAATGATCCAACCAAAAGGAAAACTAGAGAAGAATTAGAACAATTGGCAAAAGAGCATTTCTTCCATATAGTTACTAGGGACTCAGATGGAAGGTACACAGTTCGATTACCTTGGTTAAAAGAACATCCCCCTTTGACAAATTGTAAGGACATTTCTGAGAAAAGACTTGTAAATTGTGTCAAGTCCTTGAAGAAGTTAGACAAAATTGTAGAATACAAAAGTATTTTTAAAGACTGGTTGGAACAAGGTATTGTAAAAGAAGTGAGTAGCTCAGATCCTGAATATTATTTGCCCCATCGGCCTGTTTTCAAAGAAAGCGCAACAAAGAAAGTTAGGCCATTATTCGATGGCTCTGCTAGAAATAAATCCTCTCAAAGTTGCAAAGAAACAGGTACACCTGACCTACAGCTCTTGGATAGTAAATCTTTAAATAAAAGATAGGTCTATCGCAAGAGATTATGGCAGGATCTTCGAAAACGATTTAACTCTGAATACTTGGGACAACTAAGGTAGTTGGAAAGAAAAGTACGAAACTTACCAGCCATTAAGATAGGAGATGTTGTTTTGATATCATGTGACAACATGAAAAGGTTAGACTGGCCTTTATGAAAAGAGATCAAAATTTTTCCATCACCAGATGGGAATATTAGACTTGTCAAATTAAAGACTAAAAATGAAGTAGTTCTATGTCCAATCCTGAGACTATATCCTCTAAAAGTTGGTGAGAATGAAAAAGAAATGTTCCAAGAAAATGAAACACCTGCAAAAAAGATTACCTGCTCTGATAATAGTGGAAGTAAAAGGGATCCTCTCGACAAGGCTGATGAATGAAACTCTCAGCATGGTAGGAGGCTAAAACAGGTAATATCTTAAGACCTTTATTTCAGAATTTTAAGATTTAATGTTAAGAAAATTTTTGTATTTTTAATTAATTTTATTGATAATTGAAACTTGTTATTTTGATTTTTTTAATAATTTGAAGTGTATTGATTTATTTTTTTTAACTTATTATTTTGTATTGTGATGTTGAGAATTTTCTTAGATTTTAATTTGAATGTTGCGTTTGAGTTTTCTAAGAGGTATACTCAAAGGTGGGAGGATGTTGGAAATCTTGGCGATCATCAAGAAAATATTGTAGCCCTCTTTGCCGATTGAGCATTGATGACGTCATGTTACGATTCCATACTCCCACACGGAAAAATGTAAACAGAATACTCTAATGCTTTGAACCATAGGGAATGCAGATGCGTGCACAGCAATATAATTTCTTGTAAATATATATAGGTTCTCCTATAATGATTTTTAATAATAAATAGATAACAGATATTGCAAAATTTTTCTTTGATTATGTGTTTAGATAGAATGTCTCATGAAAGAATCCTAGGACGAATTAAAGTAAGAGTAAATTTTCGTTTACCACTTGATTTCTTTTGGTAGTTGTATTGTTACCAAAAACCTGCTTGATTTATATTTTTGGAATTTTCATTTTTCTTTAAATGTTATTTCATATAAAACACTAGTTTTTTATTTTTCTGCTCCAATTTTATTTTACTTAGCATTATGACATATTTAACTTCATATATCATAAACACATTTATACACTTTTTTAAAAGACTTTTTTTTTAATCTCATTTTTTATGAAAAGAAATTTCGTTTTATGAAGTAAATTAACTTTACAGTGCATCAGAATGAACGTTAGTGATGATCAATACAATTTGGAGGAAAAGTTTATTTCTTAAATCTGATAACGGCTGATAATCATTATCAAAAGCTTTTTAAATTGCTTTGCTGCATCAATGTATACTTAAATACATAGAATACTTAGATTTATTTTTCTATGCAACTGATCTTAAAATAAATTTTACAGCAAAAAGTATCCAATAAAAGTTCTAAATTGTATTTTTATTAATGGTATTAAATAATATTTGGATATAATGATGATTGAAATTTCAACCATCAATTAAAAAATGACAACGAATTATAGGACAATAGAGATTTTGAAACAGTAATGTTCAACTGTAAACAAAAGTAATTTAAATCAATAGCAAATGTTATTAGTAAATCAAAAATAATCAAACTAATATATTATATCTCCTCCTGTTGAGTGAAGTAAAAAGAAGCATTGAAGATTATCACAATCTTCTACCCATCCATCCTTCCATCCACCCATCCACATTTTTAGAAATGAGAAATCATTTTTTACGGCCTATGTGTTATGTGTTTAACATCATGTTTAATAGATAATTATGTGTTTAACATCAAAAATAAATTTATGAATCCTGTATCACATTTGAAACGAAACTCTTCATACAAAATTGGAACATCAGCTAACAAGACATCTCCAAAGAAATATTAGGAAGAAAAGGAAATTAAAGAATTTGGGTACCAAATACTTGGGTATGACAGTAATTATGTGTTTAACATCAAAAATAAATTTATGAATCCTGTATCACATTTGAAACGAAACTCTTCATACAAAATTGGAACATCAGCTAACAAGACATCTCCAAAGAAATATTAGGAAGAAAAGGAAATTAAAGAATTTGGGTACCAAATACTTGGGTATGACAGTGGTGAAGATTGGCCTCCACATCCTTTGGATATGAATCAACTGGACTGTTTTCTGTGGGGATGCCTGAAACAGCAGGTGTAGGCAACCATCCACAAATATTGCAGGATATTGAAGAACACTTGTGCCAAAGTGATACTTTCTATGCTTCAATGTGATATTCAAAAGAGGACTCAAATGTTCTTCCCATCATTGGTTGCAAGATACATCTCAAATAATGGTATATTGTTATATAGCTCATTTTTCCCCTAAGATCGTTTTCTTCTATGACAACATAAGAAAAATCATGAAAGAATAAATGTACTTTTTAAAAGTTTTTTCTTTGCTCCTATTTTTTACAAAAGACAGCTTCTTGACAATTTTAAAAACCTGAAAAAAATTTTCTTAAGAATGCAAAACAATGCCAGTAAAAGTACTTCTTGAAAATACTGTAGAGATGCAAAGCATCATAAACAAAAAGTTTTGCTTACTTGGCTGAGAAAAATAAGAGAAATCAAAATTTCTCTCATTTTTCTGTGGTAATATTTCTGTTGATGATAATGTTATTAAAGTTATGCATGATTATCCAACTGCTTTACTATGAAGCAGCAAATAAAAAAAATCAAATGGATGGCTCCAAAATTTAAAGATGGACACTAAATTTTAGGTAGTTTTGTGGTGAAAGTGGAACAGTGAATAAGTTACCCACAATAAAATTTGGCTTTAAAGAAAATAAATGTAATAGGTTAAAAAAACAAAGAATTACAGTGTTTCTTGCAGTCAACATGAATGGAACAGAAAATTTGCCTCTGCTTTTCAAAGGAGAATAGCTAATGCTTAGATGTTTCAAAAATATTTAAAAATCACTTGCATATTATTTTATCATTAAAGATTGGATGACTAGCAGCATTTATGAAAATTGGCTGACACTTAGACTGATGTTTTTTATTGTATTATTATAAAGCTCTTCTAATTGTGGATAACTGCACTGCCTTTGTTGAAATCTAAATCATGAATTCCTCCCATTTGATCAAATCTTAAATCATGAAGAATTCCTCCCATTAAATGCAACTTCAGCCTTAAAGTCTATGATTAGAGCATTATCAACGTCTTCAAGAGCAAATTTCGTACAGTATTTATGCATAGTGATTACGGGCTTAAAGTTGGAGAAGTTTTATTAAATTGACCTTCTAGAAGCAATACATTAATCAATGTTTAGAATAATATTGATGGAAAGACAATATTGAGAGCAATTCAACAATCAGGCTTTATAAAAGAATCTACTGAACTAAAGGAAGCTAAGGTAAGGTAATTTACCTGATGACTTGAGTGATGGTAATTCACTAATGTGCATGAACTACAACAAAGAGCTTCTTTTCTGCCTGAAATTTCTTTAGAGAGGACTTTTTTTAATATAGATCCTTGTGGTTTGTGCACAGGATGATGAAAATATTGAAAATATAATGAATGAAAACAAGAAAGAGCTTTCAGATATTGAACAAGAAAACAATGATGTACTGCCAAGACCACTTGCACAACAAGCACGCTGAATGGTTAAAATATTTTTGAAAGAAAAAACAGAAATAAGCTTTTATACTTTAAAAAAATTAGAAAAGATATTTTTAAAATTGTAAATTTTAAGCAGAAAAAAATGAATTATTTTGCTTGATTTTTCATTAATATAGTGAAAATAAGTACTGTTTTTAAGTATTATTTTGCATGAATACTTGCTTTATAGTTCATTGTAACTAATTTTTTCAAATAATATTTTATTCATATATATATATATATATATATATATATATATATATATATATATATAATAAAAAACAGATTTTAAAAAATCTAATACAATATGTCCCTATTTTTATCAGCTGTTTTACAAGTCCCTACGAGCTTGTAAAAACGTGTGTGGAACTAGTAGGATATCCCCTCTATTGGTGCGACTTTTTTCGTCGCCAAGTGGCGACGAAAAAGTAGCAACCCAGAATAGGTACCAATCAGGGAAAGAAACCAGGATTTTCCCCGATTTCAGATTACTAGGCCTAACACTGCATAAGAAAACAATAATAACAATCATGTAAATAAAGCCCCCTCCCCTCGATTTCAGATCACTCAACCTAACAGTATATAAAAAAAACAGTAATCATACTAAGAAATGATTAAAGATTCTATTCAAAATTATTTCAGAATTAAAATTAAAGGAAATAAAGTTACAAAAATAATTACATTTAATGACATCTAGTTAAAAATAAATAAAATAATAAATTTCAGTGATTTAAGATAGAATCATTACTACATAAAAGTAGACAAATCTAGAATAATTCCAAAAAATAGAACTATTCTATTGTTTAGTTTATTATTGGATACTTAACATACAATTCTAGTAGCTCATTGCCTGCAGAAAATAATTAAAATAAAATTCTTACTTTTTCGTCTGGCAGTCTATATGCACAGCAAAATCCAAAATGAATATAAAAGTCAGAGTTTAAAACCTGGCACAATATCCATAATGAAACATAAACATAAAACATATACAAAATGAACATAAATGGCAAGACTGAAATTACGGCACTATATCCACCGCAAAATACAAAACGAATATAAAAGACAAAATTGAAGTTCCGGGTCTATATACATGGTGAAATATAAAAGACAATATTTATATTCTGCGCTACATCCAAAGTGAAATAAAAAATAGATATGAAAAAAACAGGGTTTAAATTTCTGTGCTTCACATCGAATAAAAAAATTTAACTTATACAGCGATAGGCAAATTGAAAACAAAAAATGTGAAATGAAATTTAAAATGCTGTTGCCGCTGGAAAGAAGCATCTATAAGATGTAAAACATGAGAAAATAAAAACTGGAAGGTAGCAAAAACTGAAATTGGCAGCACTATAATAAAAACAAAAACTCAAATTGTCAACACTACAATCAAAACAAAGGGCACTAAATTTGGCGAGAAATCACTTAGAGGGGGATATCATACTTACAATGTATTTTATTAACCCCTTCCAGTATTATGATGAGTGTAGCTCGTAATTGGTGTTCCATGCCATACCGCACAATGATGAGCTACACTTGTCATGCGACTAAAATTATTGTTGAATGTGATAATTAGTTTAAAATTTCTAGTGTAAAAATGGATATTAATTAAGAATATGTAAGTATTATAAAATGAAACAAGTTTTTTTAATAAAAAATTAAATGGTTGTTTCATGCACAGTGTTTCCTTATTAAATCTTACCGGAAAGGGTTAACATTTTTTAATGTTAAAATTTATTTACTTTTTATTTATTTTAATTAATATTATATAATATTTGCTAAAGAGTAGAGAACTGTATAGAGGGTAAAATATGCCAAATTGGTGATAAAGTGGTGCGAAAAGTTCGTCAAACTGGTTTAACAGTTCGGATTACATATGTATGACATGCTTTTGGTTTATGAGGTAACGTGATTGCGTGACATGCGCATTTTGTTCCTAACCCTTGAAACTATTACAGAATTATCTTGAAGCATTGAGTTTCGATATTCCATTTTTGGGGTTTGTGTGTTGCTTGTGAAAATTAATAAGTATTGATGAGGATATATTGATTTCACATTTTTGAAGAGTACGTATGGAGAAAGAATCATCAGGAAAACATAATAGATTTTTAGATGGAATAAAAATGGTATATTCATCAAAAAGTGACGATTCAGAGAGCGATGAAGATAAGGTGAGTAGTTTTGTTTCTCATTACAATTTTATATTCATATTTAGAAATTAAAGTTTTCATAAAAATGAATGTTTCCATAAGTAACTGAATTTCTTAAATGTGGGTGTAACTGCTAGATATATTAAAATTCAAGTTTAAATAAAAAAGTCAAATTTGTTAACGTTAGAAATTTAGCTTTATTGGCCCGGTTGGCACTACAGTAGGTAGCACTACACTGATGTTTTTTTAAGGTGCACGCCATTGTTCAGTATATTAAAAATGAAATTTAAATATAAAATGAAAATTGTTAACATTAGAAATTCAGTTTATTATCGATTGTCACTGTAGTACGTTGCAGTACTTTCTTTCTTTTTTTTCTTTAGGTGAGCACAATTGCATGGTATATTAAAATTCGAGTTTTAAAAATTTCGTTTCTAGTTATTGGAATTTTAAAACTTTGATATACCTAATTATAGTGAAATATTCAAACTTTTGATGTTTGCAATTCGGAAAAACGTGAGATTTCAAGCTGAAGTTCTAACGCGATCGATATTGGTAGACGGATATCATGTGTAGTGACGTAATTTAGGTTAACAATAAAGCTGTAAAGCGCTTGGCGCAAAAATTTTAAATCTCGCCAAACCTGTACTGCTCTGTAAACTTTTACCATAATATTTTAATTAATCTTTTTAGATTAATAGCAGTTGCTCATAATAAATTAGTATACAAGGGTAACCACAAATATTTTAAGATACACCTAGGTTTTTAAAGTTATACTTACAAAATTTTAGGTCTGTTCAAAGTAGTCTCCTCCAGCATCAATGCACTTTTGTAGATGAATTTTCCACAGATTAAATGCCACAAGCTATTCATTTCTTAGAATAGATGAAAAAATGCATTTATAGCCACATCAATCTCTTTTTCTGAATAAAAACGACATCCACGTAAGTTCTTTTTTAGATCAAAGAATAATCAAAAGTTGCACATAGCTAAATCAGGTGAATACGGCGGATGTTCGATCACTTTAATTTGTTTTTGCTAAAGAAACTCGACTGTTAATCCGGCTGTATGTGAAGATGAATTGTCACTGTGAAGCATTAGTCCTCTAACATTCAGTTCTTGTAGAATTTCTGGAAGACATTTAGTGGTACACCAGTTTGCTGTTACTGTCTTTTGTCCTTCCAACTTGATGGCTTTGACCAATCCCGTATTTCTGAAGAAAACGGCATACATCACTTTTTTCAGTGCATGTTTTTTTTCACCATTGTCGGCGTGGAATCATCTTCAAAGATTCATATTTTTCCTTCTTGACGTGTTGGAACGTCAAAAAATGGTATGTACATTTCATCACCTGTTACAATTTTAAAACTAACGCGGTGGCCACCATCATTTAGCAATTTAAGACTTTCTTTACTGACTCTGACACGCTCCTCTTTTTGGTGCTCAGTTAGATTATGGGGAACCTAACAGCAAACTACTTTTTGCATAAGTGATTCTTCATGAATGATTTTGTGTATGGCTGCAGATCCAATGTTAAGTTCCTTCTGTATCATTTGATAGGTACAGTGATTATCATCCATTAACATTTTCATATGGCAGACACATTATCCGGGATTACTGCTGATGGCGGCCTTCCTGTGTGTTCTTCATGCTGAAGAAAATTGCGACAGCTTCTAAATTCTCTAAGAAATCTGAACACAGTAGCACAAGGTGGAGATTCATCACCAAATGCTAATTGCAACCATTGAATGCATTCTTCTTGATTTAATCCTGCTTTAAAATCATAGAAAATCATAGCACGAAAATGTTTTCGCATCAATGCCATTTTCTCTTCTGTTTAAAATTTATTCTATGCCAAACAAGTTGAAGTAAGTTAGTAAAAAATCATCTTCTGTGTTAAAATACTTTGTATTTTAAAATTAAACCGTTATTTTTTTATTTTGTAAATTATCGTCTGCACGTATCTCAAAAATTTCAGAGTAACACTCATATACAAATAATTTAGAGTAAATGTTTAATTTCTTTAATTAAATAAAAAAAGAACATTGAGAAATATTTGCTTTAAGGCATTTAATAATTTAGTATAACTTTTATCCACTAAAATTATTTTATCAAATTAAAAAGAAAAATAATCTTAAATAATATTAAATAATTAATAAAATTAAATTTTGTGATTAAATACTAAAGATTTTCACATAACTTACAGATTTTTGATAATATTCATATTCTTGCATAGCCAAATCCCAGAAGTGATAACCAATTTGATATCCACATTGACCAACTAAAAAAAATATGTTAAAACTTTATTTATTTTCACTATAGTATAATAATTTAATATCAAGAATTACATCAGTTTCAAACATTAGAAAGTTTTTACCAAAAGGTTAATCTTAACTTATAGTCAATTTTTATATACGAAAATATAAATTTTAAAACTTTACTACATTTTAATGTTGACAAAAATATTCAATCCTAATTCCATGCTTATGATACCAATACTCACTGGATATAATGAAATACCCAGTAAGTTTAAAATATCTTCATAATTCTGATTTTGAATATTGAATAATTTTTGTAAGACTGATTCTAGATTTTGAAGAAATGCAGAAATTTCATTTCAATAGTTATAAACATGTAGCAAATAAATTGCTTGGTTGGTTTGCTTGTCAATCAACAGTAATCTTTTGCATACAAGAGTTAATTAGACTAGAACCTACAATTTAAACTAAATTCTGAACCATTGCAAACATCCATTCCCAATGGTTAAATGGTTTGTCACTAATTAGTCATTTTTTGCACATGAGGACTAATTATACAAAAACCTACAGTTTAAAGTAGATTCTGAGACACTAAACATCAATGTCTATTGTGAGATTCAAACCAATGAATGGTTGAATAGAAAGCAAGAAAGCTAACTATTCACCATTCCTGAGAACGGATTTGAATCCACAAATTGTTGAACCAATGGCCAGAGTGCAATATATTCAGTGAATCAAATAAATTTTATTGGTACTATTTAAAATATAAATCACAATAATTAAATTAATTCCAATTTAATAAATCAAATTAATAAGCACATTAGTTTTACAAATCATAAAGTAAATTAATACAAAAATTTTATAAAAACCTATACACAATATAATTTAATAAAATTTATAATACTAATAAAAAATTAATATTATTTTAAACTTTACTTAAAATTAATTTACACCAATAATATAAATGATGTAGAATTTTCTTTTTTATTAAATTCTTTTCTGAATTAAATGTAAATGTATATACAAAAAAATGTTTAGCATAAATATAAACATTTACTAATGACAAAAATGTATACACAAAAGTAAAATTTAAAAAAAAAAAAAAGAAAAAAAAAAGAAAGAAAAGAAACTATATTTTTGCATGGAAAATTTTTAAAATAAATTTATACATTTGAAATAGTTTGTCCAGGTTTCCTAACAACTGACACCTGTAGTATGTTTAATCCTTTCAGCATAATAAGCAGAATTGATATCTGTAATAGAACAAGTGAGACAGGGGTTTAACAGATGAGATTATTGTAAAATCAATTCTCATAATTAAGATGTGTAAACTAAATGTTATGTTATCATATTTGATTATCTTTAGAATTATCACTACTTAAAAGGTTAAGGATAATTCTACATATTTATCTTTCATTAGTGAACATCACAGTTTTCAGCTTGCTTAGGTTTTATTTTGGAATATTCGTGCCCTGAGATAGATCTTTGCATTTATTTTAGTACAGCAAGCGACCAGTCTGATATATCTGGAATATAGTTACTTTAATTTGAGAATCAGTTCTTCATAATTATATTTTTTATATACTTATATAAAAGCAGAGTTTAAAAATTTGTCTAAAAATTTATTTATTTAAATAACTGTCTAGAAGCATGTAAATTTTATTAGTTCTTATCTTTAATAAAATTCTCTATGACACAAGTATTGCCATTTTAATTGTTGATCAAAATACAGCCACACTTAATTAAATACTAATAAGTTGTAAGTTAATATTTGATTTCTACTTTCTATATTGTGGTGTGAAATGTATAAATAAAACAATTAGAATAAATAAAAAATATTTAAAAATTCACATATTAAAAATATCATTTAAATGATTAAACTATATATAATATTAATAAAGCCCATTTTAAAGAAAAAAAAAAGTAGCCTTGATTTTGAAATCAGTACTTTCAAGTGCTCTAATATTAAAGGAAAAAAAAAAACATTTTTATGATTAAAAACAGAAATATTTTCTTATTTTGAGAAGCAGCATAAACAATTTAGCATACCTAAAGCATTTCAGATGTATGAACAGCAATTATGTGCAATAGTTCAAAAAATAGTTTATGGACATAAAACAGTAAAAATTTACCTTGAAAAGACAACTGCATTAAGCATAAGAAAAATTAAACAATTATTTATTCTAAAGAATTACACTTTTTCTATAATTTCTATAATTACTTAAAAATTTATATGAAAGCATAATTTGTTATTTTCATAATTTATAATATCAAAACATTTTTATATCATATAATTTACCTTGAACAAAAATTGACTGAGGCATCTAAAGGGACTGTCAAAATGCTTTTAATCTATAAAAACATATTAAAATATACAATAAATTATAAATATTATTTTAAATTCATTAAAGCACATATTGAGAAATGAAATTTTTTATGTGATTGTTTAAAATATAATATTGATAAGAGTAAAATGAATCAAAAAAATAGAATGCTACAGATAGTTTTTCTCATCATGTTTAAAAGTACTGTTTGTATAGAATCAAAGTTATGTATTTGCAAAATAATATTCATACATAATAAAATGTAAATAGTATTTTATAAATTTCAGTTGTTTCTATATTTTGAAGCAAATATAGTATTGAACTTTTGCAATTCTTTATTCAACAACCAATGTAGACTAAGTAAATAAGAGAAAAAAATCAGGAATTTCAGAATATATGTAAATCTAGAAAAATATTACAAACTAAATTGGAGCATAGATATTTAATTTGTTATCCCTATTCATTCACATCATATGTTTATTCATATGTTATATTCATCAGATCATATATATATACATATACAGGGTGGTGCATAGAAAACACCTGTTTTTCAAACCGCTAGTACGCGGCGATGGAGATTCGGTGACGTTCACTGGCCCCCTCGCTCACCTGACCTGTTGATGTGTGACTTCTTTTTGTGGGGATATTTGAAATCAAAAGTGTACATCAACAAGCCTCGCACACTTGATTACCTTAAGAATTCCATTCGTCAGGAAATTGAAGCTGTGCCAAATGAAATGTTGGAGAGAGCCATTCGTAATTTTCAGAAGAGGATCAAATTTGTATTCAGCAAGAAGGACGTCATCTCAAAGACGTTATTCTCCGAACCTAAATATGGTATGTAATTTCAAAAACTTCATTAAAAAACCTATAATATCATACTCGTTTTTATTATTTTCAACTTATTGTGTCCCAGTAATTCAATATTGAAAAACATGCGTTTCCTCGGCACTACCCTGTATATACATATACATACATACATACATACATACATACATACATACATACATACATATATATATATATATATATATTACAAATTAAATCTTAAATATGATGCAATACTTAAAAACAGAAATATATTTTTTTTAAATTTATTTTAAATAAAATGGTATTTATATATCAGAAACATTCATGAATAAAAAAAATTAAATTAGACAAGTTAAAGGCCTTTATTATATAATTTAATGCATATGAATGATTTTTAAAATTTACTTTTTAGAATTATTTCCACATAACTGCTTTTGGACCAAACTATATTTTACATACAATAAGTAAGTTGCATTACACATTTATCATTACATCTGTTACTTTAACTTTTTAAGCTTCTCATTTGTTTAATTTTAAAGCTCACATCAACAATGGTATAAAATCAGAGTAAACTTGTATTTGGAATTAGTAAAATTTATAATAATTTGGCAATTGAATTTATAAAGACATAATATATTTTGAGCATATTATTAAGTACACAAATTAAGCAAAGTAAAGTAAAAGATGTTGGTATATTATTTTTTGTTTTGAGAGAAAAAACTGGAAGACTAGCAAAAACAAATTATTAATATAAGAGAAAATATAATCAAATAAATTCAGTAAACATAACTAAATATTATCTGGTAAGTTAGTGTTATAGAGATTGTAAAAATAATTTATAAGTCAATTTTTTAAAATGTTGTTTTACTTTATAAATTATACATAATGACTCTTAAAAAGTAAATAAGCTTTTAAAAACTACACAAATTTTTTAAATTTAACTCTAAGTACAAATTTATAACAAAAAAAAAAAAAAAGAAAAAGAAAGAAAGAAAGAAAGAAAAAAAAATTAATTAAATGAAAATATCAATGAAAAAAATTTAAATCATCATTGCCAATTTAAACTCATCATAAAGTGGATATTTTGTCTTTTTCATTCACTTTCAATGTATTCAGTTTTGGAAGTAATATTACTGAATATTTGAAAACTTAGTATTTAAAACAATTAATTTTCATTACTTTGAAAATTTTACAAAAAACAATGGCTGCAAAATAATTATATATTGATGCAAATTTTAAAATTTTTAATCAGAGATTAAATCATTAAAAAGCAAAATAAAAGCTTTAAATAGCACTTTTTCTATAAATATCAAAGTTTATAACTTCTATACATTGAAATATAATTAAACCTCACACAATTACTAAAAAATTATCTTATAATTAAGTTCACTAACAAAGCAAACAGTTAAAACATGGAGGAAATCTCAAAAAGAATTCATGGAAGTTGGAATAAAAAGTCAAGATTCAAGAGGTCATCCACTTTGATATACAACGATGAAATTAGAAAAGAACTAAAACTATTACATTGTACTGCCAGAGCCTTTACCAAATCATTCTTGATCTGGTTACATTACTCAAAAAAAAAACTTTCTGACGTTGTTACAAAAAAAAAGAACTGAGAATAAATGAGACTTATTCAAGCAACAAACTTATCCAAATTTATATAGATTGCTACTCAGATAATAACATCATATGAAAATCTGGATTGTTTATTTGTCGCTCAACAGTAATTTTTTGCACACAAGGGCTAATTAGACTGGGACCTACTGCTTAAAGTGGATTCTGATCCACTACAAACATCCATGCCCAAGGTGAGATTCAAACCTACGAACTGTTGAACCGAAGGCAAGAGCGCTAACCATTCGGCTACCAGCTTGGCTATAAAAATCTGGAGTTCACATTATTCTTTTAAATAATTCAAACTGACAATAAAGACTTGGAGCAGGTAACACAGCTTTCAATTTTAGGAGCACAAGCTGATTGAAATTCAAGTAGCCCTAAAGGAATACATCAACTTGAATCATATTACAAAAGAAAAAGACTGGTAATATTACTGCAACACCAAAGCTGCTCTAGAGACAATTTTTCACGGAAAAACCATGCTCATTCATGAAATTCACCAGCTACTCAAAACCATGCAGTGGATGCCTATACATGTAGGAATCAAGGGCAATGTAGCAGTTGATGAACTAGCTAAAGAGGCAAGAGACTTAATCAACAATGTCTCCAAAAGCTATGCTACACTTGACAACGTAAACACCATAGCCCGATAGTGACTTACAGAGAACACCATTAAAGTGAATCAACAAATATGGGAGAATGATTCCAAAAGAGAAATCACAAATTACATGATTGAGAACAAATTTTTTCAATTTTAAAGGGTGATATTACATATATTTCCTTTCAAAGGTTGTTTTAAAAGTTTTTCTTACAATAAATTATAATAAATTCAGTACAAGTTCAACAGCATAGCCCAGTTTATTAAAGTATAATTAAAAATTTTACACACAATGGTAAAATGGTCAAATACAACAAATAAACAAGAAAAGGTACACTATTTTTCATTCGTTCTTTTGCGGATTTAATAATACGTACAATGTATTTTAGTAAACGGTTATTTTCATAGCTGTTAGTGAATTTCTCATGGCTACATAACGGCAAATACATCCATTTATCCACCTTTCACATCGCGGCTATTAATTTATTTGCTTACTAATTTCCCGCACTTGGTACTTAGTTTAAGATACCATGATTATGCCAACTATCAACTTTTGGTATTTTTAATGTGATACGAAATGTGGGGTCAGTATTAGTAAATTTATAGGCTCCTATTGTACTTATAAAATTATATGTAATTGAATTTTAATATAATATTTTTATTTTCCTGAAATTTGTTATTTTGAATTAATTTAATTTTAATACTAAAATAAATATACACTTTAACTATCATTATGTTATGATTTTTGCATTATTTGTTTACTTATTCCTGCAATATTTTGCGATCTGTGTGGAAGGATTTTGTTAGGTTTTCAATTTGTTGTTTGCTTCAATCCATCAATTTTTGTTAGCTTTCAATTCGGGGATATTTCCGTAAGCAGAACTGTGGCGCAAAATGTTTCGCCAACATGAACTATTGGCATATTCACTACGGATACTATGTATAGTAAACCTAAGCTTATCTAACACCTCCTAGAGAAGGAGGTGTTGGATAAGCACTCAAAGAGGCGTGGTCATATTTAACTTTTAAAAGTAGCCTTTCATCTTCACTGGTTTGTAAAATGTTTACGGGAATGGAAAGCGAAACCATATGGAGAAAATTAAGAATTACTTTAAAGAAAAAAATGAAAACAAATTTATCTTTTTTAAATACTCACATATATAAATCTAATTTTTTATTTTAAATATTAGTTTATCTAATTTTTGTTAGATTGTTTTTTTTTTTTTTTCTGTCTTCAAAGTTTTTTAATATAACCAAAATTTGTATTAGTTCTTTTGTATTCATATAAAATAATTGTATACATTTTTATATTTTTTATATATCGAATAATTTCGTCACATATAATATTAGTGATTTACGTAAGCTTAAAGGTTTATATAAATCACCACAGTTATACATGACTAATTTTATTGGGAATTACTTTTAAAATAGGAGGATCAGAAACTATTTTTTCTGTTTCAGCAGTTAATAATCCATTATGCATAACATTTGTCAGTGGAATATTTTTTTCGTTTTGCTACCTGTTTTAATAAAATTAAATTCTTTTCCTGGAGATCATGGATATATTAATAAAAATATCTCTGAAATTTTTAAAATTAAATTCCAGCTTTATGTTTGCTGTTAAATAATTAAATTAATCAAGCTTAGATTTATTATTCAAATCATTTATAAAGATGTAGATTAATTTCAATTTAGAAAGATAGCAACGATAATCTAAACCACAACATTGTTAATGTTCAACACAGTTAAAAAGTATTAAATGCTTAAGATAAAACTTATACTTTATTTTGTCATAAAACCAGAAGTTACAATTAAATTTATTATGAATCGCAAACATTATACAGTTAATATTATCATTTACCACATCTCAAATATTGGTTCTCATTATTTTTGTTTTTAAAGAAATTTAAATCCCTATCAGATGATTTTCTAAGCAGTTGTCTTATAAGAAACATTTTACAGTGATTAAGAAATAGAATACTTATAACTAGATATTAAATGATGTAATCATAATGGAATGATTTAAGATAAAAAGTTTGACAGTGGAACCTCTCAATAATTAGTGAAAAACAACAATAATTTTTAATGCTTTCTAATTCACTTACAAAGTATATGTAGACTACATATAAAATACGAACATATATGAATTAAATTTGTCAGTTAAAACCAAGAAAAATACAAATCCCATGTTTAAATTTCTCAGAAATTGTAGAAAATGTAAAATTTTAAACGTTTTATTATAGTTTATAGTATATGCAATAATTAAAATATATATTGAAATATATTGTGATCACCATAAATAATAATAACTTCAGTATAAGATTATTTATGAACTGCTATTTTGTATTAATCCTTTCCTCCACATTATTTTAAAATACAGAAATAAATTTTACAAAAATAAAAATACTGAAAAAAATTTCGTCAATCAACTTGGTCAATCTAAGGAGTTTAAAGGACATAATGGGATATTATGACTATTATTCTTCACGATTCATGGGGAAGAGGACATTTTATAATAATTATTTGTAGGCAGTTGTGTTACTCCAAATATAAAAACCACTACTCATGAATATTTCAATTACATAATTTTTAATCATTTTCATTTGTAATCTCCGATGTAATGAAAATCTTATTACAGCTTAGACCATTAAAATAATTATGTTGGAAATTTGTAATTTCTGTGCGAATTAAAAATCATCAGTAAAATGGCTTTTTTATTTTGTGAGTTCATTTTATGAATTGTTTCTTTTTTTATTTTATCAAATATTTCACAAGCTTTAATCATAGATAGAATCTCTATTCTTCCTGCATACCTTAAGAAACGCGTCTCGCCCCTATTATTCAATATAAACATGTTTACATAACTTTAATTACTCTTAAACAAAATAAAGTTGCAATTATATACTCTTAAACAAAAGTTGCAATTATTTATTAAATTAGTATAGTAATGACTATGGAGATTCAAGTAATCGCTTACTTTTGCTTTGTGGAGGGAAATGTAAAAAGTGATCGAAAATACTCTGTTATAATTAAAAGATCTCCGAATAAGTATTTGACAACATTTTAATATATTTGCAATAACAGTACGGTATTGCATTATTTTTCAGTGCATATTTTAAGCTAAATTAATATTTTAATATGTAAAAACAAAAATTAGGTTAAACAGTCATATATAAGTGAAATGTTATATAAAAAGTCGTGAAGTTCTTATATAGAATGTTACTAAATTCACTATAATTTTTTGAAGCATTCTTGTACAAATTTACATATTCCTGCGAATTAGACAACGGCATATCAAAATCTGATGGTATCGGGTGCGGAACTTTATTTTGACACTCCTAAATATCAGAAAAATTTCATTTGACCGTAAGAAAGACATGCATCCAAAGACTAAAAATAAAACCTTAATTTATTTTTTTTTTCCCTAGAGTGAAGGGATTGAGCCATAGACCTTCTGTTCCAAAAAACATGGTCTTGCCATTTAATTATCATTGTGAACCCTTTTCAAAGTACTTTGACATCGCATAGATAACCGCTGTTTAAAGGTTAGTCTAGGATACACTGCTTATTCGGGCTATGTTATTGATATAAAAAATAAAATTTGACTGATCTTCCTGATCACATTTTTCTATATAATTTTGATATGTCTAATTACACTCTTTTGTTTTCAAAACCGATTTTCACAAGTAATTCAATCTGATTTCGCATCGTCATTTATAAGATGTGTGATTTATAAAACTCTTTGACTTCAATAATTTCACTATATTCCAATTTTAAATAAATTATTTTTTTCCGGAATGATTGCGTATAAATGTTTTATATTCTTAAAATCCTTGAAAAACGTATTCAAAAAAGAAAAAAGAATTCATTTACAAATCCAACTATTTTACGTAAATGAAAAAAAAATATCTTTACGACGATTACTGTTGTATTCCTTGAAAATTATACATAACAATTTAATACTATTATCAAAATAATTTAAATTCATTCATAATTTAATTCATTTATAATTAAAAGTAACTTATACGAACAGCATTTTACTTGTAGTTTTTGATAAAGACGATATTATTAATTCTGAATGTAATAAGTTTATTTTTAAATGGTGATATTATGACCCTGATACATCTGATGAATTTTAATAATTTTATTGTTCCCTTTCAATTTTAATAATTTGTTGTCAAAACATGCATACTTCACTCATTGAATTTTCTGCTTCCAAATTGTTGAAAGCATATGAAAGTGAACAATTTTTTCATTATTATACTACTACAAACCCATTTTTGATCACATATTATTCATGTTTTAAAATCCGATTGATAAATATATCACATTTCGTAATTTTTCGCTCTATGTTGGGGTTAACTGTAATATTTTTTGCTTAATGTTGGGGTCTTCGATTTTTACTGAACTTTTATGACATAATATATATATAGATGAATTAAATAAAGTAAATCTAAGTTTTTTTCGTTAAGAAATGTACATTGATATTATATATATATATATATATATATATATATATATATATATATATATATATATATTGGTGTGTGCGTGTGTGTTACTTATAAAAAAAGTAAAGATTTATTCTATTTAATTTATTTATTTCATCTTCATTAAAATTTGGAGTTACATTAATTTTCTTATGTCTACAGTTTCTAAAGAATTTGGAATTATCTTTCTCTTAATATCAACTACTGGCTGTTTAAAACAGTCATTGGACGCTTTTCTTAACATTTTAAGATGGACATTTGGTTTTTTTTTTTTTTTTTTTTTTTTTTTGGTTAAGGAGAAATTAGGAAAAAATTGAACTTTAGCTCATTTTAAATGCAAGGAGCGCAGACCTCCTAGCTTTCCCTGAATTCATTATTCCTCATTATATTCTTTCAATTTCTTTAAAACTCCAACTTAAAATTAAATGTTTCCTTTAAAAACAAAGCTGTCAAACGACGATTTTTTTTTTTAAGTTAACTTTGCTTCCCTCCTCCCAACAATGTTATCTTTGTTAACCCTTACATAGTTATCTTTTCAATATCTAATTATTTATTGTTTGTATAAATTTATAGCACACTTTTGCAGCTATATCTAATGAAAGTTAAAAAATATGTTAACTAAAAATATTGTGAAATAACATTGCTAAATGCTAGAATTTATAATAAAAAAAAAATTAAATAGTGATTAAATAATTCTTGTTAATGATTTAAAAGCTAAACTGAAAAATCATCTAATAGTTTTTCATCTTAAAGCAATAAAATTAGAAACATTTAAGAAAGAATTATTTGTTGTTTGATCCATTTTGAAATTTGTAAAGAAATACAAAGAGAACTCAACAAGCCCTTTCTTTTCTTTTCCTGGTATTGAATTGAATGATACTGAAATTAAATTTTTTTTACTAAACGATTATATTATTGCATTTAAAATTTATTAATACTAATATTAATTGCCAAAAAAGGACAGTGTTCAATTTAGTTGATAGTTGTTTAATCTTTAATTGAATTTGAAAAAATAATAATTTGATTCTTTGTAAGTCTACTTTAAGGAATATCATAATAAGAGTAAATTCGCCAAACTACCTATTGTTAGGGAAATCGAGTAACATGGCTATAGAAAACGATCTTGAAAAGTATGGAAAAGGTAAAAATCAACAGACATATGCATTTGATCAATTTATGCACTCAATAACTTGAATAAACACCCTTATTCCTTGAGAAATATTAAAATTATTCCTTATTTTCAAATTTGTTCAAAATTTGCTTTTTCAGAAATCAGTCATAATTTCCTTTTCCAAGCATTGTAACATTTCTTTTCTATTAAAAACTAAAATTTTTTAACATTTACATATCTGGATAATCGGGAGTTTACTGTCTCAAATATTCATAACAAGCATATAACATGTTTGACTATAAGTATTGTGTGTGACTTAATTGATTAATTTACCATAATTAATTACTTAAAATTTGAGTGCAAAATCTTCGAATTCAATTTTCTGAAGCATAAAATGTATTATTACAACAAATAAGAAACAAAATTTCCCTTGGCATATTTTGTGCTACCTTTTCCTTGGCATTTATGAGAAATATATTTACTTCTTCTAAATTAAAAAACCTATACTAAATCTAGAATTCTTTATTTTGAAAATTAAATCATTGGAACAAAGTTAGTCTTTTTATTCCAGCAATTTCTTGTTCCGAAAATGCTCCTACTCCCGCGTGAGAGAACGGTCATTCATTTGCTCCCTGCTCTACTGTTACTCGAAGATTTCAACGTGACGAATCTACATTTTCCGAGAATGAATTCCCGCGCGAAGTCTGCCATAACTTTCTGGAACAAGTGTTTACCATAAAATGTTAAACTTTTCGATGAACATTTGATTTTTTTCACATCTATAGTTTTGAAATATTAATAAAATTTGAAAAAAAAATCTTTACTACTTATAATTTTTAACAATTAAATCTATAGAAAATTTATACGTTTCTCATGTAGAAAACTTTTGTTTTTCTTCCATTATACTTTAAATAATTTCAAGAATAACATAATGATATTATCCATCATTAATAAACCTTATAATATATTTAAAGACAAATTTTAGTCTACCAACTCAATATATTTAAATATTTTTGCTAAGTTAAAAATTCTCATAACTTATATAAACTATTTTTTATTTAATGTTTGATTTGTAAACTTATTTTGGTTTCGGAATAAATTTGAATTCATGGAATCTTGAAATGGCAAATTTATCCAAGAAAAACATCCTGAAATTAATTTTCAAGATAAATAAATGAAAGAATTATATTTGTGGTAAACTTCATTGAAGTAAGTTTAATCCTTAACCATCAAAATGTTTTGAAAATGTATGATACTTTTAAAATCAAGTAAATATAATTGGCTTTTAAGCGACTTGATGTGCAATAAAATAGTTGAATGAGAACAATAATAGTTCGAAAAGCAACATATTCGATGTTAAAATCTAGATGTAAATAAGAATATTTTGCAAGCAAGAAAATCTAAAATATCCAAATTTGGTAATTAAAACTTTAAAAATTTGAAATTTAGAAAAGATTGAAGATAATCGCATTTAAAAATAATGACGACTTTTAGTTTTTAATACTCTAAATTTTTGCATTGAAAGTAAATTCTATATTCTATTACTTAAAGATATCACTTATTTTAAAGCTTGTTGACTTAGATTTATAAATCCAGTTTCACTTCGTGTGTTTCAGTGACTGAACAAGCAAAAAAATTTTTGGTCGACATGTTTGAAAAAAATGTTGCAAAATCTATCATAATTTTTGTTGTAGAATAGAATTGCAAAATTGTGTTCCTTCTGGTTCACTCGGTGATTTCTTATACTATTTATTCAAGATCTTTTTCTCTGAATACATTTCGAAATACACCTATAATATATAATTATAATAGTTAAAAACTTATATTCTAATGCAGTATTTATCTCTTGAAAAAGGGAAAAAATATTTTAAAAAATATAAATAAAATAAAAAAAATTCTAAAATATTCTTTTAAATTTAAAATTGTAAAATTTTCGAAAAATAAAAATTTAATGAGCTAAATGGCGTAAAATATCCTATATCAAAAACTTGTTTATTTTAAGTGAAATAAACACTTTGATATCGAGTAATAGGCAAATGTGAGTTTCAAAATTCATTGCCATTCCCTTCAAAACATACTATTTTCAATTTTATTTTCATTTAATTCTAGCAGAACATTTTTGTTGACATTGGATTAAGGGAATTTCACATCCTTTCATGAAAATATTGCACATTTTAAGGACAGTATAAACATAAATAATATCATAATCGGAAAAATCGAACAATATTCCTTAGAGAGAATTATAGATCATAGTGGATTCTCTATGAAGATATTATTCGATATATTGATTTATAAAGAACTATGTTATGATGGTGAAATCGTATAATAATTAATGTTGTCTCTGGAAAATTAATCCAGAAAAAATTGATCAAATGCACAATATATTACTTTTTTTTTTGTTCTAATGTGTAATCAATGCAATAAAATTAAATGCTTATTTATAGTGTACTAAAAATTTTCTACGAAATAAAAATGCACACGGTGATAATTGCTGCATATATTTTTATTACAATAGAAATTAAACATTTCACATACATTACAAATGTGAAAGATTTATTCTCCTTTGCTTCTTTTTTTAGGAATATTTTGCTTAAATATATCATACTTCCAATGAATTATATCACTATATGAATAGCTAAATCTACGGCAGGATTATAATTTTTCAAAGAAAACTTTAAAAATAACTTTTGAAAAATCAGATTTTTATCAATTCTTACAATTTTTATATAATTCTAATAAAGATTTATCGATGTTTGTAATATCTTATCACACACATACCTAGTAATTTTTGATAAATTTATTTACCAAAAATTTAATAAAATTTGCCACTACAACATAATTTTTTTGCAAAACGGGAGATACCAAAAATACTGTTTTAATTCCAATCAATCAAATACCAGTCCATTTTGATTTACAGTTTTTTGTTTTATTATTTTTTATTCTCGACCTAAATTTGAAGATTTATAAGCCATTTCTGTTTCTTCAGCAAGCAAAGAAGTATAAAAAAATATCCATAGATAAAAAAAAATGAAATATTTTACTCAGTATTTTATTTATGTTTCTATAGTTGAAGTTTTTAAATTTAAAATTAATGTATTTGTTATCTGCATTAGCATTATGGCCAAACAAAGTTAAGTGACTTTGATGAATTAACATATTTATTGTCATCAAAAAAGAATCATTTAATCCAAATTTATCATAGGAATCACCACTATTATTTGTAAAGTATTTTTTTTTTTTTTTAATAATTCAGATGTTTTCTGATTTTTTCATCTGCCAAATCCTCAAAATTATTGAGGATTTGACAGATGAAAAAATCATAAATTTTCAGTCATTAATTTTTTTTCGAAAAAAAGTTAATATGAATATAATTTTAAAACTGTTCGAAATAAAAAACTAATTTTTTCTTATATATATATAAAAAAAAAAAAAAAAAAAAAAAAAAAGAAGAAAGAAAAAGAATCACTGTGATCGGTTTTTCCCCAAAATTCTTCACACTAGTTACTTTCAAATTTTACTACTTTCGGACCCCAATATCCGGTTTTCTTCAACTCTGCAAACGAAATCTGATTGGAAGAATGTGGAGGGCTAGAAAGGGGGATGAAATCCCTTGGTACAACTGCAGTCCCACAACTGCGTTCCGAGAATTGACTTTCACAGGATGTTTCTTATACCGCGAGAAGGAAAAATACATCATTCCTATAGACCATCAATACATTTGGTATCTTTAAGCTGAAAATACTTTTTCAACATGCAAATTCAAAAAAATTATCTATTTGTAAATAAAAAAATAAGAAATCATACAAAACGAATTTAAAATATAATTAGCAGCAATTTTTCGTCAGTCTAATATAAATTTTTAAGTAATGCTAAATCAATACAATTTTTTAAATTTCTCATTAATTCGAAATTCCATCAAGAATTATTTAAAAGTTATATAAAAGTAAAAAGGAGATTTTCTCATTTTTAATAGTTTTAAATGTAATTACATATTATAAAACACATTTTAATTAGCTACTTTATAAACAAGCACAAATGCGTTGAATTTTAAGTTTATTAAGTAAAAGTAGTTTGCACATAAAAATTTTATTCTTAATTCCAGCAACTGTTACATAATTCATAATGATTGACTAAAATGACATAAAATAGCATTATCTTCTAAGATAAATTTGAAACTTTAGTAGTTAGCTAATAAGAGAAGATTTTATTCAGTTTTAGGAAAGATTAATGTTACAATAAAAAATCTAGTTAGGCGTCGTGTCTAAAAATGACCATTGAGGGACACAAACATTTCATAAAAAAATATGAATGCTTATTTATATAAAAATAAGGGAATTTATGTAACAGTGAGATATCATTTTTCTTTGCAACAAATGTAAGTGCTGAAAAATACAACTATGTGGTGACAAAACAGAAGATTCCTATTATAGGATTATTTTCTTAGAATTTTAAGCAAGTATAAATTAAATTTTTATTTGAACTTCTTCATTCATATCATTGAAATTTATCAAACTATATTTGTAATAAAAGTATGTCACAAACTTTAGGTTTAATTTTTATAAGGTGGCAATGTTAATCAATTGTATCATTCTGTTAAATATGTTAATATTTCTTAAGGTTGGTTTGTTTGTCGCTCAAAAGGTCATTTTTTTGC
Source organism: Latrodectus elegans (assembly GCA_030067965.1). Classification (NCBI taxonomy): domain Eukaryota; kingdom Metazoa; phylum Arthropoda; class Arachnida; order Araneae; family Theridiidae; genus Latrodectus; species Latrodectus elegans. The sequence continues at coordinate 53,501 of CM057822.1, forward strand.
GCACGAGGGCTAATTAGACCGGGACCTACGGTTTAAAGTGGATTCCGAACTACTACAAACATCCATGCCTAAGGTGAGATTCGAACCCACGAACTATTGAACCGAAGGCAAGAGCGCTAACCATTCGGCTGCCAGCTCGGCTAATATTTCTTAAACTAAACAGTTAAAAAAGGCTAACATATTAAACAATGACTAATTTACGACTAAACAATGCTCATCTTTTCTTAGAGAAAATATAAAATCAAATGTTTTAACTTTAATTTAACTTTATTTTGCTAGTAAACATAAATTTTAAAGTGAAATTTCTCTAAGAAATTTATCATGAATCCCATGTAATATTCAAAATCTTGAATAAATAGTAAATATAATATTTTGTATTATATCTCAAAAACTGATTTAATTTTTATTTTAATTCATGTAAGAAGCTACGGCTTTTTAAATTATTGATTGATTTTTTATCATTGAGGTAAGATTAGAATACATTAAATTATGAAGCAAATACACTATTTATTGAAGTTCATTCTCTCAAATATTTAAATGGAATAAGAAACTTTTCTAGGAAACAATAAACAAAACTTCAATTTTTATGATGAAAATTAAATAAGCTGTTATTAAATAATTTATTAATAACTTGTTGAAAAATATTTAAGAATTTAACTGTGAAGTTTTTCACTAGTTTATAAATTACTGCTACTAATTTTAATTTGTAGTACATGAATAGTAATTTAGTTAAGTGTATTTAAATAACATAATGATTCCGATTTATTTATGATATGTATGTAGACAATTATAACTCATTTATAGAAAACAAAATACAATAGTCTTATAATGAAATTACTTAAAAAATAAAAATTTTTTAATTCTCAATATTTTATTGAAGTCTACATTAAATATTATCTTATTTACATCTAAGTTTGTTTCACCAGTAAAAGGAATGATGGAATTACCAGCATAAACTACAGCTGGTAAAGGAAGTGTTAAATTTTGTTTAATTTCTTTACTCTCTCTAAGAGCATCAAACACTGGTAAACTAAAATCTACTAAGCAATTCCATTTGAACTCAGTGTTTGATAACTGTACATCTTCACATTTGTTCCTGAAAATTGCAGATGCTTTAACGGGAACAGTTTTTATTACTTTGGGTTGATGCCATGTTTGGAGCCTCTCAGTTGGTGCATCATACAATTTCTTTGAAGAATAATCTTCTAACCCTTGTAATAATGCAAACACATGTTTGCAACATGCTGGCATCCTCCAGCAGCACAAGTGCAAGAAGCAGTTTTCACCTGTAAGAATAAATAAAAAATGTGTTAACTAAATTTAGTTTCCATTGCCTAACTTTTTAATAAATGTGCTTTACATACTTCTACATAAATATATAATTCTTTTTTAAAATTTTGAATCATTGAAAATTTAATTAAATATTTTATTGCTTATCCTTAGGCTGGGTAAGATTGATATAGCTTTTCATCGCTTCAGTGAGTCGATAAAATTGAATATGAAGCATGCTTCAGATTAAAAACTAGGGATTTTGCTTTAGGCTGGTCAACTAACTTAGATAAATGCATCAACTGGCACATGTTTAGTCACGAAAACAAATATGGGCACTGAAGGTCTTGTCTCTTATTGCGTACCAATAAGGGACAGGTTGAGTGCCACTTAATTTAGTTTTTATAAAAATAATGCAATAGAGCGATACTTAACTTTTTAAATTATAAATAAACAAAAACTGGTAAAATGTTTTTAAATTTAAAATAATTCCTTACTACTAAATTGTGGTACACACCTTAATCCATTTTAATATATAAATATATACAAATGCATACTTAAACATAGGATAAAAATAATATCATGGTGTGTTATTTACTTGGTACATCTTCAACAGTTATCATACAACACCTTTCAGAAATTTACTCTTCACTCTTAAATATTTTCTTCAATATTTAATTGAGCATTCCATCTCAAGATTAACAAAATTATCTGAATAATTCTGGTAAAATAAAGGCTCAGACTAACTTGTAAAACATACTAACATTGTGCCAGTAAATTATGTGTAAACACAAATTACATTTAGCAACTCTTCAAAACATGTATTTTTATCTAACTATGCATTTAAAAGTAAAATCTTGCCAAACCATTATATTTTGAAGATTGATTTGATGCAGTCTAATTACTACATAATGCTTACACAATAACTATAATAAAAATAACATTAGTTATCTTTCATTAATGATAATAGTCATATTTTTGTTTCAGGATCTATTGTAATTATTTATGAAAACTAGAAAGAGATATGACCCACAGAATTTCTAAAATTAAAGCTCTTAATAACACTTTTTATGCATAATAGAATCAGAAATTCAAATAGAGTTATCTTTTAAGTATTAATAGTAATATAAAGTTTTTAAGCCAAGTTAACTAAAAATTTTAATATTCAATGAAAAAACTCTCAGGCCTATAATTTTTTCTAAAAACTCCCATTTAATTAATACTGCACATATAAATATGCTTCAATGAAATGATTTCTTATATATTTACATAAGAATACAACACTTATATCAATGAATTATCATAAAAGACCTTCAAGCATTCAGATTTTATTGTAGAAGTTACTGATTATTATTACATAAATGCTAAGATTATTATATAAAATTTAACTAAAGTTCATTCTTTATAAGGTTCCTGCTGCACAGTTTAGAAAGTTAATTTATAATTTCTAAGCTACTGCATAATATATTCTGCTCTTACTGTATATTCCTAATTTACATTAAATATATCCTAATATCATCTGATGATGCAATATAAACTACATTAAAAATAATTTTATTTGAGCATAAAGTTATGCTTATAAAGCTAACAGTTAAAATAATTTCTAAAATAATTTAAAAATTATTTTAGAAAAAATTAAAGATCAACTTACCTTGTCATTCATTGTGATCACAACAGTAGGTTTATAGGTCACTGATTTTTTCATCTCGGCTTTCACCGTCGCCGAGACAGAATAAGCTGCTTCATTATCTTCTATTATATCATCAAAAACTATTTTGCTGACAAACTTCTCTTGCCATAACATATTACCTTTTTTCATTTTCGTTAAAATGCTATTATTCCCACTCATTTGGGAAAACTTTTCAGCATATTCAAATATTGAGCAGTTAGTAAAATAATATATATTCAAAGGTCTATTTAATATTGAATTTGACATTGTATAAATTTAAAGAGTTGTTAAAGACCTATATATTTGTTTATATAATCAGTTTAGGAGTTGAAAAAATAAATGAAGAAAATTTTAAACGTTAGTAGCTATAAATTTAAATGCTATTGCATAGCAATACATATGTAAACAATCTGTGCTTGGTACTCGACACGTGACAAGTTATTGCAGCGCCGTCTAGCGATGAATTGAGTCCATAATGAAGATGCACAAGATGAAATTTACATTAATTTTTAAACTTTCATTTGTGCAGAACTAAAAGTCACTGATATATGTAACAGATTCTACATACATTATATAACAGAAATAATAGTTATCAAAACTGGAAAGCTCTTTTCTTGGTTCCAATTACTTGTCATCTAATAAAAATAATCACGAAAAATTATAAAATAAGAATTGAAATTAAAAATATCTAAAATTCAGCAAAAAAAAAAAAAAAAAAAAAAAAAAACTGCAAAAGCCAGCTTGAAGTCGAAAAAGTATTCTATTATTTTATGAGATTCCATTTTAAAACGTCATTAACTCTGCCTAGCTGTAAGCACAACGTCATCAACCCCACCTCTTTGTTTGACATCATCGGTAATCAATAAGCAATCTTGTTATGGTGCTTCAGTACCTATCACCTGCTATTATCCTCTTGGCATCCTATTTGGCGTAGAATCGGAGCAGTTCTTCTTACGGAAATATCCCCATTTCTTAACTAAAGTATATGGTTATAATCAGTGAATATAGTTATGTTCTTATGAATAAATAAACAATGAATTAAAATTAATCATGAATAAAGATAAAAAACGTTTTCGACAAACAAGTATAATTGAAAGTTTTTCAAATTGTAAGAAATTGAAGAATAACTGTAAGTCTTGATATAATATCATATATAAACTTCATATACAGTATAATGATTGACTAAAAATAATTCGCTGGGAGTAGTTATCCTATTGGTGCGATTTCTAATGCGTCAAACAAAAACAGCTAGCTTATCAAAGTGTGAATCAGTCGATTGTCAGAGAATTTATGACGTTTTTAATTACACTTAGTTATCTTTATTTCTGTTTATTCTGGATTTGATTTTCCTTGTTTAGTCATAAATCTTAGTATTTTTGTCAGCATTATATTATTTAAGATATAGTTTGTTTTAGAAGTAATATATTTTAGGGATATTTGTCGCAGTATCTTTTTGCTGTGAGTGAATAAAACAATGTTGTCAAATTTGTATAATTGTCTCTATAATGAATCTTTTTATTAAGAAAAAATAATAAGTATTTATAACACAATTTAAATTAAATTTAATGAAAGAAAAAATAATTCAAATCAATGCTAAAAAGAACAAGCTAATATAAACACAAATTCCACAACATTAGTTTATAATGAAAATCAATGACATAACTAAAAATAATAATAAGAAAATATAATTTGATTCAGTATGCAAACATGTAAACAGCAAACATAATAAATATAAATTTTAAACAATAAATTAAAACTTATGATGGATTTTGATTGAATGGACAAACAAAAGATTTATTACAATCACATGTATATTAATAGAAATATCATACAAATCAGAAGATACTAATTCCAATTGTAATAAAAGAATTAAATGAAAATAATGATGAACTATACAACTTGCAAATTAAATGTGAGTAAAATCACAAGATTTCCTTGTGAAATTTATTTTTATTGTTCTTACAATGAATCAAAGTATAATCCTGAAAGAAGTCTTAGTACTCATGATGAAGCATGCTAAAGTTACCATAGAATTTTGTATGATTGTCTCAATGATTTTGAGATGGCAAGATTTTTGCTTGTTGGCAAACTTTAAAAAAATTGTCAATTGCTTATTAAATTCAAATTTGTGGTAAAAAAGATTATATGAAATATTATGTATTATTGCATTCAATTATATAAGTCTGGTAAATTTTGACTTGTCATGAAGAAAATCATGTTAAAAGGGAAGTTTCAGTCTTTATAAAATAGGACATTTTTACAGGGGATTTCGTATTTAATAATTTGAAAATAAAATAAAAAACTATTTGAATAAATTATATATAATAATAAAAAAAAATTAATAAAATATATTAAAAAAAATGAGAATAAAATTTTAACATTTCTGTAATTTTATTTTATTAATACAATAACATTTTTATGAAGGATTATTTTTTATATTAGCCTTTTAAAATTGACTGTACTGTGTATAATTGCATCGTTTTAGATTTAGGCTTGTGGTAGACAAAGGTTTGGAAAAATTCTGATTCTTTGACTATAGGTCTATTGTGCTATTGACAAGTTAGTGAAGTTAAAGTTTAACAAACATTCTGCAGAAATACCTTGTATCTCTTAAAGTTCATTTATATACCTAGGTATGTGGTTGAATTTACTCAAAGAAGAATTTTCACATTCGCTTAGGATTTCTTGTGAATATTTCCATCTGTAGACCTTTTATATGAGATCTATCACTCACATGATCATGAAATGCTTCTAAGAGTGTCATATCCAATGATAAGTTCTCTTGTTCTTTGAATATGTAGATCCAGTCTATGTAGTCCTTATGTGCAAAAAGTTATCATTGAGCTACAAAATTAATTAAACAAACTTTTTTAAAATACTAATCACTAATTACTAAGCAATAGCTTTCACATTCTTTGGTGGTTACTTGAACACTCCAGTATTCTTTCCAACAAATTAACATTTTATTTTAAATGATTCCAAGCTCTATCAACATAGAGCTTGGAATCATTTTATTGTATTTGACTCTTTCCTGGGTACTTTAAATCAATTCATTTGAAACTTTTAATCATTTCCTTAAATAATTTTTAATTTAAATAATATCAATGATTAAAGAAAAGGAAAGCTATTTAATGAATATGAAGTTGCTTCAACCTATAGTCTTGTTCTCTGAAGCTTTATTTTATTATTGTTATTATTCTTAATATTATTTTGATGACTAACTTTACCTGTTTTAATTTCTTTTCAGTTGCTTCCAGAGATCATAGTTATCTAGTTAAAATTTGTATTACTTTTTTACATTTCACCTGCTCAGGTGATAATGAGGGTTCACACAACTGGAAACTTCTTAAATTCCCCCCCCCCAAAAAAAAAAAAATTAAGAGCCTTTGAAACTCCTATAATTTTGACTTGACTCCTTGAAATTGTGAATTACTCCTAGAATTTTTTCTGACTTTATTGCATTTATTTTTTCTAGAAAATATTATAATTTTTTGAATTTTTTTTTGTTTTAATATTTTAAAATGTTTAATAGAATTATAAAAAAATATTATTAAAAAACAATAATTATTAAAAAACAGTTCAATATTAGTTTTTAATATTGCCACTAGATGGCAACAATATTGATATTAAATTTTTGTATTCTTAACTGTTGATTTGCATTAACTTTAGCTACAATAATAGCTAGTTCATCTACAATAATTTAATAATAATTTGGTTTACTAGTATTTAGAATTATGTAAAGTGAAGCATTATGTGAAGAGAAATAATCAATAAACAAAATTAATATGTTGCCCATAATTAAGACATGTGATTTTAATTTATTCTTTTTCTACTTGCTGAATATCAATATTTAAATACAAAACTTTTGAGTTAAAATATGCTTTTTATGCCTCCCTTGATGAAAATCACTTGAATTTAATTGAATCTTAATAAATTTGTTTATTAATGCAAAAAGACTGAAATAAATTAATTAATATGTCTATTGGAAAATGTCTTTTCAATGACCAATGGACTCTGAAAAAGCCATACAAAGTGGCTTTCGTGTTGTTCAGAAAAAACACTGGTGTGTGTGCCCATTGTCTGTTTTGCAAGAAAGACTTCTGTATTTCAAATGTGGGCGAATCAGCAATAAAATCAAATATGAAAGGGAAAAAGCATATATATTTATTAGAAAAAGCTACAACTATTAAAAAATCTACTCATTTAAAAGACTTTTTCAATTCTGCTGATCTTGTTGAAGAATGTGAAACTAAAGCATACTCTGAAATTTTCTATCTGTTAGTTTCTTCAAAAGAAGTTTTAAAGGCTGAAATTCTATGGACCCTAAAATATTTAAACAATGGATTCAGCCACAGTTCTTGTAACAATATAAATTGTCTCTTTCAAGCAATGTTTCTAGACAATGCCATTGCAAAGCAATTCAGTTGTGCTAAAAAAATGTTCTTATTTAACAGATTTTGGAATTGCACCTTAATTTTCCAACTTATTGAAAGAAAAAGTTAAGAATGTTTCTAATTAGGTGTTTCTCTTTGATAAAAGCTTAAATAATCATCTGCAGACAAAGCAATTGGACTGCAGTGTAAGATTTTGGGACAATGATATAGTTAAAACACAGTATTACTCATCCGAATTTTAGGTCATTCTACAGCCGATATTTTGTTTGAAAAAATGAATGAGAAGTTCTTAGAATTAGGAACAAGTGTTTTACTCAAGTTGTCAATGGATGGCCAAAATGTAAACTGGTCTGTTTTGACTAAAATATCTGATTTTTTAAAAAGTGAACATCATTCAAATATTGTAAATGTCAGAAGCTGCAGCTTACACATTCTACGCAACACTTACAGACATGGATGTTCCTCATTTCCAGAAGTTGAGGTAACAGCAAGTGCAATTTACAGACTATTTAAGGACTTACCTACTTGTAGGGATGATTTTGTTAGCCTTGGCCCTGGCGTAAAATGTTCTTTATAGTTTTGCAAACATCAGTGGTTACAAAATATAAGTGTTTTTAAGATTGCTTGAAATGTTACTTTATCTTAAAACATATATGTCATTTGTTGAAAACAAAAAAAATTTTCTAATCCTGTACCAAAACTTTTGATATTGTACAGAAGTGTACAAAAGATGTACTTATTTCTGCTAAATGCAATTTTTTTATATTTATTGCTTGGGAAGAGGAATTTTTTTCTGACACTGTATCAAACTGATAAACCAGTGTTATATAGAATGTTGATTATTTAAATTAAGAAATTTCTGTTATAGCTGTAAAATCATTGTGAAGGCTTTTGAAATTATCATTAATAATTTTAACTCCAATAAAAAAAATAGTCTAATTAATGTTTGCAATTATTTATTTTTATTATTTACAGAAATGATTGAGAAATATTGCATGTGTATAGTTTTATGCATATTTAATTAAGAACAACTTTTAAAATAAAATCAAAAATTATTTAACGTAAATGTCAATACCTCCTGGAAATTTTGTATTTGACTCCTTAAAACTCTTGGAATTTGATTCTTGGAAATCTGTATGAACCATAGATAATATCAGTAAATATTGTTGCCAAATGAAACAAACCATCTCAAATTGCCACTTTTAAAATTTAAAATTTTTTTACCTTTGACAAGCATTTAAAATAATAAAAGAAAATAGTTATACCATCATAGTAAAATTTTTTTAACTAAATTACTATTTTCATATCTGTTTCCCCATAAGATATCACAAAAATTGCCAGCATATCAAGGTTTACATTGGTGAAATGGAAGAGTACAAAATATTTTTGCTAAATTTTTTGTTAGAATAATCATTTTCTATCCAAAGTTATCAGCAAAACTTATTGTTTTCTTATGGTAATAAATTTCATTTAGAAAAAACTTTATAATTTATAATGTGCATTTTTTTTATTTATTTTTCTTTAATTGGATCTTCTCTTTATATTCCTGCCTTTCTCTATATATCTTTTTTCTATAGTCTTGCCTTTAAGTCATTTATTTTAATTAGGCAGAAATTTCATCAAATATAATTATTTCTTTGCAGTGGAACCTACAATGGAACAGAATCTTAGAGATTTAATGGTAGCTGCAGCTGTAAAAAGGTATTTTGATAATGTTATTAACCTTCACTTTTAGGTTCAAATCACACTGGATTCAAATCCCGGTTCGGGCATGGATGTACTTTTTCTTTCTGTCCAACCTATCTTTGTTCTTTACTTGTGTGAATGGTTGCCTACCCTATAAACAGGTACCTATGGCATGTGTGTACTGAGGAAGCCAGACTCCTCATAAATATAAGTCTCAATTGGAAAAGTGGAGCATCGCATCCTACAATGCCAGCCTAGCTGGCACACGACAACAACATTTATCATTAATTATTATTATTAATGGGAATTTTTAGAAGATTAATATAATGTATCTATTTGATTTTATCTATTAGAAAGAAGCACAAATAATATTTTGTTAACAATCTTATTTAATTTCATGGTTGAAATCTCTGTGAACCCATCCACGGTTAATACCAATAAACATGAGAAGAACATAAATAAATTTTACTCATCATAGTTATGACAAAATGTAATCAGAAGCTGTGGTTGCTTATATACATAATTTTCTTTATCATGTAAAATACTTGTATTTTTTCTTTAATGAAATAAGGACATTGATATAATATTTTAGATAGAAAAGAAGAAAGAAATAATGCTTACAAATTTGCTATAATTGTATGTGTTTGTAAAGTATTCCACTTACCAATATTTTATTACATATCTTGTGTTCCAACAATTTTTATTTAATCAAAAAATTTTTTAAACTCCTATAATCTGCTATGAGTTTGGTATGATTTTCATTTATCACTCCAAACACTGCAGTTATCTTAGCCACCAAAATTACATCCCTTTGCAGAATATTTGGTTTTAAAATTCCCATTCACACTCAAACTCAAGTTTTGAATATGACAATCTTGCACTGTTTTTGATTTCAAATATTAAAATTTTTAATTTATTTGACAAATTATAGTTACTTTTTACACTAATATTACAAAACCAATAATTGGAAACTAATTTTACAAAGAAATATATTACAAACCAAATATAAAAGAACTATGAAAATAAATATTACTATTCCTATTCGCTCGAAAACATAATCAAATTTTATAACTATTTTCTTTTGCTTCGTCAAATTACAAAAATTTTACAAATAACCATGTATAAAAATACAAAACATATTTTAACAACTATGCTATGAATCTAAATAGCATAAATAATATACATTTTTATTAAAACTTTGGATTTCTAATTAACAACACAGTAGCACACAACTTAAAAAACATCTATATAAACACAATCTGGCATGAAGGAAACTGCACAATAAAACTAAATCATTAATATAAACTAATTTTTTTTAAAAATTCTGGTTTTAATCAACAGGGCAAAAATACCTATCTTTAAAAACATCAGTATAAATGCAGTCTTGAACAAAATATAACAGGACAGTAAAACGTGCGCACACATACACACACACACTATACTTAATAAACTAAGTAAATTATTACATACAATAGCAATTTTCAAATAAAACAAAGTAAAGATACTCAGCTAATCATCATTTACAGAAGAATTAAGATCACAAATTCAATTTATCATTATGCATTTTTTTTACTTCTACACACTAATCCTAAAACTCAAGTTTTTCAATTTGATTCATTTTCAAAGCAAAATGTATTTTTAATTTCTTTTTTAACTAAATTAATTAAAATTTATAAATTAATTTTAATTAATTCAAATGCTTAAATTTTAACTACAGTAGATGCTTGTTTTTATAAACTTCATTTTTGAACTAATGGTTAGTCCCTTCTTTGACACCATAGACACAATGCTAATTTTAATTCCAATTTACGAATGAAAATTTTGAAAAATCTCCTTTTTGTAAACTTTTATTTTTGACAAATAATTTTTTTTTCTGTTTTTCATTTTTTATGATCTGATGTTTTTTCAGTTTTTTATGATTACTTTTTAAATCTGTCTGAGAATTCAGTTCATTCTTGAACAACAAAGTTTCATGTGCAATCAATCCATACATTGTGGATCAATAATTGAGAATATCAGGCATTTCATGGGAAAGTACTGCAGTGCTGAATTCAACTCCTTTTGTTTCTCATACATAAGGTTACAGAAAGGGAAATAAAATTGTTAAAAGTTTGTGCAGTTTAGTTCTGTAGTTGGTTTTGTTTCAATTGAATGCCTCAATTTATGTTTGATTTATTGAGAAAGATTGGATTGATTCTGTAGAGGATTTATTGTATTTGAAGAATTAACATATTTATCAATTGAAACAAAAAAAAATTCTCAAAAAAAAAATAATAATAATAATAATAATAATACAAAAATTGTTAAAATTATTGTATACCAAAGAATGTCCTCTTGACAATTTAAAAAGTTAGAAAAAAACTAAAGAAAACAGTGCCAGCAAAAGTGTTCCCTCTCAAAAATATTATAGAGGAATAAAACATCCTAAACTATAAAAATATTTGATTGCTTGACTAAAAGGAAGGAACATTCCTGTTTGTGATATTATCATTAACTATTTAACACATTTGCCTGTGTTTGAAACAAGCAAGAGTTACTTGCAAATTTGGACATGCCCAAATCTCACACTGGTATTTTTTTTTTTATCTCACATTATTTTATTTCTAATGCCGATATGAAATCCATTCCAGTAAAAATAGATTGGATAGCCATCGAACTTATATAGATTATAATCAAATTTATTTAACTTAGATGGCATCATTATGCAGCATTTTTCTTGTCTAAATCTAGTGGTGTATTTTGAAGATTAGGTATGATTCTACTATATGATATGAATACTGAATTTTAAGTCATTCTTATGTTTGCTAGTATGACACATGTTCCATAGTTGTTATGTATACCCTTGGCTAACACCCTCCTTGTCGCATTCTGTAATTATGCCATTTACAGCAACCTTTTTTCTTGTAAGTCTAATGTTGTACTCTTACGTAAAAAATTGCTCTGTGAAAACACGCTTCAAAATAAACACATTTTTTAAATTCTTTTGTATTTAATTATCACAGCCTCCACACATTTTGGTCCTTAGTGACCTGGAGTTGAACCAGATCTTATGGAGTAAACAGTTTTATACTTTATAATTGAATTTAAAATTATAAATTCAGATCGCTAGGATGACAGACGTCACACTGCTAAATTGAAAACGCGGCAGCATCAAAAGCCAGTTGAGAAAATTAAATAATGTTCTCACAGAAATGCAAGATGATATGGAAATTCTTGAGCTTCGGGCTCAATTGGACATTTTACTCTCTATACAACAGAGATTTGAAGCAATCAAAGATGAGTACTATAAAATACCCAACGAAGAAAACTTCCAAAAGATCGAGGACTAACTTACCGAAGTAGATGATGAGATTCAAAAATTAGAGGTAAGCCTCAAAACCTCTATTAATAAATTAAAAATTATGAATATTGATTCTATTCAAAACAAGGATATTTAATGTAGTAACAGTGATCAATCTAAAAATTTTTTTATAAAACTTCCGAAAATCCCACTTCTGTTTTTCTGTGGAAAATATGAGGATTGCAACTTATTCAAAATTCAGTTTAATAGCTTAATTAGTAAAAGCTCTCAACTTACTAAAAATTACATTATTTACGTGGATCACTTAAAGAAGCAGCTAAAATCATAGAAACTGTTGACGATAACTTTTCATCTCTCTTTAAAGCTTTAGAACAACGATATGAAAACAAAAAAATAACTGTTAAGTGTCATATCAAAGACATTTTAAATCATTATCCCTTAAAACAAGAATCAGATAAAGATTTGCGTAATATTCCTGATACCATTTTGAAAAATCTTAGATTACTAAAAATTATAGGTTTCACAAGAGATAAATTATCTGATGCGTTGTTATTAAACATTGTATTTGGTAAATTAGATAGAGAATATCGCTAATAATTTGAATTAACATTGAAAGATAACAATGTACCTGAATTCGATGAATTCCTTGAATTCTTAGATACCAGTTGTCAAATTTTAAATAATATTCAAACAAACATTATATCTAAATTAATGCCAAAAAATTGAAATCTTTTTTGTTAACTCTGATAAATCTCCTAAACTCTGTATTGCTTATAAAACAGAAACACACACTCTGTAACACTGTAACATATTTAAAGAAATGAAATTATCAGAAAGATTAGATTTAATTTTTTAAAAAAAATAGGCTTTGTAAAAATTGCTTCAGTGGATAGCATTCATTAGCAAGATGTAAATCTAAAAGTTATTGTTTCGTTTGTAAAAAGAAATTAGATCATCACACACTCTTTCATAAGTATTCCACACAGCTTATGATAAATAGTCACCAAGAGAATGAACCCGTACAATTGACGCCTATATATCAAGAGCAAAATCAGCAAATTAGCAGTTCAGAATCCATCGATAAGCAAGTGCCTGAAAACCCTCGACTTTCGTTTTTCTGTAACGGAATGAAGAGCATTCTAATAAACACTGCAATAATACTTGTTAGAGACGCTTGGGGGGAATTCAAACCATTGAGAGGGGTCCTTGACTCTACTAGTGAGTCATGTTTCCTTTCCTCCACCATTGCAGATTTATTGGGTTTGAAAAAAGAAAAAACAAATATTCCAATTGCCGGTTTGAATGATACATCTGTAAACGTAAAGAAAAAAGTTTCAACTTTTTTGTGAAATGAAAATAAGGACTCATTATGGGAAGTAGATTTATTAATTGTTCCTAAGATTACTAGTTTCACGACTTCTAAAAGATTAAATATTTCAAATTTAAAAATTACATGTGAAGTTAAACTAGCTGATTCAGCATTTTATATTCCTCAAAAAATAGATATTCTTTTAGGTGCAGAATTGTTCTTTTCATTATTGAATGAAGATTTAATAATGATAAATGACAGTTTATTCTTATAATCAAGTTGTTTTGGTTACCTTGTTTCAGGTGTTATTTCAGACAACCGTACTTATAATACTCCAAAACAATGTTTTTTAAATAAAAACATAGATATTTTTAATAAAACTCTCAAGCGTTTTTGGGAAATTGAAGACGTAAACACTAATGAATCTTGTAACAATGATTTAAAGTATTGTAATGATCATTTCGCAAAAACCCACTATAGAAAACCGAATGGTAGATTCATTGTGAAATGTCATTCAACCCCGATTCTTGTGAAGATATGGTAGGACATTCTAAAGCAATCACATAAAAAAGACTGTACCAGTTATGTGTATGTTTAGAATGCAATATCACTATGAGAACTCTTTAGTCAAATTTTCTCAGTGCAAATGAATTATTACAACATATTGTAGAAGTGAAAGAAGATTCAAACACTGAAGATGGATACCACCTACTGCATCATGGTGTGTTATGTCCATCATATAAGACTACAAGAAGGTCTCTTCTCAGTTCTAATAAGATTTAGAAAACACGCTTATGCATTTACTACTGATATAAAACAAAAGATTTTTATATGGACGATTGTCTCTTTAGTGCTTCAGAACTTTTCGAGTTTGAGAAACACAAATCAGAATTAACCCAGCTGCTCCAACGAGGAAATATGTCTTTGCACAGATGGTGTTCCAACAGGGCTTCATCAACAGAACTTAAGGAATTCACACTTGATCGAAGTTCTAAGGAAATAATGGTCAAAACTCTAGGGATGCTTTGGAACAGCTTAAGTGATTCCTTTACGTTTAAGGTTAGCACCAGCACAGATTGCAAATATACTAAACAGGATGTGCTTTCAATAATTGCTCGCATATATGATCCCCTTGGACTCCTAGGACCGATCATTGCCAAATCAAGAATATTCATGCAGCAACTGTGGTTACTCAAACTGGACTGGAACAAAATTCTACCACCAGATGTGTGCAAACAGTGGGAAAACTTCTTAGAAACTCTGCCAGATTTAGAATCTATTCATGTTCCTAGATATTTTTTGCAAGTTAGCGCAAAACTCGTAATGTTACATGGATTTGCACACGTCTTCAAAGGCATATGGTGTTGTGATTTACATACAAACTGTATCCAATTCTGATGAAACAACAAGCCAACTTTTGTGCAGCATATCCCGATTGGCCCCAACAAAATCCATGACTATCCCAAGACTGGAACTTTTTTCCTGCCTGTTTCTTTCAAAACTCATGCAGAAAGTCATTGCTGCAATAAGACTGCAAATAAACTGTCACACTATATTCGGACTCAACTATAGCCCTTGCATGGATGAACTCTCCTTCACACTTACTCTAGACATTTGTTAGCAACCGGGTGTCTCAAATTCAGCAACTTTAAAAAAAACTTTCAGTGGTAGCACATTCCATCAGAGCATAATCCTGCTGACTTGATAATCCTAGCTGCCGGTTTTGAATATTTTAAGATGAACTATCAATTCAGTTTTGCTGAGTCATCTATGCAGACTCATACTCAACACATAGATAGGATTTGGGAATCCACAAAATGGCACAACTAGCAATAATAACCATCATTTTGATACCTATTTAGCTGAATTTATTTGGTAGAAAAACAGGAAATTTATTTCAATGCTATTAAGAAAGCTATTTCCCACAACTTTTAACACATTAACTTCACCATTTTCTTTTAATCAGTTTTAATTAAGTTAATTTAAATTTTTTTATTTGTATGTAGTTTATGTGTTGCATATATATATATATATATATATATTCAGGTATTTTGGTTTTTAAATTTTTATTCTTTTATAATTAGGACTTTACATTATATAGCAGGATATTTTTAAAAAAATTTATAAAGATAAACCAAAAATCGCTGATGAAAATTTTTATTACCTATTGTCGCCAAGGTTGTCATAATTTCTGAAAAGTAGTTTGGTAAAAAAATAATCAGATCTTAATATAATACATAATTTTTCTATTTTACAAATTTTCTTTTTTATTAACTGTTTTATTTCTTACTATGAGTTCATAAAAATGAGCATTTACTATATAAATGAAAAAGCAAAATGCAGCAAAAACTTCAAGGATTGCTTAAACTCCAAACAAATTTCACATATGTGCGTAGTAAAGAAAATCGTTAGAATCCATTCTGAATCAATAATCTACTGTTTTGGTTCATGTGGCACCCATACCAACTTGTAGCATTTAGTTAAAAAAAAAAAAAAAAAAAAATGGTGACAATCTTTTGGACGTTATTGATTTAATACTGTTGGTTGTCTTTAACTGTTTACATTGTATAGCAGGGACACTCAACAGAGAGTAGATGAACTCTTTGGGGATCAATGGAAGTTTATAGGTCTATAGTATTTGAGAAGGTGTATAATTATTTTAAAAAGAAAATAATTGTAATCCTAATTAATTTTTTTTCAATTTTTTTATTCATATTCTTATTTGAACATGCTGTTAAATATTTTATGCAAAATCATTAATGTTATAATTATGTTATCTGCTGCATGTCATATAGAAAAATGTGATGAGGTTAAGGAAGGAAATTCTTTTAAAATGTATGGATGTGGGTAAAAGATTGGAAATAATAACTCTAAATATTGTTAATGATATTTGCATAAATTTTTTATCTACAAACATGTATAATAGCTTATACTTTCCCTACTACATCCAATATAGTTGCACTGATAAGCATATTTACCATTGACAATTTGACTAAAAAAGACACAGCTATCATAATCATTTTGATGAAATATGAATTTTTTTGTGTCCTTCTGTTCTCTTGGTAATTTCATTCATATTCTAGCTGCATCAAAATAATGGAGTTTATTAAGAATATTTTATTTGTGTTCTGATTTTGCATCCCTAAAGAATGCTATACCATGAACATTATATTTCATCATATTAATTTGAGTTCTTGTGATGATTCAAATGGATTTTTCAATTCTCAATTTGGTGATTTGATCTAATATTCAATTTTAAAGTTATGTTGTTTTTTGTCATTAATTTCATTGTATTCTTTAAGTTATAGATTTTTTATTATGATAATTTTTCTGTTTAAATATTAATAATAATAAGTATCTTTTAAACCAGTTAACCATAAAAAAATTTCATGTTTCCAATTTAATTATATTTTTTATAATATATATCAGCTTTATTCTCCATTTTTATTTGTTAATTTATGCTTTAAAATTTGTGATTATTATTGCCTTCTTTTGTTTTCACATATACATTTACATTAAATTTTACTATTCTTTTCATTTATTTAAATATTTTGATTTTCCTTCCATTTTTATAATTAGATTTAATTTACCTGTTTGTCTTTATCTTACGTAAATTTGGTAACACCAGAAATCACGAAATTAATTTTCCATTTTTATTTGTGCTTATATTTTCATTTATGTTTTTATATTTAAGTTTCCATTGTGTGAAAAAATATTTTAATCTTTATACCATTACGTAATATTTTTTTTCATTTTAAATTTGTAGATTTTATAATAATATTTTATTTAATACAAATATTATTAAAGATGCACTGTTTATTTAAAAATTATTATTGTTATTTTTTTTAGTTCAACTAAATAATTTAGTAAACAGAAGTTATATTTATTTTAACATTTTACCTTTTTTCTTAAAAATTAATTTTTCTTGAATAGATCTTTCTTTTTAGTCTTCCATGTTGTTATTATATAGATTATATTTATTTTATTTATGTACTGTTTTTTGTGTATGTATTTGTAAGGACAATTGTTGTTAACATTTTCTTAGTATTTATTGTAAAATGAGTTATGTAATTTTGATTTAATCTTATTTTTTCAGAATGAGGACAATAGAAACAACTACTGAAACTTCAGGTATGCTTATATTAATGAACAAAACTTATTTTGGGTGTGATAAAGCTTAATATTTGAAATATACTGAATGTCAATATTACAAATATCAAAATGTTAAGCTATTTGTTTGCATTTTGATATTGAATATCATAACTTAATTCATTAAAACTTATCAATTTGTTGGGAAAAAAAAAAACTTGCATTCTGTAATTCTCTAAATTTTTATTGTTTCTTCCTAACTCCTTCATCTACTAAACAAACTCTTTTGTTATGGGAAATTCCATTTTGCATAAATCTTATAAAACTTTTAGTTATATATTTCTATTAAATTATTTCATCTTTAGATTGCAGTATTGATTTACATCATCGAATACCAAACACAGAAGAGATTCCAGATTCAGATGAATTCTCCATAACAAGTTCACAAGAGCTATTTCCAGAATCTTACAATCAACTGGAAGAATATGGTTCCAATAATCCTGAGAAGGATTTTGATGCTTCAAGTGCTTTGTCAGACATGTCTCTTTCTACTGAAACAGTAACAGAGTAAGTTATTCATGCTGTCCGGCACTAGCAACTTCATGTTTAATATATTTTTCCAATTTCTCAGAGGGGTTATTATAATAAATCATTGGATTTTTTAATTTCATCATAAATTGATTTGCTAATGGAAAAATTGTATCTTCCTACTGCATAGCATACAACATTATTTTTTTTTTTTTTTTTTTTTTTTTTTTACCATTTTTTTTTTCCATGTTATTGCTCTTTAGGAAATTTTTTTATAGATGGAAGACTATTCATATGCAAGGAAAAACTCAGAAAACTCCACATCATCCACCCAACAGATTTCATTTAGGAAACCAAAATACAATTGTTCTACAACAGCCAGTATTGAACATGGGACAGAGCATGATTTTACCGTAGGGTATGGTAATCTCTAAATTGTTAAACTTTGAAAGAAACTGAACAAAGCAAAATCATATTAAATATAGAGATATGATTTTCAATAAACTAGCATTATTTTATGTTTTTATTGACAATCATATCCTGCCTTACTGCAAGAAATTGCTGTAGAATATTTGTAAACCCTCTGCGTAGAGAGTCATCAAGACTTCATGAATGATTTTATACTTATAGTTAGATTATTTAAGTGTTTCAAAGAAGTAAACTTCCTTGACTGTATCTGTTGAAACACAATATTTATCTCCCATTGTTCAGCAATGCCTTTGAATCAATCAAATGCCTTCCATTTCAATGAACATGTTCCTAGTATTAGGCTACTGTGAATCTTAACTACCTTTATAATGCTTTTAAAACCATTGTATATCATTATAGTATTAACTTTATTATGAAATAGCTTTGCATTATAATTCTGTTAAAGTTTCATGATTAATAATCTAAGGAATTTCTAATAGATTCTCTATTTCTAAAATCATTTCTCGTTCCGAATACATGTCTCTTCAAATTCATCACTACATTGTTTGAGTGAATCAAGGTTTAATGCATTCTTAAATTACTTTTAATAATTCTTGATTTATATTATTGATTTATAAGGTGTCTTCAAATGATATAAATGTAATTTGTGAATTTATTTCTCTTAAAATAGAATTGGTGCAGAACCCTTGACTGAAAGTGATATTGAAGAAGAAAGTGTATGTTTTGCTTTATAGTTTAAAAATATTTTTTTAAAATTTTGGATCATTTAGTGTTTTGTATTATTTTATGAAATACTATTTTATATTGAAATTGATATTTTTTCTCTAGATACAACTACAAGTATTAAACAAAATTCCAGATTGTAGTATATTTTTACCAAAGATGGAACCTTTGGAAAATCATTACATTATGTTTTCGGTAAATAAAAAATATTTTTTGTTCAATTCATAAATGTGAGTGATTTTACATTTGGTTTAATATTTGATGCTGCTTAAGGTGATAAAGTTTGTGACCCTGGCCTTATCCTACAAGTTGGTACAGGTGTCAGATGCACTAAATCTATAGATTACTGCACCAGACTGTATTCATGTGGTGATTCTATGACATATTCCAATATGCATAATTCATTTGCAGTTTTATTAACCCTTGAAACTTAGGGTGTGTTTTATTTTTTCTGAGTTTATTTTTAAATAGTTGTGATTGGAAATTTTCATCTTTTTCTTGCAATTAAAGAAGTTAACTGACAACATTAGAAGTTAACTGATGTTATAATTTTGTAAAGTTGTTTAATCTATAATTTATGTTTTTTAAAGTTATTTCTGAAAGTGTTTTTTTATTTTTATTTTTATTTCATAGGATGCAGATTTTGAAAATTGGGATTTTACTGCAACCTATAGTTAATTTAGTAAAATCAGCTTAGCTTTTCTGATATTTTGTATTTGGAAATCTAGTAATTTTGCCATTGGAGACATTTTTTTAAAATTTCACCAAATATGTTATGTAGGTTGAGATTTTATTGCCAAATGTACTAAACCTGTAAATTAATGGACCCCAGGTGGGATTTTTGCAATTTTATGACATAACCTGGTTTGTGCACACAAAATTTATTTGAACTTATCGTAACCCTTGAAGTTTTTTCTGTATTTCATTTATTTTATATTTATGCTTGAAATATTTATGTTTGATGATGCGTGATACGAAAAAATGAAGCTTTATTTTTAAGGTGAATAAAAGAAAAACATTTCAAATTTTTGTATTTGTGTAAAGGTAATGTCAGGTGTATAGATGCTGATAAATTGAATTTGCGTTTTCTTTTTCTTTCTATTTTTCATTTTGGAATGCAGTTTTGTTTAATAAATGCCAAAAATATTTCTACAAGTGATGATTAGGTGAGTTCTGTATATAATCTGTAATTGCGTATTATGCACAAGACCTTTTGTTTTAGTTAAAGAAAAAGCATTGTATAATCCACTGCAACTTTTTTGAATATTCAAAAATATATACTACTGATAACTGATAATGTGGTGCCAAATAAAATAGAAAATACACAGTATAATTAAGAATATAATAAATTGTGAAAAAGTCTGTTTTAATCCACTTCAATGCAAAGTGCAATAAACAGAGAT
This sequence comes from Latrodectus elegans, assembly GCA_030067965.1. Classification (NCBI taxonomy): domain Eukaryota; kingdom Metazoa; phylum Arthropoda; class Arachnida; order Araneae; family Theridiidae; genus Latrodectus; species Latrodectus elegans. The sequence continues at coordinate 74,301 of CM057822.1, forward strand.
AAAAGTCAACATCAATCAAGATTCTAGTAAATGATGATTCTAGTAAAACTTTAATAACTTTTAAGATTAGTTTATACATATTTTAAAAACAAAACATATTTGTTCCATTAATAGTTAAATGAAAGAAATTGATTATTTTCGAACTAAGCGTTTTAGAAATTTTTTCTTTTGAACTGCTCATACTTTGTCGCCATTTTTTTATTTTCCTTCCCTATGGCTTTAGTTTAAAATTTGCTATGTAACTTAATTGCTTTTGCTTCCACATGATGATACACAAATTTGAATGCTTCAGAGCGAACTATCTCATGCTAAGACAGATGACGAAATGACGTTTGTCAATTGAAATTGTAATATCATTCCAAGGAACGTAATTTGACAATGCTGATTATATTAAAAATAAATCAAGTCATGGTGCCATCTTTTATTTATTTTATGAAGGATAAATTGCATTTCATTAAAACTTTATTTTAAGCTTATCTGATTTAGAATGTTATTATTATTATTTTTTTATCAAATTACCTTCTGCAGCATATTAAACACACAATGAAATTTGAAACTTTTTTAATGCATAATTTGTGGATTATATGAAGGAAAATAGGGTACTCTTCTACTTTGTGTTACTCCATTAAAATTGCTGTTATATTTAATAATTTACATAATTTATTAAATATGTGTAGAAATATTTGACGTGTGCATTTAAGTTTATTGTGAATTGTATTTCCTGTTAATTAAAAACTTGAGTTTTCATAAAAATGTATGTTATTTATTTTATTGATTTAGTTCTGTTGCCTGGTTGTCTCTTTTGCATTTTTATATAACTAAAGTGAATATTTCTTTTTTTATTATGTCATTCTAATAGTAAATTTGGCTGTATTAAACCTAATTAAAAAAAAAAAACACTTTTATACTTTGAATAATAATCTACAAATATTTATGATTTTTAATATTTTTATTTTTCTAAAAAACATTTTTTGTCATGAATGTTATATTTACCTATTATTATAATAATTAAACTGATGTTGTAACCATCTGATATTTATAGCCTCATATACGAATTGGGAGTGCACCTCGCCCTTACCCAAGTTCTTATCAAGATAAATGGGATTTCAATCATGTTCGTATGCCCTGTTCTCCATTTAATAAATATCCTGTTGGAATTTTGGTATGCTTTTTTTATTTTCTTTTTTTTTTAAATACAATTGGTTTTAATTAGTACTTTTACATTATTGTTTCTGGATGTTATTAATTTGCTAATTGTTAAATTATGCTGTTTGTGAAAATTTTTATGAAATATTTAATACATATTGCTTTATGAAAACTTGTTAAATACAAAACTTGTTTAATGAACTTTTTGTTTCACATAAATTATCAGAAATAAAATTAAATTCATATCACTTTTTATTTGTATGTCTTATTTTATTTGCATAATTTTTTCTAGAAAATTTAAAGTAATATTCCTTTGAAAAATAAGGATCCATTTAATTTTTAAATAATATGCAAACTTAAAAGAAATATTTGCCATTTTTATATGTTTAATCAAAATGTAAAGTGATATGTAAAGTAATATTCTTTATTAGTGATATATTTATAAGTTTGCTTAAACTGTCTACTGTTTTATAGCTCAAGTTTCAAAAGTATATTTTGCTATTTTATTCAAAATAGTAATTTTCCAATGAAGGAATACTTTGATTTATAATAATTAAAAAGAAAATTTTCATTACTTTGTTTATAATTTTTTTATTACTATATGCAATAATTGATACTAAGTATAAAAGCAAAAATTTCTCTTCTTTTTATTATTATTAGTATTTTTAAGAAGAAATCGACTTTCAATTAGAAATTATTATTCAAATTATTTTTCAGACAGGAAGTAAAGAAATCAGGAGCCGATGGGATTTAATTTGTCGCAGCTTGAGCAGGAATATAGAGTCATCTCAACAACTTGAAGTAAAAATAGCATTTGATAAAATTTTGTTTTAATTTAATTTTTTTTGTGAAATATAAATGATTGTTTTTCTAGAAAAAGTAAATTCTAAAAGGTTTCATTATTCAAAGTATTTACATAATTTAATGGATTTTTTCCTTATATACTGAAAATGTATCTACAATTTTCTATTTTTATGTAATTGATATTATTTTTCTCTTCAGTAAATTAGGTAAATTTAGCAATTTTAATTTAACAATTTAAATTTATGACTTTACTTTTACATTTTTAGGAAGCAATAATGGAATATAATTATCAATATAAAGATAGGTGGAACTTCAATAGTTTGCATGCATTCTTCAATTTGGTAAATAAATTTTACTGATTATATCAGAATTAAACAAAATGGAATGTTTCATGTTTTTTCCCCTATGTTTTTCCTTTTAATGATATTTTTTAGTTAAAACTATTATACATAATATTTTAGAATTTAATAAGATAGTTTAATGTTTTTTACCTTTAAAGAGTCAAAACATTTTAATTAATTTAATATTTTAAAACCATATATTCAGCTTTGTTTTCTTTTACACACAGAGCAATTTTAAACATCAAAAATGTACATTATGCATAAGTTTTCCATTTTATGAAAAATGGTATGATATTATTCTTTTAAAATATTTCTGGCATCAAGTAAAAATCAGGGCTCGAAGTTGTCCTAATATTCCTGAATTTCCTGATTTTTTAAAAAACGTCCTGAAATGTCCTTATTTTTCAAAATAAATCCTGGAATTCCTTATTTTTTATTACATTCTTTTGAAATAAACTTTCAATTAATAATTTTATATTTTTCAATAGTAAACTTTTCTTCCAGTGAAATATATTTTTTCTTTTATTTGCTTCCTATGCAAGAAGAAAGGGAAACTTCCCCCTTTTTTGTTCTCCTTCAAACTGGAAATAGGGTTGCCATACATTTGTCTCCGCCTCGTTTGCATTCATTGCTCACGAATATCTGACGTCAAAAAAAATTTAGGTTCGGGTTTACCATTAAATTATATTTTCTGCCTTTACAGACAAAGATTCTGGTTTTGGTAGTGCACAACTATTTACAATTATGGCGAAATTGCAAGAATTATTCGCCTACGTTTATGCGCATGCGTGAAATGCTTATCTCGCCATTTTGAAAAATTTTGATGGGTGTTTTGTAAAATGTTTATTAGCAAGCTCAGAATTTAATTTTTTGAAAACAATTAATTTTCTTTTAAAAATGCCAAGGAAAATGAGGAACAAGTTCGCTATCCCCATATAAGATTTCTCGCCAAATCTGGCGCCCTTTGTTTACTGCATAGTGTTGCCAATTTCAGCTTTTGTTTTTATTTTAGTGTTGCCAAATTCAGTTTTAGTTACTTTTTTTGTTGTTGCCACTAATCAATTTTCTTGTGTTTAACATAAATTTTAAAGCTATTTAAAAATTACTTCGACTTTCATTGTTCTAGAAAATTCTATGTCCCACGTTTTTTCGACGTTTCTATTTGAATTGGAAGCCATTTGTCTTTAGTTTGCTGTAGGTGCAATTAAGGGATGTGCTTCGTTGTCACCAGCGTCTAATCTTCGTAAATTTTTATTTTTTACAATTTCTTTTACATTAATTCTTTTTATTTTGTTAATTTAATATATATTTATTATTAATAATTTAATTCATTATTATCTTATTAATTTAATTCATTATTATCCTAATAATTTAATTCATTATTATCTTATTAATTTAATTCATTATTATCTTATTAATTTAATTCATTATTATCTTATTAATTTAATTCATTATTATCTTATTAATTTAATTCATTATTATCCTAATAATTTAATTCATTATTATCCTAATAATTTAATTCATTATTATTTTATTAATTTAATTCATTATTATCTTATTAATTTAATTCATTATTATCTTATTAATTTAATTTATTATTATCTTCCTAATTTAGCTTCACATTTTTGTTAGTTTATTATTATATTGCCACGATGTCTCATGCTCGTAGTGTTGTCGAGAAATATCAACAAATTATTATATCTAAAATTAACGAAAATAACGATGGATACTTTAATTTTTCATGCTCTAGACCAACAGTTGGAAAACCCGGATTTGTTAATAGGATTTTTTTAATTCGATTGGCTCAAGATCCGCAGTTATTATTTAATTTTCTAATGGAAATAGGATTATTAAAAAATGCGAATTGTAGGAAGTGCGGTTCAAAAATGAAAATTACCCCAAAGAAAGGATATTCCGATGGTTTTTCTTTAGTTTGCAAAAAAAGTTTTGATGGAAAGCAGTGTAACACTGAAAAATCTATTAGGCATGCATCATGGTTTTCAAAATCTAAATTAAAATTGTTCGAAATTTTATATATAACCTATGAAATATTAAGGGGATCCAAAACGGAACATATTATTGAAGAATATTCATTTTCAAAATCTACTTTTGCCGATTGGAGGCAATTTATTAATGAAACTATTTTAGATTACATTGAACTTAATTCAGAAAAAATAGAGGGGAAGGGCAAAATTGTTGAAATAGATGAGTCCAAATTTGGCAAGCGAAAATATCACAAGGGATATAAGGTTGACGGTCAGTGGGTGTTTGGGGGGGTTGAGAGGGATTCCGGAAGACTTTTTTTAGTTGCGGTCCCTGATAGAACACAGGAAACATTAATACAAATTATTAAAGATTGGATTTTACCAGGCACTTCCGTGTATTCCAACTGTTGGAAGAGCTATGACTGTTTAACTGAGGAGGGATTCGAACATTTAAAAGTCAACCATAAGATGACATTTGTTGATCCAGAAACTGGATGTCACACGAATACAATTGAAAGTATGTGGAGGCATGTAAAAGTGTCTTTACCTACGTATAATCGTAAGACAGATTTTAAATTTTACCTTGCAATGTTTATAGTCCATATAGCTTGCATAGTTGCAAATGAAAATTATTTTAATAAATTTGTTGAAATTGTTTCGGGAATTAATTGGGATGACTACCAAATTTCGCAGAAGGTGTAATTATTTTATTTGTGTATATTTAGAAACATATTTTTTGAATCCCTTTTTTTCAATTTTATAAAGTAATTTATATTTAAAATAATATTTTTTGCATGCCTTTTTTTTTAGCTTTTTTAAAATTTTATAAAGTGTAAATATTTAGAAAAATATTTGTGTAAATATTTAGAAAATAAAAATAAAAAAAAAAAAAAAAAAAAAAAAACTGAAATGTAACACTGGTGACAGCGAAAAAAATGTCGAAATAAACATACCAACTGGCACGTCAGCTCAACTACATATCAAGTAAGTCCATTTATATTTATTTCCCTTTTTTAAATTTCTAAAATGCTTATTTTTCGATCGAACTTCGGGAAATTTCCCGTGTTAGCTTGGCGCGCTTACATTGGCGACGAAAAAAAAATCGCCGCGTTCGCCAATATATGGGGATACCAAACTAGTTCCGAAAACGAAATTTTGCGAGAAATGGTTGGAACTGCAAGATGGGAATAAATGCCTAGTTAAGACCTGGTGCCGAAGTGTTGACGATGTTCATTCTACGGAGTGCTTCAAATGTAAAAGCAAATGCAGTGTTTCAAATATGGGTTTTATACAAGTGCTTGCTCATGCAGATGGATTAAGACACAAAAAAGCTGTGAACTGTTACAAGAATCAAACACTATTTACTATCAAGTCATCAACTTCATCTGATTCCTCGACATCGACTGTAGTAGTGAATAACAAATCATGGCTTCCCAAAACGATATCAGAGAAAACCATTAAAGCTGAAACCATTTTAGTTTTGGCGGCAATAAAAAATAATTATTCTTTTTCATCTTTGAATGACTTAGCTAACATTTACGGAGAAATTTTTGATGATTCCTCCATAGCAAAAAATCTCAAATTATCTAATAAAAAAGTCAGGTATATGATTAATTTTGGATTAGGTCCGTATTTAAAAACACTTTTGTTTCGGGATATCGGCACTTCATATTTTGTTTTACTTTTCGATGAAACTACTACAAAACAAATAAAAAAACAGTTGGATATTTACATCTCGTACTGGTCTGATAAACAAGGTAAAAATGTCATTTGTTACCTCGAATCACATTTTTTAGGGCATGCTGAAGCCAATAAAATTGTAAAAATTTTATTAAGTTTTATTCAAAATAATGGTTTAAATTTAGAAAAATTAATGCAGTTGTCAATGGATGGACCAAGAGTTAATTTAGCTGTTTTAAAGCAAATAAATAGTGAACTGAGTAAGTAAAGTTTACCAGTACTAATTGATTTGGGTACATGTTGCTTATACATAATCCATGGAGCACTACGTAAGGGTATTGATAAAATTGATTGTAATATTGATGGATTTGCAATAGATATTCAACAATTTTTCAAACTATCTCTTGCAAGAAGGGAAGATTATCATTCCTTACAGTTAGAAATACTGGAAGAAACTTTAGCTAGACATAGTTTCCTTCGTCATGTTGAGAGCCGTTGGTTAACTTTGGGCTCAGTTTGTGAGAGAATTGTTGAGCAATATGATGTTCTAAAGGAATACTTTATTGTTAAAGTACCTAAAAAGTTGAAACCCCATGTTTCTGATATACCTCTTTGGATTATAAGACATTTGAAAGACCCTAAGACTCTGGCATATCTGCATTTTGTTTCATTTTTTTTGTAAAACTTTTGAACCATATTTACTTCCAATGCAAAAAGTAGAACCTTTAGTACATGTGATATACAGTAAGTTAAATGAACTTGTTCGCAGTATTATGCCTAAATTTTTAAACCCAAAAGAAATCTGTGAAAAAAATGGAGTAAAGTTGCTACAAATTAATGTTGATTCAGGAAAAAATTTGTTAAATTTAAACAAGATTGAATAGGTCATGGTGCAACAGCAATACTGGAAGAGCTTACTGATAAAACATTTCTACAAAGTGTCCGAAGCTGCTACATAACAACTTCAAAGCATTTGCTTCAAAAACTTCCTATAGCAAATCCTGTACTCAAAGATCTCCAGTGTTTGTCTCCTTATAATAGAAAAAAGGAAGAGTCTAGGAGTTCATTTAGCAGATTAATTCAACATATTCCTCATGTGAATAAAACTTCTTCAGATATTGATAAGATGAATGAAGAGTGGATTCTTTACATGTGTGAAGATGTGACTTTGATTGTGAATGATTATGATAATAATCAAAATATCTGTAAATATTTGAATGCAGTTTTCAATATAAAAGATGCTGGTGGTTATATAAAATATCCTACTCTTTCTAGAGTGGTTAAAGCATGTCTGTCGTTATTGAATGTAAATTCCCAACCAGAAAGAGGTTTTTCAACTAACAATTCTGTTGTGACAAAGGAGAGAGCTTCTTTATCGGAATTAATGGTTCAAAGTTTACGCATTTGTCATGATGTTATTCGAATGTATGGAAATTCTGTTTCCCCCATTCCATATACCTAAGAAATGATGCATTATATTCAGAAATCTCATGCAGAATATGCATCATATATGGAGAAATCAAAAGATGTAACACAATTAGATAAGAAAAGAAAGGATGAGGAAGATGTAGATGCTACTTGTGAAAAAAAGTTTAAGCAATCACACCTATTAGAAAAAATTAATGAACTTGAGAAAGAAAAGAAAAATTTGCTTGATAATCAGTGTGTAGCTCAAAAACTTTTGGATTATGCAACTAAAAAAATAGCATGTGCTATCAGTGATGATAAAATGAGTGATGTGAAAGTTGGACAAATGATGCTGTCTGCTGCTAATGCAGAGATTGCATCTGTGAATGATAAGTTAAAAAAGTGCAGTATTAAGTTATCAGAATTAGATGTTAATGCATCCAGTTCAAAATGAACATTATTCAATTATACATAAATTAATTGTTAATTTAAAGCATTTATCATATAACTTATTAATTTTCAAAAAATGTTCAGTATAGAAAGTTTAAATTTCTGTATCATTTTTCATATTGTTGTATTGAAAATTAGAAAACTCAGAATTTATATAATAGTTTATTCCTTTCTAAAATGTGTTTTATGCATAAAACAGAAATTAACATGTAAAAGTAACATTGGTTTTATTTAATTATTAGAATATGTCCTGAAAAATGTCTTGATATTTCTTGAAAATAGTGTCCTGAAAAAGAATTTTCTGTACTCCTACCCCTGAAAAATCCTTTAGTGATAATAAACATCTTAAAACTTCATTTATTTGTGCAAAAATGAAAACATCCATTAAAATTGTTTTATATTATAAACACACTTTTTATATAAAACAGTTTAAAAGTATGTGATATTCTTTTATAACAGCTTGTATGCAAGGGGGTAGGCATTAAGGGGGCTGTGATATGTTGGTGGACCTCATAGACATTTTGAAGTGATCACCACTGCTAATTTTTATCATTTGCACACCTAAAAATATACTTGCTTAACTCCTCATCATTATTGAAGGTGATCCTGCGACAAATAAATTAGCTTGTGACATAGATAAGTCTGCCCACCCCTGTAGTATATACAATATTTATATTGCAATTTTCTTTAAAGACAAATGATTAATTTTAAAAAAGGAATGATAAATGTACAATTTGTTTATTGAATGAAATAAAAAACAAATTCTGCAATGTCTTTATTGGGAAAACATCTTGCTTGAAAAGTATAAATAGAATTGCATATAAATTATAAAATCCATTAAATTATAATATCTATTCTCATTTCATGATCATTAAAATATAAACAAAAGAGTTACCTTTGATTATTATCAGAATATTGTGAAAAATCTACTTATAATAGAAGTTTGCTTTAAGTGATGAAATATTATTGTTGATGAATAAATAAAAAATTCTTTTTTTTTTTTTTTATATGGAAGTATTTATCTGAAGATGAGCAACTACATTTTTTTGAAACTATTCTTCCACCCATGGTTGCTATGGCTATAGATTTACCGAATATATGTACACAGGTAAAAATAAGTTTTTGGACATTTTATTTCCTATATATTCTCTGTTTTCTTTCATTTTCCTCTGAGATATTTAAAATTCTTTTATTAAAAGCTTAAATTTTTCAATTGAATTTTTAAAGAAAATAATAAATGTTCATAGTTTAGAGATTAAAAAAGTGTGATAATCATGAAATGAGCTTAAAGAGCATAATTTTATTTTTATAATTTATATAATGCTATAATAAATGCATGTTGCTTATAAGTGCCAACAGTATTAAAATTAAAATAGTGGTAAAATTTAAAGAAAAACATTGATTACCAAAAATTAATCTATTTTTATTAAACAGTAATTGTTTTATAGTTTAATGAAGTTAGAACCTTGTGTATTTAAAATAAGAAAATGAAGCTCATTTTATATTAATTATCAGAAAAAGTAGTACTAGGAAAAACCTGTAATAAAAAAAATTCATTGACATTAGTATTTTGCGTTACATTAATCATAAAAATTAGTAAATGCGTTACATTAATCACTAAATTTTAATATATTTCCATTTTAAAATAATAAATTGAATATTTTTATTTTATTTTTTAGAATAAATAATACAATAATATTATTTACACTAAATAAATGATTGTAGAAAAGAGTAAACAACTAAATTACCTAACAAAATTAAGATAATATAAAAAGTGATAAAATTGATTGAAGTAAATTGCTGATTTAAAATCCCTCGACATAAATTTTAATTCCTCTTGATATGGAAGTATTGTTTCAGAGTGATTTTAAGTTAGCAGTTCACCGATTTGGATATTTTAAATACCATTTGCACTTGTTATTATGGTCATTTTATTTTTAAGATGTGTGTAAAAAGTTCTGACAACTGCAAAATTATCACCAAATGCATTGAAGCAATTCTTTTTTGTTACTGAAGGATAGAAACTGTCTGCTTTCATGCAAGACTGTATGTTAAGATGCATGTTCTGCCTAATATTTTTAGACCAGTTGATGCGACTCTTCCCAATTGTAGCCCCCCCCACACACACTTATAGTAAATAGCTAGATATATACATATTTATGCTGCCTTACAACTATTAGAATTCTGTTGATGGGAGTTACATTTGCAATCTTTTCTGTTGCCTGCTCCTCACTCTCTCTAAAGAAAACACCATCCCTGAATAAACGGGGATAGAGGATGGCATTTTTCAGCATCACACCTCTGCCTAAAATTAGAATCTGTAATTAATCCACACTGATTTTGTTCTATATTTAATTCCACTAGTGATCTGAAGAGTCACATTTCAAAGTCCAAATGACTGTATTTGCTTCTCATTCAGTGGTTGTTGAAGACTGTTGATATTTGATCAGTTTCTGGCTTGCATAGCTCTCTTGATAGATGCAAGGGTCACTCCAATGAGAAACGGATGCATCACTCTGCTTGAGAAATGACAATCCAACAACAAGTATATTGTGGCTGGGTGCTTCATCTAGACATCTTAACTACTTAAATGCCTTGTCATGTTCTGCCAACCAACACCTTCTCTTTTAACTAATTTTGATAAGAGAATACACCTTTTGTACATAATTAAGTATGCAATCGTGATAATTACACAGTCCTAGTACACTCTTCAACTATTTCTTTGTTTGTGGTCTAGCTAATTTTTTAATAGCCGCAACTTTGTCAAGATCAATCATGACTGCCAAATTGAATAATTTATCTTAAATATTTAATGTAAAATTTTGCGAAAGTACATTTCTTCATCATATTTACTGAAATTTTTAAATTTTGAAAATCTGGAAAGATTTTCAAGGTGAAATAAATGTTCATTCCATGTTTTGAAATGTATCACAGTGTTATCCAAATAAGAGCAAGAAAAATCCTAATACTTAGTAAGAGCTTTGTTCATCATCCTCTGAAAAGTGGCTATTGCATTGTCCAAACAGTTGCCAAACCTTAAATTTGCACTATGCCTTTTGTGTATTGAAACAAACCAAATCCTCACTTTTTTCTTCAATTGTTATGGACCATTATCCTGTAACTAAATTTATCATGGTGATAATGTTTGATTTTCCATGCAAAACAAGAGTTTAATGGGATTTTGTATGGGAAAATCACTCATCATAACTGCATTTAGCTCCTTAAAGTAAACATATAACATTAATGTACGATGCTTCTTCATTACACAAACTATAACACAATTTCTTCACGGTTTTCCTTGATTAATCCTAACAACAATAATTCCTCAGTTTGTCTACTTCAGTTTTTAATGTATCTGGGATTCAATATATTTGTGATTTATTTCTGTCTTGTTTAGCCTAATCTTATGTAAACCTATACACCTACTTACACTGCTCTGGCACTATTCATAAACAATGATTTATATTTTGACAAAATTTAAAATCTTCTAACATCTTCCAAAGGATTCTAATCCTGTTGTTCTAAACTAAATTTTTTTTATGTCTCTCACACTATTAGTGTGTAATTGACATCACTTAACTCTTCTTTATTTTCAAATATAACTTCTGCTGATATCCCAAGTATAAATTTCATAATTTTATTCACACATTTTCTCCTCTTATGTTTCAAAGTAGCTGTTTGCAGTTTTTAATAAATTGAAAACAGAAGGTGTAATAATGTGCAGTTCTCAACTACCTATCTATAACTGCAAATAATAAATACATCTATATCAATAAAGAAATATTTAGAATCCTATGATATTAATGAAATCAGTTTATAAGTAATTTTTATCTGATATTAAAGTAATTTTTTCTTTGAAACAGATAATTTGAATTTTTAATTTCTCATTAATTTGAAAGGAATCTGATTAAATTTATATGAATTACACTGATTTCATTAGTGCTATCAAGTACAGATTTAATTTCTTTTGTACTTAACACTATGTTTTTGTACTGTAGTGTGTGTGTATAAATTGGCTTTTTTTTATAAAAAGAAGTTTCAAGTCAAACTTAGTCTATCAACTTTATTATTATTATTATTTTGATGAATGAGTCTCATTGATTTAACTTTCAAAATTTCCAAATTAATTTCTGTTTGAATCAAATGTACTGTTTATTTATACATTACATTCCTTAAAGGAATTCATGTTTCTATAGTGATTATAACTTGTGTAAGGTGGTAAGTACATTTTGCTAACCTGTTTCAATAATGCTTCATCATGATTAAAGAAATTTTTTGGTTTATGGTACAGTCCATAAAACATTCTGCCTTTTAAAATATAAACCAATTATTGCTCAATTCATCTATATGTTTTGACTTATATTAAGTATCTAATTCATTTATTTTAACACAACTTCACATGCTTCAACATCAAATGCATTTAACAATCTGTCACTGATTATTAATTCATTCACTGTTTCAAAATCTCTCACATTCCCCAATTGACAATAAAAATTCCAATTACATATGATTCCATTTTTATTTCTTTTCAAGCAGAAAAAGATTTTGAGACAAGCTTCTGTTGTCTCCTAAATTGTTTTGGAATTAAAGTTTTAATCTTACAATATTTTATTTTTTATACAGTTGCATAAGCTACTAAATGCACTGCCCCTTCATCTTACAAATCAAATGAAATTTCATTCTTAAATTCTTCTGCAATATTTTTGATTTCAAGAACATTTTCTTTAGTAGCAGAAATTAAATTCCATTATTTGGTTGTACTGGGAAATGGCATAAAGTTTTAACACTTTTTATTAACTTTCCTAAAGTATATTTAGACTTTGTCCATTTTCACCCATGCTTAAAGTATTATTGCCTGAAATCTCGCCATTACTAGTTTAATTCATTCTAATTCCAATGCTAATTCCATTTCTGATTTCTGACATTATTTTTCTATCTTCAGCAACTCAGATGTAATTCTGATTCTACATTCAAATTTAATTCCTTAGGCGCTTCCATTAAATCTTCCTTTTTCAATCTTTTTTATATTAAATATGATTGCATCTTTAATATAATGTTTAAATAACAAACCTTATCAAATTATTCTATTCGTGACAAACCTTCCTCATATAATTATTATACCTCTAATATTTTTCGTAGTTCAAAAATCTAAACTATATACCTTTTCCATGCAGAATAATCAAATATTCCTACCTCAATTAATTCTATGGTTCTTGAAACAGGTAATGAGTTATTTATTGTAATTTATTTTTCATTGTAAACAAAAAAAAAATTATGAGGCATTTTAGTTTTGCATACACACATATAAATATCTAAATATATATATATATATATATATAATTAAAACCATCACGCTGCTAATAAAATTCCACTGAGAGGAGCTGTAGTTGCACCTTTCTACATTGCATGAATGAGTGGGGATGGAGGTTGACGTCACCTAGGCATCCAATTCACGTTCATTACAGACAATTATATATATAAATTTACTGTTGCAATTAATATTGAACCTCTACCTGTTCTTGTACTTTCGAGAAGTGCTGAGATTTTAATATAAGCTTCAATATTGTAAAAAAAAAAAAATCAAAATGAATAGATAAAGCATTTAAATGAACTAAACTGTAATTTAATTTTGTATGAGTGACATTTCTATTTTTGAATAAAATTTTTTTGATTATCTATTATATTTATGTAATATTAAATGGATGTGTTATTAATAATTAAAATAAATTATACTCATTTATATTTTCATATTAAAAATTAATAATTTAATTTTGTTTTCATTGTTGAATGTTATGTGATTAAGTATTGTAATTAACATTTTTATTTCTTAAATAGCCTCCTCCTCTGATGAAACAAAACAAGGATTTCTATTTAACATTATCACAAAAACAAATTGCTTGTCTGTTGTTGAATGCTTTTTTCTGCACATTCCCACGCAGAAACTTTTGCACCAGGAGTCGACACAATAAGGTTAAAAATGAATATTATAATTTTCCAGACATAAATTTCAATCGGTATGTTTTATCATTGCTTGTTACTATTTCTTATCTTTCCCAACCCATCTTCAAACTTACCAACTTTTATTCACTATACATTTTACACAAGATCACTAGGTTTTGCTTGTTTATTCATGACAGGCAATATTTTTATGCACTTCTGTTAGCATAGCACAAAAGATTTGTTTTAAATCTTTTGCTAAAAAAAGAGTTCATCAAAAAAATTTTTTTATCTCTTTTAAGTTAAAATTTTTAATCATTTTAATTTCAGTAAATAAGTAAAGATTAGTAACAAACTATTTAGTAGAATATTATTTATATACTTCTAATATAGAATTCACTTTCTAAAATTATATATATATATGTATTACACTTAGGATAAAGTTCTATTATGTCACACATGTTTACTATGGAGTATTCTTGTGGGTAGGGAATATGGTAGAGGTACTAATGTGGATGTGTAATCTTGAGTATGTAGTATGGTATATGGTAGAAGTATAATCTTGCTCTCCTTTAGTCATGGGTCAGAATTCTCAGTATTAATAATTTCAACAGCTGTGATTGCTGGGCTGGAGAGCCCAATGAGAATGGCTTCATTTTCAGAGAAAAAGTTGGCATGTGTGGTTCGAAGTTCTGGAGATTCTGAGATGAAGTTAATAAGCACTTTGGAGTTCGAGAAAAATCTAGATAGCTTTGAACTGGCTCCACATTACATCATGAATACTGATCATTATGTTTTGGGTATACAAATGAGCAGAATCAACTTGTAAAAATTATCTGAGGTCTTTTTTGCTAAGTAATTGTGATCCATGTTCTTATGCTAATTGGCAGAGTCAATTCTGATAAAAACTTTAAATTAAAGCTTAAGAATAAAATATTAATCTACATTTTCAAGTTACACTTCATCAGTATAAGTACATCAGCAATTTTTGGCTCTACTGGTAAAACAAACATGCTATGACAAAAAGCGTCCAAAACATTCTTAGACAAATAACTAAAGTTCTCATGTAATGTAGGAATGGAAAAGTAAGAGGCGAGATGGCTATTCCAACAGTTATAAATTTTATAACAAAAAACAAACTCAAAAATTTTTCAAATAAATAAAAAAAAAATCTCAACAAAAAATGTACCAAGATATGTTAATAATCCAATCACTAAAAGAAGGCTGATAAAATTTAAAAAAATTGTGATATAAATACGGTAATTAAATTAAGCTATACAAAAAGAAAACATAATATTATTTAATATTCTTAAGAAAAATAAAATGGTTAATAAATAAATAACATTACAATATGCTGAAAATTGAAACCAGAGTTTTCTGGAAGTGAATGTAAATCCTCTTCTCCTTTTATTGGTTGAATATAAACTGGTTGAAATTGCTCCCATTTTTTCTTATGATTCAAAGTATAATTCTAAGTATCAAGTCTGGGAAAATTAAATAAATAATTATGGAAATATTTTTTAAAAATGAAGGATTACAATAACTCTTTATTTTATTCTCTTAACACTTTCTTTATTCTTTAAAATATAAAAAGAACAAATTAACAAAATAAAAATAAATCAAAACGAAGAAGAAAATAAATTTGTATATATTTTTATTTATTTATGTATATAATCAACTTAGAATAAAGCTTATAGGAATTTTTTTTATTGTTTGAATTTAAGGAGCAATAAAGGGTCTTTCCATTGTTAATTCATAGAAATTTATGTAACAGGTAGGAGTTTTACTCCAGACTGTTCAATAAGCATTTAAATTGAACCATTTAACTGATTGAGGAGTCCTTAGATGAAAGCAAATATAATAACTTCATCCTAACTCATGATATTACTTTATGAACTATAGTTTATAGTGAATGTAATACATTGTATTTTCAATCTATAAAATAGTTTTGTATTTCGATGTATCAAAACATCGTCCAAAAAAAGAAGTTTAGTTTGTTAATTGTGGAGTACATAGTTATGATTTCAAGAATCCTCACAGATATCGTTTTGATATTTCTTGTCATGTCAAAAATCCAAACACAAGAAGAAAAAAGTTCTAAAATGCATATTTATTGTATCTAAGAATTTACCTGGTCAGAACTATATTTTATTTCCTTTTGATAGACTACAATATATCAATCTCATCATGCTTGTCCAATTTGTAAAAAAAACTCTTTCCTAAAACAGAAATGCAAAGCATTATGGATGTGTTTGAATTAAAATTTTTCTTTCATTAAGTGACTAGCTTCAGAGAAAAAATCAAATTTTGTCAAACTCTTTTAAATTTCCCCACATTCTTACAAATTTCATCACTTGTGATGGGAATAATAACAGTGATTCAAAGTTGTTATTGCACTAGCATACTACCCTGTACCTCCTAATTGTCTTAAACTTTTTCAATCCCCTTCACCATTCAATTCAAATGTGCTTATTATGACTTAATAGTTTAAAAGGAGATGCAGCAGTAAAAACGTGCATAATTTTAATATGAAAAAAGTTTTATTGATGCACTTTTTCTAAAGTTTGGCAGGTATGTATTTGGGTTGTAGCTCATTATGAAATAAATTTCATACTATCACTTATTTAATAGTATTCATATTATAACATTGTCATAAAAACCATAAAATTATCTTCAGTTAAATAATTATTTGAGTATTATACTTCATCATTATTACAATTAATTTTCTTTGTTTCATTATTTTTCTGATAATTACATTGATTTTCTAAAATGAAAGAAAATAACTCAAAAATACCTATAACTTCTTCAAAAATAATCAGTCTGTATAAAATTTGAATTTATTTTTAAGTAATGTGTACTAAAAAAGTTGCATGTATGAAAAATAGAACTGCAAATTAGGTGAAATTGCTTTAAATATTCTGAGATAGCATGAAACAATGTCATATTATCATTTGCCCAAAAAACTACCATAGTGATCTATTCTAGACTAGAGACTGAAAAAAGTCAGACAAAATTTGCTAGATGAATAAATAAGAGTTTTGCTGCTCATAGGCTTTAGCAAAAATTTCCAATCACAGATTCAGAAGTCAAGTAGTTCAGCCAAGGACAACTATATACTGTTGTGATCATCAATCTACAATATTTTTTGTTTTCTGCATGAAGGCATAGAGTTGTAACTATATTTATATTCAGATCATACTTTACTGCAAGCATCATAAGAAAGTTACCAATATCAAACATACATGAAAAAATTCTTGAAAATGATCCATGAGAATGCAG
The DNA here is from genome assembly GCA_030067965.1 of Latrodectus elegans. Lineage (NCBI taxonomy): Eukaryota > Metazoa > Arthropoda > Arachnida > Araneae > Theridiidae > Latrodectus > Latrodectus elegans. The sequence continues at coordinate 91,330 of CM057822.1, forward strand.
CCAGTCATCTGCATTCTACTCATATCATGTTATGGTACAGAATATTTAAACTAGGCATATGAACATATTCACAAGATTCTTTATTAGGGGAAAGTTTCCCTTTATAGATGAGTCTCAGCTTAAATATTAAAAACAATGCAAATGTTTTTGATGTGAAGCAATCTGAAACTTAGTATAATTCATTCATCCATGAAAGAGATTCTTATGGATCAGCCAATATCTATTGTGTTGGTATCTATTTGAATGGATGTATTGAATTCCATGTTTTTTTGCATAAAAATCATCAATTCTTGTATTTATAAAGATGCAATTGCTTATGTAGGTACTTATGCAAGGGCAATAAGTAGTGTTTTCCTGCTACAAGGTTACACTTTATATGAATGCTTTATCTTGAATGCTTAGTCAAACATTATGAATGCTTTATTATGTATGATTTTCACAATATTTTCATAAGAATCATCGGTCATGCTCAGTACGGCTTTGCAAAAGCAATTATTTTTACTTTCTTTCAACTGAAGACAAACTAATAATTACATAATTTATAGTACCATTCAATTTTGCTTTTAAAAAAGATTCTGCTCCATATTAATTTTCATCTTTGAAAGCACTCATCATCATCTATCTGATTGAGGAAATGTTTGATGTCGGAGATGCGAATGTAATAAATCTCCAGTGTAGTAAACTTTTTAGATTTGTACAATACTTTAGATGTTGTCCTGCAGCACCCTTTGTGCTTCTTTGCTAATATTGGAATGTAAAAACATGAAATAATGAACAATAAATAAATGTCTGTGATACTTTTTCATTAAATACTGTATTTTCTTGTATATAATAAGCAAAACCTTTTTTCTAGTAAAAGAAAAAAAAAAAGGCGTCAACTAATCTGCAATGGCATATGATCCACAGTAATTTTTGCAGTGAATATTTCAATATTTCAAAATATATACTGCAGATAATGTTGTATCTCATAAAATAAAAAATACATAGTATGATTAAAAATATAATTGTTCAAAAAAACATTTTTTATTCAAAACATCTGATTGGATTTATTTGTATATATCTCATCACAAAGTGTGATAAATTTATATGAAAGCACCAGATTAATCAGGAGCGATTATTTCAAGAAGATGCTAGTTTTTCTTAAATGAGGTTACACATATTTTAAAATTAAAATATATTTGTTTTATTATTAATTGAATGAAAGAATGCACATTGGATACATTTTTTTAATTTTTAGTGAGCTGCGCATTGGATACATTTTTTTCTTTTGTATTGTGTATTTTTTGTTTTTCACATAACATTAATGTTTTTTGAAGCCCTGTGGTTTAATAGCAGTGTTTCACACTCCCAAGGCACAGGTCCAAGGTTTGATCCTCATGTAATAAATCTCCAGAAATGCTGGGCAAGGTTGACTCAGCCTTTCATCCCTTCAATAATTTGATAAACTGAGTACCAAGCAAGCTTAGGAACTAAACACTGGGGGCTTCATGTTAGGCTAACCATCTAACTGGGATGCTTCACACCCCAGGGCCCTTGGTCATAAAAACAGTTATGGACATTGTAGGTCATGGTCTATATAAGCTGTCGTGCCACAGAGTAACAGTAGTTTAATTTTTTTTCACCATTTTGTTATTTGCTTTTTCAATAGCTTTTAGTTTAAAATCTGTGGTGCATCTTATACACTTTCATTTCTATATGAAGTGGATCAGGTTAAGTCAAAATGCAAAATGACAATAGCCAACATCATCTAATATCTTTCAAGGAACCAAATTTGTTCTTGAACAAAATTGATTGGCTAAGATAAGTCAGCGAAATTATGGCACTATCTGTTATTTATTTTACAAAACATAAACATTTCTTTCAAAACTTTATTGTAAGCTTTTCTGATTGAGAATGTTTTACATCAGTTTATCCACTGTGGCATGTTATACGCACAACAAAATTTCAAACTTTTTTTAGCATATGATCCATGATTTATTTTTTGTATTTTTGTAATGAATGTAAAAATATCATACAATATTTAGAATTTCATAAATTTTTTGTAAATTTTCTATAGTAAGTGTTCATTTATTTCTAGGCTTTTCTCTGGAGTGAAGAATAAAATTTCTTCTTCAAACGCAGAAAAATTAAAATGTCTGATAAATTATTTCAGACGAATTACATCTGAAGGTAAAGTTTTCAATCAAGTTCTCTGTGTTGTGTTACTGTCTTTTCTCTTTCATAAATAAAATTTTACTGTGTTTTCCCAACTAAAAATTCTTTTATTTTCATTTTTAATATCATGACCTATTGATTTTGCATTTAATTGTTTTATTATTTTTGATAATATTTCAATAAAGCATTTTATTGGCAACATTTTTTTAAAACATGGATAATTTTCAAATTAATGGAAACATTCTAGATTTATAACGAGTCCTTTATTAATTAATATCATATATGACCAATTTTATTTTTAGTTCTTAACCCTAGCAGTTCAGTGTTCCAGGTGATGGAACACCTAACTTTAATTTGTTACCAAATTGTTGCAGTTAGTGATAAAATGATGGAATTTGGCTTAAAATGTTCTTTGAACTTTCTTTTTTGATAATAAATGGCAGCACTACATAAGACAATCAATAATTTTCAATTATCGCAGATTATTTAAATCCCTTAATTTTGAAGGAATATTTCCGAATTTTTTCTAATAAAAAAAAAAGAATTCTTTGAAAAGAAATTTTTGTGTTATTTTGTTGCCTGTACATTCAATTATTTATTCTATATTACTTTAAATTTTTATGCATACAGTATAAGCAGAATTTTCTGATAAAACAAGATGTTCCATCCCTTGGAACAATGCTTCGCAACTGCACTTTTCCTTTACGCGATTCAGAGCCCAATTAGCCTTGACATATGTAGAAAAATAAACACGTCTTATTATAAAAATAATCTTATTATAAAAAAAAACATCTTATGTGATACTATATTTAAGATGGACTTATGTGAACCTTAATTCTTTCATGATTTTAATTTAAAAGGAAAATATCGAATCTATATAATTTACAAGCGTTATTAAAGTAAATGTTTAAAAGAAATATAGCAGAAATATGTTTTAGGGGAAAAAGCTGTGTTTATTTTTTTCTGTTTTTCTCTCTTTTAGGGTGGAATGAACTAATGTTGAGGAATTTATAAGGTAGGATTGCTTGTATGGATAATATTTCTACACCTTTTTTGGTCTCTTGAATTGGGAAGCTTCAGTGTAATATAGGAGAATATATCAGTTAGTTCAAATCCTCTCTAGTTAAAGAAGCATTATTTTTATACTCTTGAATTTTCTTTTCGCTGCTATTCTTTTTATAATATGGTGTTTATATTTTTTTGAATTTATATATTTTTAGTTTACTTTTTTTGCAATTGTAATTTTAATTTCTGGCTAATTTTTTTAATTTGTTAATTGCTAGTAAATGGCACGTAGAGACCTTAGTCCTTATGAAGCAATAAAAATGCTTCAAAAATTGCCCTCAGAATATGTGGTTAGTGATAGTGATACAGAGAAATATGTTCCTAAACCACTTGATCAATCTCGGTTGAATAATGTTGTGTTGGATGCCAGTGAAAATGATGGCAATGATTTATCTCAACCAGGCTCCTTTATGGAGCCCCAAAACCTTAGTTGGATAACTAAAAAGATTGTATAAAAATTCTTTTCTTTTTTTTTTCGGTGTAAAGTGGCAGACCTCTTTTTGGTGCACCCTGGGCCACACTAAATCTGCTACACAGGTGTATTTCACTGTTTTCCCATTCATATGCCAAAACATTTACATGTATACAGGCTTCATTGCAATGCTTCCTTTTTACGACCCTTGCGTCGTAGTGTTCCATGTGATGGAAAACTCACAAAATCGAAATGGCCTGTGTAATCAATACAAAATTTTCACTGTATACTCTTAAGGGCCTAAATAGACAACCTGCCAAATCTTTTTTTAATATTTCAACTTTAAAGGGTAGTGCACCTGAAAGGGTTAAAACCTCTTGAATTCTTTTGGGAATTAAATCACAAATATCAAACAATATTTAAAGCAATCGTTCATTCTTTTCTAAGATGTAAAAGTTCTTAGAGAAATCTCTGTGAGGGATATTGATTCTGGATTGAGCTCACTAATATAGACAATAATGGCATATTAAGATAAAAGCACTGTGGTACAAGGTAAAGGTTTCTGTTCGTCCCTGTGTTGATCAATATTTAGATAGGGATTACTAACTATGGTTGGACTAGTCCTGCAACATGAATAATTTAGACATAAATAAAACGAGATAAAATTTTCTGGCATTATCATCCTGAAGATACTGCTGTAAGTAAAGTTTATATAATGGGATAAATGTACTATTATTGAACATCCTTAGTGAGCATAATTCATTCCAGAGTCCTATTTGTGAAGCAAAGCACTCATTTATGTGAATATAAATTAATGTGAAAAACAACAATGCATTCCATGTCAAAAAATTTTGCTGACAATTTGACAACTTTGGAAAGTGCAACACAGCATTATCATTAAATAAATTTATCGTACAAATGGCAGTTCTTTATTAGGGTGATGTTTCTTAATGTAAAATGCAACATTTTTCCACTCCATGTTTTAGCATTTTTCTTATTTAGCCTGAATATTGTTGCTTTTTAGTTACCTCTTCCTACTCTTTCTTCTTAAACTATCATCCAAAATTTATTGCAGTAAAATACTATGCAACTCCAATAAGCTCTTCAGTGGTCAACACTTCACTGTGCTTTTCCCCAAACTCTATGATATCACTAGCATCCACTTTCAATCCCATGAAAGTGACCAAAGATATAATCTTGTTGACTACAGGTTCTACGGCTACTGTCTCAAACCCCTAAATCCACAATATTATCTTTCCAAAAGTTCTAAACAGAACTTTGGAATTCTTTTAGCAACTTCTTCCATTATCTTATTGATCATCTTGATGCTGGTAAGTATGTAAAAGAGATTTTTTCAAAACTCTCTGAGAGTGAGATGAGTTTTTCAACTCATTTGAAAACAGTGCTCAAAGAGCAATCAGCATGTGTTTAAGTTGTTGGGTGTTCCCTAGAGAATGTAATCATGCTATAAGGCATATCCTCTAAGCATCTCATATATGTTCTAAGAGATTTTTAATGAGAATGGTCAGTTCATTTGAGTGATATCTTCCAGTAGCTACTGAATAGCAGGGGTCCATTGTGGCCCTGTATTATCTTTCACAAAAGTAAAGTTTGCTGTAATAATAGTTTAGCACAATTGTACATGGGGAATGATCACTTCCTTACAATAGAATCTCAGGTTACAAAATCCTATCAAAAACGTAGAGCTCAGTCCACATGTTCAGCTTAATGCCTCTCCATACAACTCTAGGACTACTGTAATGGTCTCTTTATATGATGAAACCATGTCTCAACCTCTCTAAAAAATGAACTGCTATTGAGAATTCATTATAGCATTGAAATGACTCATCTGTAAAGAGGACATGATTCCATTGAGGAGATGTCTAGATTTTATGCTACTCTTAATAGTGCCAACTTTCAAAGGCATGTAATGCTCTGGATTATGTTTAAATAGATAATTGAAGACTTAAAAATAATGTCTTTAATTGGATTTTCATCATTTTTATTGTAACTTTGAGCATAATGCACACTGGCTACAGGTGTTACATACTTTATTACATCTCCAGTGACATTTTTTCTGTGACATTTCCCTGAGCATGATTTTTCTATTGAATTGCATATGTGTAACTTTTCTACTTAATTGCATATACATGACCTACTCAATTGTATGTTGGTTGCTGTGATCACAAGAACTCTTCGTTTTCAATTTTATAGCTCTCTACCTAAAATTAACACTGATGCTTATATTGTGCACACCACTGAAATCATGAATTTAATTTATTAAAATCTTCATATAAAATTATCTACTTGCTTTCAGAAATTAGTGCAAATGATCTACTAATTTAAACCCTTTTTAATCATTTAGTATTTTTGTTCTTAAAATGCTTTATTATTTATTTTCATCTTTAATTACCTTATCAATTCAATTGAATTTCAGAGCCTACTGGCACAGTGACATTTCACCGACAGTGTCTGAGCAATTTTCCTGACTGGAATGAATCGACTGAAGGTATTAGAAAAGTTATTGTAAAATCTGATGGTACAATCGAATCAGAAGGCTCTGGCATGTTACAGGTACAATTTTAAATAATTTTATTGCAGAAATGCAAAATATTATGCTTATTATTTGAATGATTTTTTGATTACCTACAGCATTTAATATGTCTTTAATCCTACAATTTTGTAAAATAAAGATAATTTTGTAATATAAAGAATATTCCTTTGAATCCCAAAATATTTTGTTTGTACTATGCTTTGAATGGCTGTCAAAATATGCCTTTTCAAGAATACTTACTGACAGGGAAAGATACCAAATAAAGGACTTATAAGATTTAAAGAATTTGAAAAATATGATTCTAAGTATTTAAATTGTATGCTTAAAATTATCCATATATGGTGAATTTGGGTATAGTATAATAATTGTGTTGAAGTTTCTATCAAAACATGACACATAAATTTGCATTTTTCCTTATTTTATGCCTAATATGTAATGCAGAGTTATCTGAGAATTATGTAATGCAGAGTTATCTGAAAGTTATATAATGCAGAGTTATCTCATGAATGCTGAGTGTGAGAAATTTCAATTAAACAGTTAATGTGTTTTATTTCTTCTTTGAGCTTTGATGATTGCTGTGATTCTGAATCCATTTTAAACTAGGTCTTGGGTGAATTAGTTTAAAGTGTGTGCAAAATTTATTCCTTATTTATGGAAAGTGACTCCAGAGAAAGCAACAGACCAAACTAATATCTAGTGAGTCTGGTTACCCTTTGATCAATCATATACCAGTTAGCACATTAATTGTGCTATTAGCTTTTAATATCTTATTTAAAATGTTGATGACTGACTTCTTAACAGTAGTATTTAAAAATCAGGGAGTGAAACTAATTGCTGAATCATGATAAGGTGCTAATTTTAAATTATACAAAGACGAAAATCCAGGTATTTCACATGTTAGAACAGGAAAAACTAGCTCAGAATTGAATGATAATTATATTTGTAAAATCTCTTAAATCCAGATTATGTTTAAAAGAATCCTTGCTTTTGAGTTAAGAATGAATACTAAGAAAATTTATGAAGATATATATGCATATGCATTCAAATTAGCAACTGAAAATTGAATTTTCAGTATTTTTATACTTTCATATATTATTATTCATGTCTGAGTGTAAACTGAATTGCTCAGTATTTAATTATTATCAATGGTCTTAAAATTTTGAGATTTTTTTAGTGTAAATTATACAATAATTTTTATTTATTATACAAAAAAAATTTTTTTAGCTGCTATCAGAGTGTCATGATTTTTTAACAGTTAAGAGAAATATTTCATCAAGCTTTATGGTTATATTGTGAAAGTTCTGAGAGATATGCTGATGAAAAATATCTATTTTATATTGAACGCTTTGAAAAAGACCAGCACAGCTAGGAGGTTCAATTATAGATAGCAAAGTGAAAAAGACAATAGAAGACATCCAATTTTTGGTTAGTTTAAATCGACAAGGACGATTTTTTTAAAAATTAAACTAATAGAATTCTAAATTAATAATTTGCAATATTATACATCCTTTTTGGAAAACCTGTATATCTAACACCTATATCAGCATATGATGAAATGACACTCTTAATTCTCACTTACTATTATAATAATAAGTGCATATCTTTTTTCAGCAACAAAAAATGCTTGTGTCAGTACTCTTTTTTTTTTAAAAAAAAAAAATTTTTTTTTTGCTGTTTCTCACTTTTTATTGCTTTTACTATTTTGGTCAGATGAATGTGTGGGCTAAAGTAGACGTTTAACTTCCTTATAATCTTCATCAAATCATGATTGGACAAGTTCTTCTGCATGGATAGATGCAATATGATCTTGGAAAATTCTATATCCTGCTGGATACAACATTTAAATAATAGAATTGATCTAATTAGCTATAATTTCTCTATGCTTCTTCCCAGTTTTCGTTCCTTTCAGCAGTAGGTTTGTTTTAGCTGAAAACCATGGCATGATTGTCTTTGTCATGATCAATCAATCTCCAAGCTTCACATTTGGAAATAAACAATCGCGATCATACCCTTATGTAGGTGTTTTTAAACAGGCGCCCATTCTATTATATAAAAAAGTGGGAATGATGATTTGTCAGTCCATATTATTTTCTTTCATTTATCAGTCAACTAAATTGTGTGAGTGATACCACTGTAGATGACATTTGACATTAACACCATAACAGTGGCTCTGAATCTGCTGCTGTGCCATAAATAATCTATTTGTAAAGATGTTTTCTAACTATAATCATTTACACTTGTAAATCTAAATGTTGATTGAGCTGTTTGGTCATTTTTGCTGCAGCTTTTTGTAATATCTAAAAATAAATTTGTAATATCTTTTCTTGCAGTTATTTTAATATCTAAAAAGACATTACAATAGTCTCTTTTACTGAGCTTTGCTTTCTGTCCATTCTTTTTGCTTGTGTTGCTATATTGTATATATATTATAATGACTTTAGATATTATACCTCTAGAAACGGTCAATAGTTAGGATGTTTCTGCCACATTTGTGCTCTATTTAAACAGGCTTCTACAACTTGGTTTCTTTGAGAATCTGAGATACCAAATATTTTGTGCTTTTGAAAAAAATTCCAATATTTATCGAATTTCAATAAAGATATTAGAATATAAAGATTTCTATTTATAAAATAACTGGTAGTTATATTTTATTGCTTATGAAGTTCATTCAAAAATGTCTTTTATTCACATTTATTTCCATTATTTTAATAATCTCCTATATTTCATTGTATTCAGATTACTAACTTTATGTATATGACAAAATATATTCTGTTTGATAATTCTTGTTAGTAGTTTATAAATATTTTCCTAATACTATAATAACTACTCCTGAAGCAAGATTAGAATTTAAGCTATTTGCTATTTCTTTCACTAGACACATTTCTTTATTTACCATTGGCAATATTTTGATGGGTAAATGTGGTTTATGTAAGTGAATGATTAATTTATATTTCATATTTCTCTTGGAAAAGTAAATTGTAATCATTTGATTTTTCTTTTAGGTCGACTTCGCCAACAAATTCGTAGGGGGAGGTGTGCTGGGGAACGGATGTGTTCAAGAAGAAATTCGATTTGTGATTTGTCCAGAACTTATTGTTAGTCGACTTTTTGTTGAATGCTTGGATCGAAATGAAGTTTTAATTGTAAAAGGTAACATACTTTTAAATTGCCAATAATTAATATCAATTTAATATCTTAAACATTTTACTGTTAATTTTATATTGCATACTATATCTACTTTTAAATTAATCTATAAATATTATTAAACAACAATGGTAAATACAGATTTTATTAATTGAAGTCAAATAATTAAATCATAAATACTAGATTATTATTTTACTTGTTTATAATTTTACTTTTCTTCTTTCAATGTATCTGATTAATTTTGTTTAAGCATTCTCAAGATAAACCCATTAAACTAAAAGTCCAACTTTCTAATGTGTTCTTTATTATGGAAATCCAGATGCATTGAACTCCACATATGGATTTGATTTCCACTTCTGATGAGAATGTTTCTTTTGTTTCAGAATCTGCTTTAATTTATATATATTGGCACTGGTCTAGTTTAGTTCTTCTTTGCAAAAAGTAGCAAATAAATTATTTATAAAAAATATTTTGTAAATTATATTCAATTTTTAAAATCATACTTAAATTCCTAAATAATATGACACTTATTGGTCAGTAATTTTGGATTCCTATAATGGAAAATAATTTAAATGTTTCTTTGAGAAATGAAGAATTCTAATATTTTTTATAATAGAAGTAAGAGATGTTTTTGTTATCATTATATGCTTTTATACTTTATTTGTCCAAACTATTAAAGTAGTAGCAATATTAATAAGTATTTTCATGAAATACTTGTAAAACTGGTTTTGATATTAAATACTTTAATTTTGTTGTTGATCAAGTGTTATACATGCATTCAGTGTGATGTTCATCTTGTTGCAGGTGTTGAACAATACAATAAATATTCTGGCTACAGTGACACTTTCACTTGGGAAGGAAATTTTCAGGATCAAACTCCACGGTAAAGACAAATTTTTATTAAACCTCTTAAAATATGCATTAGCATATTTTAAAATTAATATCGTAAATAAATAATTTAAAATTTTTAAACATACAAAATAATTGTTATTGTGTTGTACATTTCTTTTTCTATTAATGATCTATTATCTATTAATGATTATATCCTATCATTCATATACTATTTAATTAAAAAAATTATGATACTTAAGAAATAGTTTTGATAATATTAGATGAAGTTATGAATATTTTTAATCTTTTTTATTTTGCTATATTCTTATAAGTACATATTTATTTAATACAGCAAACACACACACTTTCTATTAGACCTGTTTTAGTTATCTTTTCTTTACTACTTAATATTAAACAATCGTGAGTTTTAAGCTATCATCTTAGTTATCTATAAGCAAATCAGCAATTTAAATAAATGTGCAATGAGGATTATATAACAATAAGTTTATTTTTATGTTGCATCAAGTTAGTTTCATAAATTTGTATTAAAAATATAGTAATTCTTCTATTAGTAATTTAAAATTTTTTTAATCTTAGATTATTCTAGTTATAATCAATAAAAAGTTCTATAAAACTTGAAAAATACTGTGTCAAATGCTGGGAAAGTATGATGGCATCATTATACAAATAATTCTTCAGATATTGTTGATCAAGTCATTGAAAATTTTCATTTTATTCGTTGTAACTTCTTTAAATACTCTTAAAAAATTAATTTTGTATATAAATCATGTAAATAAATGTTTGAATCTAAATTAGATTTTACAAAAGATTTACTGTTAAATCTTATTAGAAAGCTCAAATGTAAAGTTTTAAATTCCTTGTTAATGTAACATTTATCATATATGTTATATTTAAAACATATTTTCTAAAATTTGATAACTTTTAACAAAATGCATTCATTTTGAATTAAAAGCAGAAATTATTTTATATAGAGCTGCTTTATTTTATTTTTAAAAAAAAAATTATACAAAAATTTTCAATTAATGATAAAGAGAAAATAAATCAGTCAAATTAAAAATTTTTCATGCTCTACTAAATTTTAATATAGTCCATTGAATTCTGTTTATGTAGTTTTGATTGAGTTATCACTAGCAATAATGAGCCACAAGTTATACATATAACTCTTATTCAAAATTTTTCATGGATTATATTTATGACCAAAGTGGATTGCTATTTGTAGTGACAGATGGGGGAGAAGATGCACACAAGTTGTAGCCATGGATGCAATGTACTTCAGAGATACAAATTACCAGTTCAAGCCATTCTGCATTGAAAGAGAATTAAATAAGGTAAAGAAAATTATGAATGCATGTGTGATATATTCTAATCTCATGCTTCAATCTATAAAGATGTTAATTAGTGTTTCTTACAATTAGTTATATTTAAATGCATAATTACTTCTGTATGTGTATTCACATGCAACAAATTGTATTTTGCATTAAAATGTCTTTTTAAACATTAGGTTGGGGAATAAGTTCATAGCGTTTTTACCAAAGACTTTTATTTAACCAAAAAACAATAATTATATCAATTATATATTTGCCGTTGCTGTTTACAACCTCTTCCCACCTCTTAACCAATTTGTTGATGTTGTTCCATCAAAAATCGCCTGGTCTGGTGTCAAAGAAGTTGTTGAGCCAGTTTTTAAGGACCTCTTTGTTATCGAAGGTAATGTCCTTCATATGATTTGACAAGGAGCGAAAAAAGATGGTAATCGGTCGGTGCAAGGACCAGAAAATATAGTGGATACTGAAGGACCTCCCATTTGAGCTCTTGGAATGTGATGTAGACGTCTTGTGCAACATGGGACCTGGAGTTGTCGTGAAGGAGTAGGGTTTGACCATGTCGATCTAGTCTTTTCAGTCAAATTTCCGCATTCATGTGGTGTAAATGCGCAGTGTAGAACTCCTTCTTGACTGTGGCATTCTTTTCGAGCATTTCCAGTGTACCATGAGGTCCTTAAAAACTAACTCAACAAATTAGTCAAGAGGTGAGAAGAGGTTGTAAACAGCAACAGGGAATATATAATTAAGTAGCTTATTGATATATAATTATTGTTTTTGTTTAAATAATGCTACAAACTTATTCCCTAGCCTAATATAAAAAGCCTTTTCTGTTCTTTTTGCATAATTCTCTTCATTTATTTACTATAATAAGTTATTTTGTTAATTACAGTATAAGAAAATATAAGGTATAGTGAATTTTTTAATGATGAAATTATTGAAATATGTGCTGCTTTGCTTTTTTGAAATATTGAGTAAATTTGACATCAAAAATTAATATCTTTGAGTGTTAAAGTATTCAGAAATCCAAATTTCATTTTAGAAGAAGGTTCATAAATCATCTTTGGTTTTTAAGTTTCTTACTACTTTAGTTGTAAAAACTTTTTTTATCAGCATTACAAGAACTGCGGCACTCAAGAAATTAATCCCAACATTCATTTTGATGGTATTCCTTTATAAGCAGTCTTGACAATAATAAAATACAAAATTGACACAAACGTAGAAATGTTTTGCATTGTTAAATTTGTTGAGCTGCAAATTACAGAACATATTATTAAGTGTGTTTACTATATTTTTTTTTTTTGATGACACACTTTTGATAATTTAATAACATTTTATTCAAAAAGAAAAACATTTTTACAGGCATTTTGTGGCTTTTATGAAGATGCGCATCCAGGAAATTTATCTGCAGTTGCAACTGGCAACTGGGGTTGTGGTGCTTTTAAAGGTGACCCAGGCTTCAAGTTTATTATCCAGTTAATGGCAGTTTCTCAAGCTGGTCGAGATATGCTGTACTTCACGTTTGGCAATAAATCTCTAAAAAATGAACTGAAACAAATGTATGCCTTATTTATAGACAAGCACTTATCTATTGGTAAGAAATTGTTTACTCTACTTAAATTTTTCTTTTTTAATTGCATTCAACTTTGATTTATTATAAACTAAAGTTTGATTTAAGAAAGTATAAGTAAGTTGGGAACTGAATATTTCTGCATACAATTAAAAAATATATAACTTTTACTTAAAGCCCACCATTAAATTTAAACATTTACAAAAATGTAATTTTTTAATTAATTATTTTACTATATTAGATGTCTAGTCATCAATATTTGCTTTAATATCGCATGATTTATTTTTTGCCTGCCAAAGCTTCAAAAGAATATTTAAAGGAAGGAAAAGTCCAAGAAACCTTAAAGTCAAAGTCATTAAAGTAATCGCACTGGCAATTAAGAATTTGTATATGATTAATTGCATTATATACAAATATGTTTATTCAATTTGTGAGTGCAATTTCTAAAAATATATTATATGGCAGTGAAGGTAATGCTTAGAATTCACACACAATAATGAAATTCGAAAAAAAAGGAGACAACAAATTTTAAATAATGCTTATTATAACATGATTCACTTATAAGAAATCATGTTATAATAAATATTACTTAATTTACATTTATGCTCAATAATTTGCTTGACTGTCATTGGTGACAATACATTCAACACTAAATCTAGTTGGCATAGATTCAAAAATAGACATGAATTGTATCCTGTAGCAATAGTCAACTATACAAATGACATCTAATCTAGGCTTGCTACATTTCAATTGATGAGAGTTCTGGAAAGATAAAGAAGCACCTGTGTATGCCTTTCAGACCATATTTTGTTATGCTGATAAATGGTATCCTTGTAGAAAAAGCTGTGTTACCAGGTGAAAAGCTTCATCCAATATCATCCATGATACATGGATCAACCATCATACTGCCAACAATGATCTGGAGTTGTAAGTATACCTGCCAACCTTGGAGGAAAGTTTGTTGACACTATTAGCAACATTTTGCTTGGAACAGAATGTTTAAAACTATTGTACTGCAAAAAGACAATTTTACTCTTTACATTCTAAGAATGATTTATGTTAAACATATTTTGCAGCAATCTTAATATTTTAATAAAATATTCAGCAGTCGTAACCTTATACAGGAACTATGAAAAATAAAACAATTTACTACATGTAAAAAAATAAACATCCATTTTTATTTCTCAATATTTATTTTATAGGGCAACTTTTACTATACTACAGCAATTTATAAAATTATATAAAATATACAACTAAATAAATTTGATTCAGTGACAAACACTTCTAAGAATATAGAAGTTATTAAATACTTAGTCCATAAAAAACATAATACATTTCAAATTCAAATAACTCAAGGCAATATATTTTTTTCATACATTGCTGACTTAACACTTTTTAGAGATGAAGATTTTATTCCAGCAAAATTTCGACAGTTTTAAAGTTTTTCACTGAAATTGCCAAAAATCAATAGTTTTATACATTATTGAGAAATCGTAAGAAACGATGAAAAATCAGGAGTTCCCAGATAAAATCAGTAGAATTGACAGCTATGTGTAAGTAATGGCATTCTAAATCATGATCCTGTGTTTTGTGATATGATATTCCAAATTTGTAGCTATATTAGATTTGTCATGAAGTTGTATTTGATTTTGATTCATTAGTAACTTTCCTAACAAAAGCCATAAATATAGGTTCTGAGATCCCAGTCGGTAAATGTTTCTGATTGATATTGCATGAGAAAATTTACAATATGCTGCTAAACATTGATAAAAATTGTCTTTTGGAGTGTCACATTTCCTTCTCTTACAACTAATACGCAATAAATTACCACAGCTAATACACAATAAATGCATCTAAATAATTTCCCACAACAATTCAGCGCTCTGACCAATTTGTTTTTGTCAGTCCGATCACCACTGCTGGAAGTGCCTCAGTCTTCTGATGTTGTTACTAATCCCTGTAACAACTGTAACCTGTAACAATACTGATATAGCTTCGCTACATCAGATCCATGAGGCCATAAACCTCAAAAAAATCGAGGAAAAGGAGAGGTCTCTCAAGAAACTCTTCCATAGTGAAATCCAGGCAATCAAATAGGTGCTGAGGAGTAGCCTCACTGGATTTACACTTCACTGGATTAAAGCACTGGATTTAAGTTGGGAAGATCATAATTTGCTCCCTGAAAGTTAGACTCCTAGTATAACCAATGGCAAATCTACAGGTAGCGGTCTGTTCAGCACGAGACCCTTGGATGCCAAAGGCTCCACCAGGACGCTTGCGGCGATACCAGTTGTGACTTGGAGAGACAATCCAAACTTCGTTGACATTAGTTTTACTGAGAGAAAACAATTCTGAAAAAGTGAGGGTCAAATCTGGAGAGGCTGGAAGGGAAGTACCGTCCTTAACAAACTGGTGAGCACGTTCATTGCCAAATAGGCCCACGTGAGAAGGTATCACTGAATATGGGTGTCGTGGGAGGCAGAGGGCAATTAACATACAAAGGATAGAAACACCAGCTTGGTCCGTTACTCTATCCCAAGTGCTTAAGTGTTGAATACAGCTTCGACTGTCAGTGAAGATCCAGATTTATTATCCAGCTAAGGCTAGTAAGTGAATGGAGCCAAGTCAGACTTCTACCACTAGTACTCCTGATCTTTGATCAACAAAAGCTGTACCCTTTCCCCTTTACCATGAGTTTGTTTCCTTCAGTCTTCTGATACTTTTACTAAACCTTTCCTCTAGGATATAAAAAAATGCAACTTCATTCCAAGGAGACTGAGCAATAACTATTCTCGATACATTTCTTTACTTATCTTGCTTTATTTCTCCTAATTTTTTTTAACATTCTTTGCATTTGGATATTTTTTCTACAACCTACATTATTTCTGATTATGCCTTCATAACATTGCATTTTTACTGTCATGCAATGCATACAAAATAACCCTGTAAAAGATTTGGCACATAAAATGAAATTGAAGAATGCTTCAAAATAATTTGAAGAAAATAAAAACAATTTAACTTAAAAGAATATATAAATCAAATAGATATGTCTGAAAAATTTTTAAAAAAAAATGTTTTAAAATTTCCTACTTAGTATCAAATATGAGTCTTTTTGGATTCCATAAATGCAATTTTAATCTTAAATTATTTTAACTTTTTTAATGAACAGAATTAATAAATATTTGTCTTCTCATTTTTCAGTTGTTGTGAATTAGGAAAGACATTCCATCATTGGGAAAACTATACACAAATGTATTTATGATTTAAATTCTCTTTTTACTCTAGAACAAAATGCTTATTTCATGTTTAATGGTATTTTTTCACATAAGGGCTAATTGAACTAATATGTAACAGTTTTAATTAGATTTTGGATCACTACAAACAGTCACATGTACTGCTAACTCAAAATATGAGTTTACATAAACGAACGAAACTTGGATTAGAACATACCTTTTTCAAATTGTTCATAAATTAGTCATATTTAGCAAAAAACTTTTAAAATAACTTACAGTGTAAATTTTAAGATTTATTCATTTATTTTAGGTGACTTATGGAGAATTCTAGTGAGATACTCCAACAAGGTTAATATGGGGTCGAATCAGCTTAGTTTGAACAAATTTATATTCTTTGTTTTAATGGATCACAAAATGGTTAGAGAAACAAAATATACAGAGCAAACTACATCAGAAGTGACTGATGATGAGCAAGCACAAAGAAATCTAATTGCTGCTGTCAATGAAGACAGTGACACTGAAATTGAAGATAATGTGGATATAAGGAATGAACCAGGATAAAAAAAGTCTCATCCAGTGTATAGTATTTTATTGGTATTTTAAATAATTTTTTTTTAAAAATAATAAAAATGATTTTTACAGTGAAGAAGAGATATATTCACAAATTGTCCAATCGTAACTTTCCTTTGTTTTCTGCAAAAAATAGTAGATCTGTCATTGCTTGTTCTATTGTTGCATCATGAGCTAGATTGTAAATCTAAAAATGAGAAATTAACTATGAAAATTTTTCACATATTAAAGCAATACAGATTTATTTTCACTGAAATAAAACTTGCATCATATAGTAAAAAATTTATGAAGAAAGTAAATTTTTTAAATGCTTAAGGTCATTGAATAAAAAGTTTACTCTTAACTTTTCTGAAATCAACAAAATGCCTTTACAAAATTTTAAAAAAATTTAATAAGATTGATTCACACAGTCATTAAGTATATCAATATTTTTTTCCCCAAGTCAATTCTATGATTGCCATTAGTCTGAGACTCCCAGTAGTCATATATCAATACAATAAAATCTGAATAACATTCAATTTCCTTTATATGAAATTTAAATAGTTTATTTGAAAATAAATTTAATAATTTAAATAATGATTGTCCTTTTGCATATGCAGGAGGGAAATATATATAGCTTATCTGAATTTATTAGTATTGGGAAACACATGAAAAAAATATTAAATAGTGCACTAGGCAGTTGTATAAATATTTTAATAAAAATAGGCACAATTGATATGAAAATTTCTTTGAAATTGTTGACATGCAAACTGGGAAAATTAAGTTATTTTCGAAAATTTGAACTATATATAACTAGCCAGCAAATGATTTTTCAATAGTCAATTCTCTAAATCAGTTTAACATAATATAAACATTAGCTGGAAAAGTAAAGTTAGAGCAAGAACATTGCAGTGCATTACTTTCTATGTTTTTAAAGGAAGATTAAATCAAGAAAAATGTATTCAGATAATTTATAGAACATCACAGGTAAATTCTTTTCAGATCAAAGGGCATAATCTATTGCAAAATTCTAATATATTCAATATACTAAAAGTAAGATTACTAAATACTTTTATCATTTGAAATTTAATAATTGTAATAATTATATTTTTTATCAAACTGTATTTAATTGTGTTTATTGCATTTTGAAATGAATCTTGGGAAGCAGCTAATGTAATTTCACGAATTTCCTTCCAAACTCATGAAACGTCTAAAATAAAAAAATTAAACATAATATACTAAAAATAAAAATATTCCAATTGCAGCCGCTCTAAATATAGTTGTTAAAAATTATTGTATATTTTGTAACTCGACCTCGCAGGCAGGATTAAAATACAGAAATTTTACTGATGAACAAAAAATTTTAAATTAAAAAGGAAAGAGCATTGTTATAGATGTTTAAATAAATACCATTTATTAAATCAATGTACAGTTAAAATTAAACCTTGTGAAACATGTCAAAGTTTTCAACACAATATATTATTTTGCCCCTAGACAAAAATTAAAAGCCGAGCTGGTAGCCGAATGGTTAGCGCTCTTGCCTTCGGTTCCACAGTTTGTGGGTTCGAATCCCACCTTGCGCATGGATGTTTGTAGTGGTTCATAATCCACTTTAAGCTGTGGGTCCCGGTCTAATTAGCCCTCGTGCGCAAAAAATGACCGTTGAGCGACAAACAAAAATTAAAAATTCAATTCAAATTCTGCCGTCTGATAAAGCTGAAACTATTGAAATTTTAGATAATCAAGCTGTAATGTCTTCCGTTTTCAAACATAATAACTCGTTAAATAGTTATTCTACTTTATTACAAACTGCTCAAGTTCAAATTGAAGACAGATATCAAAAATTAATGGCGAAAAAACTTTATGCTTCTGCTTCTCAAAAATCTTTTATTTAAAGGGATTTAGCAAAAGCATTCAAATTATTGGTTTATTATATTTGGCGCCAAAACCCAAGACTTTGATGTTAACATTGTATTATACTCACGAACCTTTCTTGAATTCTGAATAACGTCAGAACAGTAAATTATTTGAAATGGAAACTATTGATAAATTAAAATCAAAAAGAAAACATGCTAGAACAAGTTACTAACGAAAATTAATACATTTATGCAAAATCTTGAAGATGAAATTCAATAAGCAAATTTCAGAGTATTTATTAGAATTGGTAAAAAAAAAAGTAAAAGGTTTTAATGAAAAATATGAAGAATTAATCACAGATACTGCTGTTTTTGAAATAGAAATCAAAAGTTCGATGGAGTATGATAAAAACATAGGTGACTACAAAATTAAAATTAGAGTTACATATTAACTAAGTTTAAAATTAAGGAATCAGTTTCACAAATAATAATGTTAATGTTTCCAGTAGTAACGGTAGTAAACATATTCCGATTTCTATTAATTTGCCTAAACTTAGCATTCCAACTTTTAATGGTGATTCTACTACATTTTTTAATAGTTTTTGTAGTGCTATAGATTCAAATGAATCCATTAAATAATATTGATAAATTTATTTATTTAACAGTAACAATTCATAGAACCAAGCATTGCAAATAGTTACTGGAGCTGTGAAAACTACCCCTGTTCTTGCAATGCAATTCCTAACTAACATGGAACCTGTTTATCATTTTATTAAAAGAAAGGCGATCCTGTTGTCCAAAAACTTGTGCATTTACCTGGCAACTCTTTCTGGAGGAACTATAACAATGAGATGCCTTGAAATCTTAAGACTCAAATTGGCTTCATCCAAGCTGCCCAGAGAGAATCCAACTCTTTAAATTTGAATAGAGACTATTTAATTTTACTTCCTCCTACTTGTCCTATAGATTATCTGAATTTGAATATAAATCTTGATCTTATTCAAAAAATTGTTAAAAAAGAATGAGTGATTTACAACTAAGATCTTTCACAATAGAGACTATTGAGGTTCACTATCCTGAAAATGAGTGGTTGTATATTTTCACTGATGTTAGAAAAAACACATGGTGCAGGAGCAGGTATCCATTGTGAGCTTTTCAGTTTTTATTTACCAATGGGTCCTCTTTCCACAGCCTTTGATGGTGAAATTAAAGCTATTACAGTGGCTATCCAACAGCTATCGATTCGCAGTCACCTTTTTAAAAGAGTGGTCATTTTGTCAGATTCTAAGAGTGCGCTTCAAACTTTTTTGAATAATCAAAATAGTTCCCAAAGAAATTTAGAATGTAAACCTTTGCTTAAGGCTCTGGCACACAGAATTTCTTTCTAGTGGATCCCTGCCCATTGTGGTATTTTGGGCAATGTAAAGGCTGATTCACTGGTTAAAAAGGGAGCCTTGATAGATCAATGCATGAATCGCCCTCTTTCATTTCATTCAACTAAATTGTTTGTTAACCTGACTCTCAAGAAGACTCTTAAACAAGATATGGTTCAACGTGCGACGCACAAGAGATGGAAGATTTTGGGGTAGGAAAGAGCTGTTCCCGTTTCTCCAAGAAAGACTGCGGTGGCCCTTTTCAGAGGCTTAACTGGACATGATTGTTTGCGGAACCATCTCTATAGGATTGGAGTGGTAGATTCCCCGGACTATGTTTTGTGTAACTCTGGTCAACCAATGAGTTTTGAACATTTAAATAATTGTGTGGTTCTTTCTCAGTATGAGGGCATTGTTGAAAAGTATTGGAGAGTCCGTGAACTAATGGCTTAGGCGCTAATGTTCAGCACACACATTAGTAAATAATAATAATAATTTATTTAAAATCTTTTTCTTTCTGAGGAAACTTATAAAACGACTACAGGATTTGCCTTAACGGAAGAAAAATACAAATCGTGTTTCACTGTGTTAAAAGACAGATATGGAAAATGAGAACATTTAATTAGTTTTTTGTAAACAAACTCTTACAAACTGAGCCAGTTTTGTTTAGAGGAACCTTTAAAGTTTGTACCATACATTCGTAAAATCCTCCCCATCAGGCAGTTCTCACTACGATGTATTTCCATTTAATGCAATTTGAAGAACAAAAGTTTTGAAATTTTGAATCGTTCAAAACTGACCAAAGTTGCTTTAAATCTTGTTCAGCATGTTTAAAAGTACGCGCATTATTGGAGAACACTACAGACGGCAAACCATGGTGAGCAACGGCGGAATGCTAGAAGAAAAGTGTCGGTCGATAAATTTCCAACTAGCTCTAAATGAAGGCATCTTGTCACTGCACGTGTTATCAACAAAATATATTGCTTGTTGTCATCATTCTTTCCAAACAAAGGACCAGCAAAACCAACTCTGATGATTGCAAATGCATACCTGCCAACTTTTACGCATCGTGCGTAAATATTACGCGAAATCGCCAGGTTTTAGGTTTTATGCTTTTACTGATAGCATGAATTATTTTACGCGTTCCGATTCTACTGGGCAAAGTTTAAAAAAAGAAAAAAAAATTATATCTTAACACATAATGTCGATTTTTTCTCACTAGCCATGATGATAAACGGAAATTTGCACCCCATTCAACCCATTTGTGGAAAGAGAAAACTGACTTCCCAGACTGTGGTCGCAGAGGCTCCGAGCGGTCCGAAAATGCACGTCAAACCTATCGGGGTGGGGGAGAGGAAGGCTCCAGCTTAAAAAACTATAGATGGGGAAAAGAAATTGTAAAGGTATAATCTTGTTCCTTAGTCACACGGATCAAAACTCGGCGCCATTCATTTTTACAACTGTGATTGATGGACTGTTGCAGATGGGCGGAGTTAAGTCTGAGGTTCTCTTGGCTGAAAGCAAACATTTGCGCTGTTCTGTGACTCACGTGGTTGTTGATAATTTGTGAAAATGGCTGTGAGTAAACCTAATCTTATTTTCAATCTTTTAAAAATAGTTATTGTGTCGAATTTCCATGCATTAAAGCATCAGCTAAAGGAGTTAAGTTTGCTCATTGCGTAGTTTTCAACTGTGATTTTAATATATCTCACGGCGGTCGTTTTGATATTTCTCGTCCTGTCAAAGGTCCAAAACATGTGCAGGAAGCAAAAAGTACAGCAAGCACTTCTAAAATGGATGCTTATTTTAAAAATGATACTCAAGAAGTCACTCGGTCCGAATTATATTTCACTGCATTCTTGATTGAGCACAACATACCACTCAGCGTTTCTGATCATAATGGTCCTCTTTTCAGGAAAATGTCTCCTAAATGTGAAACTGCAAAGTGTTATGGATGCGCTCGAACCAAAACTTCTGCTATTATAAAGGAATTAGCATAGGACAAAAAGGAAAACGTCGTTAAACTCCTACAAAATTCACCTTTTTCTGCTGCATGTGATGGTTGTAATGATAATGATTCAAAATTATATCTAATTGTTGTAAACTTTTTCAATCCCATTCGTAAAACTATTCAAAGCTGCTTATTGTCTCTTCCAAGTTTATCAAGGGATGCAACAGGAGAAAATATAAGCACATTAATTTTAAACGAATTTGAACGATTAAATATCCCTTTTAAGCATTGCGTAGACTTTGATGCTGATAATGCAGCAGTAATGGAAGGGAAGAAAAAAGGTTTGATAACCTATTTAAGAACAAAGCAAGAAAATTTAATATCTATTGGTTGCTCTTGTCACTTGATAAATCTTGCCTCTGAGAAAGGTGCAGGAAGCTTGCCAATTAAAGTCGATGAAATCATAATTGACATTTATTATTATTCAAAGCGGAGCTCTAAAAGAAAAGAAAGCCTGAAAAAATTTCAAGAATTGTGTGACAAAGATACACAAAAAATTCTTAAACATGTTTGCACACGTTGGCTTTCCTTACAAAAAAGTCTTCAAAGACTCATAGATCAATGGGATCCTCTTTTAAAATATTTTCATGATATTGTTAAAGTGGAAAAATGTACTTATTCTGAAAATCTGACATCTTACAGCATACCAAAAATAGCAGCGAAAAATTCTGAAGTGGATATGCGATGCATCAAACCAAATTTAAAACGAAAAAGATGTGAAATGGAGTCAGAGAATAGTACAAAGAAATCTTTTGGTAAAGATAATAAATTGAAATCTCAAAATATGTCTAAAGAAGAGAAACTTTTTCTTTTCTTATCATCTTCCTTAAATAAAGCTTATAGTCTGTTTTTGCTTTAAGTAAGTGTAAAGATATTTGAAAAATATAATAAAATATTATATATTTTCAATCTTTACACTGTAAAGATATTTAAAAATATAAAATTTTATTACAGGCCAGTCATCCACAAATTCATAAACTTAAAGATATTATGTGTAGCATGTTCAAAGAACTATTAATTAAGTTTGTTATTTCATCCATGATTCGAAATGTACTTTTGTTTGAAGTGGATTATCATTCTTTTGATAATCGAAAAGAATCTTGTGATTTAATCATTCGAAGTAGAACATCTGATGTTGTGGCAATATTATCTGATGAAGAAAAAAAGCAATTTTTTTTCTGATGTTCGGAAGTATTTCACAACTTTTTGTGATTATATTTTACACAAATTTCCAATGAAACAAGATCTTTTGCATCATTTGCAGTTGCCAGATGTGGATAAACTAAATGAGGCCAAATTTTCAAGAATAAAGTACTTTGTTCAAAAGTTTCCATTTTTCTGCCAGTTAATGATGGTGAATCTGAGGATGTGGCTACGGATGAGCTAGAAAATCAGTTTTCTTCATTGCAAACTGAAGACTTATCCAAGTTGAAAAATGAAAAGATTGATTCTCTGTGGTTTCAAATTGGTGAAATAAAGAATGTGGATAAAAGTGACAAATATAATAGAATATCTAAATTCATGTTATCTTTATTAGTGATACCCCATAGCAATGCAGAGTGTGAAAGAATTTTTAGTTTAGTTAAAAAGAATCGAAATGAATTTAGAAACTCGCCATCAAATAATAATTTAGAAAATTTGCTTATTGTGAAATCTTTAAGTGATGGATTTTGTTATGAGAAAGAGTTCAGTAAGAGTTTGTTAGAAAAGGCTGAAAAAGCCACTGTTACATCATTGAATTCTTCCAGTGTATAAAATATTAATGAAATGTATTTACTCAAGAAAATTTTGTATGGAGTTTTTTTTAATCTTTAACCCAAAATTTTTTTTTATTAACTTTAATTGATTTAAAGGCGATTGTGTTTAGCAGAATTATGCCCAGATAAGTTATTTTTGTTAATAAATGATTGAAATAAATATTTCAACAGAGGGCAGTTTAGTGTCATTGTGGAATGCAAAGTATTTCCTTGTAAGTATTTTAATATTCAGAAAGCACAAAAATTGTAGTGTGTTATGAATGCATTCTGGAATTAAATTCTTAGCATCTGCATTTTCATTAGTTAATAATTTACTTTTAATTAACATAAAATTAATTGTCAAGTAATAAATTAGTTAATTAAATTACGAAAATATGTACCTAAAATGTAATTTTGAAAAGAAAAAGTTTTACTGAAATACTTTTTCGAAAATTGGCAGGTATGCAAATGGATGCGACTGCTACTTGTTCAATTGGCAATATTGCTAAACTTCAATTCCAGGAGAGGAGTTAAATCTTCTGCAGATAACACATTTCTAAAAAAGTAATTTTATTGTTTGTCTAGCCTTTAAAATCCAGTATTTTCCTCTAAATTGCACTAACGTGTGACAGGGTTCATACAGATTTCCAAGAATCAAATTCCAGGAGTTATAAGGAGTTTTCTAGGAGTCAAATCAAAAATTTCAAGGGAGGTATCGATATTCACACTAAATAATATTTTACTTTAAAAATTGTTCCTATCCAAATATGCATTTACTCTGAATTGTGAATATAGCTTTTTAAAATAAATTCTTCAAGGACTTTATTCCAGAAAATAAATGAAAGCTTCAAATTCTAGGAAACGTTGCGTTAAATATAATCGTCAATCTTTAAATTCAATTGAAATATTAAAAAAAGTAAATAGTTCAAACTTGAATAGATAATAATGCATTTTACATAAAATTGGATAAAAAAATTAATTTTAATAACATTTTTCTACATTTTACTTCATTAATTAAATTGAGAATATCCATCATGAAATTTAACAAAAAAATATCACTGATTTTTACGCCTTGCTCTCAAATAAAGCATAAAATTTAATTTAAAGAAATATTTTCATATTTAATAAAAAAAATTATTAAATATAAATAATACATGAAAAATATTTATATGAATATATTCTTTCTTGCATTGTAAATAATATTTTGCATTGTTTTTTAATATATATATACAATTTTTCATACTGTATTCGCTTCAACATAAACAGTTTTCAGATTAAATCACAAATTATGTACATGCGATATTTATAAAACATTTCTTTAAATAAAAATAAATTACAAACATTAATGAGACTATTTTTTATTTGAGTTGAAATTATTAACAATTATTTCAAAAGCCTTTGATGAATTTACACCTATAACAGAAATTTTTTTATTTAAATAAACATTCTATCTATATAACGTTGGATTATACATTGTATAAAATAATGAGTAATTTTAGAGTTTTTAAACATTTCCAATAAATTCAAATAGCAAAGATTCTTTCAAAAACTTATCAACAATGTATGAAAATCTCTAGCAATAAATGGCAACATTGTTTTATCAGTTTGATAAAATGTCAGAAAAGGTTTTACTTTCCGAGGAATAAATAAAAAAATTGTACTCAGCAGGAAAAAGTACATATCTTGGACACTTCTGCACAATATCATAAGTTTTGGTACCAGAATTAGTAAATGTTTTGATTGGAACAAATGACATACATGTTTTAATATACAATAACATTTCAAGCATTCTGATGAAAACACTTATGTTGTTTTCTAACCATTGATGTTTGAAAACCTTTAAAGGAAATTTTATGCCTAGGTCAAATCTATCGAAGTCTTCCTTATGAGTGTGCGAGTCCTTAAGTAGCCTGTAAACTGCACTTGCTGTTACCTCAACTTCTGGAAAAGAACATCCATGTCTGTAAGCATTGTGTAGAATGAGTAGGCTGCAGCTTCTGACATTTACAATATTTGAATGATGTTCACTTTTTAAAAAATCAGCCATTTTAGTCAAAGCAGACCAGTTTACATTTTGGCCATCCATTGACAACTTGAGTAAAACACTTGTTCCTAATTCTAAGCATTTCTCATTCACTTTTTCAAACAAAACATCTCCTGTTGAATGACCTAAAATTCGGATGAGTAATACTGTATTTTAACGATATCATTGTCCCAAAATCTTACACGGCAGTCCAATTGTTTTGTCTGCAGATGATTATTTAAGCTTTTATCAAAGAGAAGCACCTAATTAGAAACATTCTTAATTTTTTCTTTCAATAAGTTGGAAAAATTAAGGTGCAATCCAAAAACTGTTAAATAAGCACACTTTTTTTTAGCACAACGGAATTGCATTGCAATAGCATTGTCTGTAAACATTGCTTGAAAGAAGCAATTTATATTGTTACAAGAACTGTAGCTGAATCCATTGTTTAAATCTTTTAGGTCCATAGAATTTCAGCCTTTAAAACTTCTTTTGAAGAAACAGATAGAAAATTTCAAAGCATACTTTGGTTTCACATTCTTCAACAAGATCATCAGAAGTCTATTCATAAAAAATCTTTTAAATGAATAGATTTTTTAGCATATATATATATATATGTATATATATAGCTTGTTCTAATAAATACATATGCTTTTTTTCTTTCATATGGGACTTAATTGCAGATACGCCCATATTTTAAATACAAGTCTTTCTTGCAAAACAGACAATAGGAATGTATTTTTTTAACCACGTAAAAGCCACTCTTTGTATGGCTTTTACAGAGTCTACTGGTCATTGAAAACACATTTTCCACCAGGCATATTAAATAATTTTTTTCAGTCTTTAATTCATTAATAAATAAATTTATCCTGATTCAATTAAATTATACACAATTTTCATCAAGGGAGACATGGAAAGTATGTTTTAACTCAAAAATTTTATATTTAAATATTAATATTCAAAGAATTTTATACAATATCAATTAAAATTGCGATCCTTAATTGTGCAACATATTGATTTTTGGTGATTAACTTCACATTTCACATAATGCTTCTATTCTCTTCACATAAATTTATACTACTAAACCAAATTATCATGAAATTATTGTAGATGAACTATATCTCGAAACCGTTTACGAGTCAACAATTAAGAATACAAAAATTGTATATTGATCATGTCGCCACCTAGCTTTATTGAAAATTTTAAAATATTAAAACAAAATATAAAAAACTATAAGATATTCTAGAAAAAATAAATGCATTAAGGTAAGAAAAAAATTCAAGGAATAATTCACGATTTTCAAGGAGTCAAGTCAAAATCTAGGAGTTTCAAGGGCCCTTAAATTTTTTTTATGGAATTTAAGGAGTTTCCAGGAGTTGTGCGAACCCTGGTATGAGACACACTTGAATGGAACACTCTTTTATGGGACTACCAAATTAACAATTCAGGTAATTTGAAATTAGCAGGTAGTATAACTAAACATTTTTCATTAGTTGTTAAATCAGTTCTGCCTAAGTGACCTGTTCTCCTTTTGTCTTAGCAGCAACTATCAAAGTGCATATTAAGAATTTCAAAAGTACTATCCTCTTGCATACGAAATTGTTGAATAACAATTTATACGAAGACAATCTGTTTTATTGAAGTTCTACAATGAGGCTTTCCAATTATCTACTGATGCTCTTTCGATTTTGAAAGATGCAAAAATGACTATGAGAAAATTTGACATGAATTTGAAAGAACTTAAATAAAATGTTGTGGAAAAATTCTAACCCATTGATTTAAATTAATGAAAATCCTGATTCATATTTGAAGGTCTTAGGTAGAATCTTAAATAATCTGTCTGCCATACAGAAAATATTAATTATTGATAATTATTCTACTTACCATATGATACAAAAAAATAACCTAATCCTGGATTAGCCACTATTTATATAAAATTAGTCATGAATTGCTGTATGAAAATAATACAATTGGAATAACAATCAGTTACAGGTAACATAAATGAGAGAAGTATATTTAAATAAGCACAGAAGCACTTAAAAATTGTGAGCATCACATTTTTTAAAATAGTGCTTGTGACAGAATGCATATATTACTTTTTAACCTACAACATGTGAAGTATGGATCTTTGAGTATAATGTGCTTTTCAAAAGTAATGGGCACTGTTTTTTTAAAATTTACTAGACTTATCTAAGTCATTAATTAGGAATACCAGAAGAGAGTCGCATCTAACTATTATGTTACACGAAATGTCCTCCAGAAATTCCCCAATTGTGTGCACTCTTGTTCAACCATGACAATCTAGCTTTCCATTCTGCAAGTTTGAAGGCTGGATTTCTGGAACAAAAACACTTTATAGTGGCAGAACATACCACCCTATTCTCATTAACCAATTAAATGAAGATTTAATTTCAAAGATGAGATTAATGGGTCCATAAATATATTTAATCCAACTTCCACTCCTTAAGTTTTTCATTCCAGATATATTCAATGCTGTTTATATCTGAAAATATAAAGAGTAAAAATATCTATGAAACCAAAGAAAAGTAATGCTGCAAAAATCCAATATTCATCACTACTTTAGAGATGCTTTGTCAAAATTCTTGTACATCTCAATAATTCTACATTCAAAGTCACTTAAATTTTAATATCTTTCCATTGTAATTCCCATTACCAATTCAACAGCTTTACCAAGCATGCACTATCTTCTATAAGCACTGTTTACCATACAACATTGTTAATACATTGCATACCTCCATTATCTATGCATTATCTAACTTTATATTAATAATCTTAATGTATAACAACAGTTATATTTTGATTTCATTGTTCATTTACAAGATGAACATTTTAATCATATTTAAAATATACTTACAGGTTTACATTTTTCTTCAGGTGGATATTTAAATGATGGACCGAAATTAAGTGAAACCTAAAAAAATGTAATCAAACTTTAAGAAAATTAGACAAATTGTGTTTAGCAAATATATTTACAAAACCTTTACTCATTTTCTACATAAACATTTTTTTAATTCAATTTTAAAATAAAATTGCAAAAAGTTTTTATTGGTGCTCCTTTGCTTCTAGATTTATAAATGTAGAAAAAGCAATTAGGCAAGGGCCTTACTCCAATTGATTGTCTGAGTAAGTTAACACCTAGCAGTTTAGATTTGGTAGACAACTGATGTGGTATTCACTTGTATATATAATAGTAGATTGAATTATCAAATTGAATATTCATGGAGTCTGCTTTATTAGAACAATCATCAAAGAAAGTTAGTCAAGTTTAAATGTCAAAAGAAATAAAACTTCCAAGTATTCTCTTCAACTAGTGTATATAATACAGAAAGAAGAAATTCAACATGCACTCCTGTGGATCAACAATGAATGAAAAACATTCAAGAGATTTTACTCTAAAGAGTATGCCTTTACTGCTATCTTGTTAGGCTTTATAAACATTCAGAGTATGTAAAACTTCAATCATAGATGCTTCCTTTGAAGATTGTTACAAACAGCTTTTAAATTGCATTAATAAGAAAGGAATAAATCCTATGGAAGGCTGAACATTTAATATACTATGGCATTTAATTAAACAGTTTAGGTGTTTGAATAGAAATTGCTTGTATCAACTTCAACTGGAATACAAAAATTTCATATTAAAAAATCTAGCAAACTGACAAAAAAGTTCCAATATTTTGAAAGGTATTGATTAAATAATTCTAATTAAAATACCAAAATGTAAAAAATCGATAATCTCAACCATTCATAATGATTTTAGGTACTTTATCATTTATCAAAATATATTTATAAACTTTGAAAAATATTTTTAAGGTCATTTATGTTATATAGATACTTACAGTACAACTTTTGTACAATGACACTGCAGGATAATATGTTCCAGAGTAAATGTTTTCAAAAGCAGTTCCTATGCTTTTCCCATTTTTATAAAACTCGATCTGCATGAATAACAAAACAAACAAATTAGAGAATAAAGATTTAAATAAATGTTATATGTTAGACACTAAAGTTACTCACTTTACTACCTGGCAGTGGCTTTAGGTTTTTCAATTCCATCTGCACTTCATCTTTCTCTTCATAATACAGATAACTTTTAAATTTTACAAGAGGCTGTAATTAAAAATAAATTATCATAAAATGAATAATTTCATTTTTTATTTCAGAAAAAGTCTTCATTTACTGACTTTGTCTTTATATATTTGAGGCAAAGGTATCAAGTGACTTTTTTCAGGCAAATGTATGAGAAAACCGAGGGTATCTCCTTGTCCATAACCCTCATCAGCATAATGGTATCCTTTACTTTCATGAAACTTTGTTCCTTTACGAGACCGCCAGGAATAGCTAAATTTGTCATATCCTAATGGTCCTTGGAGATTGGCTACCAAAATAAAGTTTATATTTTTAAATACCTAATTAATGTTGAAATTTTTATGAAAAAGAGTTACATAAATTAGCTAATTTTTATACTTCCTTCCTTTTACTTTTATACTTAAAAAAAAAAAAAAAAAAAAAAAAAAAAAAACAATATATATAAATAAAATAAGTTAATAGTGGCATTATTTACATTATTAGTATATATATTAACTTTTGATACAATTTTAAATTTGGTAACATTTCCTTTGACATTGTTCTTCTAACAATTATTTTTAATTATTATGTATTCAACTTAAATATAACAATAAATATGTATATCTTTTTATAGAAGTAATTGATCAAGAGTTAAACTCATAATTTAATATTATGTTTAAATTTGCTCATTTAGCTTCAAATTTGATTTACTATTTTTTATTATTATAATGACCCTTAATATTTGAATATGTTATTTATATTTTAATGAAAAATTTTTATATTCTCATAACTTACATGTTATTAATTTATTTATTTATAAATTATACCAATCTTTTAATAAAAATAGTGCTAAAATGATTACATAACATTAATTTTAAATTATCTTTTTCTAACTGAAATAAATTAAAGAATATTTTAATTGTTTCTTTAAATTTTTTTTTAAAAAACTTTACGCATTTATTAAAACTGCAAAATTTTAGCTGACTTTACAAACACTAACTTGCACAGCAATACAAGAAAACAAATACTGAATATAATCTAACCTAGGGGCTGAGACCAACCGAGGCGTGTTGCTGATCCTTCAGGCATATCTTCAATAGTACATTCAAAATACCATGTGCCTCTATTTACACCTGAAAACAGAATAATTGATATTTAAAATCTGTCCTGTATTAAAATGTTTTACACAAAAAAAAAAAAAAAAAAAAAAAAATCTGTTTTGCAATCACAAATTATACATTTACCATGAGTTGCTCTTGCCATACAGTAACCTTTTTCTCCAGTAATTGATAATCTATCTTCTGAAACTTTTAATTGAGGAGCTACAAGTAATGGAAAGAAAATTATTTATTAATATAGTAGCAGTTTATGAAACTAGTGAATAAATTTCATACTTAATACATATATATAGGTTAACATTCCTTATAAATACTTATACAATAAATTAAAAATACCATGACTAAAAGGATTATTACATAAAAGATAAATAACTTTTAACAATTAATTGTGTAATATTTAAGGTTTGTTAATGCAAAAGTTTTCTCTGGAACTGTATTCTGTATCGGGAGCAGAAAAGAGTAAGCCTATTGTTTAAATTCTCTTTGAATTTTAATCCATGGATTGATGATTGTGCTAATCTACATAGTTAACAGTGATCTTTTCTATTCCAATTGTTTTTTACAGTGCTGATAGATGAATGTCATACTGTTTTTGTTAATGAAATTAACAAAATAGTATGACATTCATCTAATAAGAGTCTATTATATCTAATAAGAGCCTAATTATACATCTCCTTTTTACCTGTACAAAGAGGTCATGCAGGTGCTGACCTTCCAGCTCACAGGTCAATCATGAATGAGTATAAAATCTACTACAGCTTAAAAACATAAATGCAAATTAAAAAAATTTGTTTACATAATCCAACTTGCTATCAAGGCCATTCCTTTTGAGCAAAATTATAACAATAATGAAGAAACAAGCAGTCTTGCTGCTAGAAGATACCAGCTGTTATAGGTGAGCATGAAATGAACAACATGCATCAAGTAAAGACTTGAAGAAACTAATATACTTTGGATAGCATTTTCATTTTGTTTTTCTGTTAACATTTAAATAAAAAATAAAAGCCCCCCTTCTCTAATGCCTGACTGCTTTTTAGTATTTAATCAGATTTAACAGTACAAGGTGAGAAGGTGATGGCTATTTTTTCAAGTGGGTCACCCAATGGATGTATGTCATCTTTGCTCCGAAAGTGTAAGGATAGAGAAACGCAGAGAGGGGGCAGACATTCATGCCTGAACTAGGATTCAAACCTGGGACCTACTGCTTTGAAGTTAAGGATACTAACCACTTTACCATCATTCGGTTAAATAACAAAAGTAATCCATGCCTTTTATTCAACCCATTAAAACTTCTAAGAGAGATGCTAGGGAGAAAGCTTTTCTGTCCAATAGACTACTAAAGACAAGAGACTATTTTTAAACATATAAAATCCACATGAGTTATTATCAGCACAAAGTATATAGGTACAATGTAACATATATAGGTACAATGTAGCCTTGATTCACTAACTGTGAATTAAAATTGTGAAACAAATCAAAAGAATCATCCACAGTAATTAGCAACTTAGGGAATGAAACTAAGTGTTCAAGATCATGTCTAACTCTCAAAAACAGTGTAAGTTGATTCTCTAACAAAGGCTGCCTTTATAAGAAGGATTCCTGAATTCTTAAATGGTGTAACTCGAAATTGAAGTCAAGATAAATGCTTATACAGGTTTGTATTATAGCCCTTTAAAATACCCCAAAATCCAAATAAAAAACTAATACAAAAAGGATAGATATTATGTCAAAAAAATCAAGTAAGTTCTTTTCAAGAATCTAAATCATCCTCAGCAATAAAATTGATTTTTTAGAAGGAGTAGATTCTAATTCTGATACAACTCAGCAGTTTAGCTCTTTTATGTCTAAGAATGAATTACAAGAAGCTTTATTGGAATTTTTAGTGAATATTGCAGATTTCTAATGCATGACAATATGAAGATCATTGCATCTCTTTTACATTTCTTAAGATTTAAGGAAGACCATCATCAAAGTAGAACGAACCAATTTCTTTCATAGTCAATCAGCTTAAAATAATTTTATCAAGAAAAATGTATGACATTTTTATGCTTTCATAGAATGCTTATAGATTAGTCTGAGTATCACATATTTGTTCTAAGTATTCACAACATACCCATTCTAGGTTTAAATGTTACAAATTTTGATACAATAAATGTTGTCCAACAAACTTTTATTTGAAACTCTCTATCTGTGTATCAAATGTTTAAAATCTGGATAGGCACTTAGGTGAGATCAATATGTTCTATTTAAATATCTTTTATTTCTTCAGCTATTGCTATAATCATGAAATCATTACTAAAAAGAAAAGTGATGTTTTAACTCTTTCAACTTATCAAATACACACATGCCCACAAATTAAAGATAATTCAGAATCACAGAGAAATTGAACTCTAAAGTAAAATTTTCACAGGCAGAATTATCACACTCACCTTAAAGAATAATATGCAAATTACAAGAAACTAATAAATGGTGACGATAGAACATCACGATGACGAGAGTGTAAGAGAGGGGTATATAAGGAATGGTTGCAAAGAAGTAAAATTCTTTACAAGGGCTTTCAAAGCCTTTTAGTGCAATAATCACATAGCTATGGCACACAGGAAGCATTTAGATGATGTTTTACGTGGTAGAAATATCGGCCATCTGGAATTTGGACGTACCCAGCTGGAAATATCAGAGGAACTTGGAATCACCCAGAGTGACATCTTCAGGCTTTGGCAATGGCTACAAGATGATGGTAATGTGAGTAGATGTTATAGTACAGGTCGCACTCTCACTGGACTTGAATCCAATACAGCGTGTGTGGGACAAATATATATATATATGCTTGGCCGACGAATTGCAGACCGTCAACCCCCTCCCACATGTTTACCGGAACTTCAGAGAGCATTGCTTGATGAGTGGTGTAGTATTCTCCAAGATCAGATAGATGATAATTTGATACTTATCATGCACAGGCATTGTACGGCCTGTATTGCATCATCTGGGGGGGGGCATATTATGTATTCACCATCATACCAACCATGTTATATTGGTTTTTGTAAAATAGTTTCTGTTTTAAAACTTGATCCAGGGAGCAAAAATCGCAATTTTTATTAATGATGTCAAACATATAGCATTTTTATTGCTCTTTACCTTTTGTTGAATAAATGGACTTTATAAATAAGTCACATTTGTTTCCTCTTTCTTTGCCTGAACTTACATTATCTTAAATTTATGGACATGAGTGTAGTATGACTTTAGTGTCCAGAAAGTAGAGAGGTTGAATTATTTATTATCAGTTTATAAAGAAAGGTGATTAAAACTCCTACATTTTACTTTTCATATGTAATAGTATGTCACTGCTTAAAAGGTCCAATGTGATAAATTAAATATGAAGAAATATCGCTTTCTTTAAATAAAACTGAGGGGGCACGCATTGCTTTTGGATGCATGTCTATTTTCTAGAAGCATACAAATTTTATTCCAAAAATTGGAAAGAACAATTAATACCAAGTTATGCGTTATAGACTTACAATTTAACATTTTTATAAAAAATAATTGAACATTATAGAAATTATATACATGCAAAAAAAGAATGGATAAATCACCTTCAATTTTCCAATTTGATCGTAAACCAAATTAATCCATAAACAATCTAATTTATTATAAAAAAAGTTTATTTTTTTTAGTTATTGACAAATTTACTATGCGTTAGTAGATTTCAAATTTATAAACCTGATAGAATTGAACTGTATATTTAAAAATATTAATGAATTGTTATAAAGTTTTATTATTCTTGATAAGCAATACATTTTGTTAACTCATAACAAAAACATTACTAAATCATGTTTATACAACTAAGTTTTGATTAAATGATACAGTCAAGACAGAAAATATATGAATTTTAACAACACACTGTATTTAATAATTAATTTTTATTAAGTATTTTTAGAATATCATGCAGCATGAAATGCTACATAACAGGAACATATGTCACATTTAAATTTTTAGTTTGATTTTACTTTTTTTACTGCCCATATCTCGTGCACTTAATGACTCACTTCATGTACTTCACTATTCATATGTATTTGCATAGTCACTGTCTCCCTCCTGACTGCATTATTTAATCTAATTTACATAATTCACAAAATGTAATTTTCTGTTTAATATTATGAGTCTTTCTCTACTAAATTTAACTTAAATGAATTAATGCAGTTCTACAAAGAAAGATAAAAAAATTCTTGGTGGCTGGGATGTTAGAGCTAATTTCAGTTATAATTGAGGCACTGAATCTCAATTTAAAATTAACATTTTTCTATCAGCCATACTTTTTCCCAAATCAAATTACAAGAATCTAAATCCCATTTGAGAGTATTTTATAGGACGAGGGAAAATCCTTATCTTGGTTCTTTATAATATGGGAATGAAACTTGGTACTGGCTCTTAAAAATATTATATTACTTGTACAATACAATAATAAAATTCCAAATTAACTATTTTGTGAGATCCATGTGTTATTAACTTAAAATAATGTGATGTAAAGGGTTATTACAAAAGAATCATCAGGTTTTCAAAACATTTATTTCAGAACATAATTGGGTTACAACAAAGAGTTGTACATTAAAAGAAACTGAAAAGTATCAAAAATTAACAGTTATACTATAGATAGTTCAATATGTGCTGCTTGAGTGATATGCTTCAGCTTTACTCAGCTTGG
This sequence comes from Latrodectus elegans, assembly GCA_030067965.1. NCBI lineage: Eukaryota > Metazoa > Arthropoda > Arachnida > Araneae > Theridiidae > Latrodectus > Latrodectus elegans. The sequence goes on from CM057822.1 coordinate 127,087, forward strand.
TCTTGTTGACATTCATGAATGCAGTCGTGATGCGATTCCAAAATTCAGCAAAAGTTGTAGGTAACAATAGTATGTAGACACAAACATATGGTACATCATAATACTTTTCTGAAATTTTTCCACTCAGATGACTGTGGAATAGAAAGTTTATGATATGTAGTTTGTTGATTTCTTATAATTACCAAAGAAACCAATTCTGTTCATTGTTTCTTCAGTAAAGTAAAGTATCTGTAAAAACTTTTGTGTTTACATAAACAATTAGTTTCTTTGACCTGAGCAAAATGTTTTATTGGATTGGTAGTTTGCCTCTGTATGCCCACAGGAATGTTCTATGAACAGTTATCAATGATTCACACTTTGAAAATTGTAGTACACTACACAACCATGTCAACCACATCCCCATTGCACACATGTTGCTTGAAACTAGTTTCTGTGCTTATTTGCATTTTCATAGAAACATGTGCTTCCATGTTTAAACATAGTAATGTATCAAACCCTATAAATTTTTTGTAATAACCCTGTATTCTACTGAAATATATATAAGAAATTTCAAAGCATAGGCAAGAATATAATATTTTAATACAAAACATCGAATTTCAAATGAAATTAGCCAAAAATATCTTTGCATTGTTTGAAATCTTTAAATGCCAAAAAGTTTCCTTTTGGGAAAATAATTTTAGATGTCTAAATAAATATTTTGATATGAAATTAGTCATAGATTTTTGAAATTTAAACTGAATACATATTTATTTTAAACTTACCCCTATCATGAAGAGCTATAAGTACATTGCTAGGAGTCAGTTTTCGATACAGCCAACCAGGAATAGGTTTTCCTGCCCAATCTTGACTTTCATCAAACTCCTGTCGAAATGGGGCATGAGGATCAGGTTCTGCCAAAATATATCTGTAACCATCTTTGTTGAATGGGTGCTCCAAAGGATATCCATTGGGAGGCAACTTCGGCATTACTAAGTCACTAAATTATTTTATTGAAAATTGTAAGCGTTTTCTATAGAAATGACTTATTATTTTTGACATACTATGCTTCACAATGGAATAAATTAAATATTAAAGTAACTTGAAAGTGAGTATTATGGAAAATATAAAGAAATACAATAAATAAATATTTCTTTGAAAGGTCTTTATCTTTAACATTTTTACTCTATAATATTTTTATGCATAAATAAATTTGAAATTGTACATATATATAATAAAACAAACTAATTTTAAGGTACTAAAAATCAATTGTTTAAAATCTGTACAAAATTTTTAGAGATGCAAAAGATTTTAGATAAATTTTAAGAATATCATTTTATCTTTACTTTCTCTACTGTTAAGAAAGTACTATTCAATTCAATTTTCTTACTTTAATTTCGTTAGTTTTCTTTTATTTTGATTTACTAAACAATTTTTTATTAAAACACAGCTTTCATTTTTTTTTCAACTGCCAAATTCCAAATTCACACTTTTTCATTGCACATGCTGTCAACTACAATATTCTTATGTTGATTGTCACCTATAACCATATTAAAACAATTTCAATCAATTGCTTAAAATCAATCAATTTTACACTAGAACAGCCAAAAATTGCATTAAGTCCTGGTAGAAGTTTAGCTACTGCTGCTTTACAAGAGAACTTTTTATACATTGGTCATATTCATGCCACAAAGAAGAAAACTGAAAATTCACAAGGACCCATATATGTAGAAGATAACAGACATGCATGCAGAAATCAAATTTCCCATTATTCAACATTTTTTGGGATGAACCTAAGGTTATTTACTCTAAAGTATTACTCTAAGTATGGTCCTATCACTAAGTTATATTTACCTTATGTATTTTCTTTTTCGAATAAAATGTACTAAATTTATAAGAATTGAATCTATATAATTTACAATATCAAATTATACATTCTGTAATTCTTTAAATGCAATATTCTACTTCAAACTCTGCTCAGATTAAAAGCAATAAAATATCGGCAAACTCTTTGGAGCACCCTATTGCAACACTTACACCAAAGAATTTGATTATATTCACATGCAGACTGAATTTATTTGGATACATATTTTCTCACTAATGAATGTAAATTATTTAAAAATTAGAATTCTCAAAGTTGTTTAAAAAATATGTGTGTTTTTGCATAAGATAGCACAAGATAGATCAATAATAAAGAGAGAAAATTATTATCAGTATTAAGTATAATTTGTTACCATAAAAATATTTATATCAGGACTGATAATCATAATAGTTCATGGTTAATCATTCATTTTTTATTCACCATGTAACTAAAAATTAATCTGAAATATAAATGAAAAAAATATGAAAATTTTTAGATATATTTATTTTTCTGCAAAGAGAAAATAAAAACCTACCTTATATATATACAAAATATTTTATATTATATGATTCAATAAAGAAAGGTTCCTTCAATGTATTTGTAATAGCTATATAAATTTTATAACATTAACAGTATTGTAATTAATAGCTAAGTTGTTATTCTTTTATTCACAAAACAATTTAGAGATTAATCTAAAACAATGTGGAAGACTTTATTTTGATATTAACATGATCATAAAAATATTTAATTATAAACTAAAAGAAAATATCTTCCAACTTAAATTTTGATTTTGTAAACAAATTATACATTGAAACAAGTAAAATGGAAATCTTGTTTATATAATTAATGATTTACAAATTATTTTATTTGACTAAAAAGTCAATTTTAAATGGAAACTGCAGCATATATTAATAAAAACAGAACTTCACATAGTTAATTCCTTACATACATTTATCAATTCATTTGTTTTAAGTCAAGTATTTATCAAGAAAAATAAAGCAGAAATGGACCTAGCATAAATCTTAAATTTACCTTTTAACTTTTTTTCCTGTTCCAGACATTTGACCATCAAAAAATTTCCTTTTACTGCTGCGCCCCTTAGTACCACTAAAATCTATTAAAATATAATGAATATTTTATATATATAAGCTATAGAAGATAATATTATAAGAAACTTATTTAATCTTATACTGATAAAGAACTAAAATTATTTGAATTTTTCAATGTTTTCAAAAAATTAGCAGATACTAAAAAATTTTTTTTTTCTAAATCTAATCCTTATTAATATCATTGAATAATTTGAATATACCAAAATGAAATAATGTAACAATTTCTTAAAAACTTCAGAAAATCGTACTCTGTAGTAAACAGAAATTAAAAAACATTGTAAATTAATTTTTTGATATATGTTAACATGAATACAGTTAGGTGTGCATGCATATATATGTTGAAAATAGAATTTAAATGTATACATAAATATAGCTCTCTTAAAAGTATGTTTTTATATATCTTATATAATTAGGAATAATATTTGATAATTTATTGTGACTTGATTGATCAAGTTTAAATATGAAATTTTATTAATTTAGTGTTCAATAAAAATAATTAATTAATATCTACATGTAAAATTTCACCTTAGGAAAAATTTATATTGGAATTTTTTAATATATCAAAAATTCATATTTTTCTGTAGATTATTTATATATAGATTAATAATGATTTTGAAAAAGCAATTGGAAGATTTGAAGAGTACTCTATCTGAAAAATATTAGATTAATATTTCTAAATTAACTTTTTGATTGCTTTGAATTTGTTATTTTTCAATATGTATTATTTTGAAAAATTTCATTTATCTTCTTTGCAAAAAATAACCATCAAAATAATTCATTAGAATAGCTTTGATTGTATTTTTATATCCTATAATTAATAACAATAAAATTTTCCATTTCAAACTCTAGACAATGTAATTTATGTAATCATTCTCTTTCTTTAAAATTAAAGAATCATTGGTTAATGAAATATTAAATATGTTGAAAAAAATGTAAAATGTTATCAGTAAGTACAAAATATGAATTAAGATTTTTTAAGAGTTTTCAAAAAAAAAAAAAAAAAAAGTTATAAATCATTTAAAACAAGGAGGTAAAATTATAAATTGACATCCAGGTGTTGCATTAAAGTAGTTACACCTATTTTGATTTAATACAACCATATAACTCAGTTTGATAGCACATAATTCATATGAAAACGAATAATTTATAATTACTTTTTAGATGAATACATAAATATAAATTATAGATAATATGTATTAATGTATATAGACTGAGTGAGGAAAAAATATGGAATGAAAACGAATCTGAAAAATTCTGTGGGAAATATGAGTAGTTGACTGATGAAGATTTAATATTTCACTATAGATCTAAAAGAAAGAATCAATTTTTAATAAATTAATGTGGCAGGAATTTTTAATAAGATAAGAACTATTTACTTAAAATTGTTCTCATAAAAAATTTGCTTAATTAAGTTTCAGAAACTTTATGAGAAAGTATGAAATAATAATTTAATGATAAATTATATTTTTATATAAATTACTATTTAAAAATATAATTTATCATTAAATTATTATTTCATACTTTTTAAATTATTATTTAAAATGTTTATAGGCCATTAAAATTTATAATTCAAAATCTTTATATATTAATTTAATATATTAGAAAAATAAATAAGGAAACAAAATCAATGTTTCTATAAAACAGATCTAATGATAATTGTTTAACAGAATTTTAGAAAAATACTCAATTATCAATTTTCGTATAAATAGTTGAATAGCTAGGTTATCATTTTCTTAAAATACAAATATTAGTAAAACTTATTAAGCCAAACTTTTTGAAAAGAGGAGAAAATATACAAAAAGGTCAACCAGAAAACATCTAGCAAGACAAATGAGAATTTTTATAATACAGCATATGCCATATTCAAGTATACAGAAATAAGTTAACAATATAACCATTTAATCCTTACTACTTTGTGAAGATGATGAATCAATATTCAGTTTCTGTGGACCCCGAGAAACAGCATCATAACTGGGACCAATTTTTGTCAAATCCTAAAAGAAAAATATAAACATGTTTTGCAAATATAATAACAGGTTTAATGAAAGAAAATAAATTTTTTAAATACAAAGATAACAATTTTTGTTTTGTTTTAAGAGAGAAATGAAAATATCATTGCAATTGACAAATTAAAATTTCTAGGCTTCATAAATCTAGATTATTAAAAATATTTTATAAAAATATTTAAAAAATAGTACATAAAATTTATTAATAATTTTACATTGTTATCATCTTTTCAAATTTTTACTCACGCAAGTTATGAGTTAGTTATAACAGAGGACAATACTGATATCAAGTAGTTAAATTGATTTCAGTAGGTTGCTTTTAAGTATTAGACATACATTAAAAACTGAAAAAGGATAAGTGTTTTTCTACAATCTTTAAAATCATTATTTAAAACATTTTAGACTAAGGAAATATAAACTAAAGTATCTAAAAGTTGTCAAAAATAAAAATTATAAATCGTTTAAAATACTTGATTTTAGAGATGAGTTTACATTGTATTTTATAATGAAAATATTAAAGCATATAAGAAAAATAATTTCTGCTTTGCAGCAAAAAATAAAATGTGCTTTTTATGGGGAAAAAAAAAATAAGAATGCAATTTTCTAAACAGTAAATTTTGTTCCAATAACACAAAAATAATGAATATGGACAAGTTTTTATACACAAATAAAAACTTTTAGTAATTTATAAATTTTAGAAAAACAAGAGTTTTTCTAAGATTTAGATTTGAAGAATTAGTGAGCAAAAAAATTAAATTTTATAAACATACTTAAAAATTCTTTTTTTCATAACTAAATAAAATGCTAAATAAAATATTTTATTAATGAATTTAATAAATCATATGTATAATTTTTTTATTGTTTTTAAACATAAAATATAAGAATATTTTAAAAATGATTTATATGTTATTAATTTATATCTGTTTAATTTGTAACTCATTCATAAAATTAAATTAAATGCAATATCTATTATCTAAGTTTCAATCAATAAGCAATAATATTTTTCTCAAGTGTTTTTAGTACTTTAATTATTTTTCACTTTATTTTGTTTTCGTCTTTTATAAACACACACACACAAGACGTTCCTTAATAACAATAGATATTAACAAGTTTTTATTTTATTTTCTATGTTATTTTTGTTCTAGCATACAATTTTCAAAATAAATAAATAGAATGCTGCTTTTTCTAACCATCAAACATTTCAATTTTTAAAAAGATTATGAGTAAAATATACAAAAGTAATTATATCTTAAAGTCAGTAAGTTCTGGAAATTTTAGTAAAACATTCTCATAAAATATTCCGACAAAACAATATAAATTATCATCTAAATCAAAATTTTTGATTTACAAATATTATTAAAAATGTATCATACATATAAATACTGTAGTATATGAAGAAAAAACGACTTCGATTTTTGTAGTTTGTCCTCATATTTATGGATCCAGCAAAAGAAGAGTAAATATTATCAGTCAAGACAAAAGTGGCAACAATTGTGATAACCAAATCAAGAACATCTTGACTACAAAAGATACCTTGTAGTGGGTCCATAAGTGGTACTAAATCAAGCTTTAGAACTCTAAAAGAGAAAGATAATGTATTTTGGCATGAATAGGCATCACAGTTTTTGCAAGATGCATACGATTTAGTTTTATCAGGATGTATCCTTATGCACTTAAAAAATGATGGCCCTTAATCTTGTAATTGTAGATGTTAGTATTCTAAGGATGTCAAAAGTCAGTGATGAATGGCTTCTTAAAAGAGTGAGGTAAGATTCTTAATCTAGGAACTGCAATTGCATCGGTAGTGTGCTTTTTGTCCTAAGTTGACCATAGTCTTTGGACTCTTTGATTAAAGAATAAGCACATTCATTTCTTTTAATATTTACATGTAAAGGTATCCATAGCAGCACACAGGCTATTACCTTGCAATGCAAATATTTGAGTAGAAAATTTATAGATGAGGTGATGTTAGTCTCTTGTCAACAATGACTTCTGAGGCTGATTTAGAATCTGAAAGGATAATCAGTCCTTCAGCAGTATCTATAGTTTGCAAGTGAGTCAGATAAAAAGTAAGAGTTTCTTTAATTTCCAGGAGTTGCCTGGTGAAGTTAAGATGCCATTAAAACAGTATTAATTTTTTTCATATCTTCAGCCATCTGAAAGAAGGAAAAGAATGCCAGCATTGCCTTTGTTGAGGGATTTATTTTTTAAAATATTTCATTCAAACTTTGCTTTTGAAACCATTTCTTCACTATAAATTATTTACAACATAATTGCATTTTTTGATACTCATACTTTCAGAAAAAAATTTTCAGAGCTTAAAAAGCTGTGTTTTTTTAAATGCATTTTGATATTAAAAATTTTATACTTTCCTACAACATGTAAAGAAATCAATAAGTCAGGATATAAATGTTTTATGTTCACTAAATTATTTCTTGGTATGTCTGATGTAATTTACTAGAAAATATAAACAGTTTCAATCTAAATTTTCAAATAGTTCATTTGAGTTGGCTTTGCAGATAATAGTGAATATTTTTACAAAAATTAGTAGTAGTAATTATTTACAATTTTAAAACTATTAAGTGTTCTGAACTGAATGATTTAGTTTTAAACGAAATTTTTGGAAAAATTGTTATTTCATTGGTTACACATTAAAATTTTATGTAATACATTATTCCATGTCCATTAAGTTAATATTTTTACTATTACAACTATAAAAAAATTTATCATAAAAATTAAATATGATATTAATAATGAAGAAACTATTCCATTTTAGAAATAAATGAATTAATAAATATTTTACCTGATTGACTAATCCAAACATGGGACTATCATAGCCTCTATCATCACATACAAAAATGTCTGTGTCTTTAAGCTATAAAAATCATTTAAAACATTTAGCTGCTGCAGATGATTGTTTTAAATATTAAATATTCAAATAACATTATAATAATGATACATCATACTTAAAAATTCCATTGTAACTCACATAATAAAATTATATAATATTAATAAAATCAGAACAAACCACAGCCTTATGCACAGTTGTATGCCAAGTCTGTTTGATCCTTCTTTGCATTGGAGTTAAATATTCCCATTTTGAAACAATATAAGGTATCACTTCCTAAAAATGAATTTATTCTATGAAAAATTGGAAATTTATTAGAAGTAAATTTAATATGCAGAGCTTATTAAGTTTAATTATTGAGAATATCAAAATATATCAACAAATCCCGTAAAAAAAATTAGTTATTTTAATTTCTCAATTAAATCAAACTAATTAAAAGATATTTATAAATATATTATGAAATTTTCATTAACATAATTATAAAAGAATACTTTCCAGCTACATGAAAAGGACAAGTTAACAAACAAGTATGTTTTAAGGTATTTGAATATTTAACATATTGTGCTTCATAGAAAGATTTTAATTACGAAACCTTTGAATTCATGAAATGCAAGAGAAGAAACTCAAAATACTCTTTCATCCATCTATATCAAAATTTGAATACAGGAAGCAAATACACAACATTCATCTCCCATCATTGCTTTCTTGATTAAGAACGAAACATTCTACAAACCTATGTTACTTATTTAGCTTTATTGATCAGTTATTGACTCTTGCCCGCCAATAAGAGATAGAGATATTTTTATATATGTAGGATTAATATTAAAACTTTATATATGTATATAACAAATTGTATGTCATTGATCAAGCTAAATAAACAGAATTTTTTAGAGTTATTTTATGCTTTCTTTTATTATTCTTTCAAATAAAAACTCTTATAAATGAAAAATTAATTATGTAATCAAATGTGGTATAAAATTAAAGGAAATACTCAAATTTGTGATATGTAAAATCTAAATTTAAACATAATCACTTAATTTTGTAATGCAGAAAATTGAAATTTCTCAAGACCACACTGTCTGAAAACAAATAATCAAAAATTGTACCAGAACATGTGCTGAAATAGGATTTTACCAAACATTTAAATGTATTTATCATTTTAATTTGTGTAATTTACTTATAAAATTTCAAACACGTGCAAAGATGTATAATGCATGCAAAGAATTTTGAAATTAACGTATTGGAATAGAACACTCAGAAGAAATAAACATATTATTAATTAGTTGGTTTGTTCCTTCACAGTCACTTTCTGCACAAGGCGATTCAACAATTTATATTCTTAGGTTTGATATTCTCTTGATTTTAAAATCACTTTTTGAACATAACAGTTAACTCAATAAAACCCTACAGGTGAAACTAAATTCTAAACAGTCAAAACTATTACAAATATCCAAATCTAAATTGTAAATTAAATCAATGAGCTTATGAAACAAAATCAGCATTAATCTTTCAATTGTCAACTGACATTAAGAGAAATGTAAATCCTTAATTTATGTAAATAAAATCCTGATTCTGTTTGTCACTGATCTTTTGCTGGAAAATGAATTGCGAGTAACACTCCAAAATGGAATGAAATTTGTAGCAGTACAATGAAACTTTTCAAGACCAGACTGACGAAAAACAAATTAGAAGAAGGATGAAAAGTCCTAATTTCAATATTTAATAACTTTGCAGCCACAAGAAATTTTCAAGCATTTTCCACTTCATTCGTTTCTAACTGATCTATGAGTAATTGTTATTTGTGGTACAAAACCATATTTTAAACACATTAAATAAATGGTAAAATTGCAAAAAATAATAAAAGGTAGGAACACATTTTTTGCTGAAAGTTATGGTTTGCGAATAAAGTAATGAAAGATGAATAATAACAATAAAATCTTATTAACATATTTCTTCTACTGATATTGATTTGCATGATGTAAATGCTTTTTTAATTTTATAAATGTAAATGATGTTTTTTAATGTAATAAAAAATTAACATTCAGAAAAAGAATGCTCCAAAAAACAGCTACTAACAAGAAATCACCATCATATTTTCTACTTATTCATTCATATATTTAAAAAAAACTGTATTAGAAAAAGATAAACATACAAATTATAGAAACACATTAGAAATAAACTTTTAAATGCGAATGTTCAATACCAATATGTAAACTTAACACATCATGCATTTATAGGGGTAGGAATACAGAAATTTTTTTTCAGGACACTATTTTCAAGAAATATCGGGACATATTTTAATAATTAAACAAAACCAATGTTACTTTTACATATTAATTTCTGTTTTATGCATAAAACACATTTTAGAAAGGAATAACATATTTAATAAATTCTGAGTATTTTAATTTTTAATACAACAATATGAAAAATGATACAGAAATTTAAACTTTATATACTGAACATTTTTTGAAAATTAATATGTTACATGATAAATGCTTTAAATTAACAATTAATTAATTTATAATTAAATAATGTTTATTTTGAACTGGATGCATTAGCATTTAATTCCGATAATTTAATACTGCACTTGTTTAACTTATCATTCACAGATGCAATCTCTGCATTAGCAGCAGACAGCATCATTTGTCCAACTTTCACATCACTCATATTATCATCACTGATAGCACATGATAATTTTTTAGTTGCATTATCCAAAAGTTTTTGAGCTACACACTGATTATCAAGCAAATTTTTCTTTTCTTTCTCAAGTTCATTAATTTTTTCTAATAAGTGCGATTGTTTAAACTTTTTTTCACAAATAGCTTCTACATCTTCCTCATCCTTTCTTTTCTTCTCTAATTGTGTTACATCTTTTAATTTTTCCATATATGATGCATATTCTGCATGTTTGTTTGTCACTCAACGGTCAATTTTTGCACACAAGGGTTAATTAGACCGGGACCTACGGCTTAAGTGGATTCCGAACCACTGCAAACATCCATGCCTAAGGTGGGATTCGAACCCACGAACTGTTGAACCGAAGGCAAGAGCGCTAACCATTCGGCTGCCAGCTCGGCGCATATTCTGTATGAGATTTCTGAATATAATGCATCATTTCTTTGGTATATGGAATGGAGGAAACAGAATTTCCAAGCATTCGAATAACATCATGACAAATCCGTAAACTTTGAACTGTTAGTTCCGATAAAGAAGCTCTCTCCTTTGTCACAACAGAATTGTTAGTTGAAAAACCTCTTTCTGGTTGGGAATTTACATTCAATAACGACAGACATGCTTTAACCACTCTAGAAAGAGTAGGATATTTTATATAACCACCATCATCTTTTATATTGAAAACTGCATTCCAATATTTACAGATATTTTGATTATTATCATAATCATTCACAATCAAAGTCACATCTTCACACATGTAAAGAATCCACTCTTCATTCATCTTATCAATATCTGAAGAAGTTTTATTCACATAAGGAATATGTTGAATTAATCTGCTAAATGAACTTCTAGACTCTTCCTTTTTTCTATTATAAGGAGACAAACACTGGTGATCTTTGAATAACGGATTTGTTATAGGAAGTTTTTGAAGCAAATGCTTTGAAGTTGCTATGTAGCAGCTTCTGAAACTTAGTAGAAATGTTGTTTTATCAGAAAGCTCTTCCAGTATTGCTGTTGCACCATAACCTATTTCAAACTTGTTTGAATTTAACCAATTTTTTCCTGAATCAACATTAATTTGTAGCAACTTTACTCCATTTTTTTTCACAGATTTCTTTTGGGTTTAAAAATTTAAACATACTGCGAACAAGTTCATTTAACTTTCTGTATATCACATGTACTAAAGGTTCGACTTTTTGCATTAGAAGTAAATATGGTTCAAAAGTTTTACAAAAAAATGAAACAAAATGCAGATATGCCAGAGTCTTAGGGTCTTTCAAATGTTTTATAACCCGAAGATGTCTATCAGAAAGAGGAGATTTCAACTCTTTAGGTATTTTAACAATAAAATATTCCTTTAGAACATCATATTGCTCAACAATTATCTCACAAACTGAGCCCAAAGTTAACCAATGGCTCTACACATAATGAAGGAAACTATGTCTAGCTAAAGTGTCGTCCCCAGTATTTCCAACTGTAAAGAATGATAATCTTCCCTTCTTGAAGAGATAGTTTGAAAAATTGATGAATATCTATAGCAAATCCATAAATATTACAATCACTTTTATCAATACCCTTACATAGTGCTCCATGGATTATGTGTAAGCAACAAGTAACCAAATCAATTAGTACTGGTAAACTTTGCTTACTCAGTTCACTATTTATTTGCTTTAAAACAGCTAAATTAACTCTTGGTCCATCCATTGACAACTGTATTAATTTTTCTAAATTCAAGCCATTATTTTGAATAAAACTTAATAAAAATTTTACAATTTTATTAGCTTCAGCATGCCCTAAAAATGTGATTCGAGGTAACAAATGACATTTTTACCTTGTTTATCAGACCAGTATGAGATGTAAATATCCAACTGTTTCTTTATTTGTTTTGTAGTAGTTTCATCGAAAAGTAAAACAAAATATGAAGTGCCGATATTCCAAAACAAAAGTTTTGAAATATGGACCCAATCCAAAATTAATCATATACCTGACTTTTTTATTAGATAATTTGAAATTTTTTGCTATGGAGGAATCATCAAAAATTTCTCCGTAAATGTTAGCTAAGTCATTCAAAGATGAAAAAGAATAATTATTTTTTATTGCCGCCAAAACTAAAATGGTTTCAGCTTTAATGGTTTTCTCTGATATCGTTTTGGGAAGCCATGATTTGTTATTCACTACTACAATCGATGTCAAGGATTCAGATGAAGTTGATGACTTGATAGTAAATAGTGTTTGATTCTTGTAACAGTTCACAGCTTTTTTGTGTCTTAATCCATCTGCATGAGCAAGCACTTGTCTAAAACCCATATTTGAAACACTAAGCTTGCTTTTGCATATGAAGCACTCCACAGAATGAACATCGTCAACACTTTGGCACCAGGTCTTGATTAGGCATTTATTCCCACCTTGCAGTTCCAACCATTTGTCGGAAAATTTTGTTTTCCTTAGCATTTTTAAAATAAAATTAATTGTTTTCAAAAAATAAAATTCTGAGCTTGCTAATAAACAGTCTTCAAAACACGCATCAGAATTTTTCAAAATGGCGCGGTAAGCATTTCACGCATGCGCATAAACGTAGGCGAATAATTCTCACAATTTCGCCATCATTGTAAATAGTTGTGCACTACTAAAACCAGAATTTTTGTCTGTAAAGGCAGAAAATAGAATTTAATGGTAAACCCAAACCTAAATTTTTTTTGACGTCAGATATTTGTGAGCAATGGGTGAAAACGAGGCGGAGACGAATGTATGGAAACCCTATTTCCAGTTGAAGGAGAACAAAAAAGGGGGAAATTCTTCTCTTCCTTCTTGCATAGAAAGCAGTTGAAAGAAAAAATATATTCCACTGGAAGAAAAGTTTACTACTGAAAAATATAAAATTATTAATTAAAATTAAACTTTCAAAAGAATGTAATAGAAAATAAGGAATTCCAGGATTTATTTTAAAAAATAAGAACACTTCAGGACGTTTTTTAAAAAATCAGGAAATTCAGGAATATCAGGACAACTTCGAGCCCTGCATTTATCATTAAAATAAAAATAAAAATCATTAAAATTAACTGAAACTTTATTTAAATATCTATTCTTAATCTAAAAGTTTTTCAAGTACTTACTATAAATAAAATAAAAACAATGAGGAAAGCACTTTTGGTGATTAATACTTTTGCCTACAAGAATCTGAAATCTGTTAGATTTTAAAAAACAACTGTTTCAAATACTTTTTATAAAATTTATTAATTTTCAAAAATTTTTTTTTAGGTATTATAGTTTTAAAACGAATGCTAGGAAGAACTAACAATACTTTCAAATGAAATAAAAAAATGACCTTGTCTTTGGAGAACATTGTTCGAGGCTGACCCTCAGCCTTACACTTCTGCATTAAATTTGCTAAAGCAGTTCCACACATTTGGCTGAAATCTGAAAGTTAAATGTAATTTTCAGTGAATAAAAATTTTTTGAATTTCATGCAATAAATACAAATAATTGATATAAATACTAACTGATAGGAATTAAACATTAATTCAACATGCAAAAATCCCTCACTAATCCTAGTTTGACAAAATGAATTTTGTTATAATGAAATGTTTAATCAAAATTTAAAACTAAAAATATAAATATCTAGACAAAAAAAAAATATCTTATAATGAAATTTTATTAATTTGGTATATTTTTTAATTAAATTACCAAATTAAATAAAATAATATTAGAAATAACATCGAATTAAGGAAAAAAAGTGATTAGGATATCAGTATAAAATGGTGGAGTAAAATATGCTCTTTTAAAAACTCCAGGAAGTTCAAAATATTCAATTGATTTTGATAAAATTTCTCCATAAATTGCATGAAAAAGAATGTAAGAAACAAGAAAATACAGTTTTTATTTCTACTTCATTTGTAGTTAAGTTATAAATATTAGATACAAATTCCAAATAATCTTGTTGATATTCAAGAATTTAAGATACATCTTTTTGAAAGTAAGTAGCTTATATACAATTCAATATATATATATATATATATATGTGTGTGCATGTGTGCACACGCGTGCGTATATATATATAATTTGACACAATTCATAAAAAAATTTGAATTTATGATTAGATTTTCTACTTGAAAATTCCTACTTATTTTCATTCATAAATATTACATTTTCCACTTGCTAAAAGAAAGACTGAAATGCCACTTACTTGGTTGTTTCTTTGAAAAACTTTCAACTCCTGAAGAATTGCACAATTTACAAAAGAAGGTATAGTAAGTCATAAAAGGTACACATTTTCTAAAAAAAAAAAAAAAAAAAAAACACGAAATATTTATATAATTTTACTTTTGAAAAACATGTATCTGCAAAACATTCTCTACTAACTAAGAATTCTTTTCCACAACATGACTTAATTAAGTACAAATAACACACAAATTACAAATAAACTTAATCCATATTTGCATATAATCTAACAAAGGGAATTGTAAAATATTTGAACATTTAATATCATATTTGACTTTTAAAGATAATTTCCCTTATACAGTAGGCAAATTTGAAATTTCCATGCAGCCACTTGGACAAAAAACTTACAAAAGTGTAACTCATTATATGATTCAATAGTAGCTGATAGCAAATCTTAGCTCTTTCTATCAGAAGACAATATATTCACAAATAGACAATGATGAGCTTACTACACAATGAATTTGTAAGTTACTCACTCTTGTAACAATAGTTTTTAAAGCACATGCAAATGCATATTTTTCAATTAAAATCTCTCTTACCATAAGCATTTTTATTAATTGTCTAATAATGTTCATTATTCTATCTTATAACTGAAGATCTATTTAACAATTGAAAATTTTTCACACACCAATGAAACATCATACACATTAACATTTTCATTTTTAATATTCATAATTTATAGTTTTCATTTTTAATTAATGACAATTTATTTTAATTCAGATTATTCAAATAATGTAAGCAAGAATCTCATAATCCTTTCTTTACAGCAGATGCGTGTAACACAATATTTTGTTTCTTAACAGAATTTTCTACTTTAGACAATTAAAATAACAGAAACACACAAGATATGTATAAGACAATTTCATTTTTCAACATAATTTTGTATTTAATATCCTGTATTTTTCTGTACATAGTCCACAGCAGAATATAATCCAGAGTAACTTTTTTTGCCAAATAGTCAAAAATATATATTGCTAATAATGTGGTGTCACATAAAATAAAAAATACACAATATAATTTAAAATGTGATAAATTGTGCAGAAAAATAACATTTACAATGAAAAACATCTTTTGGGATCTTATTTGGAGCCATTTCATTGCAAAGTGCGATAAATGGAGATGAAGCAGAAGATCGCTTATCAAGAGTGATTACTCCAAAATGATTCTAATAAAAGTTTTAGTTTTAATAATATATTTGTTTTAATAATAATTAAATGAAAGAAAAGAATTATTTTTAAATTGGCACATTAGATACATTTTTCTTTTGCACTGTAAATGCTTCATTTTTCACATTTCATTAACACGTTCATCACCTATTTTTTTGCATTCTCTATAGCTTTTAGCTTAAAATCTGCTGGGCAACTTACACATTTTTACTTTCCTTCAACAATATACAAACATGAATATTTTTAGAATGAAACAAGCTCATGTCAAGATAAAATACAAAATGATGACAATCAATAGCAACTGTAATATCTTGCCAAAAAACTGGATTTGTTTTTGCAAGAAATTGGGCAAGACTCATTACAGCTAAAATAAGTTAACTAAATCATAAAGCCATCTGTTATTTATTTTACAAAACATAAACAGCCTTTCCTTCAAAACTTTATTGAAAGCTTTTCTGATGATGACTGTTTTTTATCAAATTATCTGTGGCTATGTACAATACACACAACAAAATTTAAAAAATTTTAACACACAATAAAGGGATTATATAAAGAAGAATACAATAATTATAAAAACAAAACAAAAATTTGATAATCCTTTCCTAGCAGCAATTATATATAAAGTTTTTTTTTTTTTTTTTTTTTTTGTATATTTTTTATTTAACATACTTAGATTCAGATAAAGTAAGCAAACATTTTAGAATTTTTTCATTGCATTTATCAAGTATGCAATAATTTTACATTTTATATATTCAAATACTTAATATTAAGCTTTATAAATTCAGTAAATTATTTACCCAATAGGTATTGAGATGCAACTTTCATGAAACCATTTTGAACATCCACCACACTGTAATTCAACAACATTTAAGTTTCTTTCCCTACCACTAAAAAGGAAACAAATAAATTAACTAAAATTAAACAATTACATTTATCAATTCAAATACATTCATATTTTAATACAATTAAGTCCTCTTACATTTTAGTATAATCAAATAAGCAATATAAATGTTAATAAATAAATTGCTAATAACTTTCATATAACATGCATACAATTATCCAAAAATAGTCTTTTAGCAATCTTTTCTTTGTAAACCTTTGGAATAAATATTTGGCCGCAAAACCAATTTGTTGCTGAAAATAAACTAAGTGAAGCATCATAGATGATAAACGGGAGAATATTGCTCCTTTTCTGTTATCAATAACATTTGTAGCCAAATATTTTAATAAATTAGGTAAAAAGCTAACACAAAGAAAATATTTTTTTTCTTTACTAACATTCTGTAATTTTATTTGAATTCCTGTTGTCTAAATGAAAATTTAAAACTTTTCAAAGAATGAAACATTTTAAATAAAATTTCTGCAAAAACAAAGAATTATTTGCCATAAAAAAAGAAAGTTTAGGAAAAAGCAACAAAATTCAATTTTATATTAATTTTTGAAATGAATCAAAATGTAAATATGGCAAGGCCAAGAAATTTTTTTCCCATATTTCATTTCTGTCGCTCTTAATTACATATTTTTTTAAAAACAAATTTTCAAATACTTTAAAAATTACTTTTTAAAATAGTAAAGAAATAAAGAGTTTATGAACCATTTTCTATTCCCAATGAAATATTCCTGATTTTTTAAAAAAAAAAATGCTACTGCATGAGTCAAGGTTTTAAATAAATTATTTAAACTCATTATCAAATTATTAAAATTATTATAAACAAATATAAAAGTTTTCAATTTATTTCAATGACTATAAACAGGCTATAGTGTACTTGCATTATAATATGTACACACACACTATAATTTAATTTGTATTATAACAGGGTTTGTACAGATTTCCAGGAATAAAATAAAAAATTTTGATTACTTATTGACATTTATGTTAAACAATTTTTTTTTTTTATTTTACAAATTGTTCTTTCCAAATATGTATATAACTATGTATATGTAACACTTTTCAACTATATTTATAAATAATAAAAATAAATAATTAAAAAAATTAAGTCTTTATTAAGTTAGAATTATATTTAATGATTAATTTAATAGCCTTCAATGAATTTACAGCTATAATGGAAAATTTTTATTCAAATAATATTCTTTATATTACTGAATTATACATTATATAAAATGATGGGTAGTTTTAGAGTTTTTAAACATTGTCAGTATATTTCTATCCATTAATTTATTTAATGTTTCAAAATGTGTAGAACCTTCTCTTTTCAAATATATATATTTATTCACAACAAAATAAATACAACTATTAGATAAAGTTTCTGGGATGACCTTTTTCCCAATTATTATTTAATAAAAGCAACTTCAAAGTTCTCCTCTATTTACTTTTAACTTCTTTTAAAACTAGACAATTTCACTTCCATATTCTAGACTTTTCAATTTCTTTAATTATTCAATAGATTTTCACATTTCTTAGTATATTTATATATAATTGTCGATATAAAATGCACACTTTTTCCACCTCAAAAAGCTGTTGCTTTCAATTCATTATTAATACTGAGTAATAACCACTGCTTCTCTGAAACAACATGACAATAAGCATTTGATTTTTCAATTAATTTTAATTTACAAGTTCTTTTCACCTTCTCAGCATACTCTATAATAAATTTTGCAAGTTTATTTATTTCACCTTCCAAATGCTTTTTCAAATCCAACATCTAATTAACAAGCATTTTTTGAAAAGTTCATATTTGGAAAGTTTACAAATAAAAAACAGCAAAAAAAATTGCATTAAATATGTTAACAATGCATAAAAATCTACAATAAATGGCAGCTTAGGCTTATCAGTTTGATGATCTCTCAGAAAAGGTTCCACTTCCCAATCAATAAATATAAAAAATTACATTTAGCAAAAACGAGCCTTTCTTAATGGATTTTTAGTAAATTTCTGCATGATATAAAAATTTTTGGTACAGGGATCAAGAAATTTTTTTGTTTCGAAAAATTGATATATATTTCAATATACAATATAATTTCAAGCAGATTACTCAAAACACTTTTTTTTAACCATCAAGGCTTACAAAACGTTAAAGAAAATTTTACACCTGGCCCAAGGCAACCAAAGTCATTCTTAAGAACAGGTAAATCTTTAAATAGTCTGTAAACAGTAATTGCTGTTACCTCAACTTCTAGAAATGAGAAACAACCATGGATTAAGAATTATGTAGAATTAAGGATTATTAGAATTAAGAATTATGTATCATGGATTAAGAATTATGTGCAGGCTGCAGCTTCCAACATTTATTACATCTAAATGCTCTTCAGTTTTTAAAAAATTAGCTATTTTAGTGAAAACGGACCAGTTTACAATCTACTGACAACTGGAACAATCTATTTGTTCCTAATTCTGAGCACTTCTGATTCACTTTTTCAAACAAAATAACTCCAGTTGAGTGATGTAAAAAATCTGATATCATGATCCTAAAATTTTAAATGGCAGTCCAATTGTTTAGTTAGCAGATGATCATTTAAACTTTCCTCAAAGAGAAGCACATAATTACTAACATTCATAACTTTTTTTCAATAAGTTGGAAAATAAGGGCGGTTCTAAAAACTGTTTAATAAGCTTACTTTTTTTTTTCAACACAACTGAATTGCTTTGCAATAACACTATCAGGAAACAATGCTTGAGAGAGAAAATATATATTCTTAGAAAAACTCTATACTTGAATATGTTTAAAACTTTAAGAATCCATAGAATTTCAGCCTTTAAAATTTCTTTAAAGAAAGCAATGAATCTAAAATTTCAGAACATGCTTCGCTTCACATTCTTTAACAGGAATAGCAGTAGTGGAAAAATCTTTTAAATGAATAGATTTTTTGGCAGGTAAAGACTGCACAAATAAATACACTGTTTTTTCCTCTTTTCATATGGGATTTGACAACAGATTTTATTTTATTTGAAATACAAGTCTTTTTTACAAACTAGATAATGGATATGTGTTTCATCTGAACCAAACAAAAGCCAATCTTTGTATGGTTTTGCCTGGGTCCACAGGTCATTTTACATTAGGCATATTAAACAATTTATTTCAGACTTTATATCAAAAGAATAAAACTAATTATTAATCACAGAAATTATATGCAATTTTTACCAAAGAAGTTGTGAAAAGCATACACTAACTTAAAAAAATTTATATTTAAATAATAATATTCTACAAATATTAAAAAATATAAATAAAACAGAAACAAATAGAAAAAGAATCAATTAAAATCACCAGTCTGATTGCACCACAGGACACTCTTATTGGTGATTATTTCACTTTACACACATCAATATATACTACCAGCCCCAATTGAACTGAATCATCATGAAACTATTGAATACTGGATCTTAATTTTAGTCAACAGTTATGAATACAATAAAAATATGATCATGCTACAATCTAGTGGTAACATTAAAAGTTAATACTTAATTTTGTTATGAGACAATTTCTTTGAAAATTTTAAAATATTGAAAACTAACTCAACAAATTCAGTATATTTTCTAGCATCAAAGCAAGTAAAACTTCCAGGAGTAATTCATAATTTTCAGAGTATTAAGTCAAAATTGCAGCAATTGTACTAACCCTGTTATAAACAAATTATAAAACTTTTAAATTACTTTTAAAAACAGGCAGAAGCTTGTTTCAATGTTTTCATAATTTTGAAATAATTGTGTTTCCTCTTTTTATAAATTTTTAACACACAATATTTTTATAATTTTGATTTTCAACTGAAATTATCTGTATTTTTATTTAAATAGTTCTTTAAACATTTATTGTATATGTTAAATATCCACCTCATCTAACATTAATATGAGTAATCAATAATAATTTGAACTAATCATTTATTAACACCTTTACCCACGTAATCATTTTACTTTTTTCTTTCTCAACCTAAAATAACTTAAAATAAAAATGCAATAACAAAATAAAAAAAAAAACACTGTAAATGGATAACAAAATTAAAAAATTTGCTAAGTGTAAATGAAAAAGTCTTATTCCAATAACTTCAACAATCACACAAATTATAAAACAAAATAATAATAATAATAATAATAGTGTAAAAAATTATAACTGATAGGTTGGTTGGTTCATTGGGTTTTATGGCACAAGATCTGAAAATGGACATGTTGCGCCAAAAATAAGATTTTTGTAAAAAAAAAAAATCTTCATTTTTTGCTAATTTTTTTTAAAAACCGAAGCAACGTTAAAATTTTGAAAAACAAAGATTAGTGTAAATTAATGATAAGATATAAACAAAATTAAATATTGCCCTGTCATAATTTTTTATACACTAAGAAGCAATTCAACTAAGAAATACAATTTAATGTGGATTCCAAACCATTTAATGATAAATTGATGCCCCAGGTGGAAATTGATTGGAAAAATTATTGAAATGATGATTAGAACATTAATTATTTAGCTGGCATAAGCTCTTTCTTAATAGAATGAAAAAATTTAGTAGACATAAAGAGTAATTAAGAACAATTAAAAAAGTTATAATTTTATGATCCAGAATTAAAGCCTGATGATACTTGTCAGTTATCCCATTTTAAAACACTATTTTGAAAGACAAACTTTGGTTAAATTTTATTTTTATGAAACGTAACAGCATGTACAAGCAAATGTGAAAAACATCTGGTTTTCACGAGCATGCCAAAAATGTTTCTAGCAAACCTGGTGAGAAAAAATGTAAAATTATCATAGTGTAAGTTGGTTGATACTGACAGGGTTTAACAGTAATACTGCAGCAAGATAATAAAATTACTACCAAATACAATGAATAAGAATTAATATTGTGATAAAAAAATAATTTAATATATATAGAACAAGCAAATTAAACCTATTACACCAGTTTAATTTTGTTTGTATGTTGCAATTTATTTTCGTTCATATTATTATATGTATATATTAGCTGTTTCATCTAATTATTTATTATAATAATACAATTATTATTCATATCAAATTTTATTAATAAAAGATATATTGAAAAAAATTCTGAAAAGGTATTTGACTGTAAAATAAACATAATGAAATATTATTATACTGACATATAGTATTGATTATTAGATTAATAGTATATCTATAATAATTCAAATGTAATAAATTCATAAAATTATGCATAAAAGAAAAGTTTATAAAATTCTGCAATTTTACCAATAGCAATTTTGAGGATCCTGTGAGCGCTCATCTACTGAGCATTGACTCTCGTCATTACCATTTGCAGGTGTATATTTTTCATTCTTACCCTGCATTCCTGACTCAGCTGCATTTTTTAGTGCATTATTTTGCATGACTTGAAAATCCTCTGGACGAATTTCGTTGAAATCATTTGTATTTGTATCACCTTCTTGATGCATTGATATTTTTTGCAAATTTGCAGCAGTTTCAGTAGCATTATGATTTTCTTTAGCAACAGTTTCTTTTTCATTACTCATTCCAGTATTCAAATCTACTTCCATAGCAGTTTCCATTTTAGAGCCAAATATTGAACCAGAGTTCTATATTTTTGATTAATCTAAATATAAAATAAAATGATTTAGCAGGTTTTCAATCAAACACTGGAAAACTGAATATTATAAATATGCCCTGAAATTCTTATTAAAGCAAAATAATAAAGTAAAAAATTGATCAATACATTTTTAAAATGTATTTGTGTGTGTGTGACAACCCATCCAGAAACTAAGATTTAAAAAAAAAGCACATTTTAAAAGTTTCTTCTATTTTATGTGAATCCACATTCTTAAAACTTACATTAACTCTCTCCTTTCCTTGCATATCTAATAATTCTCAAACCAAAAATATTCAGTGCTAAATTTTTTTCCTTCAAAATCAAACAATTTTAATAAATGTATCCTGTACAATTTAAATTTTCCTCTACAATTTGTCATTTGCTTTTTTTATTTTTATGCATAAAATAATGAAATTTTTCTTTGTTTTTATAATTTTATTGCATTTAAACTTTTGCTACATATTTCATTGAAATATTTATATTTACATAATCAATATAAATTTTCAATGTAAGTGATTATAACACTTGCACAACTTTTGAAGTTTATACGAATTTGAGGATTTTATGGTTGCACGTGAATATTACTTATTCCCATGCCACCATAAAATCCTCAATTAATTAAGGGTTCATGCTTACTTATTTTATATATTATTTTATTTTAATGTCAACTTCTTGAAAATTTCATCAACTCAAACCAAGTTGAGTACATTGAGAATTCAAGTAGTCTTCCTACCTTTCTGTCCTTTTCTGGTGGGACATCTCACCCAGATCTTTTATTGACTTATCCTAATCTCACTCCTCTTATTAATTATGATCTCCTTTCTGCTCCAGGTGGAGCAAGACACAAGATTCTTTTCGCGGAGATCACTAAACCTGAACTCAAGGAAGGACCCATTGTTACAAAATGGAACTTAAAGAAGGCAAATTGGCAAAAATATACTGATTTTACTGACTCTCTCCTAGGAGACTGTGCACTTGATGACAACAATGATAAAGCTCTTGACCTTGTATCATTATTACTATTCTTGAGTGCACAAAAGTTTGCATTCCAGGAGGACACAGGAAAGGAGCAAAACCTTTTTGGAATGATGAACTCCAATCTCTGTGGGGAGAGAGATGGAGCAAGAATTCTTGCTGAATCTACTGGTCTCTTGAGAGACTGTATTAATTTAAGACAAAAACAAGCCCTACTCAAAAAGAATATTTTAAGCTCTAAATGTGCTTGTTTTAATAAATTTCTTACTGGCTTGGACTATTGTAAAGATGGAACTAAGGCCTTTAAATTTTTATCCACTCTTAATGGAAAAAAGACCCAACCTTGTAAAAAGCCAATTGAGGCTTATAGAAAGCTTTTGACATCTGACAAAGATATTGCTGATACTTTTTGCAGTCTTTTTAGCAAAATTAGTAATTTTAGACCAAAAGCAAAAATTTGAAAACAGGAAATAAGGCCAAACTCTTTAAGCGACTCCAGGTCATGCCTCTTCTCTGTTCCCTTCTCCAATGATGAATTCAAAAATGCCTTAAGGCATTTAAAGCGTGGCAAGAGTGCAGGACCTGATATGATTTTACCAGAATTTACTCTGGAACTCAGCCTGAAAGCCAAGTCACAAGTGACTTAATTTATTAAAAAGACTAGCTAGTGTTAAGTGGGGTGACACTCAGGATGTTTTGGTCACGACTTTTAACTCTTTCATCCGTCCGGTCTTCGATTATGGAGCCGAAATTTTAATAACTGCCTCTGATGCTGTTTTATCGAAACTCAATGTTGCTCAAAACAATGCTCTTAGGTTTATCACTGGGGGAGCCTTCTCAACTCCAATACCAGCTTTGGAACTTCAGACTGGCCTTGATTGTTTGCATGATAGGAGAGTTTTTGCTACTTTGGTTCTTGGTGAAAGGTTACTACGAAGGGATGGTTTTTGGACTAACTACCAACCAAGCACTCTAAGACTAAAAACACATCGAACATTTTCATCAGAATTCCAGAGAATTTCCAGCTCACTTGGCACTCCAGTAATAGAGCCCTTACAGCCAGACCCCCTGTCTTCCGAGGTATGCTGAAATATGCCACCCCTGTCTTCAACCTTGTCCTTCCTGTCCAGAAAGGAGTCTCCCATCAGGCAGAACTCAGGGCTGCTGCTCTTGCTACTATTAATGAGAGATACCCAATCGACAATTGGATGCACATTTATACTGAAGGATCAGCTGAGAGAAGTACTTGGAAATTTTTCCAACTCAAAGAGCCTTTGGGGAAAAAACTCAGGCAATTTTGATGGAGAAATGTATGCAATTTACACGGCTCTCCAAAAAATTTTAGATTTCTCGGAAATGAAATTTGTTTTTCTTGTTGACTGTCAGGCTGCCATTCATACAGTGGCAAATTATACTCTCCTACCTACATCTATAGAATTTGTAAGACCACCATTAACACTTTTCTGTCTGCGGGATTGGAAATTACTTTACAATGGATCCCTAGCCATTGTGGCTTGCCTGGTAATGAAAAAGCAGACAATCTCGCAAAAGAGTCTTCTTTTTCAAACCCTCCAGATACTCTTACTGGTCTGAGAAATGTCAAACTCCTTTTAAAACTGGTTATGGATCACCAGCGAAAAATTTATTATGAAGAGAATGCAGTTGATGCCTCTTGGAGGACCCTGGTGACCTCATGTATCCCCAGAGATCTACCTAGATCTATAGGGGTCTCCTACTTCAGGTTACTTACTGGGCATGATTTTCTCCAGAAACATCTATATCACATAGGGTTCACACGACTGCATTTTATGTAGGGAACATGTTGACATGGATGGCAAGCATCTTTGGAAATGTTCTGCCCTCAAGGAAGACCGCTCTTCTTCACAGTTCAAGACGCTCTACACTTCTGGAGATATTCTTTTCTTTATTGGACTGCAAGACTTATTATGCTCAAAAGAGCCAACATAAGGACGTAATTAAAAAAAATAAAAAGATGACAAGGTTATAAAAGAAAATCTGATGTAATGTTTTCAGAGAAAATGGAATTACAATGCATTAACATTAAATGATAACAGAACGAATCTTGTCTACCAATAAAATCTCTGAATAATTTAAATCCTTAATTTATGACAAAATGGATTTTTTCATAAGATTTTTAATCTATACAAAATTTTATCACAGTTGTAAAACCTCTACATAGAGCCTTTGCTTGTTACAGGGTACACTAATTAATATTACTTTTAAAGTTAAAGAATTATACTAATTAGTATAATTCTTTAACTTTAAAGTAATATTATGCCATTTTGTAAATTCTAAATAGGAATTTTAAAACAAAGAAGTAATGCTGAAAGAGAAATTAAGTTATAATAAATATATGATTCATAATTTTTTTTAATAAATTATAAGTTGAAACTGAGCATGCTTATTTATAATTATGCAAGTAAATAAAAGTATATCTTTTACATTTATATTTTATGCAGTTATAAAACATTTTTATTAAACATTTATTACATACTTATGAATTCAGAAGTATCACATGGTATATTTTACATGGTTTAATATATTATTATTCACACAAGTAAAGTTCTCAGATACACATTTACAGATCAATTAATTAACATAATTATACAAACTGAGACATTAAGATAGACGCTTCTTGACTTTTGCATGGCAGCAATAAGATTTTTCTTTCAAATTTTGTATTATTACTTTAATTAATAATAAATTTTTACAAGAAATAATTTTACTCAATAAATTAATTTAATGTGAATGAGTTCTGTTATTTCATTATAGTTTTATACTTCCTTTTATTCCTAGATATATACCTATATACATTGACAAACAGAGTGAAAATTTTTTTTTCAGCATTATTGCAGTAAGTCATGAGATAGAAAAGTAGGAGAATTTACTTTCATGTGATACTCAATACTCTGTAATTTTGGAGATTCTAATAGAAAAATAGTGCAAATTCACTTTTATGGATAACATTAACTTGTTTATCATTCTACGGTCATGCTTTTCTCACTAGATTTACTTAACCAGGATTGGAGGTTCAGAGTGGATTCCACTATGTTCACAACAAACAGCTGTGTCAAAAGCAGGAGACAATTACTTTTAATAAACAACTTGTAGAAAGCTAAATCAAATACCTTTCAGCTATGAGAACATAAGGGATACAATTTTACTGATTTTTATTAATAATATGTTGCAAATACTTTATTATTGCTAAATTCAAAAACATAAATAATAAAAATAATCTATATCATAAATGCCACAAAAAATTTACAGATGAACAGGTTCATATATATATAAATTTTACAGATGGCATATATTTAAAGTAGTGACTTTACATTTATTGAATTTCTCATGTTTTATACCAACTATTTATTTTTAATGCATTTTAATCATGAATAAATGCATGTGCTGATCAAGTTTGGAAGTTTATCTTCATTCTACACATTCCCATTAATTATTAGATAAATATTCTTTTCCTTCAAAATAAATAAATTTCCAATATATATTTGTTATATGATATTGGGCTATAGAATTAACTTTAATGGAATACTTTGTAAAAGAAGCAGGTTTGGGATAAGAGGACTATAACAGATACTTTACTATAATGTAGCAAGAACACTATACTATAGATACTTTGTAATAAGACATCCGTTAAATAGTAGAGAAAAGTACAAAGGGCTAAATGTGCCAAGCGTATGCACCAAGAATGAGATAAAGTCCGCCAGACTGGTTTACCGGTTCGGATTACATAGGTATGATGTGCTTTTTGTTTTACATGCGCATTTTGTATGTAACCCTTGAAACTATTACAGAATAATCTTAAAGCAGGGATGGGCAAACTAAAGCCAGCTGGCCAATTCCGGCATTCCGAAAGGTTTTATGTGGCCCGCGGGTAGAATTTTAATATTGCCGGTCAGACAGTAATGAAAAAAGAATATGATTTATATATTATATATCCACCGCCTTTTCTACATTGATTAAATATTATTTATATCTTTCTTTTTACAAAGGACTGGTAATTTCACTTCTTACACAAAGCATAAATCGATGGAAATAGCAAGCGTTGACAGTGGATATTCTTTACTAGTTATAACTGTAAACTGAGAGCAACAAGTGTCATCTCTTTCTCAGGGAGCAAACAAATAGGAATCCAATATAGGTGAACTAAACCTCACATGTAGCAGACTGCATATTTTAAGCTCCAGCTGTCCCAGAAAATCAGTGCTATGTTTGCTTCATTTTGCACTTGTAAATAATTCAACCATGAGCCTTAGAAAGAATCATCTGGGAAATAGACTTACAGATAAGCATTTAGCTTCATTCCTTAGAATCAGTACAACTCAATTCGAATCTCAATATAAGAAACTTCCACAAGAGAAATCGCAATTTCACTTATCTCATTAACATATTTAAATTGTAAAAACTCTATATCGTTTTTAAAAGTTTAGAAAAATTTATCTTGGCTCGCCATCCTTTATTTTTTTTTCGAATTATGGCCCGCGTACGAAAAACTATGGCCATCCCTGTTTTAAAGCATTGAGTTTCGATATTCGAATTTTGGAGTTTTTATGACACTTGCGAAAATTAATAAGTATGGATGAGGATATATTGACTTTACGTTTTTGCGGTGTACTTATGGAGAAAGAATCATCAGGAAAACATAATAGATGATTTTTTAGAAACAATAAAAACGGTATATTCACCGAAAAGTAATGATTCGGAGATCAATGAAGATTAGGTGAATTATTTGTTTTTTTCTTACAATTTTATTCATATTTAGAAATTAAAGTTTTTATAAAAATGAATGTTTCCATTAGTAAATGAATGTTTAAGTTGTGTGCATTACGTTTTTCATGTTAATATTAGAATGAGCTGTGTACTTAAATTTCTTTAATGTGAATGTAACTGCATGTTATATTAAAATTCGAGTTTAAACAAAAAATGAAATTTGTTAACGCTTGAAATTTAATTTTATTGCCCGGTTGACACTGTAGTAGGTAGCGCCACACTGAACAATTGTATTTTGCTTTAATGGCTGTGTTTTATGCTAATTCTCGTTATTGTAAACTACAGCAGCGCTACAAAGCACCCTAGCGGTGACTTTTAGGACTAAAACTTTTTTTTTTTACAGAATTTTTTTCTCATGTCTTGATTAGTCTAAATACCAAGTTTAGTGTCATTTCGCCTATTAGATCACGCTACAGGATGCTCCAAACACTGTCACTTTAAAAATAATCCAGCTGTATTTTACATTTTTTCGGTTCTGTTCATATTAAAACCGTGTAAAAATGACCGTTGAGCGACAAAGAAACCAAAATGGGCGCCATTGCTCAGTATATTAAAAATCGTGTTTAAATTTTTAAAAAAATGAAATTAGTTAACGTTTGAAATTTAGCTTTATTGCCCTGTTGACTCTGTAGTAGGTAGCGCTACACTGATGTATTTTTTAAGGTGGGCGCCATTGCTCGCTATATTAAAAATTTTGTTTCTATTTATTAGAATTTTAAAACTTCTACAGTATTTAGTTATGATGAAATATTCAAATTTTTAATATTTGAAATTCAGAAAAACGCGCGATTTCAAAGCTGAAGTTCGAACGCAATCGTTATAGGTGACGGCTATCGCGCGTAGTGATGTAATTTAGGTTGGCGACAGCGCTGTAGAGTGCTTCGCGTGAAAATTTGAAATCGCGCCAATCCCGTAAGGGTCTGTCGTCATTTACCAAGACATCAAATTCCAGATGAGAAAGCATATATGAGGATACTGAACTTGTACCTTTTTATTTTGATAGAATGTCTGTTCCATAATCACAGAATGTGCTGGCGCAGGGTTCCTTAAAACTTTTTGATAAAGAGCCCATAATATCAATAGAAATGCTATGAAGCCCTATAATCACTCTGCGGTTAATATGACACATATGTGGGTGAAACAATCAATTTCTTTATTTATACTTATCATACTCTTACAGTTTTAGATCATAAACTTTTATTTGTAATTTATTTAAATACATGTAATAATATGACAATTTAAAATAAGAAACAAAATTAATGAAAATACGATAATAATAATTTCAACTACTTTGGTAAATTGAACATTGAATATAATCTACTCATTAATTTGCTTGATTTTTTGGGAACTATTTTATCTTGAAGAATTTTTTTAGACCAAAACAAATGTAACGAGTAAAAGAACAATTGACTGTCCAAGTTAATATGAACGAAGATATACAAAAATAGAGAAAACTAGCGTTAACATAATTCAGGAAAACAGAGAATATTTTACTAAAAGAATGAAAAAAATAAAATAGTATTCATTGAAATTAGAATATTTAATGCAAACCTGAACTGCCTTCTTAAAGTTTATTTCGGAAGATATTGTCAATAATTCGTTAACTTTTACTACACATTCCGCTCCTCATAACAAAGCAAAACATTTAAGTTTGTTTACAGATTAATCAGTTACGGTAACCGCTAAACTTGGAATTATAATTTGTGAGAGAGAATATCTATATTTTGGTTTTGTTTTATAGGTCAAAATTATTTTTTACACTATTCTGAATATTATAAATAATTTGGAAATTATATATTATTTCAAAAATATGTAATTAGCTAATATTGCTTGAAAATGACACTGTTATCAATCCAGGTATTGTTCAACACGCAATATTATTTTCTGCTTTCTATGGATAAGGCTTCACCATTGAATGAGTTAGGTGAATGTGATTTGCGGGGGTTGAATAAGTGATCTACGGAAATGATTGCAATTAATAGTTAGTCATTAGAAATTTAATTTATCACATCTCTGTAACATTATGATTTAAGTTATAAATTTTTTCAGAAAACTTGAATAGGTTTCATTCTGTGAGTCTGCGATTTCCATATGAAAAATGAAATCGCCAACTCCGCCAGCATAATGTAATTTAATTTCTATATTAAGAAAGGTGCTTTATATTTATAAATATATGTAGATTATGTGTTTCCGAATCATTGGTTTGCTCTATTTTTTTTAAATTATAACTTGTGAGCTTCTTAAGCTCAAAGTCTAGTATACATTATTATAATTATGTCATTGTTAATTTAAATTTTCTTTTATTTAGATAAGCGAAATATTGTCAAGTGTGTTATATTTTTTATTTACTATTAATATAGTTTGAAAATTTTATCATGATGAAATGATAAGTTGCTATTTATTCATTTGTTACGTTATTTTTTTTCTTAGGTTTATTAAGTTTTCGCTTTCTATTTTAATCTGAGTTTATTTACTTTTATGATAGCTTAATAATGAATTGTTACATATTGAACTTCATATACTTTTTACTTTATAGTTTGTTATTTTATCTGTTTAGGTTTTATAAATTTACTAGAGTTATACATTCTGTTTGAACAAGATGAAGAAATTATTTTCAAGATTTGATGGTCGTGGAGACCAATCTAGCAAAGAACCAAATACTTTTATTGGAAAGGTTTTTGCTGTAGGGAAATACACTGTAACAGTTGAAGATGTTATTGCTGAAGGTAATAAATATTTTTGACTACATTTTCTATCAGTTTCTGTCAGACTTGCTTATTGCATGAAAAATTTGCATTATGTGTAGATTTTGACTAATGCAAATAAATCTAGCCTGTTAGTTTAAGTTTCTTTAATGTATGGAAGTGGTCTTTGATAGAAATTAGATGAAACATATGACAATATTGCTTTATTTATTGAATGCTTTTAAAAATTTGCAGTTGCATATAACTTTTGAATAATATAAGTTAACCTATTTATGAAAGTTTTTTCTATTTATTGATTTTATGTTGTGCTTTTTATAATGTGTACTTTAGTATTAAATGTATATTTCTTTTTGATGTAATATGTGTGCTAAATAACTTTAAAGTATTATAACATTAAATATAAATGGTTTCTTATTGTGTATGAAAATTATAATTTTGGTTCTGGGCAATTTATAAATCCTATACAATGTAAGGTTTTTCAGAAGTTCCATCAATCATATATGTTAGAAGCTATCTTTAAATCACAATCAGTTTAGTCCATACACAGATTGTAATTTGCAATAATAAATCAAAAAAGCAAAATAAATTATCTGTTTTGGTTCAGTAATCTACTTAATAAGTTTCTTGATATTTTCATCGGCAGGTATAATTGTATCCATTTATTATTATTTTTACTAGGCAAAAGAAAGAAAATGCTAATTTAAGAAAGGTGCAAGTCTTACATTTCTGTCAACTTACCTTTTTCATAATACAGTGTGGTAATAAACTGATTTAAATGACTCTATTAATATATTATGACCATCTATATTTCATTCATAGTTATTTATTAAAGAATTCACAAATTTTGGAATCGTCAATTTTACAGAGCATTTTTCACAGTATTTGCTTATATAATGTATTGCATTTTAATGTGTTAATTTTTATACCCTTCCACATTTATTAGCTAAACTATAATTGAATTGAAAATTATTACATGTTTGAATAATGTCCATCTGCATTTGAATTTTGTGAATTTCTAGCATTTTTTAAATATTGATTATTTCAAGTTAATTATTAATTTATTAGTTAATCTTATCTTCTAAAATAGTCTATCAGTGTTTTTAAGTAATTTAAATATAAATTATTATTATTTTTTTTTTTTTTACTTATTCTGCATTTAGTTTTATTTCTGAATATGTTAATTTCATAAATAACCTTGAAATTGATCAAAAGTTTGATTTATGTATTTCTAAAATTTTTATTTTATTCTTGAAATTTTCTCTTTTATAATAAATTGTGCTTCTTCGACTATATATTTTATGAAAGTTCTTACAAATAGTATCAAGGCTTTAATGCTGCTGCACTGTAGTAAGATTTTGATGAAATAATCTCTGTAATATTTTTAGAATATTTATTAAAATTTGATAAAAATTTCAAATAACTTGTACATGTATATTTTTTGAGGACTTAAATCCAACAAGCTTTTTACAGAAGTATATATTTTGATTTTGTGTGAATAGAAACATTATTTAAAGATGATATATTCAATTTATATTTTATAATATAGTATATACTGAAACTAAAACTTTGTTTCATGTTATTAAGTCTGATACTTGACAGTTTGAAAGTCATCAGTCAGCAAAGTTTGTTAGGAGAATATAAATTATATCCTCCTAATAAAAACTTTAATTTTGCTTGTTTATATTTTTGTTTTAATGCCTCATCTCTTTTAAAAATAGTTTGCTGCATATGGCAAATAAATTAAAGTTTATATAAGTAACAAAATAATCATTTTCATAGATGAAAAATAATAAATTTTATTCATTACTTGTTCACATAACCATTATTCCATTTTTTCAGAATATGCTGATAAGAAATACTTCTCAATTTATATAAATTTTGTTTAAATGTTAAAATACCTAAAATTAAAAGAAACATTGCTTATAATTAAGTACTTTGTATATATAGTAATAATCCTTTAAAGTATTTCTATTAATTCAAACTGAGATTCACTAAAATGTTATTGTATTCAATAATTAAAATTGTGATTTTCTTTTTCTTTTTAATATTTTTAATTCAATTTTTTTTTCATATCATTCAAATGGAATTGATTTACCTTAATATGATTTAGTCTGATTTTGGAGATTATCACATCAAAAATATTTTATTGTAATGTACACACAATTAATGTATACAGAATTAATCTATTAGAAAAGAAGGTATCTTTTTTTTGTTGAACAATTTATTTTACATGAATAATGTATGTTGCCAAAATTTTATATTTTGAAAATATCTAACTAGCTTAATTTGTTATGTATTTGAAAAATTATATTTCATAATAAAATGTTTAGATTTGTTTTTTTATACTATTTACTAGTTTTTTTATTATTATTTTTAAGAAGAGTGCTAAGTTTGCATTCAATTCACCAGTTTATAAATTTATAATACAATATTCCATTTTATAATAAAATAAATAACTTAAAGAATATAAGTAATAAAGATATTCATTTCAAATTTTGTCCTTTAAAAAAGAATGTTGGAACAAAAAATAGTTTTTTTCAGTATTGCTCTCATTGCAGTTAATTTTCTGTATCAATTTAATTGTAAATATTCATCTTTTGCTCTGTAAAAATAATTTTAAAAAATTTACTAATAAATGCATTGGTCTCAAGTTATATACTTTTTAAGAAAAATATATATTAAAAAATAATACTCCCAGCACCCATATTTTTTATTTACTTATACTAAAATGTTTAAATGACTAAAAACATTAATATGAGCAAGGTTTTATAAATTCTTCATAAGTGTGATCAAACTTTATTCTTTATTGAGGAGTGTTCTAAGATAAATCTTATTATTTATCATATAATTAGATATGGATTTGTAGAAAAGAAAAACATACCACCCATTGTTAACAAACTTTTAATGCTTTACTATCATTTTTAACGAAAAATATCTCATTTTAATCAGAAATTGTATTGTTGTTTATTATAAACATTGTTATGCTTCAATATTTCACATATATCATTATTTAAAAATTTGACATTTATTTGCTTTAGTCACTTCAATATAACATTTTTCAAAGAATATATAGTTTTCTATTGTAAAATAATACAGGGTCAATAATTTATCACCTGAGAAAAAATATTGCTGAAAATTATAAATGTTAAATTTTTCCAATAAGTCATAATTTGGTTCAAATTTGTCCTCAAGAAGAAGAATATTTTCATCTCTGATTTCTACTTGAAGAAAATATAACTATTGACTGTTATAAATGTATTACGAGAATTGCTCATGCACTTATCACAATCCTGTTTAAAATATGATTGTGAAGCCTATGTTAAATATAAATTTGATAAGTTTCTATTTTATTTAATATAAAAAAGTGGTAACTGTAAACAAGAAAAGTGGAGAAACTGCAATATATTATTTCAAAAATAGTAACTGTTGCATTAAATACCTATTATAAGCAATAATTAACTTTCTTCTGAACTTCAGGTTTAAAGGAAGCTGAAAATATATGCAATGCTTCCATATACGTTGATTATAATTAAAGCGTGTATATCATGTTGAATGAATCAGTTATGAACTAAGGCATAAAAAAATTTTGAAGCTTAAAATTTTCATCTTCATTTAAGTACTGATCAAAAAATTCTGTGTGAATACATAACAGAAATGGAGAGAAAATACTGAATTTTGAAGCATTTTACTCAATTTCATTTTATATGTGAAAATTTCATTTCATTTTACGTGCATTTGAAATTATTCAATGTATTAAATTTCATACATTGAATAAATATGTTGATAAATGGTTTTATTTTCAAATAAAACATACTATATAAATTCTCACTAAAAATTTATCTTGTGTTAGGTAAATTACAAATAACAATGCTTTGAAATTTTTTTTATTCCTTTATATAAAATATTGAAAATTTATGATGCAAATTCAAGAAAGAATATGTATGTTTAATTATTTTATGTTTTCTGAATTAGTTAATGTGGTTCATGAACTTATGAGCATTGCAACCAATTTTTAAAACAATATATAAAGATCCTTTCCATTCTTGATGGTTAGAATTCTTTGGATAATTGACTGCCAAGAATAAAGACAAAAAAAAAAAAAAATTAACTTGCATATGCAACAATTTAAAGTATATGACTGTAACAATTCAGAAACTACAATATTTTTATAGCATTTCTTAATGCTTACTAAATTTTTAACTTTTACTACATCCAGTAGTAGTGTTCCCATGTAAGTAAGAAAAAATAATTCAGTTTAGAAATTTAAAATAATAAAATTTAATAAGACCGTGAAAATATTTGCAAATGACTTATAAATGAATATTTCTACAAAAAATGATAATTCTCATTAATGAATGTCAAAAAATGAAACTATATACGGAAAATAAATTCAAATGAGAAATTAACTATGCCAATAATTTCAACGGGCCATGTAGACAGCCCACTTGCAAAGACAATACAGTTGTTTAATGTTTGCTGCATAAAGAAAATCCATGGCTGTCCAATTTTGCCAATGGTCTGGCAGTCCTTAATTCTTGAGGGTCTTACATTGAAACTAAATGATTTAGCCGGAATGCATAATGATGCCCTTATTCAAGTCTTTTGTCAATCAAAAGATTTTGCTTTTGTTTTAATTTTAGAGCCCTATTCAATTCAAAATAGTTTTGCTTCTTCTTGCTGGTTGGCAGTTATAGTTTATATCAGGGGTAGGCAATGCAGGTGCCATGGCGTCCCTGATCGATTTTTAGTGTGCCCTTGCTGAACTAATGTAAATTATAGATATGTTGATAAATAAAAAAACAATTAAAGTTGAATCCAATCATAACTATTTAATTAGTAATAATTATTAAGTACAATTAATTTAAGTGAGACATATTATTGCATAAAAAGGAAATAAAAAAATTGAGTTTCGGTGAATGTTCACAAATGCAGCAGCGAGCGTTCCGCTGGTAGCACTCAGTTCCACAGCTGATATCAGACTGTCTAAGTACCGTCTCTGCCTAATCACACAGGTCCGGTAACATAATTTATTCCTCCACCATGTGCTTTGTATCTCTTGTATCCATCTGCGTTGTTTAATTTTTTTGGCGTTTGTTTACATTTTTCAGCGGGACCATTACATAAATGTATGATAGCCAGAATGATTTACTTATTCTTGTCAAACGGCGATATACAGCAAGTAGTCAGTTGAAATTAGAATTGTGCATAGATTAGCAGTTTGCTAACCTTGAGCGTATCTAATAACACGCATGTATTTTTTGTTAGTGTGTGATCGTATTTCGAATAGGCCATGCATTGACTGTGCATTTAAAACTACCAAGTAATCCAAAGTAATTATTTTCTTTCAAAACCCTTCATGGATAAATGTAAAAGAAAAAGAACATATTATTTTAACGATGAATGGTAACATCTATATTATTTCATTGATTACAAAGGGAAGTGTATTTGTTTGTTGTGTAATAATAGTGTTGCTGTTGACTAGGAAATTAATATTGAAGGACATTTTAAGACCGTTCATACCGATTTAGATAGTAACTATCCAATGAACTATGAAATTAGAAGAAAAAATATTATTTCTTTAAAATCTCCAATTACTAACCAGCAAAGTTTTTTTACTAAACCACTGCAACAACATAAAACAGCAATGAACGCGTTATATTAAATTTCGTATTTGTTAGCTAAGAATAAAAAACCATTTACAGATGGAGAATTAGTGAAAGAAGCCATGCTAGAAGCTGCTGATTCACTTTTTGAAGAATTTAAAAATAAAAAGGAAATAGTTTCAGCTATATAAACACATTGTAATTGTCAGTACGAACTGTTACTAGAAGAATTGAAGTAATTGCAGAGAATTTGGAGGAAGAATTAGCAAATGATATAGAAAATTGTATTTTCTTTTCCCTACAGATGGATGAATCGACAGACGTTACAAATATATCACAATTAGCAATTTGCATAAAGATGATATTTTCTGATTTTACAACAAAAGGAAAATTTCTTAAAGTTCTGCCATTAAAGGAAAGCACCAGAGGAGAAGATATCTTTTCTACTTTTAAAAAGTATATAACAGATGTAAAATTACCTGTACAAAAGTTATCGTCAATTTACAACAGACAGGGCACACCAGCAATGACTGGTAAGGAAAAAGGATTTATTGCCTTAAGTAGACAGGATTCCTTATTTCCTAAAATTTAGGAAATATGTATGAAGCAATGATAAGAAATAATCATTGCTTCATACATCAGGAAATTTTATGTGCAAAAACAATCGGTTTTCAACTCATATTTACGATAGTAAAAAAAATTATTAATTCAATGAGATCAGGAGCTATGCAACACAGATTGTTTAAATTACTTTTAGAAGATGAGGACATTCAGTTTACAGATCTTCTTTTACATACTGAAGTGAGGTGGGTGAGCAGAGGTAAAATACTTGAGTGGTTTATCATGCTTTTGCCACAAATAAATGAATTTATTGCATCAAGAGGTGAATTTTACATGCAATTAGAAAATAAGGATTGGCTAATCGACCTCAGATCTCTGACAGATATAATGGCAAAGTTGAATGAATTAAATTTAAAAATACAAGGGAAAAATCAGCATATTGCTGACATGATTAGTAATGCATTTAAATGCAAGTTAGTGTTGTTGAAATCCCATCTATTGAAAAAATCATTATCACATTTCCCAAATATAAAATATACTGTTGAGAGTTTAAATTTGAATAATGAAAATTTTACTGCTACATTATATTTAGAAATTAAGATAAGCTATTAGAACAATTTTCTTCTAGATTTGAAGATTTTGCATCTTTAGAACTCGTTCTAAGACTTTTCATAAATTCATTCAATGTTACTGAAGATGATGTCCTTGAAATAGTTTTAGTGTATTTCGATCTTCATAATATCGAAGACCTAGAATTAGAAATAATAAACTTGCAAAGTGATATTATTTTAAAAGCGCATAGTAATGATAAAATGTTTTGGAATTTAGTCGATGAAAAGAAGTATCCTATTTTAAGGAAATGTGCACTAAAAATTTATTAATATTTATTACACATACAATTGCGAGTCTTTGTTCTCAAGTATGAAATATTTGAAATCAAAATACCGAACAAAGCTTAATGACTCACATTTAGATAATTGTTTAAGGAACCGGAATTCTAAATATATTTCTAATTATAAGAAATTAGCTGAATATATAGACACTGAAGTTTCACACTGAATTATATGTATCATTATGTATGACACCAACAAAATAAAATTATAAAAAATCTGTTTTAATGCCTACTTATACCTGTTGATTATCTGTAAAATATGCGCCCTCAGTATTTTCAAATTTAGTATTGCGCCCTTAAGGACAAACAGGTTGCCAACCCCTGG
The DNA here is from genome assembly GCA_030067965.1 of Latrodectus elegans. Taxonomy (NCBI): domain Eukaryota; kingdom Metazoa; phylum Arthropoda; class Arachnida; order Araneae; family Theridiidae; genus Latrodectus; species Latrodectus elegans. Next base: position 165,309 of record CM057822.1, read on the forward strand.
TTTAGATGATAGACAAGAGGATCCATTCTGCAAACACTTTTGTATTTGTTGAATGATTCCTTTACTCACAACAATTTGTAATTTACATATGTATGTATGTATTTATTTAGTATTTTGAATAATCTAAATTTATTTATAGGAGGTTTTGCGATTGTTTTCTTAGTGAAGGGATCAAATAATGTTAGATATGCTCTGAAGAGAATGTTTGTGAATAATGATCATGATTTAAATGTGTGCAAGAGAGAAATCACAATAGCTGTAAGTACTAATTTTTTTTTTTTTTTTTTTTTTTTTGTGTGTGTGTGGGTGTGTGTGTGACAGTATCTGATTTTTGTCTGAAGAAATACCATTTCAGTTTATGTAAAAAAAAAGCAAAAATTATGTTTTGATTATTCTAATATCTTATTTCATGTTCATTTCATTTGTATATTGTATAAATAAAGAATAATTCACCTTCTAATTTCCAATTAAAAAGAAGAAAATTTAGAATTGTGTGCATGTAAAAGATTTTACGATTTGTTTATTTATATAGGTTGAATAAGCTGCATGTATATCTTAAATATTGCGTAAATAATTTGAAATATTAATAATTTATTGGGGATATATATATATATATATATATCCCCAATAAACTTTTGTATTATTTTTAACTACAAATACTAATTTAGAAATCTTAGAATGTCTTCAATATTCAGAATTTTCATATAGTTTTCTAGCATATGGAAATACTTCAGTAAAACTTGTAAATAATTTCATTTGCAGAACTCATAATTGAATAACATGATTTTAAATAACTTTGTGTAATAAAATGTAATGGAAAGCTGTTACTGGTGATAGGTTGTAAATATTTTATTTTATACTTCATAATGCAAAGGACCATTGCAATTCTTTCTTAGTATTATAGCTATTTATATAAGTCATAGAAAAAAAATACTTGTTTGATTTTCCTGACTTAATATACAAACATTAGTAAACATTGGATACAATTTCACTAATTCCATTCTACAACAATAACAAAGGATTCTCATTAAAAGAAAATGTCATGACAACAGAACATTGTGTACTGTGAAATATACATCCACCATGCATTTATGAGGAGGTTCTACTCAACTGCTGTTTATATGAGTTTTTAAACAAAAGCTGTCCTAGCAAACAACTGTAAAAAATATTTTAAATCGCCTATTTCTTGTGTGGAATTGCTGGCATTTGGTTTTATAACTGGAGAAGGCTGAAGTGTGGTAAGTAGAGATGGTTGTTATTTAACGTAATTATAACAGTTATATGTTTGTGAACGTTATTATAATAACTTGTTATTTTAAAAATGGCGTTATTCAATAACAGACATTTAAATTACTTCAAGCTGCCATGAGAAGGTGTCTTACAATTTGGCGATTTATCACTTTAGTTGGCGAATTAATTTTAAATTAAGATTGTTGTCCACTGTAACATCTGTAACAGCACATTGTCTGGAACAGTTATACGATAACAAAATGATGAAGGGAAATGTTCGTTATTTAAGTTAACTGTATGTTGTGTAGAAACAAAATGTTATTTGACAACTGCACGTTATCGTTATTGAAGAATGGTCTGTTAATTGGTAATGATGAGAGAACCTCGTTATTTTAAGAATGATTGTTATGTAGTAACATTTGTAACTGTTATTTGATAACAGTAGGGTTTGCACAACTCCTGGAAACTCCTTAAATTACAAAATAAAATATAAGGGCCCTTGAAACTCCTGGAATTTTAACTTGACTCCTTGAAAATCGTGAATTACTCCTGGTAATTTTTCTTACCTCGATAAATTTATTTTTTTCTACAAAATATTATAATTTTTTTGTTTTAATATTTTAAAATTTTCAATAAAATTGTCGAAAAACTTAATTCATTATTGTCACTAGATGGTGGCATGATCAATATTGAATTTCTATAAACATTTTCATGATCTAGTTCTGCTACAATAATTTCATGATAACTCAGTTTAATAGTATTTAGATTTATGTAAAGTGAAATGAAGTGAAACATTATGTGAAGTAATTACCAAATGTGTTGTGCAATTAAGACCAGCAATTTTAATTTATTCTTTTTCTATTTGCTGCTATTTTCCTTGTATTGTATAAAATTCTTTCAATATTAATAAGTAAATGTAAAATTTTTGAGTTAAAACAATATCCATGTTTCCCTTCATAAAAATTGCATATATTTCAATTGAATCAGGATAAATTTGTTTATTAATGAAATAAAGACAGAAATAAAAATTATTTAATATGCCTGATGGAAAGTATCCTTTCAATGACCAATGGACTCTTGAAACTATATCTAATAGTTATATTTGTTTTGAGTAAGTGTATTTATATTTGAAAAGAAATTGTCATACATATCTTGAAATACTCAATAAACTAATAGACAGGAATTTATTGGAAATGTCTAAAAACTCTAAAATAACTCATTATTTTATACAATATATAATCCAGTATTATATAGAATGTGAATTATTTAAATTAAAAAATTTGCTGTTGTAACTGTAAAATCATTGACAGCTTTTGAAATAATCATTAATGATTTTAACTTAAATAAAAAATAGTCTCATTGATGTTTGCAATTATTTATTTTTATTACTTACAGAAATGAATGAAAAATATTGTGTGTACATAATTATATGCATATTTGATTAAGAACAATTTTTTAAAAAAAGTTAAAAAATTATTTAATGTTAATGTCGATACCTCCTGGAAATTTTTAATTTGACACCTGGAAAACTCTTGGAATTTGATTCTTGGAAATCTGTACGAACCCTGTAACAGTTGATTTTCATTATTTCAAGAACGTTATGTTGCCAGACAACATTTCATTGCTTTGAAAGCAATAATTCATTTGTGGATTTAAGAAAGGAATAACTGGTTTCTTTCTTCATTTTTGATATTTTTCTTATCTTATGTTCATGTTGCTCTTGCTGTATATTCAAGATAGGGAAAATATTAGAATTATTTTAAGAAGAAGTAATTATCTCTTCTGATTTCATTAAATGAAAAAGTTTCTTTTGAAGGAAATATTATTCATAGATATAAGTTATTTGATTTGAAGATTGTAATTTAGTTGGAAATAATCTGGAATTAAATTAATTCAGTTTGACTTTAGTTATGATTACAAAAATTTTAAAGTGAATATATATATGATATTCGTTTTTTAAACATTAAAAATTATTTTAAAAGAAACTGTCTAAATGAATTATTATTTTTAAAAACAATCTGGAATTCAGGAAACTTTTTAGTTTATTTAAAACATTTTCACATTAATTGTGAAAATTTTAAAAGAATATTTAGAAATGTTATTCATCATGTGATTCCTTAAACATTTTTGTCAAAATAAATCTTGGCTAAATGAATTGTTGTTTTTAAAAATAATCTGGAAAGAATAAATCTAATTATTATTCATTATGTGATTCCCTAAAGATTAAAAAATTCAGTTTCACTATAACTAGAAATTTTAAAACCATAAATAAAATTGTTATTCATCATAAAATTCCCTAATAAAAAATTATTTTTGTCAAATAAATCCTGACTAAATAAATTTATTATTTAAAAAATTCCAAATATTTACATTTAATCAATATTTTAAGGTTTATATGTATACAAATATTTAAAATATTTCATGTAATGTTTTATTTTACTTTTGATTGAATATGCTATTTCTATGAAAATCAAAAAGCAAAATCACTCATTTTAAATATAATGTAATTAGCATTTCAAATTGACAAAAAATCAAATTAATACGAAGTTATGTATTTTGTATAAGTTTTTATATTTTATATACAAATATAGAGCATATGTAATTATTGTAATCATGACAGTCATCATTTTTTTGTAATTTTTCCTGTAGATATAATTAAATAAAATATGTTACTAATAAAATATGTATGTTTTCTTACAAATGCAGTTTTTATTGAAGATGTAGGCATATAGGTAAATAAATAATTTTTCAATTATTTATTACATGTTTTCCTCACTCTCATACACACCTATAATCATTCCAACATTCATTTATTTAACAATAGATGTGATGAAGAATTGCCTTATAAACTTTCTATTACCTATAAAAATCATTTAATTTCAAATTTTTAAAAATTATTCTTTGTATATTTTGATGAAATTCATAATGAAAAAGTATTAAAATTCTAAAGTCGTTCATTCCTAGGTCAACTAAAAACAATATATTTCCAAAAGGAAACTTTAAACTAAACGAGTTTACAAAGAAAGTGTAATTGATTCTCTATTTTGAAGAAAAATCTATAATCTAGTTAAAAAGTACTTCCTGATGTAAATTTTAAGAAAAATGCTTTGAAAATAATGTCTAAAACATAATATGACAATATTTCTAAGAAATGCTATTCTCCAGAATAACATTTCTATGATTTTCATAGAAAGGCAGAAAAAAAAAGTTTGACTGGTTATCTAATAATATATCACTCAGTTTAAAAATTATTTTCCAAGGAGTAATTTTATGAGTTGACTCCTAAAATATTATTTAATTCACTTCAATATCGCCAATAACTTCTTAATACCGCCAATAACAACATTTAGCTGTTCCTCAAATATTTTCCAACGAGCAATCATATGAATTGGCTCCCAAAATATTATTTAATACACCTCCATATTACCAGTAACAGTTCAGTATCATTAATAACAACTCAATATCGCCAATAACAATTCGTTATTGGTAACATTGTGGTGTTCGTACAAAAATATTAATAGTTCTCGCTATTTTTATAATAATCCGTAATGGCCAGTTTCTTTTGTTATATTATAACAGCTATTGGTAACTGTTATCAGCTCAAAATATAACAGTAACAGGTTATTGAGAAATAAGTTTCGCACATTCCTAGTGGTAAGTACCTAGTTGTTGGACTTTTATGATAAGCAACTTCATCTGTAACTAGAGAACACTTTCATGGTATGTTGTAAAAGCCATCTTATCTTGAGTTTGAGTTTTTATTTTTATTTATGGCTAATGAGATAAGTAACTGGAACATGATCACTTGAAGTGTATTGAACTCTTACTCTCTGTCTGGATATACTTTCCTTTGGTCTTCTTTGTGTTCAAAAACAAGTTTAATTTCTTTAAGAGTTTTGCAAGCTTTTCCAAGTAAGGTGTGATTTTAAGAACAAAGATGTGACTATTTACAATTGCTCGCAAATCAGGGTTAACATCATCAACAGTTCTCTCTATTTCAGATTTCAAAATTTCTTTATGGTTTGGAGGTACCAGTAAAGAGGTGTAGCTATGAAAAGATCTGTCTCAATTTGATGCTCAGGGAAAGAAGTTCCTTCGAAAAACCATTAGTTGTTTTTCACATCAAGTACACCTGCATTTTGATGGAAGTCGGTTCCAAATAATTTTCTATTCCCTTTTGCTTTGGCTAACACAATAATATTAGTCTACCTTCAATTGTAATATAAATTTTGATGATCAACATGTCAACTTTAGATTTCTGCCCATCAGCAAGAATCATCATCAAGGTTTCCTTTCAAAGGTGAAATCCTCTTTCTTTCAGCATGTGGTTAAGGATATCTTGATTAATTTTCCTAGCTAACAGAAATGAAGCCAAGACAGTCTTCTTCCTCACGGTGCTCTAGTCTTTGGACTACAAGAAGCTGCACATTTTTTCCCTAATATCCTAAATTGTGTGTATATACTATAAGACAAAATCTACACTTCTCCCCTCCTTGTCATCGATTTCCTCTCAGTCAACGGATTCCCAGATTTGGTCTGACTTCGTCAGCTCCTTGGAGATAAGCAACAACTATTAATAAATTAACTTTCTCCACTGACTCCACATGATATACCATTCAAATCCTATATTTGGGCTTTCATAATTTGAGGAACTTGCATAGTTTAAAAAGAATACATTTCTGTGTTACCAAAATAAGCACTATCAGTCTTGTATACAGGGTTGGAAGTAGGAAATTTTGGCTTTATGTAACCTAAAGTGCCACTTCTATAACTCTTTACAGAAGATGAAATGTCATATTTCTTTTTGAGATTAAAAGTTGTTTTCATGGATCTTGACTCATTGTTTTTCTTTCCTCACAAAAAATTTCTAAGGAACATGTTTTCCTCTATTTTGTACCAACACATGCTTTCTTCTACTTTATGATTAACACCATTCTATTAATCATTTTAATTGTGAATACATTACTAATAACATATTAACTCAATGATAGTAATTAAAATTATTTTAGCATATTCAAAACAATTTTAAAATATCAATATTTTTATCAAAATAAATTGCTCTTTGTAAAAATTTTCTTGTCATAACTCTTTGAGATTTTGCCATGCCAATTTTTGTCAATAGTTTCTTAATATTTTAACATAAACATCTTCTATCAATAATTATTTAATATTTCTATATTTGTTTATACACTCATTATTGAAGACCATAAAAACACTTCCTTTTTATGAAAAAACATGTCATGTTATAACATTTCTAAATATTTAACTGGATCAAAACTAATTCAAGATTTTACTCAGTTTCCAAAATATGTTTATATATGTAAAACAATGAATGGTTTTCATTTTTCAAAATCCTATAAATACTTTAATTCTTAAATAATGTATAAGTTTAATTATATAACTTTCATATTCTAAATAGTTTATTTTTTATTTAAATAAAATATTATGAAATAATACATTCAGTATTCAAAAGTATTATTCCAAAGTATTCAGGAACAAACTTGTAATATGAGAGGAATTTAGCCAAGAGTTGAGCCAGTATTGCTATTCACATAGCTCATAAAATAAAAACATATTTTTTGATTTTTATATTTTAATTCAGAAACACAAGAACAAACATGCACTCACTTCCAAAAGTTAAGCACAGAGAGGAAAATGCCAATCACAATTGAAGAAGATGCAGATCACTGCAGAGGTAGATGGAAGTATGCAAATATATTAGGTAACAGCCAAACACGCTTTCATGTCAAGAAATATGCAAAAGGGGCAGTTTTATAAAATAACAGCTTTATGAAGGGTTACAGAAGTTGATTGTAAGTGCTAATATTGGATCTACCGGAAAGTTCTGTCCGTTTTAGAATGAAACAAAGGAATATATATTTTCATATTTTGGATAAATTTTATGGAATAATATAATTGTCGTCATTATTTATGACTTCTTGCCAGCGTGATGGCAATTTGTATATCCCATTTTTAAAAAATGTCTTATCTCGAGAGGCCAAAAATTGAACCAGTGCTTGTTTGATATCTTCTTCGTTCTTGAATTGTTTGCCCTGCAAGAAATTTTGTAAGAACAGAAGCAAGTGATAATCAGATGGTGCTATGTCCGGCAAGTATGGTGGATGCGACAGAATTTCCCAGCCTAGCTCTGCGACTTTCTGATGAGTCCCCAAAGCAGCATGTGGCCTGGCATTGCCACGAAGCAGTATGATGTCCTTTCTATTGAACATCGCCGGCCTCTTTTCTTAGAGTGCTGTTTTTAATTTATCCAATTACATCTCTGAATTTAGCCTTTCGTTTGGTTTCAACAGCTCAAAATGTATTGGTCCTCAAATGTCCCACCATATACACAATATTCTCTCTTGTTCAGGCTCAACTTCGATTTAGAGGTAGAGGGGGCAGGTTTTCCAGGTTCACAATATGCCCTTTTTCTTATGATGTTTTCATAGGTAATCCACTTTTCATCCCCAGTTATGATCCCATCCAAGAAGGGTTCGATTTTGTTGCGTGCAAACATAGATGTGCATATGATGATTCGATCATTCAAATTATTCTCACCCCCCCTTGTGTAGTACCCATCTTGAATACTTCCACACAAACCCTATTTTCTGAATATGGTCGGAAATGGTTTGTTGATCTGAATCAAGCCTTTCCGCCAATCTCCGATGTTGTCAAAAAGGGATCTTGCTCTAACATGATCTTGACGGTATCGTTGTCAATCAAAATCGCCCAGGGCGTGGCTTATCAGAAAGGTCGAAATCACTACATGAAATTTTTTGAACCATCTTCTGCATGTTCTATTAGATACTGTACCTTCACCAATCACTTTCAATAAATTTCTATACGCTTCTGTAGCATTTCTTCCTTGTGGGAATTCATACAAAATACAGTGATGTAAATGAACTTTGTCGGTAGCCATGGGTACACAATCGCGTCTCACTTAATACTAACAAGAATGAACTTCGTTTTTGTTCATCTGTGACAAAAATGTGTATACATTGTTAGCGATCAAAAGAGAGAGCCAGATATATGTCACAGGAATATGCGCATTCTTGTTGAAACTGATTGTAACCAGAGCGAACAGAACCTTCCGGTAGACCTAATAGAAAGTGTTTAAACCTTTCGTACAATTTGTTTTCAAGACAGGTGTTTCTATGACTTCCAGAAGACAAATGGAAGATTCTGGGCGCATTGAAGCAGGACAGTCAATCTTAGATGTTGCTCTTTTCTTCGGCGTTCATCATTCTGTAATTTCACGTTGTGGAAACAATTCCAAATCACATAGACAGTTGTGCAAAGGTTACAAACCCCACGGAAGATTGATTTATTGTGATTTTATCCAAGCGAAATCGCAGAGCGACTTCCACATGTGTGACATCTATGGATACAGCATCCATTGGTAAGGTGATATCTGCAGCTACGGTATGCCGAAGGTTACATATGAGTGGACTGTATGCCTGGGTACCTCAAGTTTGTATTTGTCTATCCATCCAATCAAGAGCAGCACAATTAAAGTGGTGCCAGGAACATGTCAATTGGACTGTGTCTGACTGGGGCAAAGTCATGTTTACTGATGAGTCAAGATTTGCTCTGGGCGAGATGACAAGCATTTAAGGATATGGCATGAAAAAGGGATGTGCAATCAGTCCTAAAACATCACTCATTCAGGTGGAAGCATTATGGTGTGGGCAGGGATTTCATTAGGATATCGCACCGACCTGCACATTTTTAAATAGGGTTCTGTAACGACTGTCCGGTATTGAGATGAACTTCTAGAATCCATTGTGAGATTGTACGCTGCAGCAGTTGGCTCTAATTTGTTTTAATAGATGATAGTGCACAACCACATAGAGCTAACATCACAATTGACTACCTGGAGAGTGAAGGAATTGCACGTATGACATGGCCAGCATATTCCCCGACGTTACTCTCATTGAAAATCTTTGGTATGCTCTCAGCCTTGCTGTGTCTTCACATTAACCACCTCTAGCCACTTGGGAACAGCTCTACAAGAAGAATGGCTATTGCTTAATTCAACGGTGGCTAACCTAATTGTGACTGTGCTATTGAAAGCACAGTCACAAGGTGTAAACTTTGTGTACAGATGAAGAGGATCACATACCCTGTTGTCCTTTTTTTGCATTTTATGCTGTTTATTTTCATTTTATACATAATTCTGTTTAAATCTCCAATATGTCATAATCCGATAATTTACAAAAATTTAATATTATTGTCATTTATGTATATAATTATTGATTGCATTTTATGAATAACTATATATGCTACTTTCCTGCTGAATTTTGTGTCAATTTAAGCAGTATTTGTTGATTTTTTTGCATTTTACATCTTTGTGCTTAACTTTTGGAAGTGAGTGTATATAAACATGGAGCACAATTTAACTAATCTACATCAAATAATCAAACAAAAAGGATATCATCAAACAAAGAGAATAAATAGAGATATCATGATATCAAAGCAGAAGACGGAGTTTTACTCAATTACTCTCAGTATGATTGGTCTAGTTCAAGTTTAAAGTTGCTGCGTTCCACAAAAATATACTCATGTTGTTGCGAATGGTAGCACCTCTCCCACCAATCATGGGCAGTGTTCATCCCGCGCAAGCTGACGTCATATGTTGATATTCTTTTTCTCGTCAATAGACCTTGTAACCTTTGTCCATGTAATCCGTAGTGTTCAGTGTGCTTCATTAAATGTTAGTTTTGTTACACATTCTGAGTTTTATTTAGTGTAATTAATTAATCTGTTGAAATATGATATCAAGTAGATGGCAGCCCTGCTTTAACTTTTTTTAGTTGTTTCGTTACAGAGCATAACGTTACATAATTTCTGGCACTTAACGTGGGGCATTTTCAGCAGCTAGTTGATTAGTTTGAGCCGGAAAATGGACGTGATTACTGAGTTGTGTGATCTGGAAAGCATTTGGGATTCTTGACCCAGTTCAGAGGTTAAACAAAAATAATGAGCATGTAAAGGTGATACAGGAGTTTGAAAAGAGCGTGAAGATTCTGCTGGCTGACAGATATGAACTTTGTTTGCCTTTTAAAGCAAATACAGTTGAGTTGCCTTCCAATAAAGATTTGGCATGGAAACGACATACACAAATGTGTGAACATGTGCAATGGAATCAGCTTATAGAAGATTATAAAGCTGTATTTATGTAATGGGAGGAATTACAAATAATAGAAAAAATCGAGTATGAAACTGAAGCCTTTCATTTTTTGCCACATCGACAGTTGTGAAAACCGATAGTAGCACTACAAAAATACGGTTAGTTTTCAACGCTTCCGCTCGGGAAACTGGAAAGAGCTCATTAAATGATTTATTGCCCAAATGTCCAAATTTAATTGAGCAGATACTGGATATAATTGACAGCTTTAGAAGTTATCTTATTGGAATTTCTGAAGATATTGAAAAGGTTTTTCTCCAATTGGGGATAGCACCTGAGCACAGAGATTTTTTGAGGTTCTTTTATTCTACAGGGAAGGAGGAAATCATGTATCGACATTCTCAAGTGGTCTTTGGTGTATCATCGAGCCCATTTATGTTAGCTGCTGCACTTTCACACTTTCTCGAACATGTGCCAGATGAAGATTCTGAGATAGCCGATAAATTGAAACTTTCGTTTTATGTTGACAACTGCGTCGCCGGAGTGAATGATGTCAGACAGCAAGAAAAATTTATTTTGAAGGCTAGGGCAATTTTGTCCTATTTCTGAGATCAGGCACTTCCCAAGGTGTAAAGGTTGTGCTTGTCAGAGCAAAATTTAGAGTGGCCCCCCTTAAAGCAAATTACTATCCCCAGGTTAGAGCTTATGGCATGCTGTATAGGTGCCAGGTTAACAGATTCAGTGCAGCAAGCATTTAACATTACAGAAATGGAAACCATTTTTTGGAGTGATTCCATGGTTGCTTTATATTGGTTGAGACATAAAGGGTCAGTTTTTGTTTAGAATAGAATTAAAGAAATAAAAACATTTTTTCCTCATAGTGAATGGCGACATGTACCAGGGAAAATTAATCCTGCTGATTTAATCTCTCGAGGGTGTTCACCTAGTTATTTGGTTGAGTCACACTGGTGGATAACGCCTTAATGGTTAGTTGAATCTCCAGACTTATGCCCTGTCTCTGAATTAAATAATTGCGAAACTTCCGAAATCATTTCAGAAAGGAAAAGAGTTAGAGATGTAATCTAAATTTGACAGAGGAAAAGGTACCATGGTACGCTGAGAAATTTTCCAAATTTCATTCGATCATAAGATTAGTGGCTTGTGTTCTACGATTTGTTAACAATGTAAGAAGTAGTGTTAATCAAAGAACAATGGGGGAATTAAGCCTAGAGGAGATAGAGAATGCTGAGATCTGACTAATTCATTCCGTACAAGCTCAAAGTTTTCCAGATGAAAAGTCAATACCAAACTTGTGTGTATTTAAAGATGACAACAATATCTTCCGTGTAAAGAGTTGAATTACTGAACATATTGATGCTCCTCACTTCCTATTTTGCAATCCTACTGCCTAACAATTCTATCTTTACACAAAGATTTATAGAGCATTTTTTCAAACTGAGAATTATCATGCTGGTACACAGTTACTTCTCAGCATAATTCGCGAAAAATATTGGATACTAGATAGAAGGAAAACTATCAGAAAATATGGAATGCTTGTGTTAGATGCCGGCAATTTAAAAGTAAATCTCCAATGACTGATCCAGTTTCCCTATTTGCTGATCGAGAAGATGCCGCCATGTTTGAAGTGGTAGGAATAGATTTGGCTTGTCCCTTGTACATAAAATGTGGTAGTAAAATATGGATTGTCATCTATACTTGTGCTCTATTCCATGCTGTCCATCTTGAATTGGTGTCTTCACTCTCTTCTGATGCCTTTTTATTATCTTTTTATCATATTGTGGCTAGAAGAGAAAGACCTCGAGTAATATATTCAGACAGTGTCACAAATTTTATAGCATGTAACGAATTAGCTGCCATTGATTGGAGCAAAGTTTCCCGCTATGCAGGAATACAATGCATAGCTTTGAAATTTATACCCCCCATTACTGCCTGGTGGGGTGGTTTCTGGGAGAGGCATGTCAGGACAGTGAAAGAGCTTCTTTGAAGATATTTTGGAAAACCAATATTCACACATGAAGAGTAACTGACAATCTTATGTGAGTGCAAAAAAGTTAACTCTCGTCCATTGATGTATCTATCCGAAGACATGCAAGATCTCACACTTATTACTCCTGCAATGTTTCTGAATGACAGATCAATTGTCGATGATAAAGATTTAGGTGTGCGAGGTGCCAACCACTACTGCAAGCGATTATGATTTTGTTCCAAAGTGATCGTGGCACCGAGAAAGATTTAGGAACGAGTATTTGGGTCTGTTGATTTAACGACAAAAACAAAATCCTCAATCGTATAACATTTATTCTGGTGATATCATCTTGATTGGGGGCGATGTGAATAAATGCCTTCAGTGGCCTTTAGCCCTGGTGTTAGAGCTAATTCCGGGTAAGGATGGAAAAGTACGAACTATCAAATTAAAAACTCAGTCTTCTACAATAGTGTGTGCAATTCAGTGTGTGTTTTTGCTCGAAATCATTGGAGATGACTTGGAGGGCTTGCCAGCGCAAACAGACTGAATCTGTAAAATAGCAGTCTGTCTTCAGAGGTCACACAACCTCAAGTTACCAGGCGTGGTCGTGTGCCATAAGGAGACCTAAAAAATTGAACCTGGTGACTGTAACTGATGTTTTTGAGTAACTATCCAGCTCCTCAAAAAAGGGGGTGATGTTGCGAATAGCATCACCTCACCCACCAATCTTGTGCCGTGAGCATCCCACGCGAGCTGACGTCATATGTTGATATTCTTTTTCTCTTCAGTAGACCTTGTAACCATTGTCCATTTAGTTTGTAGCGTTCCGTGTGCTTCATTAAATGTTAGTTTTGTTTCATATTCTGATTTTTATTCAGTATAATTAATTAATCTGTCTAAATATGACATCGTGTAGATGTCAACCCTGCTTCAACTTTTTTTAGTTGTTTCGTTACAGAGCGTAACCTTACATATGTAGTATTTCCATCTGTTGGGACCAACAGTTACTATTCTATTTATAAACTGTTAGAGTTGTTAAATGATTCTGCAATTAAATATCCTAATGGATTCTATGTTAAATTTGTCCAATTAGACGTTCTGTTTCTCTTTAATTCACTTAAAGTATTAAAGCACCCTCTGAGATTTTATGTTTCTTATTTCCATCATTTATATTTGAAATTATTTAAATATTTAATATTATTGCATTTCATTTTTATCTATTATGTTCAACCAAAATTTTGGCTACATATTTAATTGCGAAAATATTTATATGAAATTTTAGGAATTAGTTACTTATTTTAAAACAAATTTAATTGTTTGTGACATATAAAGAAATTTTTTTTTCCTTAAATAGCCTGGCATTTGTGATTTTGTGCTTAATACTATTTGATAGTAGCAGTATTTTTTAATTTCTAGCTGTATATAATCATGCAGTGGAAATGCTTTTGAGTGATTTAAAAATGAACTAGATCATTTTTATTTGTAATTATATTTTAGTAAATTTATTTCATGTGAAAAAACAGTTTGTCTTAATAGCTGCTCTATTTCATCTAACTCCGAAAAGATTTCTATTTTTACTTTAAGGAAAACTTAAAAATGTAAACCAATAAAGTAATTGCTTATTTACTTTAAAATTTTTGCTAGGATAAACTGATTAGAAGCTTAAAATTATTTAAGTATGAGCATAGAAATTTAAGTATGAGCATTATTATTTAAGTATGAGCATTTATTATTCTTAGTTATGCATTTGCTTTATATGTATATTGAGCTTTATATTTATTAATTCTGGTAAGTAAAAAGCTTTAAATTCTTCCCAAGTGACGTGTGACAAGAAAATTTTGGCTTAGAATATATTTTCATAGGGGTCAAAGTTGTTTTATAAAAACTAGTTGAAGATCACAGTTAATGAGAAAAAATTGTAATAAGTGAACTTACTGCAGAAAACATATTTTAAGAGTATTTTTATGTGGTTATGACAGAAATAAAAGATTTTCTAAGAATTGTTCAAGAAGAAAAATAAGAGAATAATGCATAGATTTCATATAATTTTAATAAAAATTGTTATTTCTGCGAACAAAAATTATTGAAATTTTTTATTGAAAGTTTGAAAGAATTGATTAAGTAAAATGTATGTTTCAAATTTATCTTAAAATATTTTGGTGTACTCTTCTGTAATATATTTTTAATAGAGAAAGTTTAAAATACTATATGTAAAACTTTTTAAAGTTTCTTATTTAATCTTTGATGATTGAATCACCTGAAACCAAAAAGTTAATTAGTATGGCATGTTTAGTAACTTAAGGTTTAAATGAGATACATCTGTATATTAAGCTCAAAAATGTTTTAGCTCTTAATGATACTGATAATTAATATAAAATTTTATGTAAGATTATGTATTGTGTTCCTTTTTATTTTATAAAAAACATCGTCACATGATCATTGGAAAATTCAGATATCATGGAAATTATTCCATTGCAGAGTTATCTAAAACATTATATATATTTTATCATTTTGCTAGCTTTTTCATTAGAAGTTTATTAGAATCAAGTAACCAAATTAAATGCTCTTTGCAATGTTGACAAAATTGCAGAAATAATATTAATGAATTTGTTTTAATATAATAATTGTAAACATTAAATTAAATATGACTAAAAACATTCTTACACACACACATATATATATGTATGTTTGTATGTATATGTATGTATTTCAAAGATTAATTTGTTAACTGCATGTTGCTTAATACCCACTGTATGTATGTATATGTATGTATTTCAAAGATTAATTTGTTAACTGCATGTTGCTTAATACTCACTGGGTAAATCATAAATATTACTAAAATATCTTATATTTAAACTTTTTTACTTTCAGTATGGTTTATAGTTACTTTTGAATTTGGTATAAGAATAAATATTATGTTTTTCTTTGCTGTTAATTTTCCTTCTTTATAAAATCCCATAAACAGTTTCATTTGCTTGCTTAAGAAGTTTATTCTTAAGCAAGCAATGATTTATTCATTCTTTGCCTTTATAATATTAAGGTAGTATTAGTTTTAGTGTAGTTTCAAATGAAAGATAATGCAATACAATTTATTTTCATTTTCAATTTGAAATCAAATGAACAATTTAAAAAAATAGCTATTTTTTATTAACTATGCAAGTTTACCAAGGGGGAAATATTTATGGCATCTAGGTTCCTGCAGTAAGGATTTTAGGTATATTTGAAACACTGAATACTAGTATGACCATCACACATCTCTACTTTTATAAAATGTTTTACAAATTCTTCATGTTTTATAAGGAAAATTACTTCTAAGACAATAAAAATTTGAGGCTTCAGACTTAGTAATTTGGTTTTCTGTCTCTTAAATAGTTTACATATTTATTTCCTACATTTATTATTATTTTTTTTTTTTTAATTTAAAACCTTTGTTCTTCATATTCAAAAAGTTAGCTCTGAGCAACAAACAAGCCTGTTTCTTTTTTAATTGTATATTAATTTTTTCCTACCATTTCCAATAAATATTTACTAAAGATGTTCTTAATTGGGAAACCATTTATAATTATATTAAAATTAAAAGTTTTCGGCTGAATAGTTTAATGGCAAAGTTCATTTCCAGTGTCAGTTTTTCATAAAAAAAATAAAATAAATTTTTTTTAAAAAAATTGCATTTTGAAGAACCTCATGCTTAACTTTTTTCATCTGGAAAAGATTCATTATCTCAGCTTTTTATAATTTGTTAGGCTTGAAACTTGATATATAGGTTCTCTTATTCCAAAGAAGCATTGTATAAGGAAAATTCTAACTTTATTTAATTTGAAATTTGTTAACATGTAATTAAAATTCCATTCCTAATAGAAGAAAAATGTGTGCTCCTGGCCAAAAATATTATCATATTTGTATTTAGGACATTAGTTTGATATGAAATCTTATCTTGATTTCTAAAGTATTATCCTGTGTTTTTGTTTGTGCTGTTGCTTAGTTAAAATGTTGTATGAAATTCCATGAGTTAAAGAAATATTTCAATATTAATTATTTAATATGTTCCCTTTATTACAGAGTAATCTGAAGGGTCACAAGAACATCATAGGATTTCTGGATAGCAGTATTAATCCTGCTGGCAGTGGTGTATATGAAATTCTTATGCTTATGCATTACTATAGAGGTTTGTAGATTACTTTTCATAAATATCATATATAAATATTTTGTATTACTTTTTATGTAATAGAAAATTCTTTTGACAAACCTCCGCTGTGAATAAAAATGTCTCTCAGCTAATATTATTGTACATTATAATTTTTTAAGAAAAGGTTATGAATCTATGAGAAATTATTTCTAATTTTTAATGAAAATATTGATAAAATTATTTTATAATGAATGTAAGCTATTAATGTTAATTGGAATAGTGTATATTTATATATTTAAACTTGATTTATTATAATAGAAAGGAATTTTAAAAAAATAGAAAAGAATTGAAAATCAACAGAAATTGCATACTAAATTAAAAGTCTAATTTTTATCTTAATAAACCTATTTCAAGTAAAATTTTAGAAATAAAACTTGCTTTTTAGTTAACCAAGATTACAATTCACAATAAATCTAAATGTATTTATGTCAATATTTCTATGCTTTACTTAATAAATTAATTATTACATACAACAGTATTTTTAATCAAATAACACAAAGTAAAAATACCCAACTAATCATCAATTGTGGAAGAATAAAAAAATCCTAATTTAATTTAAAACCATCCATACCTTTCACCAGCTAAACACAAATATCAAAACTTGAATTTTTCCATTTTATTCACTTTGAAAATACAATATCACCATTCATATTTTGCACTAGCTAAACACAAATATGAATTTTTAATTTTTGTTTACTTCAAAATTGTAACTTCATTTTTCTCTATCATAATTCCAAATATAAATCTTTCAAGCATATAAATGTTATAAAAAATGAAACATGTTTAAAGCTTCAAGTATTATTATAACTCCTAACAAATTTTGTACATGCACACATCAAGTTATGTCATAAACTCAGAGATTACATCAAAATCACAAGAATCTATAAGTTGATGCATTACAGTACCAGCTTCTAGGATTTAACAAAAATATAAGTGGAGTATAAAAAAACCAGTAAAAATGAACATTAACTATGCAGATTACTCTATTAACTCAGAATATCCATAAGTTTTTCTTCCAAAAATATAAATAAAAGGAAAAAGTATATTAAACTCTTCAAATTATGATTGTTTCAGTGAGATGAATAGAAAACTTCTTCTCCTTAATCATTTGCACTAAAAGAATTCAAACCTTTTATTTTTATCTGAATTCATATTCTAATCATGCTTTTATATATATATATATATATATATATATATATATATATATATATATATATATATATATATATATATATATATATATATATATATATATATATATATATATTGTGTGTTGTTCTTATGGGATTTAAATAAATAAAATTGTTTTAGTATTAATTAATTGAGAAAAGTTTACTTGTGTTAAATGATGAAAAAAAGTCTGATGTTACTCCTTGAAGTCCATTATGCTTGGTTGTTAACTTTGATTAACATTGCAGCCATCTGCTCACCTGTTTGGTTTCAAATCCCACTCTGGCTAGATTTTTTTTTTTTTTTTTTTTTTTTTTTTTTTAAAAAAATTTTAAATTCTAGTTATTTAGTTTTGGTACAAAACCAAACCCCACTGAGACAAATTATTTTAAACGATTTTATTTTTAGATGAAAATTCAAATCTTTAAAATTTTTCTCCCAGTCCAGATGAGTGAAAACAGGAATAATACATATTGGCTAGTAATTAACTCCTTTATTTAAAGAAAAGTTCTTCCTTAAAGCTCCTTAAAATATTTATACATAACTGTAATTTTATGATGCATATCAAGTAAATATCATCATGTAAAATGTATTTTAATTTAGTTATTAATTTTGTATGGTGGCATTCCATGTTTTTTTCTTTGTTGAAATAATTTCATGAAAGAAATATTTAACATTTAAAAAAATATTTTGTTGATTGATAGATGTCTTTATATTTTGTTCACTAATTCTAGTTTTCAATGTAACTTGATTAGGATAAAATAATTAATGAAAAATTTAATTCTCTCTTAATGCATCGTACATCTTCTGTTATCTAATTTTTTCTTTTTTATACTTAAAGGTATGAATTAATTCTCTTCAATTACCTATAATTAATTTTTCTTATCTAATCAGTACATAAAACTTTACAGTGACACTTTTACTTAAAAATGGAACAGCATTTATGTATTGAGACTAATTAAAAGCTGTAACTTGCTAATTTCCCAACATATTGCACCTTAAAACTAGTAAAAAGTAGTTAGAGTTGATATCATACTCTTAGCAAATAATCTAAAAAGATGCTTAGTTAAAAATGTATAAGTGAGAGAGAGAGAGGGAATTGATATGCTGCAGAGATAATTAATATTCTAAAAATTTTTTAAGAATATCAATTATCTCTGCAGCCTACCAAGTTTAGATGTCAAACTGATGGCTAATATGTCGTCAGTTCAAATTTTTTGACATGCTGAATAAAAATAACATGTTTTTTTATTGGCTACTGGGTGCATAAAATAAGTTGTATTTTTAGTGTTTTGCATTGCTGACATAACTTATTTTATGTAGAAATTGTTGTCTGAATTGCAACTTTTGAAACTACGGCTTTGGAAGTGAGTTTTCACCAACATGATGCTTTTTTTAACATTTTTTAAATTAGCCTTTAAAAATGAATTGTAAAATTATGCTCCAGATTTAGTATACATTATGTGTATCAAATTATGTATTTCTAAACTGTTTAAGCTATTCAACTTAACCAAACTATTCAAATTGCTTCTGAATCAAAGTTTTATCTCATTAAAATTCAGTGGGGTTAAAAATTAGCAACTCTTCTTTTATAACTAAAACTTGTAAAATATTATAAATTTATAAAAATATTCAAAATATATATTGCTTTTATTTGTAAAATAATAATTTAAGAAGTAAATAATTGTTGTATAACTTGAATTTTCTATTTTTGTTGTACCATTTTTCTTTTGAATGAAACTCTTAAATAACTGTATTGCATTCATTTTAATTCCTTTTAAGAACATTCAGTGTAAAAAATAAAATTTTACTTATATTTTATAAATTGTTAAGTAATATTTCTTACTGAAATTTCTTACAAGATGAAAAATGGTGGTTATAATATATAAAAACAAATGGTTGTATTTTTAACTCTTGATGTCATTTGCACATTTTAAAATATATATTTCCTGTAATTAATTCTTTAGTAATCTGTATCAATTGTTTAACACTCATAAATTAAAAGAGATTGAAAATTGATTTTAAAATAAAAAAATTTACTCCATTGAGCTCAAGTTAATGTTTTTGAGAACATTTAAGTGTTATAAATATAGCATTCTTTCCTCTTTATAGCTCTTTACATTAAATACATCTAGTATACAGTTAATAATTTTTAATTGACTTTTAGTGTAAATTCCTGTAGTCATTTTGCACAACCTACAATTCAACCATTGTGTTCATTGTATGGCATGAATTGTTCATATTAAAGCATGCAATTACTAAAGTTGAAATTTTTTGTATGACTTTTTTTTTCTCTCTTTTTTTGTGAAACATCTTGAATTGGTAATTAAGCACTTCATGTTGCATCATTTTGTAAATTATTTCAGTATTATTGGCTTGAACATTTGTAAATATTTAGTTAAGATATTGCTGTTGCATGGACTAGTATATTTCACTTTATTAATATTATTGGATCAAATTATGAATTTCAAAGCAATTTTTTCCTTCCAATTGGGTGAGTGCAAAAGTTGTACCCATTTTTATAACCCATAATTGAGGGGAAATAAATACAAAATGATAATTACCTATGATTGTGCATAATTCCCGTTTCAATCTATGAGTCCTTGTCATCTCGTAGGAAATGGATCCCTTGCAGGTAAAATTCCAGCAGTTTCAAATAGAAAATTCTTGACTGGCATGTTTTCAGAACATCAAACATTTTCTGACTATAGAAAATATTCAACATGTGAAATAAATGATGGTCAGTTGATGCCAAGTCGGGAGAATGTGCAGTGTGAGGTAACCTCCAACTCAAGACACATTAACGTTCAGTGAATAGTAACAGCAGCATATATATAGATGATCATGATGAAGAAAAATTCTGTGACAATTTATGAGACCTGGCAATTTTGTTATCAGAGTTGAAAGTAGCCTAAATGTAGGCAATAGAAGAGAGCATTGATGATTTTATTGAGTTGCAGGACCTCTCAATTAATTATTTTCTACTTATACCCCACCTCACATTCCATGTCTTATTGAGATGAAGTTCATCATTTAAAATCAATGCAAGGAAGTCAGAAGACTGGCACAGTCCCACAATATTTTACATTGTGGTTATAACCTACTTATCATTTCTTGGCTCAATCTGTGTTAACAAGGTATCATTTTTGTATCTAGAAAACAAAAAGACATAGATGGTAATTTGGTCATTGTGTTGATTAGTAGTCAGATTTTGTAGATATTTTATTCAACTCAGACAACAATGTGTCATGTGCTTCTTCTTTGAAATTTTGTTTTTCAGTTTATTTATTGTGAGACACAACTTATTTATATATTAACGATTCAAATGTTTGAATGGTCAATGGCTTCAGTCATTCAAACATGTGTGGCATCAATTACATTACAAATTTACATGCCCAAAAATAAGTAAAAATTTTGCATTTATCCAATATAATATCTCAGTTTCAGTTAATATTTTTAATAACAAATGTAACTTAATCTTTTTACAAGGTCATGTTCTTCAGCTCATGAATGACCGGCTGCAATCTGGATTTTCTGAACCTGAAATTCTGCAAATATTTTGTGATGTGTGTGAAGCTGTTTCAAGGCTACATCACTGTCAGACTCCTATCATTCACAGGGATCTTAAAGTAAATGCCATTTCATTCCATTCACATGTGGAAATATTTTATTATATTTTTATTAACTTTTCTATAGTTAAAAAATGGGTTTATATATATATATGTGTGTGTGTATGTATATATATATATATACCTAAACACACACACAAAGCCACATATAGGTACACAAATCAGTATTTTTTTAATAACAATGTATAGCCTTAAAAAACATAACGAATGCAATTATAATTAGAATAAAAGTTCTTGAAAATTGTAAAATGTTGTGGATTTTTAAATAGAAGTTACCACACTATAAACAAGACAATTTAAATTTTTTAAAACTGACTTTTCCTTATGAAACTTAAAAATCAATGCTTATATATATATGTGTGTGTGTGTGTTTTTTTTTTTTTAATTAATCACTATGTATCACTGCATTTATTAATCTACCTGATGCAGAATTAGTACAACTCCTGTGAACACCTGGAATTTGAAAAAAAATTTTAAAGGCCCTTGTGTAATTCCTCTAACTTTGATTTGACTCTTTGAAAATTGTGAACTTCTCCTAGAATTTCTATCCTGATGCATTTGTTTTTTATTAGAAAATATAGTTTTTTTTAGTTTTTATTTAATATTTTAAAATTTTCAATTAAATTCCTCAAAAACCTAAATGAGTGTTATCTCTTAATGTTACCACTAAATAGCAGCATGATCAATATTAGATTGTTGTATTCATTACTGTTGACTAAAAGATTCGATTTACCGGTAATAACTTCATGATGTTCCATATGAATATCTAGTCAAGATCATATGTAATATCTAGATTTATGTGTGTAAAGTAAAGATAGTAGTCACACATCAATATGATTGTCATGTGACAGGTGATTTTAATTTCTTCTTTTTTTATTTGTTTCTGTTTTCTTTATATTGTATTGCTGCTAACTGTACTGATTTTATCAGGTACTCTTTATTTTTCATCATTTCTCCTGATTTCCAGATAATGTGAAAAATCTACTGATTTATGGCAATTTCAATGAAAAACTTAAAAACAGCCAAAAATATTGCTGAAAAACTTTATTGAGTTGTTTTAGTAGCTTAAACAATCAACAGATAGTGTGCGTATGGAGTTTAATAGGACGTGCGGGTGTCTGTTGATCAGGCAGAGCTCCCGTGCAGAATGCACATATCTATAATATAAATTTAAAATAATTCTAAATCTATTTGTCTTAATATGTAGATTATTCAGTAATAAATGGGTTATTATTTAATCTTTAAGAGAAAATTGATTGAAAAGTAAATTAATATTTTAAATATTGGAGGTTTTCTTCAAACATTTCATGACAGTTTGCATACTAACCTGAAACACATATCTATAAGCATCTAACCCTATACACTAACCTGAAACACAGCCATTTATTTAAATTCCAAAAAAAAGTTACATCTTCAGGTAAAGCTTGTCTTTGTTTACTATGAAAATTACAATTCTTGGGTATGTATGATAAAATTAATATATATACTACCCTTTTGAACATTCTGTTTTAAGCAAAAATGTTACTAGTATTTTCTACCAATTTTTTTAAAACCTTCAAGGTTGACAGATATGATATTGTATAAAATTCACTGAATATTAATATTTAAGTATGAAGTTTTTTAATTAAATATACTTCCCCTATTTTCTTTGGTTAAAATTGCGTAAAATTATTTAATGAAAATTCACCATGCCATGATTTTCTTGGTGAATTTTCATTAAATAATGATGTCTTTCTAATGTCCTTTCTATGATCTGTAGACTCTGAAAAAGCCACACTAAAATTGGCTTTTGCATGGTTCAGAAAAAAAAACAAGAATTTCATATTTTTATTGAAGAATTTAAATTATTATAACCAACTATACGATTTTAAGATTGTATTGATGAAATTTTCCCCATCTTATTAAAGATACTTTTTATTTTAACTTACATTCAAATAGACAAAATTATTGTCACTTATAGAAAGTAGTTAATTTATTACTCTAGTAGTTAAGCATCTGTTGAATGTGGTTCTGTAAACAAAAAATTGATGTTAGAAAATTTAAATAATTAATCAATTATGTCAAAGTTAATCATTGATTATCACATTTCAGTATATTGTTGACATGTCCAAAACATAGGATGTGTCAACAATATAATAATTAGCGAAGACTTAAGAGTTGTGCTGCTTTTGCCAGCCAAAAGTATAAATTTAGATGAATTAAAACAGGAAAAAAGCAGTCAATAATAAAAGCAAAGAAAAAAAAAACACTTTGAAGAAATTGAAGTGAAACTAAAAAAGGAGCATTTTGAAGATCACTTAAATGAACTTGAAAAATCTGCCACAAAATATGCTGGTGAAGCTGAAAGAACTTGTAAATTTTCATTGATTGCAAAAGCAAACGTGTCATTGTGGTGCTTCAGAGAAGCAACATTTGTTGCTGTGTATTAATAAGGAATTAAAAATGAAATCTTTAGAGGTGGAAAGTTTCCATTTTCTAAAATCAATATTTTGTTTATATAAATAACCAGGAAATGTGAAAATCTATTGAATGATTAAAGAAAGGACTAAAATATGGATGTGATACTATGGTTTTGAAAGTAAACAAAGGAAAAATTTAGAGTTTTTTTTTTTTATTAAATAATAATTAGAAAAAAGTCTTTATTTAATAGTTATATTTGTTTTCAAAAATTATATTTAAAAAGAGTTTGTTATACACACCTTGAATTATTCAATAAATTAATAGATAGAAATTTATTGAAGTTGTTTACAAACTCTAAAGTTACCCATAATTTTATACAATGTATAAGTAAGTAATGCAAAAACTATTGACTATTCAATTTTTTTTTTCTGTTATGGCTGTAAATTCATTGAAGGCTTTTAAAGTAATCATTTAATATAATTAACTAACTTAAATAAAATAATATTCTCATTAATTTTTGCAATTATTTATTTTTAATATTTACTAATATAATTGAAAAGTGTTGCATCTACATAATTATATAATATTTAATTAAGAACAATTTTTAAAATAAAATTAAAAAAAAAACATTTGACATAAATATTGATATTTTCTGGAATTTATTGATTTGACTCCTAGAATCCCTGTTGGTTATGTATTACCTATAATATAATGTGTGTTTTCATATTTGTTTTATAATTAGTAAAAATAAAATAATCTGTAAGTAGTCGATCATGAGGTAGAAAATGTTTTTATTTCTAAAAAAAAATTGGTAAAGCAAATCTTTAGGAAACTCCATTGGAGAAAATGCCAAGTTGGCAGCTGAATTCATGGTGCTCTGACCTTTGATTCAACTATTCATGCAGTCAATTTTTACTTATGAGTTAAAATAAACTTGCAAAATAATCGTGAAGGCTGTAGCAGATTTAGCTTAACTCAGAGTGCACCACTCTCATGCCTGCTACATTACACCTTTAGTCATATAAATGACTGGGAACATCTTTTCAATTGCCCCTTTTTTATTCATGTTCGCTCTGAAGATTATTTTGGTACTTCCTGCAAGCTTTACTTCAAGTCATACTTGACTTCAAGACAAATTATGTCTGAAAAGACATTTGCGATTGTAATTTTTAAAAAAAAATTCTTTAGTCTTGGCTGCTTGTATTGGATGCTCTATAAGTTCCAATCTAATGAACATTTTTCTGGAAAAATTTACTATTGTGCAACAAACAACAATTGATGTTTTATTATCAATCTTAAAATCAGACCTGGTGACAATTCTGGATCTTTATTTATTGCAAAAAGATTTGTAGCTATAACTACTTCACAGAAATGTAAGAACTACTCTTCTGATCATAGTGAGAGTGAGTTCCCATTGTATTTAAATTATTGATGCCAAAATGCTTAATTCTAATAAACTATTTCCTATCTCTTTTTGGCCAACCTATGTGGTGTCCATTTCGTTAAAGTGGACATACCTTCACATCCACTTTGGTATGATCTACATATATCTAAAATCAATCCATTTTCTCAATTTTGACAATTGGACACTATTTCAATAATTTTTCAAGGACTCTATTTATTATATTGCTGTCAGTAATCTTCATATTTACCTGTATCCAAAGATGCATTTCATACTACAGTATATGTTGTGTCCAAGGTTTTGCAAACATTGGGTTCCCTTGCTGACAAAAGATATGATATCAAGTTCTCTTGGATTCTTAGTCACATAAGTCTTGATGGTAATGAAAGACTAGTACAGCTATTAAAGCTGCATTGACTTCTTTTCAGTCATTTGTCTCCTTTTGTTGACATTAGAGAGGGTGTAAAAATGCATTTATTCCCTCTGTTAAGAGTTTTGCTGTCATGATATGCTGAAGTAAGAGTAAATCACCTTTTCATATCAGACATATGTTTCACACATTGTCACCTGTTTCTAAATGAACTAAATCCTTGGTGTGAAATGTATGATGAAGGATTTATTGTCTATCATGTTTTAACAACATAAATAGTTTTTAACCCTTATGGTAGTACCTTTTTATATTAAAACTTTATTTGATTGTTAGAGAGCCATATCACAGAAACTTGTGTTATTATATTTGTAAGCTATTTTATTTTTTCTATTTAAATTTTAATTTAAATGTATACTAAAAGAAATTTGTATTAAGATTTTAACCTTGCTAGTGTTTAAAAACAAGAGATTACTTTTTAAAACTTAAGTTTTAATGCAGCTTATCCTTTTGGAGGGGGGGATTTTGTATCAGGAAAGCCAATTAACCAACTAATAGATGATTTATTTTGAACATATCCAGTAGAAGTTATGAAGTGGGAAATACATCACACTTGATCTCTATATATAATTTTATAAACTTAATACTATTTCTGAATTTTTAAGATCTGAATTTGAAAAAGTATCTAGTTATAGTGACACTTAAAGAGTAATCATTTTAACTATCATATAACCAACCTATGGCTGAGTGGTTAGTGCTTCTGACTCCAAAGCTGTGGGTCCTGGGTTCGAATCCCAATTAGGGCATGGATGTTACTTTCCTTCTCTGTCCATTCTTCTACATGATGTATGAATGTGGCCCACCCTATAAACAGATTTGTGGTGGTACGGCGTGGGCAACGCTATTCGCCTCTGTAACTTGGTTCACAGGTGCCCGTTGGGTAACGACAAATGAGTAGCAGTTCCTGGCCTTGTTGTGGCATAGGGTTCATCACCCAAGTACCCGCCGTTGGGGGAAAAAACTATCATATAATTGAACTATTTGATCCTGTTATTAAATTAATAGATCTGTGATGTTCTTATACTAAAGAATAGTGATTTTTGTATTAAAGTCATAATATTGAGTCATGTTATGATTATATTAGGTTATGTTAGGTACTTCTAATCTACAGCAGATGTTTTATTAAAAAATAACTACTGAATCTCGGTAGTTATTGACGTGGAATGTATTGTAATTGCTGGGTCTAACATTATGTTAGTTCTGAAAATAATTTTAAACAATGTTTTCTTAATGCAAAGTCTGTAGTGTATATTAGATTTAAAAATATTTTTTATGAATTCAAATTCTAAAATTTTAAACATGTAAATATTTTGATTGCAATAAAACCACGAAATATTTTTATTTTAATAATAATTACTTAATTTATTTTTCCATTAATATATCTATTTGTATGTTAATTAAGGTGTTTTTGTGTTAATAATGCACAAATTTTCTTTATGTTTTAACAACATTTGCATTTATTTTAACAGGATTTTTATTTTTCTTGAATTTTAAGATATCAATTTACAAACTTTTGACTTGATAAATTATAGAATTATAATTTTAAATATAATGACTGTGTAAAGACTTGAGAGTAAAAATTAAATAGGAAAGATGCTATATCAACATCGTAAATTATTTTTGATTGTTTTTTTGTGATCATGTAAAAAAAAATTTCTGAAATTTACTAAAGTTATGTTTTGGTTCATATTCACTAAGGATAACATTAAACCAAATGTTTTTTATTAATATTATTAAAAGAAATTGAAGAAGGAATGCTTATGAGTAAATACTTATAGTTGGAATTCTCTTTCTAGGTTGAAAACATACTTCTTAGTGATAGTGGAAATTATGTGCTCTGTGATTTCGGGAGTGCTACAGCAAAAGTAATCAATCCTCAAACATATGGGGTTAACCAAGCTGAAGAAGAAATTAAGAAGTATTTATAAAACTTCTTAAATTCATTGTTATAAATTAAGAAGTTATTTATAAAAATTGCTTTTTTAAACATTAATTTTTGAGAAAATTTTATTACTAAAAAAATTCTTGGTTGGAAAGCGCTTCATTTCTAATCTAAACTTACAGAAGTTATGTTTTTGATCGTAATGATTTTTTCCCCCAGATATTTAAAATTAATGAATTACTGCTTTCTGTTATAGGAGAAAATCATCTTTTAACTTTTTATAAAATAATCCATTTCTTTTAATACTCTTAATAGTAATACTCTCATAACGGGCTCATCTAGTAGGACTTTGAAGCTTTAAATTAAACTCTTTGGCCCGATAGCCCATGTGGGCCAAGGCCTACAATATCCATCTGTTTTCCTGACTCAGAGACTCTGGGTGCAAAGTACATGTTCCAATTAAGTAGTAAGCTTAATGCGAAATCCCAAGTATTTAATTCCCAAGCAAATATAATGGATATATAAGAAAGCCTTTTTTAATGATTGGAATTTTTAAATTTCTTTGTTCTTCAGATAATTCTAAAAAAGATCAGAAAGTTATGAGACTGGAAAAGATACCTTTTTGGTTGAAAACTTCTCCTTATATTTTGAGTACCTCTCTAAAATATCATATTAAAACATTTGAAGAAAGCAAACCTAAATCAGTTGCAATGTTAGATACAACCTTATATGTGTATGATTTGTATTTTGGTGGAAATGATGAATGGATCTTTTGAGTTATAGTCATGCTGTAACTATTTAAAAAGTGGTGTATTTAATTTGAGGAAACAGATCTTATTGCAGGTAGTTTGAGAAGTTATTGATAAAAAATGAATTCAATGGTGGAAAGATAGAGCATATTCAACAGTTAAAGTTTTAGGTTTGATGTCCAGGGAAAGATGAATTGTCGTTGGGAGTTAAAGGGTTATTAAAGTCCTAGGAAAGATTGCAAAATATTTATTGTGTTTTACAAACAGAGAAATTAAGAGTTTTTATCCTATTGGTTTGATTTCATCATTTGTTATTCATATTAAATTGTTGTTACAGGAAATTTGTTAATCTGGCTGTGATTGGGATGAGTTTACCAGATAATTTGCAAGAAAAATGGATGTAGAGAAACTGAGAATTTATGTAACTATTTAAAAATTTTGTTTCTTGGATTGTAAAAATGAACAGGTAGGTGTACACGTGCTTTGTGATGCATCATTAAGAGCATATGGAGCTGTAGTTCACTTAGTGTTTTTTCTTGA
Source organism: Latrodectus elegans (assembly GCA_030067965.1). Classification (NCBI taxonomy): domain Eukaryota; kingdom Metazoa; phylum Arthropoda; class Arachnida; order Araneae; family Theridiidae; genus Latrodectus; species Latrodectus elegans. The sequence continues at coordinate 194,038 of CM057822.1, forward strand.
TCGTGGAAATTGTAGTCTCATTTATTGTGTCAAAGAGCAGAGTAGCTTTGAAGAAATTGACTTTGCTGCATCTAGAATTATTAAGTCTTGTAATGGGTGCTATAGAACTGGAAATTAATTTAAGACTATATTTAATCGTAAAATTGAAAGAATAGTCTTGTGCAGCATTCAACTATTCTGTTGTATTAGATTAAAGGTTGTGCGAAGAGAAGAAATTGTAGAACAGTTGTAGAAATTTAGTTGAGATAGAGTCCTGATGATTGGTGTTATTGTTCATCTTAAGATAATCCGGCAGATTTGTTGATAAGGGGAGTTGCTGCTGTAAACTTGATGAGAAATGGTGGTTAGGTCCTGAGTGGTTGCAAATGAATAATAAAAGTTGTCATAAGCAGATTTTGAAAACTTCTGCGAATGAAGGTGTAGAGGTATTAAAAGAGAAAAGGGGTTAACCTGTGAAAACTTTTTTTGCTAAATTAGAGTTGGTTGAACTTTGGAATAAAGTTTCCAATAGTAGTAAGTTGAAAACAGTTGTTGTATGATGCTTGAGATTTATTAATAATGTTAGCGGGAATAGAATTTCAACTGTATATTTGCTGACAACTGTATTAAGAAAAGCTCTTGATTTTATAATAAAACATGTAAACATGCTAATTTTACTACAAATATCGAATTTGGTGAAGAAAAAGTGTTAAGAAATGGTTCTTTATATTCATAGAGTCGTTTTTTAGACAATTACGGCATGCTCAAAGTAGATGGTTGTTGGAGCAATGCCAATTTGCCAAAGACTGAAACATTTCCCAATAATTTTGCCAAAAGCACATCCAGTTACACAATTATTGGTGAATTTTATCATTTAAAGTATTTATACACAGAGGTATACAGTTAATAAACTCTGCTGTGAAACAAAATTATTGGATTTTTGGAGCAAAATCTGCTATTCACAAAGAATCAAAAAAATGTGTTACTTATATGTGATTTCATTGTGAATTTTCAAAACAGATGATTTGAATCCATTCCTGAAATGTGGTATTGACTTTTACTGGCTATTCTTAATTAGTCACTGTCGAGAAAGAGGAGTGAAACCTTCAAAAATATGTGTGTGCTTATTCCTGTGTTTCCTTTTTTTAACAATAGCTGTTAACTTTGAATTTGTCAGTGATTTAAGTGCCAATGTATGTATAACAGCATTAAAAATATTTATGTCACAGTAAAGAAAACCAGTGAAAATCTTCACTGATTGTGTTACGAATTATATTGGTGCAAAAAAATGTTTATAAGCTGCAGCAATCAAATCAACAGATAAGTAAGCAAAATGTTAAATGAACTATGAATGTTCTATCTGCTCTTCATTTCAGAGGTTTTTACAGGGCAACTTGAAGTGGCACGAGACGTGTTATAGGGTCGCAGATTTTTTCACAAGAAGGAATTTATTTCTGTTTTGGTAAAAATGGAAGCAGTGCTTAGTTCCCAATCTCTAGTTGCATTTTCTGAAAACTCAAATGATTTTTCATTCTTCACACCTCGACATTTTTTTATTTGTTCAGATTTTAAAAGCAATCCTGAACTTTGTGTTAAAAACTCGAAAATTCTAACTGGTCATCACTGGAGATTACACGCTCAAATTTACCAGTTATTTTGGTCAGTCATAGATTAAGGATTACCTCACACAGTTGCAAGTGTGCAACAAGTGGAAAACTCCCATGGAATACATATGAGGGAACAATATAGTGCCTATAAAAGAAGATAGTTTAACACCATCTAAATGGAAAATGGCCAGAATCATTAACTCCTACAAAGGTCATGATGGTATGGTAAGAGTTGTGAGCTTGAAAATTGTGCATTGGGTGAACTAAAATGACCAATACATAAATTGGTCAAACTTCTTAATGATAAAAATTGATTTTACTATTTTTTATTTCATTTTATTTATTTTGAGCAATAAGTAAGAGTTGCGTATTTTATTTTATATCTGATGTTGTTATATTAATATTGTATTAAAATTTTAATTTACTTCTGTTTTGATGATGTGGTCATGGAGTCATGGGATGTTAACGTTAATGATTACACAAAGAGATAGTGCTCTTGTTACTCTGTTTTTTCTTGTATATATATATATGTATGTGTATGTATATATAAATATATATATATATATACGAGGGTCACTCTGAAATTTTTTAAACACAACTAGGTTTTTAAAGATATACTTACGCTAAACAAGTTGAAGTAAGTCAGTAAAAAATCGTATTCTGTGTTAAAATACTTTGTATTTTAAAAATAAACCGTTATTTTTATTTTGTAAATTCTCGTCTACAAGTATCTCAAAAATTTCATAGTAACCCTCATATATGTGTGTGTACGTATATATATATATATATATATGTATATGTATATATGTATACATATGTATATGTATATATATATATGTATACATATGTATATGTATATATATATATGTATACATATGTATATGTATATATATATATGTATACATATGTATATGTATATATATATATGTATACATATGTATATGTATATATATATATATGTATACATATGTATATGTATATATATATATGTATACGTATGTATATGTATATATATATATATGTATATATATATATATATATATATATATATATATATATGTATACATATATATGTATATATATATATATGTATACGTATGTATATGTATATATATATATATGTATACATATGTATATGTATATATATATATATGTATATGTATATGTATATATATATATATGTATACATATGTATATGTATGTATATATATGTATGTGCATATATATATATTGTGGATAGTTTTGAATAAAATTTGTATGTCAATAAAAATGTTCAAAAAATGAAATCTATTAGGTTTTGTTTGGTAAGTTTTATTATTCTTTCAAAAAATAACGAAAGTTTTCTACATCAATAAATTTCAAACCTTGTATCAAAGTTATTGATGACTTATGAGAATACATTGCAGTATTATCATTTATGTGCTGTCATTTATATTCAAAAGATTGCTGAGTAAAACTATTTTGTCTTTTATCAATTTCTAACTGTTTTTTGTTTTTATCGATTTCTTAAGTCTTTTAAAATATGAAAGTATAGCTTTTAATTTTTTTGTATCTTATTTAAATCGCCGTAATTGCTGCAAGCATATGTATACACTTAGCTAAGCTAAGGTGTTAATTACCTCAACTGTATATGCACACTTTCCAGAAGTGCACTTATCTACAGTGCATCAGTAAAGCAAAACCCATAACTTTTGAATGCAGTAGAATGATTTTGATGTTTCCAGTTTTAAACGAAAGGGGAAATTTATTGAGGGGAATATTTCTTGTAACAGGGAAAACTAATTTTTTCTGAATGTTATATTATGTGTATAATGTGCAAAATCTATTCGATAGGGAGGCAATTTTGTATTTACAGGTATTTAATTTTGTATTTACAAATTTTGTATTTACAGGGAAAACTGTAACTTTTTCTGAATGTTGTATTATTTGTATAATGTGCAAAATCTGTATTTACAAATTTTTTTAATAATATATTAGTAGAATAAATAATATTTCTCCATTCTTTGTATTGTTTACTATGATGTGAAAATAGTGTTTGTATAATTTTCATACTATAAATATTCATACTTTTGTTTACTAGGTATACTACTTTATCGTATAGAGCTCCTGAAATGATAGATTTATATTGTGGAAAGTCTATAACAACTAAAGTTGATATATGGGTTTGTATATATTAAATGTTTTTAACTATGATGAAATACATAAAAAATCATTTTAGTCATATGAAAATCAATTTTGATGCTATAGTCCACTTTATTTTGATTCCAAGTTATGTTACTACAAACTTAGAATTTTAAAAACCAACAATTTAATATTTTATTAGCTTTTATATATGATACTGACAATGTATAAGACATCTACATTCTAAAAAATGTATCTAGCACTGTTTTTTACAAAGTATGAAACATGAGAATTATGTTTCATCAAGCATTGCATATAATATATTTAGACAAAGTAAGTAAAAGAGGCTATGATCAGCTTATTTAAAAGACATTCCTCAAAAATATATACGTTATTGGCTGTAACTCCTTCATTTACAGTGTATTTTGTATTTAGTGTTTTTTTTATACAACATATAATTTTTTTTTTTATCTTATTCCTTTTTATATATATAGCTCAGCATGCCGGTAATTCTTGTTAAACAAATTTATTGATACCACTTATTTTGTTGCTCCTAAATGGAAGGAATACTAGTAGTAGATTCAGAACATTAAGGATGAATAAAAAGATAGTACTTCTTGCTATGTGATGCTTTTGAAGAATTGAGGATTATTTCATACCTTAACAAACTGTTATGTATTATACCACAAAATGATATGGTGTGTGTGTGAATTATTGTTTAATATGTATGTTTGACATTCAATAATGTGTCTAGTATTTTCTAGATTGCTTAACTACAAACATATGAGTCACTATTAAAAATAAAGTTTTTCAATAATTTTATATTCTATGATAAATTTGCTTGAGATGTCTTCCAAAATTTCAGGCAAAACTAAAATTTTTTTTTTTTTTTTTTTTTTTTTTTTTACGTTTACATTTATTCTTGAATTTTTATTTATCCCTTATAAATTCAGTTACTTGTAGGTTTCAAAAAGGTTTCCATAGTTTTATTTAGCATTGCTTGTAGTATATTTTAATTTTTTAATGATATCAGAAAATATAGATTTTAGTATTTCATTTTTATAACAAATTTGTACAAATTCTGGAAATTTTAGTTGATTTCTGGAAAAAAAGTGAATGACTTCTAAAAATTTGAAAATGCTTTTTTCCTCTTTTAGTGTTTTTTATTTTATTTTGAATAATATTAATTTTACAGCAAATGATTTTCCTTGAAATTTTTAAGGAAATGAATCAAAATATTAAAATATTTTATGATGGCTTATCCAGTTATAAATAAAATTATAGTAGGCAAATAAATGCAGGCAAGGATTTTATTAAGAAACAGACCATTTGTGTGCATATGTGCTAGCAGGTCCTGATAAGCTATGATATAGAGTCATTCAAATTGACATTGTTGTCAAATTAGTCTAAAAGTAGCCTTCATGTAGCCATTCATATTTGTATGCAATGCATATGTGTGTATTATACTGCCTTTGATTTCAAAATCAATTTCCATTAAGTTTTTATTTAGTTTGTTTCAGTCTATTGTGACTGAAGAATTATTTAAGGTCAATATACTCTTTTTTAAAAATGTGCCAGAGAGAACTTGAGAATCAGAAATGCAGTCCATTCACATCCATGATATTTCAATTATAGAAGTTTTGTTTGAAATTAACATGTAATAAAATTAAAAGAAGTTATATTCTATCAAATTGAATGTTACTATGTATATTTTTCAATAAAATTATTATTTTACAAATAAAATCAGTATATATTTTCCGAATTTTTACAAAGATAACCTTTTATTTTTATTGTAGAAAAAGCAGCTTTCACTTTTTAAAAAATTTGTTAAATTTCACTTTGACAAATTGATAATTAATTTAGTTAAAACATGAATAGTTAAATTTGTATTAACTAATTATGAAGTTCGATCCTCATTATATGCCTGATTTCAGAATAATTTTGCCACCCTCTGTGTAATTTAGAATAGTTTAGATAAAATTTAGAAAATAATTTATCGGGTCAAAATGCAAAAAAGTAGCTATGAATAAAATATAGTTAATAACTAATTATTTGTATTATTATTAAATAAACAAGTGCAACTATAGAGTTGAATACCTGTGTTTCTGAATATTTTAATAATAATATAAATTATGTTAAAATGTTTTAATATCATGAATACAATTTTATTTTTGCTGTATTCACTTTCTTTAAACTGTATCAGCAATATAATAATTAGCAAACGTTTATTTCTTTCTGATCCCAGACATTAGATGAAGAAAAATAGAAAAAGATGACATGGAGTATGGAAAAAACTCATAGTCTATTCAAGGAAATTCGTAAACTTGAACCCCCGCCCTTCAAAAAACGTTCTGAAGAAGTATTAGCAAATTAGAAAAATGTTAAATTGTGCTTAGGAAGCTGAAGGAACTGATAAATTGATATGAATTGCAATGTAATTTCATTGGGAGTCTTCAGAGAAACAAAAATTACTTTTAATAATGTATTAAAAATATAACTTGTTGATTTATTAAATGAGTTTGGTGTATACATATTATGTTCAAATAATTTAAGGGAATTCAAAAATAAACATGAGGAAAAATAATTTTATAAAAATATTGTTTAAAAAAAATAGACTATTTAAAGTAAACTTTTGTCTGAGTAATAATTTTATTTCTTCAATTTTGTTTAAATATTCCAAAATTAACTAGTTTTTTTATACATCATATATGTTTAAAATAAATTAGTTACAGCAGTTGTGTGGTTTTAAATGAGTTTGAAAGTAAACAGGAAAATTTAGTATTACTTTTATTAAATAATTTGAAAAAAAGTCATCCTTAAAATTAAATCCAATAGTTGTGTTTATTTTTTGAATGAGTATATTTATTTGAAAAAAAAAAGTTATTATATGCATCTTGAAATACTCAATAAACTCTTATGTATTCTAATGAAAATGTTTAAAAATTCTAAAATTAGCCATTATTTTGTACAATATATAATTCAGTAATGTGAAAAATGGTTATTTAATTAAAAAAAAATTCTTTTATAACTGTAAATTCATTGAAGGCTTCTAAAATAATTATTATATATAATTTTATCTTAAACAAAAAATATTCTCTCTAATTTTTACGATTAGTTATTTCAGTTATTTGAAATATAATGGAAAAATGTTATGTATACATAATTATAAACATATTTGGTTAAGAACAATTGGTAAAATAAAATGCAAAAAAAATTAAAATGAATGCCATTATTTTCTGGAATTTTTTTCAACCCTTGAAACCTGTACAAACCCTGCTAGTGTCATGTTTAAATAATGTATACCGCTGCATTTTATAATACTGATTAATTTAGACAATTATGTAAAACTTACATGCTAAGAGTATCTTGATTGTTAAGATAAGATTTTTCTATTAAATTGATTATACATTTAATAGAATATAATTATATAGATACATAAAATTAAGATTCATACTAAAAATGTATTGATAAGACAGAAGCAAGTGTATATTACTGTTTAAAATAAAGAAAATTATAAAAAAAATTAGCAAAACAGCTATAAAAGAAACTATTGAAAATTTTACAAAAAATCAATTTACTTAAAAATTATGTTTTTTTAATCAAATACATGTGATTATGGAATATAGAATAGTATTTTTTAGATTATAATTATTTTTATAGATTTTGATATTTTTCCTGTCATTATTAATTTTTTAACTATATATTATTATTAATCATTCAATAAATATTGCCTTTGATATACTTTTACCAACATTAATTTATTTAATATTGGAACTGATAAAAAAAAAAGGATATGAGTAGGTTTTAGGTAATCAAGGAAATTTGAATTATTTATAAAGAAGTTGAGAATTACTTTTTTTGTGGAATCCTGGGTTTTTAATAATTTCTGTGATATTTATCAATAATATTAAAATCATGCAATCTGGCTTATTAAATTAACAAGCCTTTTGGGCTAATTATTTATCACACCCAATACAAATACAACATTATTTTTCATGATACTCTCACTCGTAATTAAAATATAGTTAATAGAAAAAATAATTGAAATCTGGCAATAGGTATTTAAAGAAAGTTGTTAAAATACAAGAAAATAACAATGGGCTACAGAGCAAGATGGCTGGTTATATTCTTAATGGTAAATTTTCGAAATTAGAAACACATACTAATCATTAAAATTTACATTTGCTTTATAGGCTTGACTGCTGCCTCCTACACACTTAGTGACTGCTCACTTGTTGAAGAGACTAAGAGATTTGTTTCCAATGTTATTGCCTCTGGCTGGGAGATAGTTTTTCAGTGGATCCCTAGCCACTGTGGGGTGCCTGGAAATGAGCAGATGTGTTGGCTAAAAGTTGCTGTAAGCTGCCTCAGCCCCTGTTTCCACTAACTGCCCATCAGTTTAGTTCTGAGGCTAGAGGTGAAATTGACCAACACCTAGAGCAAATTTATGCAGCACTTTCAGCCGATAAAAAGTGGAATGCTCTTATGAAGTCGCCTGTCCCGATGGATTTTCCTCGTGCAGTTTTTACTGTAAATTTTCGACTTTTAACTGGACATGACTTTTTGTGTAAGCATCTACACCGTGTCGGTGTAGTTGCTGATGATATCTGCCCCATTTGTTTGTCGGGTGAATCTATGGACTTAGATCATTTGACAACTTGCACAGCACTTGCTTTTATTACTTTTGACTCTGAAAACTTTACCAAGGCTGAATTTTATTGGGCCGCCAGAAGTCTTATGGCAGATAAATGCCACTGACTGATGTAGGAAAAAAAAAAAAAAACATTTGCTTTATAAGTAATCTGTATTTTATACACTTTTCTTTGCTTGCAAATATAATTAGCATAAGTTTATATAGTTTTTAAAAAGAATTTTTTACTTTTAAGACTGCAACATTTTTTAAATCCACTGTATAAATGTTTTTCATGATATTTTTATTGAAGTGTAATTTCTATTTCATATGATGAGTTGATACCAAGTTTCAGTATCAGAAAATTCTTATTCAGTGTAATTACAATATCAAGTTTTAACTCTTAATATTCCAATAGCTTTGTCAGAATAACATAAATTTGAAAACTTTTGTTGAAAGGAACCAAAAATCAAAAAAATTTAATCACATATTACAACTGCATGTATACATTCAACATCAAGATTTGTTACTCCTTACTATAAAGATTATATATTTCAGTTAACTACTATAATATTTGATTTCAGTAAATTCATTGTTACTTAACATTGTTCAACTATTACAATTTAAAACAATCACTTAATTATATAACATTCTAATTACAAACAATATCTATTGAATTTGGCCAATTAGACATACCTGAATTTTGCTTTGTGAAGTAGAGTAACTGAATTCAAAAGCAATTTTGTTTTTAAATAAATTTGACAATACTGCTTTTATTTTCCTAATTTATTTTTTTTAAAGTTTATTTACTCTTTTGATTTCCAAAAATATTATACCATCATAGACATTGCATTTGAAAAAAAAGTAATACAATTTTAAACACCACACGATGTTGAATTGTGATTGTTATGGATGTGAATAAAAATAATCATAACATGTGAAGCTTTCAAAATTTGATTTCTGTTATTTTTAGCCATTTAAAATGTATTGTAAAAATATCTTTTACAGGCCCTAGGATGTTTATTGTACAAACTTTGCTTTTTTTCATTGCCTTTTGGAGAAAGTGCATTAGCAATTCAAAGTGGAAATTTTAGCATTCCAGATAACTCTCGTTATTCTAAGCAAATTCATTCCTTAATCAGTGAGTATTTTTCTTGGCTCATAATGAGATGTTCACATTACCATCCTAAACATATGATTACATTTTTTAAGGGTATATGCTTGAGGTAGAACCTGAAAATAGACCTGATATTTTTCAAGTTTCTTATGTTGCTTTTAAAATTGCTGGCAAGGAGTGTCCTGTTTCAAATTTAAAAGTAAGATACCAGTATGTCTTAAATAAGTTATATTTTAAATTTTGATTTTTCATATTCTTAAAATCATTCCCATGCATTTCAGAACTCAACTATTCCAGAAATTGATAAACTTCCTTTACCACAAACTGAAACTGAAGCAAAAAAAGCAACTGCGAAACAACAGAAGTAAGTTTATGTTTGTTAATTTATTAAGTTTTTGCTTTAAATATTCTATGAAATTTCATTAGTTAACATGAGTGCAAAATTATTAAAGTTTATGTTTTATTATTAATGTAATAAACAAGACCTTTATTCATTAAATGAGTATTTGTATTCGTTTTATTCTATTTTAGAAAATATTTGTCTTGATACTTTCATTTTATACAATACAATTCTATCATTGTTAAAAAAAAAAAAATTCTTTATATTTATTGTAATTTATGTTATAAAATCATAATCTTATTTAAAAATCAGCAATTATTAGTGATATCTTCAAAAATAAGTATCATTGTTTCCACCATGGTCTATTGGAAAATCCTTACTATTCAAAAGGGAAAGTTACATTCCAACCATTGATAAATAATGGGAGATTAAATTTCATACATATTTGTCCAGTGGACATTTGGAAGAATTTTAGGTTTCTTTCCTTAAGTTATGTAAATAGATCCGGCCTTGCATAACTATTATCTTGTACTGTTTAGCCATACAAAGACTGAGAAATAAAATAAATCAGACTGCCTAAAGAATAGATTGAGCTAATTTAAAATTATAAAACTATCTTCAAAGTTTTTATTTATTTTTAAATGCATGATTAGATAATGATTGTTAGTTATATATTGTATGCATATAAAAAGCCTTATGGAGGAAACAATTATTTATATGATATAAAATATTTCTTCTATAAAAAGAGGAAATGCTTTATAATTTAAATGGAATCAATTTCTTTTGCTTTGAAATCCATTTTTAATCTAGTTTAATTCTAGTTATGATGATTATTGAATAATCAATATAGGTTATATACTAAAGATTTATAAAGTATTTTTTAAAATAAATATATCCAATTTTTAAAATGTATGGGTGTTCTTAAATATTAGAAGTGCAATCAGTTGGTATCCATGACTTTTAAATTCTTGAAGTTTTAGTTTGAAAATATTTCTTAATATAATTTGTTATGCAAAGAAATATTTTTCAAGTATTTGTATTTCTTACAGTATATATTTGTTAATGTTGAAGTGTGTGTGTGTGTACCAATTACAATAAAATGAAAAATCTCCCAATGGAAAACAACAACCAAACTGATGGTAGCCTTTAAGCTAAATTAATTAAAAGAAAAAATTCTGTCTTTTCTTATTTCTTTATGTTTTTATAGAACATCACATTGTAATTTGCTTAGCTAAGAATCATTATGTTATTATCAATCCTCATAAATCTAATGTTTGCAATCAATCTTTTCCTTTCTTATGCATTTTCTGTATCTAGTTTACTAAAATCTGCTTACCCAAATTTGTAGAGGGAAGGCGTTTCTAAATATTGTCTTTAATATGCATGTCTGTATAATGGCATAATACATATGGTTATTTATTTTTTTCAAACTGTGATTTTGCTTTGATTGCCAAAATAATTATTCTCATTTTAATGAAAAATACGTTTTATATTTAGAATCATTTATATTAGTGATATTGATTCTTATAAGTACTGGAAGTTTTTCATTTTTCACTTAACTTTTTAATTAGGAAAAATTAACAACTATATGAATTTATTAAGTTTTAATATTTATAATGAAACTAACTCTTGTTGTTGCTACTAAATATGTACATGGTTCACAGGCTTTAATTGGGGAACAGTTTCATTGTTTTTGAATTGTGAATCCTTTTTAATACTTAAGACTTAAAAAAAAAATTGTGTCCATTATATTAAATATATCATTTTGAACTGGTGTAATTAATCAATTTAAAAGGAAAATACTTTTGTGTGTTTTTGTATAATGCATATAATTAATGTATCAGAATACAAAACAAATTTGTAGTTTCATAAAAGAGCTTAAATCAGAACCATTTATCAAATTTGACTGTTTTGATGCTATTTTTATTATCAAATAAACAGAATTATTGCCCCTTAGGAGAAGTTGTTACTTTGGCTTCACTACACTTATTGTCAGGTTTCTTCTTACGGCAGATTTTAAAAACTAAAGAATTTTTAAAAATCAGTAGATTGTGACTAAGCATGTCATTTAAAATATAGGAAAATTCAACAGTATACTTTAATTGTTTATATACCCTTTTCTCTTTACCAGTTTATAGCAAGCATGATTAAAGATATAGATTTGTATCTGAATAGGCTCTAATAAATTGATGTCGGAGCTTTCAGATAAAAATCTTAAAATGCAACAAAAATTTTAGTGCTTAATGAAAATTTATTATGCTGATTCTCAGAACAAATCTCTTGTACACAGTTTATGGAATATAATCAAGAAAAAAATCACAATTTAAAAGGAGTTAGTCATCACAGTGTTAAGACTAACAGTGACTAATTGTAAAGAAAACTAGCTGGTATCACAGGAAAGAGTTGACCCATGGATGTATAAGTCTTAATAAAGATTAAAGTTAGCATCCTTTTTTAAAAAAATAATTTTTTTTTTTTTTGTTTGGAATTTTTTTTGTGCCTAGGCTTCCTTTTCTCTTTTTTAAACTTTTCTGAAATTTGAATTTGTAACAAAGTCCCTAAGACTCTCTTAATTTTAAATTTAAAAAAAAAAACTTGTGAGTGCTAAACAACTTGATTATAAGCACTATCACAGACAAACTGAGCTTGTAGATAGCCATAACCAAGATTCCCGAAAAATAATTTCTCTATTTCTGTTCAACAGTTAGGATTAAGTTTCTAATAATTCTAGAAATACTTCTTTTATTTTTACATTATCATTTAAATTCTCATGTTTTTACCACCACAAATATGATTTGCATTGCTAAAGCATTTATCAGATGAAAATGACTGGGTGAAATTCTACTAACACAAGTTTATAACTTTTTTTTTTTAACCTAAATTCCGTCAGTCACTCAGTATCTAATTTTCAATTTTGAATGTCACAATCTCACATTATTTTCGATTTCAAACATCAAAATTTCTAATATTTCATTAAAATTACTTATTTTACATAAATATTAGAAAACAAATATCAGATTACTATAAAATCAATGCTACTATTCCTATTCAGCCAATAAAATATTCTTACCATATTTTTCTGTGTGTAATTCACAGATTATGTGTTAAAAAGTTTCAAATATTACTGTGCATATTGTGTGCTGCCATAGATAATCTGATAGAAACATTTTCTATCAGTAAAGCATACTATAAAGTTTTGAAAAACGCCATTTATATGTTTCATAAAATAAATTACAGGTGGCACTATGACTCTGCTGGCTTATTTCGTCTATAATCACCTTTGTCCAATTACATTTGCATACAAACCTTGTAAAAACAGTTGCTATCATTTTATCTTGATTTAAGTTGTTTCATTCTGCAAGTATTTAACCTCGGATATTGTCATGTGAAAGCAAAACTTATAAGTTACATAGCTGATTTTAAACTAAAAGTTATAGAGAAAACAAATATTTAAAATGGTGACAAGCGTTTCATAAAAATATTTGATAAAAAATAAAAATTAACTTTGCAGTGACACTCATATAAACATCAGTATAAATGTGATCTATCATGGGAGACAACTAGAGATTAAAATTAGGCCACTAGCCTAGATAACATACTTTCTATGAAAACTATAGTTTTTTAACTATAACAAGCCTTACAAATCATAGTATTCCTAAATACTTATGCCAAATATTTCTATACAAAGCTTAATAAATTACATAAATTATTACATATAACAGCAATTTCAATTGAATAACACATAAATTAAAAGTACTTGTCCATCTCTTGCAAAATTTAATTTATCGCAAATCTTATCTTTCATTCATTACACAAATACTGGAAATCAATTTTTTTAATACTTCAGTATTCTCTTTCAAAATAAAAATATATTTCAACACTTAAATTCCAGTTAAATGTTAAAAGTTTAATCCTCAATTGTTACTACAACTCCAAATTGTCAGTCTTGTTATTAATCATAATGAAACTAAATATATGCATGTTACAAAAAATACTTGCGCCTAGCTAAAATAAGATTCTTATTCATCTTGTGCTAACTTATATGTCGAGAACCTAGACCGTTTATATGAGAGAAGGGAAAGGTACCTTTGAACACAATATCTTACGGATTATTTTTCATTGAACACAAGAAAATTGTTTCTCGCATAGAAGACACAGTGTCAGACTATCCTAAGAGCCAAATCTTCACTGTAATAAAATAACCAGACTCAAGAAGGTTGGACTTGTCATCCACTTTAGATACAATATGCTGAAGAAAATCTTTTGATCTAGACCATATAACACAAAATGAGAAAGAAGGCCCAAAGCTAGATGTAGTAGAAGACAACTGTCTGATCTTCTGAACAAAAAATTGGAAGAGTGTATCTGCTAGCAAAGGTGGTTAGAATCATCTGGTTCAGAAAACCTTGGTTCACCTTGGGTTCTCACACCATGAATGATGACAAACAAATTTTGCACACATCAAGTTACATCATAAAATTGCAGTAATCTCAAGTTTGGTGCATTTGGAGCCTATCCCAGCTTATAGTATTTACTCATATATTTGCATATCAAGTGAATCAATAAGTGCCACTTATGAAATGGGTGACTTATTTTTAAGAATTTTAAGAAGCTTGAAAGGGATATTTCTTGGGGCTCTAATACACAAATATAATACATTTTATACTTAAAGATCATGCAAGATAGGATCGCTTTTCCCTGTTCTTTGAGATACTTAACTTAGTCTTCATTTCACATTTCGTTATTTCATGTAATTTTTTCCCTATTTAAAATGTTACTTTGTGTATTTTCCCATTTAAAATTTTGAAATAATTTGAATAATGTTTTCATTGGCAATTTTAATGGAGGTAAGCAATCTTTTTTTGTGTATATTCCTTTAAATTTCAGCTATAACATTATTAAATGCTAATTTCAGTATGTATGACAATTTTATGTAATCATTTTAAATAACAGCTCTCAACAGTAAAACAATTTTGTTTTTTGACTTTTTTCTGAAACTGAGCTTTGCTATGCAAAATTCCAGGCCTATAGCATTTTTAGCCTTATAGCATGATTCTTGTTACTTGCATTCTGTTTCAAGGGAATGTTTTAAGCAAAATACACAGTTGCAAAAGGTTTCAGTGGCCTCTCGTAATTTAATAGTAAGCATTATCTTTCCCTAACAGGATCATGGTTACTAGTGTACGAAAATTAATCATAAATTAAGCTTAACTTATGTTGCCATTAAGAAAATCTGTAAATTTCCCACTTTCTTTGGTCATAGATAACAATCAAGTAACAGTGCCAAATTATAAAAAAAATTATAAGCATAAATCAGTCTTATTCAGTTTCATGTATTTAAATATTTTTATGTAATTTTTTTAAAGATAAAGGCAAATATTTATTTTAATAATTAACTCTTCAAATATGTATTGCATCAGATAAATGGGTTTTTAAATACTAATTTGAAGAAATTTTCATGATTTAAGGCCTGCTTCCACTCCTGTTGTTGAGGGTACTTCTGTAGCACCTCGTCAAAGACCAAAAGGTTCACAAGCTCCACCTGGTGTGGGAAGTTTAACGCTACTACCTCAAGCAACACCAAACACAACTAAGAGAATTACTCCTACAACTCCACATGGTAAGAAAAACACATTTAATATCAAGAATGTTTTTCTTTTATATTTTATCAAGTAAGTTACTAAGCAAAATATCACAAGATTTTATAGTTGTGATCAGTTTTATTGACTTAAAAAACTTATTTTAGATACTGCTTGATGTTTGATTACTATATTTTTCTGCTTATCTCTGCAAGACCCTTTTTTTTTTTTTTTACCCCAAATAATATAAAAGCATCACATAATATGTTGTAATATTTTTGTCATTGTTAAAAATATATTCTGCAGATAATGTAATGTCACTTGAAATAAAATAAAAATACACAGCATGATTAAAAATATAATAAATTGCACTGAAAAAATTATGATGGAAAACATCTGTTTCGATCTACTTCATTGCAAAATGCTATAAACTGAGATAAAAGTACCAGATTGATCAAGAGCAGTAATTCTGATAAGAGTCTAGAAAAACTTATTGATTTTTAGTTTTTAATAACTTCAAAACAAGATTAGACATTTTAAAAATCAAAAAGGGTTATTTTGTTAATAACTAAATTAAAAAATGAATTATTTTTGAACTGTGCATTGGATGCATTTTGTCTTCTATACTATGCATGTTTTGTTTTTTAACTTACATTAACATGTTTATCTCTATTTATTTACTTTCTCTATAGTTTTTTATTTAAAATCTATTGTGCTCTACACTTTTGCTTTCACATGAACTTGAATATTCTCAGAATGAAATTGCTTTAGTCGTGAAAAAATGTGAAATCTCAGTAGCAACTGCAATATCTTTCTGAGAATTTTTTTTTTTTAATAATTTAGAGGATTTTTTTAAATTTGTTTTTAAATATAATTGGATAAAACTGAAAATAAATCAGCTCAGGAATGGTTATTTATTTTATAAAACATGTACAGCAATTCTTTCAAAACATTATTGTAACTTTTTCTGATGAAGATTGCTTTTATCAGATTATCTGAAATATATAATATGTTCAAATTCAAAACTTCTTTAACATGTAATCCATGGATTATATACAGGTAAATACAATAACTTGTAATTATGAAAATAATAATTGTGGACAAATGTTGCAATTTAAACAGGAAAATTTGAGACATTCTATTTATCTAAACTTCTAATGTTACAAATCTGTTTAAAACTTGTGTATACATGCAAAGCCTGTATTTTTTTTATATAAAACATAAAATTGATTTACTGACTGAATTATTGTTGCTTAATTAAAAAAACTTTATTGATTTAAAATTAGAAAAATAATTCATCACTCATTAGAAATTTAGTTTTCAGATTTAATTCTTAGAATTACATTTGATGTAATTTTAAGAATTAGGTGTAAAAATTAATCAAATGTGATGACAGCGTTTATATTACGAGTAATACTAAATCTTATTAATACTCATAATATAAACTCTCATCTGTAAATATTATCATTCATTTTCTTTATGAATACTATTCATTAATCTTCTAGCTGAAGTATTATCTTGTTAAATTTTTAAAGTATTAGGAACTCATTTAACTATTATATCTAAATAATGTGGACTATATTTTCTTAAACTGTTGGATTACGACACAGGAATCTTATTTTATCAAATCTCCTGCGGCTAGTGATATTATTAGTTTTTCTATAATAATCCATGGGATTGACACAGGCAAATAAGATTGGTTGAGCAATTAGCTGCTTTTTAAATTTAAAAAATAAACAAAAAAAATATTAATATATTTTTATAAATTACTTCATACATGTTAAATAAATTAAAATTGTGTGGAAAAATATTTTTTAATTGTTTAAAATATTTGTCCATGAAAAGAAAATTTAGCTACGTTTTTTAATCTTGCATGATTATTTTCAAATCAATTTTCTTCGTATTCTCCATCTGCATGAATAATTCCTACCAATTTTTTTAAAGTTGTTTTCAATTGACATATTTCAAGATTTTTCTTCTCATTTCTATTCTTCATTGAACAACTCACATTTTAACTACCATTTTTTCAGATTTGGCTAACTCTCCAGCACTACTTCTACCCCCTACTGCTTCTAAATCTAACATATCTACTCCAGTCACTCCCACCAGTTCTTCATCCCAAACCTTTCTCTCGCTGAATCAGCCAACTACTCCTCAAACTACTCTCTCTGCTCCATCACTTATCAGCCCTTTTACACAAAAAACTTACCCTTCACCATCTTCTGTTTCCTCAGCATTGTCGTCACCTGACAGTACTCAGCTAGTCATCCACTCTGCTGCAGATGTCACTCCAGTAGAAGTCTCTGCTTCCACTCCCACTCAGCAACCAATGACTTGTGCTCCGCCACTGGTTGGAGGAGAAGAGTCTCGAAGTTTCCTGGCGACAACATCAATGACTGAAATTACTCCCCATAGTCTAATTTCTGTCACTCCACCGTCTTCTCCTACACCCAGTCAACACAGCCATCACAGGAGAAATGCCAGCGACACATCAGCATTTGATAAGTAAATATTTATTTTCAAGTATATGAAATCAATATAGCTATGTAAAATAATACTGTAGTCATGAACTCGTGTGACTATTTTTTTAATTTTTTTTTTATATTGCTACATTTAAAAGTGAATTTGGGTTATTGATTACTCCATTTTAATGTGTAATTCTTTCTTAATATTTTATATGCTGCTAAAATGTTTTGCATGTATGTGAATATAATATATATGCACACCTACAGCACTTACTCATTTTAACAAATTCATCGTGGTCAGTAATAATTCTTAATAAATATAAACTTTTCAAAATAAAAAGTATATCATTGTTAGATTTTGAAGTTAATTTTGTCAAACAGATATTTTTAAAATAAAGTACTCTAAGATAGAGAGATTTAGAATGTGCTCTTTAAGAAAATTGATGTATGTATTAATAAACACATTTGTTTTTTCTAATGTGGCACGACTGAAGTTCAAATAAACTGGCCCGGTCTCCCTCTCAATTTATAAAGCTTCATTGTATTATTCAGGATAATAAAATTGTGGGATTGATAAAACTGGCTACAAACAAACAGAATTCAATCTCTAATTGAGTTTTCTTCCCTTTCCTAAGCTGTCACATGTAACATCAAGTTTGACATTACAATTCTTTTAATCATGTGTCTGATATATCCATGTATCTTCGACTACTATTTCATTAATATCTGGAATGCCTGTACTAATCATTTCATTGTTCACAAATGAATCAAGGTTTTAGACAGTATATATAAATGACAAAATGTAAAAGAAAAACAATAGCTATTTATTAGAAACAAGTTCTCAAAAAAATTTTAGAGTTATAGTTTATAAATTGGAATTATAATTACTGCACCTAAGTTGTCATGTTAGGAACTAGCCACTAATTTGTAGAAATGTTAGTGTTTGTAAATTTGAGGTTTGTAGAAATGAGCATCTACTATACATGCATATACAAATATCCTTAAGTAATACAAAAATAGATCCCTTGGAAAAATATATAAATAGAGAATTAAAATATGCTATGGTTAAATGAAACCTTACATTTAAAAACAGAATTAACTATATACTCCTAAATTAAAAAATATATAAAGTTGCAGATACATAATATGTGATTAATTTTATAACAGGAAGCTAGTAATTTAAATTGAAAAATTAAATCAAAATGTGATAACTGGCAATTTCATTGAATATTAATATTTTCTTCAATTTTACCTTCATCATCATCATCATTATTAGTAGTACTCAATGTGATTAAAGTATAATAAAGCACATTAGAATCAATATCAGATTTATGAAACCTTATTAATGATATTTGTAGTTAACAATACTGTTTTTTTTTATTATTATTAATATTATTATCAAATTTTTTAAAGCTTTTTCAGTATTCAGATCTTTCTGTGAAAAATAATTACCTGATTTTCTATCTAGTTTAAGTTCTTTGAGGATTTTGTCATGAAAACAGCTGTTTAAAATTCCTCTTCTTCAGAATCACTGATAGGATCATTTGTTTCATCAACCTTTTTAACTAGATAATTTTTATCTTTTTCTTTGCTCACCATTTTATAATTGCTTCATCAGAATCCTTATCTATGTATACACCTATTTCTGTTATATAAGAATTCTCATATGCTTCAACTTCTATAACATCTTTTTAATGCATTGAGCATTGTTTTCATAACCTCATTATATCATCCCAACACAATCTAATAATGTAAGATTTTTCATTTGTGCTAAATATACCTGAAAGTTGGCATGAACAGTGAGTTAAAAGTCAAAATTATCTCTTCATCTTATTATATTCATAGTTAGCAATATTGACTATCTCCAGACTGTATCTTTAAATTAAAGCATTTGGAATACTCACCCAGCTCCTCATAGTTTTTAACTATGGACTGGTGAAGAAGTTGCACCTGAATTGACATCCTATTCTCCACATTTGTGATACACAGTGGAAAAACTTTGGTTGTCACAAATGAATTTCGACCTATTCTCAACCCATGGAGCTCAAGCAACTGTGAGGGAAAATATATTCACTCTCCTAGTCAATACCAATGTCAAGTCTCCCAGTCTATTCGCTTTGCTGGGTTCATGGGAAGCTGCTGAGATATTGGGGCTCTCATCTAATGAAAATAATGAAATTATTTTCTTGTATAAAATATTATTTGCCTGTTTTCTTTCTAATCTTATTCATTCATAGAAGATAACTTGTTTTGTTTTAGATTTTAATTCATAAAAATTTCTGAAACTATTTCAAAAATTTGTTCATGGCTTTGGCCATTATCAATTAAAAGAAAAGTTTGAAATGTCAATTTTTTTCTTGTGTTTTAATGTCAAAAACAGAAAAAAAATGAAATTATTCATTGAATGTTTGGCTATAACTCAAGCCTTTTTACGGGCTATCAAATTAATATGTAAGTTATTGATGCTTATTCTTTTAAATGGAAAACTTTTTTTATAAGCAATGATTTCACTGCTTGAAACACTGTTGCAGTGAAAAGTTATATAACTCTCAGTTGTGATTCGGGATTTTTAACTAAACTCTTTTTGGTATTTTCTAATTCTTTATAATATAAACCAGCTTTGTCAGCATTGAAGATTTGTTCAAAAGTAATGAATTAGTGGTCGTAATTTCAGTTTGCCAGATATGTTGCATTACATTTTGAAACAGCAGGCTACTTAATCACAGATAATAGAAAGAATGTCTGTTTAAATATTTTAAAATAACTGAAGCCTGCAGAAAATGACAAATTCTTTTCAGTTGAAGAAATAGATGATTCTTAATTTTTTCATAAACCTTAAAAATCTTATTTATAATTACATTTGTTTTAGTTGGAGTTTGTTTTTGTATGGTGTCGTTTAGCCATGTACATCGTAGGGCTCGTATAACTCCTTGAAACTCTCTTGGAATTAAAAAAAAAATTTTAAGAACCCTTATAACTACTAATTTTAATTTTCAAAAAACGTAAAATACTTTTTTGTTAGAATTTTTTTTCTCAATATTTAATAATTACGAAAACCTAATTGAGTATTTAACTCTTAATATTGCCATGAAATGGTGGCACAATCGATATTAGGTTATTGTATTCATGATAATCCATTTTAGTCAAAAACGAATGTAGTCTTCAGTCTTAGTATGTGAAATGAATTAATCACTAAGTTGTTTCGCAAACAGATGGGCAATTTAAAGTGATTCTTTTTCTGTTTGTTGTAGATTGTATAAAATTCACTGAATATTAACAGAAAATTTTCAATTTAAAGTGTACTGTCCAAATCTTCCTTGGTTAAGATTGCAAATTTCAGTGAATCGGGATTAATTTGTTTATAAATGAAGCAAAGGCTAAAATAAATTATGTTATATGCCTAGTAGAAAGTGTCTTTTTAATGATTTGTAAACTCTGGAAAAATTATTACAAATATATATTTTTTCTATATTAGTATATATGAATAACTAAGAAATGTAAAAGTGTTTTGAAGGATGAAAGAAATAGAGCCCAAAATATAGATGTGAAATTGTATGGTTTTAAGAGTTTGAAAGTAAACAGAAAGAAAATTTAGAATTGCTTTTATTTTAAATAATTGAGAGTGGAAGTCATCCTGGAAATTTTAATCGTTGTATATTTTTTAAGTAATTTTTTTATGAGCAAAAGAGAAATTTTGTACATAATCTGATGCAATTTTCCAATCCAAAATATATAATGCTTATAATCTGGTGTCACATAGAATTAAAAAATGCACAGTATGATTAAAAATATAATAAATTCTACAAAATAAATATTTATTACGAAAAATACTGGTTGGATCCTATTAGATCCTCTTTATCACTAAGTTATAATTCCTTGAAAATTCTAAGAGTTATAAATTTTATTTTAACTATTTATTTTTTCAATTTATCATATTTTACATTTTAATGACTTCTAAAACAACGTTATATATATTGAAAATATATAATTAGGTTAATAATTAAATGAAAGTAATGGATTACTTTCAAAATACTCATTTAATCATTTTTTTTCTTTTATGCTGTGAATACTTTGTTTTTCACTTTACATCAGTACATTTGTCACTTTTTTTCTTTAAATTTTAGTTTAAAATCTGCCGTGTAACTTAGTCACTTTTGCTTCCACGTGGCATTATGTGAACTTGAATATTTTTAAATCAGTTGAGATCAAAACAAAATGTGAAATAATAGACTAGTTTAATATCCTTCTGAAGAAACAAATTCATTCTTAAACATAACAAAATAGAACTGTTTATAACTGAAATATGTGAGCTGAGTCTTGAAAGCTTTCAGCTGTATCTGTTATTTATTTTACTAAACATGCATGCTTTTCAAAACTATTATGGACTTTTCTGATGGAGAATGTTTTTATCGGATTATCTGTTGCAACTACACAATGAAATTCCAAACTTTTTGAATATGTAATCCATTGATTATATACAGTAAAATATGGTATGTGTTGAAGTTAACCCTTTGCGGTTCAGTGTTTCAGTTGATGAAACACCAAACTTTAAATTGTTACCAAATCGTTGCATTTAATGATAAAAAGATTAAATTTTTCTTAAAATGTTCTTTAGGTTCTCTTTTTTGATAATAGATGGCAGCACTACATAAATAATTTTCAATTATATCAGATTATTGAAATCCCTTTATTTTGAAGGAATATTCCCGATTTTAATACAAAGATAATTGTTTGAAAAGAAATTTCTATATTACTTTAAATTTTTTATGCATAAAATATATGCAGAATTATCTGATAAATTTAGGTGTTCCATCACCTGGAACACTGCGCCGCAACAGTACTTTTCCTTCCCGCAATTTAGACTGCAATTAGCCTTGAACTCAATGCTGAGGGGAACAGCTGTGTTTATATTTTTACTGTTTTTCTCTCTTTTGGGGTGTAATAAATTAATGTTGAGGAATGTACTAAGAAGTATTACTTATGGATAATATTTCTACACCCTTATTGGTCTTTTGAGTTGGGAAGCTACAGTGTAGTATAGGAATATATCAATTAGCTTGAATCCTCTCTAGTTAAAGAAGCATTATTTTTATGCTCTTGATTTTTCTTTTTGCTGCTATTCATTCATTTTATAATACAGTGTTTATATTTTTTTGAATTTATATTCTTTTAGTTTACTTTTTCACATATAGTTTCAATTTCTAGTTAATTTTTTTAATTTGTTAATTGCAAATAAATGGCACGTAGAGCTCTTAGTTCTTCTGAAGCAATTAAAATGCTTCAAAATTTGCCCTCTTTTAGTGAA
Organism: Latrodectus elegans; assembly: GCA_030067965.1. Lineage (NCBI taxonomy): Eukaryota > Metazoa > Arthropoda > Arachnida > Araneae > Theridiidae > Latrodectus > Latrodectus elegans. Next base: position 217,181 of record CM057822.1, read on the forward strand.
TCAAAACATATGTATGGTGATACTGATACAGGGAAAAATGTTCCTAAACCACTTGATCAGTCTAAATCTGATAATGTTGTTTTGGATACTAATGAAAAAGATGGTGTTCATTTATCTCAACCATTCTCCTTTAGGCAGCTCCAAAACCTTATTCGGATAACTAAAAATATTGTACAGGTTGTATTTTTATAATTAACTATCATTTATCAATATAATACAAAAGTATTTTTATTCATTTTCATTCTATGAAGCTTGTAGGATTTATTAGATTTTTCATCTTATTAGATAATTTGCCTATTTTTTATGATTGCTTGTTTTATTATGTTAATTTGTGATAACTAAATTAACATTTATTTCTTTTTTATATATAGAAATGTAGCAAAAGAAATATCTCAGTTTCTCACTCCGTATGAGACTTCTCAAAATCATACTGTAGCAAGTAATGATACACCTTCAGTAGCTGCTACACATCAAAAAAATGTTACTGATTTGTCACATTGGAATCCTTTTATGAATTCAGTCCATGATAGAAATTTAGCTGAAGATCAAGCATTTGGGCAAGAGTTTGACAAGATTCGCCGTGGATCCCAAAGCAGTAAGTTATGTTTTCTTCGATTGATAATATATTTCTTGTACTTTCTGTGTGAATATCTAAATATATTGTTAAATTATGTCTGTTGTAATTTCTAGTGGAAATGCTATACCATTCTTGTGTTTAACATTAAATGTACTGTCCTCAGTTATAAATATTTTATAAAATTCTGTCTAATTAATTGACCCTTTATATATGTATAATGTAGTCCAATATTATAACTTGTCATTTGATTGACCATTATTTTAGACATTAGATTAAGAATTCTGATGCACAGTCTATGTATTAGTAAATAGCTGTTGATGCAAAGATTGCATAATAAGGACAATCTTTGGAAATTAAGGAAACTGAAATTTCACATTGCAAATAACATTTTAATGAAAGAAAAGATGTAAAAACTGAGAAATTTTCAGAATAATCTAGAAGGTCCAGTACTTAAGAAAAATAAATCACATCTACAAAGATTATTTAATGTTTGATAAATTAATTTATGTGAAAGTAAAGATATATTAACGAAGAATAATCTATGAGAGAACAAGTCTTATGCTGTAAGAATTCACATGATGTATAGTTTACTTATAGTTAATTAGAAAACAAAAGATTTTGCTTTAAGTATAATCCATCATGGTTATGGCATTCTTTACAATATTATATGCCAATTGTATGTATGTGAGAATTTCATTTAGATAATATCAATGCATAATTAATTATCCAGTTTTTCTAATTAATTATCCAGTATATCCAGTATTTCTCACCTTTATTTTTGTTATTTTTTCAAATTATGCATTTTTGTTTACTTAGAATGCCGTATATTATAAGAAATTTGTTGAGATTATATCACTTCCTTATTTTTCAGTGAATATCTAGCCATTGAAATGATAAAACTGACTTCCTAACTAAAAAGGGTTGCAATCTCCCAAAATCAATTCTCCCTGTATTTTTATTTTCTATATGTAAAGCAAAGTGTATTAAGAACTATGTCTAAGAGATTAATATTTTTTATGCCAGAGATAGAAAATGCTATTAGTTGTTAGGATAGTCTTGTGCTAATGGGACTGCTTTTTCTTGATTTTACTGTGAACTTTACATGTAACTACTTTTTTGTCACTTGAATCATATTGACTTGGTTAACTTGCCTAATTGTGTTCCCTTTGTTTATCTGTGACAACTATGGATTTATCACCTTTTGACATGTACCTCGTTGATGAACGACCATTTTAAAACTGACTACTGGATTAATTGACCTGATCTAATTTATATTAAGCTGCATTAAAAGGTCATACTTTCAACATAGGGGGGAAAAGATTATTTTACTGCTATGTTCGCAAATTTGCTATTTACAGCATGGCATAGCTTGGTATTTACACTGATATGGCCTTTCTAAAATGGTGATAGTTTCTTTACAGTCATATTTTATTTATTTGTAATTACCACCAATAATAATGAAGTAAACATTGTTATCAATCAATATTTTTTATAAATTTTAAATCCATGCTTGTGTGTGAAAAATAAAATAAGAAGCTTCCACAGTCTAAAAAAATGTATCTGGTATTTTGGATGAAAGGAGATGTAATTTGTTTTAAAAATGTAAAAGTTTGTTATATGAAACGTTATCAAAATCAGTAGAAATGTTCAATTAATAAAACATAACGGGAAAAAAATTCATAACTGAAAGGAAAATTGTCTACAATTGCTAAATGCCCAGAGAATTTCTGTCAAAAAAATGGTATTCAAATAGAAAAATAAAATTTTCTATCAAAACTATCCATACACATTATAATTTGTTTTACATATGCTGGAGATTTGTTTACATCAGTAATCTACAGTTTATTCATCATCAAAGTCTATTATTTATTTTATTGTCTCTGAGTAATAGATGTGAAATTATTTTTAAACAGAACAAAAAGTATTCATTTGAAATCAAATGATAATTGTCTTTGTAAATTTTTCTTTTCAGGTATTTCGAATGTTAAAAGCAGAGAAAGTCTAGTCATGAGCACCACAGATTTATCTGATTCAGATCCTTTTGGTGCTGCTCCTTTCAATTTATCTGGTAATATTCTAATTTCTTGTTTTCTCTTGCATCTTAATAGTATTAAAATTTTAAGGTTTAAATAATTACATGATTTTTTTTCAGTTGTAATTTTCAAATCAACTATGATATTTATGTACTTAAAAGTAAAATGTTCAACAGTGTATTTTGTACCTATAAAAAATAGATATTTCTTTTTACTATGGATTGCCAAATGAATAGGTATTTTGTACATATAAAAAATATATATTTCTTTTTACTATGGATTGCCAAATGAATAGGAAAGGTTTGGAAATTAATACCAGATGCTTGAACACATTCTAAAAAATATAGAGATTGTTGAACAAAATTACATATATGGCAATTCATCGGACATTGATTGTATTTAGATTCAGATTCAAAATAGAAGTTGCAAAAATTACTAATTTTGATAGTAAAAATCAACTTTACAACTTAACTTTTAGCAAAAGTAAAATTTAAGATCATTTGCTTTAACATCTTGTTGCAATAATCCTTATAACTTAGTATGGATATTATCTATTAAAGTTTCTGTTAATGAATGAATATAATTTTAATATTTCATTAATTTAAATATATTTTCAATATTTCTTAGCTATGATTTACTTTCCAATTATGTTTTCATCTTATACCTTTTTCCTAACTCATTAGATGTGTCAAGACATACAACTATTCATTCACTTTTCAGTAATTAATTTTCTCAGTGATTGGATTTCTCAGTTTAACTTAGGACAGTGTTTCTGTACAATTTTAAAATTTTAAACTATTTTCTCTAAAAAAATTTATTCTAAGAAGTACTGTAATTTTATATATATATTATAGTTAATATTTCAAGAAAAATTAGTTTAATGAGTGGAGTGTGTAAAATATAAGGCCTTAATTTTGTAGAACTAATGAGAAAATGGTGTTTGATTGAAAAACAAATTAAGTATCTCCTGTAAATTCTAGTTATTGTATGAGATGACAGTTATGCATCTGATACAATAACTAGATTTTACAATAATTATAAGTTTAAAAATAAAATAATTAATTACAAATTAATTTAAAGCATTCTATTTAAAATTAAATTGTAATGATCCAATATTACCTTGATTGACTTTTATTTAATTTATAAAAGAAATTTACCAAATTGCTTTCTTAAAAAAGTGAGAGGAATATTGATGAGTAATATGATTTCCTAGGTTTTTATGTTTTGCATTATTATATTTTGCATATCTTAAAAATTTTATGGAAACATTGTTTTCTCATAAGCTATGAAAAATTTATAAACAAGCTAATATAAAAACTCTGTATCCCACTAAGGAATTCTTATTTTCAAATGTCCATGAAATTAAATATTAAAATTTGTCTATGTATTTTTTTTTTATCTTTATAATCTGATTATGAAGATAAAAAAGTACTCTTTATTGTCTGCATTTATTTTCTGTTTACATGTGTACTTTGCTATTTTTATGAAATACTTTCTTTTACAGGTCCTTCCAAAGTGAACATGGGAACAAGTTCTCGACCCAACCAACTGTCCCTCTCCGGTAAGATTGCTAAAAACGACACTTCTACCACACGGTATTCATAAGGCGAATCTCTCTTACTGTTGCTGCACCTTTCCCTAGGTGTGTCCACTTCATGGAATTAACTCTACTCATTTTATTCTGCTTTCTCTCCTAATATTAATCTTTGCACACTCCCCTCCTTCATCTAAACTCCTTACGATTACTTGTAGCGACAATTTATCTGTTTTTATTAGATAGGTGCTTTCTCATTCTCCCTATAAATTTATGTGTAAAATTAACTTTAATTACTTATTTTAAAACTATTCCTCCCAGTTCTAATCAAGCCATTAGCAAATTAAAAATATTGTAGAATTATTCACGTTATTTTAAATGTTGCAATATAATTTGATATTTATTTCTCTTTTGTTAAGTGATATTTTTATGTTTGCATTATCATTTCCCTATAACACTGGTACATCATACTGAGAGAGAACAAATAATTTTAAACTGTCAAAGATTATATCAGATTGGACGTCATTTATTATTGAAAACATGATGACAAAAGTTGCACTTATTCATGATGAAAAATTCTGTGCTTGTCAAAATTCTGACATAACAAAGTGATGACACTATTGAATGGCATTATTGTTAATATGAATGTTTCATGAATTCACTGTTCAGTCAACAAAATTTATTTCTATTCAGCGTGTATGAAAATGTCATATAATAAGCTCAAAAAGGAAAAAACAGTACTATGTTAAATTCTGTACAGTTTTTAATCTGATAGTTTACCTTCAATTCAAACTACCCAATTCTAGTCCTTATTGTGCCATATTTTCTATTTTAAGCTTATCAAATGTTTTTGTGACAGTTGTCTATAAATATAAGTCAGATCCAAATTAAAATTTCTTAACTATTAAAAATCAAGTTGTGAATTCAAGAATTCACTTGTGTTTATAAAAGTTTCAATTACAGTTAACATATCTACAGACAACAGAAGATAAATTTTTTGCAGCTACTAATATAAATCAAAACAAGTAATGAATTTAAGCGGCATAATAAATACATACAATATTTATTGTAAGCTATTACATCCTTCATAAACGTTTTGTAAATATCTATTAATTTAAAATTACTTAGCTTAATAATTCATGAACAGAATTGCAAATATTAAGTATGTACTGCTTTATATTTCATTCTAACATAAAAGCTTAATAAAGATATTGTGAATGAATTGATAATGAATGTGATTGCTAGCTTGTGAAAAATCACTTAAAATTACTTTGCAAAATATCATTATTTGAATATAGAAAATAAGAAATGTTTATATATATTTTGTTTATATTACATCTATATATTGAGATAATCTCACTCTAGGTGTTTTCCTGTTATATAGGTTGTATTAATATAAATATATAGTACATTGTATTATATTAATATAAATACATAGTATATGTATTGTATTAGTTTAAATGTATATAGTAATGATATTTAATTAATATCTTCTAACTTTGACGTAATTTCAGTGCAAAATAATATTATTGTCCTCTTGAATTTGTTTCTAAGTTGTGGTGTACATCATTCTAACTATTTTAATAATTCTTTTATAATGACTATAATTATGTGTGTTCATGAGTGCCACTTTCCATCCTGGGAACAGATATGTGTCTTACAAAAATTTTATTTAAGTTTAAAATTACTTTTCAATCAATATGTGAAAATGATTAAGTTAAAACGAACTTTTGAGACCAATTTAATGTGAAGTTTAACTAGGTTTCAAAGTAAGGTTTATCACTTTCTCAACAGGCAATCTGGGTACTATTGTGAGATGAAACTAATTATGACATCCCCCTTAAAAATTACAAAACTTAATCTAGTTTTTAAGCATAAAGCAGTTATCATTGCATTTTTTTCAATGGAAACACTTTTACTTTAGTTCTAAAAATTATTGAACTCACACTGAGATTAATTAATTATAAATTAACTTTGTCCATATTAAAGATGAGGAGAAAACATTAGGGAGCGTTTAGTGAGCAAATTCAATTTTTTTTTCATGGAATATTGATGAAAGCATACATAAAATGAATGTAAAGTAATAGCGTAAAAGATTTTGATGTAGAGGAAAATAAATTACTGACATTTAAGTTCTAAAAAAGAATTTATTGTTACATATGTATAGGAATAAAAGATATGAAATATGCATTTAATATTTTTTAAGTAATAAGCTGTTTGATATATGCCCAATCATTTATATATAAAATACATTACGGTATTGTCTTACTGTGAATAAAATATATTCTTTTGATAGTAGATGGGAATTCTAAAATGGATGAGAATACAGGGTGTCCTAAAATGACCACATAAACTCTGCACAGCTAGATTCCTCTTTGGGAGTACATAACTGCCCAATAAAGCGTTTCTGTACGATCTTTAGTTTACGAAAAATAAAGTATGACATCACTGCCTATGCAAGAAATAACACTTTATTAAACATATGCACAATTTAAAGTTGATGTTTAAATGTCCACTGTGCATGCCGAGGCTGCCTTGATCATTCCTTGGAATGTTATCATCACACGTTACAGCATCGCAGAGTCCACCGAAGTACAAGCAGCATGCAGGCGAGCAATTAAGTCCATTGGTTCTGTCACGACATCTCAATACACCAGTTGCTTGAGATGGCACCAAAAGAAAAAATCCAACGATGTAAGATCTGCCAAACGTGGTCACCATAGAATCAGACTCCCATGTCCAATGTCCAATCTAGTGGCTGGGGTATTCCATATTCAGCCAACCAAAACCAGGTACAAACAGGAGCACAGAAATATGCTGGAGCCCCATCATGCTGGAACCTAAGTCCACCTCGAGAAACACCAAGTACAACTGTATCCAGAGCTATTCAAGCAACAGATATGGTCCAAGCAGGTGATCCCCGAATATGCCAGCCCACATGTTAAGAGACCAACATTCCTAATGTTTCTGCGGCCAGATTGCATGCAGATTGGCTTGGTATCTCATATGGCTGTTGTGATGATTGAATACTCCATCATGAGTGAAACATGATTCATCAGTCCACAAAGTATGTGAGATGAAACCATTATCTGTGTTTTGTTTCTGCAACAGCCATTCACAGAAAGCTGCGCATTTCTAAAAGTCATCTGGTTTCAGACCTTGCATGGCTGTGTACCAAAATGGTACAACTGTTTTGGTACACAAGCATCTTGCCAACAGCCTGTCTGTTGTCCAACCTATGGATGACTTTCACATTGGAAAGATGGTGGGGTGGATATCAATGAGCATACTCCCCGGCTGTTGGTAAGGCATTTCCATTACATCAGCCGTACATCAAGTGCATGTCCCAGCAGTCACAAACAGAATACATGGCCACCATACGAAGACTGCCTGTAGCTGCAAGATGCAGCCTTTTAAATACCTGTTCAATGGTGGCTTAACATCATTCCATGACACGATATGCTTGGTGTACGTTGTAAACATCGTCTGGAAAGATATGCAAATATTTTTGATCATTTTAGTGTTTTTTCTTGTACCTGCAGTGATGTTGTACTTTGTTTTTCGTATTTTTCTTTTAAACTATGGATTGTACAGTAACGCTTTTTTGGTCAGTTTTTGTGCACTCCCAAGGAAAATAGCTGTGCAGAGTTTATGCGGTCGTTTTGGGACACCCTCTATTGTTCATTAATTGTGTATCGCTTCAAAATTTTACTTTTGGATTTTAAATTAAATAGTTGGGATAACATTTTTATTGAGCTTTAAGCATACTTTATTTACTAAATCTATTGTAAATACACCATTTCTAGATGCTTCTGTATGTTAAAGATTTTATAAATTGTGTATTGTATTGGTAGATTACATGAGTTTGTACATGCATTGATAATTAGAATTTTTTTTTATTACATGGAAAAAGGAATTGTGAATGATATATATACTTAAGGCTCTTTACCCAGGCCCTAACAAAAATAAAGGGCATCTTAAATCAGCTTAAGAAAAATTGTATTCTAATATTATTTGGCCAACAAAATGTATTTTACCTCACATTAAATTACCTAGGTATTTTACCACATTTTAATATACTAAGAAAAATTCTTCAGAGTGGAAATCCTATTCTTCTATAATACACACAAGTTTTTTCTTGTAAAAATCCTAAACAACGCATGAAGTATTACTATTGTTACTTTGTTTATTTTATTTAAGGAATGTCTCTTAAGATTCTGTAAACAGTATGGCAATTAATTTATGTATATTGGTACATCTCTTTATCAAATGTTATTGCTTTATCAAGAAATAAACTTTATTCCTGGATAAAATTACTATATGTATCTCACTAAGCAGTTTATTGGGAAAGAACAACAAATTTAAAGGACAATTTACATCAGGATAGAAAATGCTCGATTTATTTTTTAATTGAGATTCAAAATGCATAAATATACAAGCATATACACTTTTATGATAAGATCAAATCTTAAATCATATGAACTTTAAGGAAGAATCAAGTCATTTATTTGAAAGTAATCAGAAATTAAACAGTTTATGAAATGATAAATGAAATGAATATTTTTAAATTATACAATGGGAATAAAATAGCCAAAATTAATTTCACTTATTGGTCTATCTTTCAAATAATTCAAAGGATCACCCCAAAATCTAATCTTTAATTTTTAGTAAAAGCTGTTAAGATTGCATTTTCAAGATTAAATATCTTTTGTAATGTTTATTATAACCAAAGACAGAACGATGTTAAGTGTTGAAAAGTGCAATCCAGTTTTATATTGGTATTGTCAAAACTTGAAAAGCACAGACTATATAGTTAATTTAAAAATTAAGAATCTTCTTTAGGAATGAAAATTAATTCAATTTTTACAGTACCTAAAGAAAAGGAAATTGTTTTTTAATCAAATATTTATTTACCATCATAATCCCTGTTTTTCAAGCATTAACATAAATTATTTGTGGACAATAAAACATAAGGTACAAATAATATTTTGAATCTAAAGTTAAAAAATATAGTTGTGCAATGGAAAATAAATTTTCTCAACAAAAAATTACAATATTCTTTAACAAAACTAATTTATATAATGCAAATTAATTCCATAAAACAGTCAGTATGTATTTTTTTATTTGAAATTTTCTTTGGCAATTTTTTAAAGTGGCATCCTTGTCTGTAATTCTTTCAGGTATATTAATTATTTTAATGGTGTGCGCAGATGTAACTGTAGATAGTGGAACTTCGAAATTTATGTTCAGCAGATATTAATTCTGTTTTGTTCCAAAAATTTATCTATTATTTTTTTAATTGATTTGCAATTAAGAACATAAAGCATATGTATCTTTTTATTACCGTATTTTCCTGTATATAATCCACGAATTATGTGTTAATGTTCCAACATTTGCTTTTTATGTATTATACCCTGCAGTAGATTATCTGATAAAAAAAAAAAAAAAGACATTCTGCATCAGAAAAGCTGACAATAAAGTTTTGAGGAAAATGCTGGTTTTGTGTTCCATAAATTAAACAATAAATGACGACTCAACTGACTTAATTTATCTGTAATCAACTTTGCTTAGTTAATAATAAAAATACCAATGCAATTACTTATGCTATTGTTTCATATAGTATCACTAGCATATTGATATGCACTTGAGTTTCTCCTATCTTTTGAAATATTTTAATTGTTAACTATATAGGTATTAATACCCAAATGTGATTTGTAGAATTTTTGAATTGCTGAATGTACTAAAAATAATTGTTTTCTAGTAAATCTCTCTCTCTCTCATTCTCATTAATTTATGTATTTATTTTATTTATTTAAACAGAACTTGTGAAAAATCCTATCACCCAAGAAAGAAATATTAAATAACACACTATTTTGTTAACAATAGGAAACTAAACCCAATACATGATTTTTTTTCTTGATGAAATATTTTATTTTTACTTAAGCATTTTAGTTTTCAAAAACAAATTCAGTTTCTTGGAAAAAATTACAACTGCTATTAACTATCATCATTTTACATTTTGTCGTGACTTGAATTGTTTCTGTTGTCCATATTAAGTATTTTTGAAGTTTATATTATTTTTTTAAATTTCATTTAGAAAAGTATTCTTGTATGGTCAACCTCCTCTTATTCAGCCATTTCCAAAAACAGAAATAATTTCAGAAGTTACACTAAAATTATTTACAGACTCTTATAAAAAAATATAACTTGAATTTATGTTTACTCCGCTTCCAATCACAGAGGAGAAGGTTTGGATTTTCTAATTCTACTTTTAGCAGAACTTGTGTTTTATCAGCCTATCATGAAGTCTGAGATTTTAACCACTTAGGGCTAAATATTTACCTCCCAAGTTTTGGATTCATCTAATAAACTAATTCTTAAATGTGCAGCTTAAGCATTGCATAATAAAGTAAATAAAAAAAATGTTGATATACACATTAAAAAAGCATGCATAGTACAAAAGAAAAAATATTTCCAATACGCAATTTAAAACAATTCATTTCTTTCATTTGATTATTAATGACACAAATTTTACTTTTAAAAAATATATTTCTAACCTTGTTTTAAAATTTATTAAAAAATAAAAATCAAAAAGTTTTTATTGCTCCTAATCAGATCGAACTTTCATCTCATCACACTTTGCATTGAGGTGGATTCAAACAGTTATTTTTCATAATAAGTGTTTTTTTCTGTATGACCTTATTTATCTAATTACGCTGTGTATTTTTTTATTTTATGTGATACCCACATTATCAACAGTATATATTTTCAACAATTCAGCAAAAAATTTGCTGCAGATTATCCATTTCCCCTCCCCCCTTTTTTTTAACTTAGAGAAAGATCTTGCAGGTAATATGCTACTACAGATTACATGCAAATATGGTAATTCAAATATTAGCATTAGAAAATTATGTATTTTTTAATTGTTTTATATGTTTTAATTGCTATTTTAAATGTAGGACTTGTAAGTTTTTATGAATTTAAATAAGCAGCCATCCTTACAGAGAAGCATTCTTGGTAATTGTGTAAGGATTAAAGTTTTTCTCCTACATGCCAAAAAAATCAAAAGAAAAGAAGTTGATGTTTGCATTAAGAAAATTTGTCTCAAACTTTGAAATTACAAGTGGCCGTGTTTTATTTTTATTTATTTATTTATTTTTTTACTATTGTGACTTAAAATAAGCAAAATAAATAATAAAAATTTCATTATGTTTCTATAATTTATTTTCTTAGAAAATTTTTGTGAAATTATAGAAAGCTGATAAAATTGTAAATATTTTAAGAGATGAATAAAATGTTGTTTATAGTAAAACAAGACTAACAGCTCCCACTATTTCACTAAAACAAGGGTTCTCCTAAATTTCAATTATTAATTGTAAAAACTCTTACAATTGTTTATAAAGGTTTGATTTTTGTAGAACTTTGGCATTGCCTTTTAATTACCTATATATATATATATTGCTGCAAACAACGGTGTATTGATCTTTTAACGTAAGTCATTTTTTTTAATGTTAAATTATTAAATTAACATTATCTTAAATTAAAAATGAATAAATAAAATTTATATTAAGGTGAACAAAAATGTAAAATAGTTATAAAATTTGCTTACTTTTAAAATTTTTTGTTTATTGTGTATACTATTTCATTTTATTATACATTATCACTCTTGCTTACGATTTAGCAATTTGAGTGTTTGAATTCTACCTGTGGCTTGAATATTTGAAGTGGCTTAGAATCCATTTTAAACCATAGGTATGTGTGTAAAAAGTAAACGTTGTAACACAAATAAACCTATCAAATTTTTTATATTTCTTGATTAGTGAAGAAGTTCCACTTGTATGTGGTTTTGTTAAAACTTTTAATTTTTAAAACTAATAAAGGTTAATAATAGCATTAATTCAAATAAAAATTTATTTCTCAGTAAGATGTCATTCAATAAATTCATAGGCTTTGGATTGGTGACTAATCAAACATTAATTTTCATTGACTAATTAAACATTGACTTCTTTCATCAAGATACAAAGCACCATATTATTTTCAATGTATCTTTAAACTTTTGATTCCTTTTTTTAAATGATTTATTTTTAGAGGCTAGAAAAGTAATCCTCAGTTTCAAACTTCTGTTTGCATAATTTTGAACATATTTAAATTTTATCTGGTTTTAAAATAAACTGTTATTTGTAAATTTTATTTACATATACCTAATTTGATGTATTTATTAGCAAATTAATTACAGTCTATATTGAACCAGATTTTGCTTTTCTACAATTTATAAATTCAAATATTTAATATAAAATATTTCTTCTAGAACCAAATGAATAAAAGAGCACAACTTTGAAAGTTTTTACATCGATATAAACTCAGAAAATGTTTCAAATAAATGTGCAACATTTTATAAAACTTTTTATTAAATATGATTTCTTGCAATATTTTCTATAAATGCTGCAAAGAAAGGTTGTGCATAGTATTGTTATTTGCTCTTCGATTATTTAAAAGAATATTGTTCCATAAGAATGCACATTCTTAAATGTAATATGTGTCTGTAAATGATTTGAGGTGTACTGTTATTTTCGGACATAGGAGTTTTTCCCCTTTCTGTGTCTTCTCATACAGGTAGCATAGAAGTTGGATTCTGCACCACATTTTTTTTTCTATCAAATATCTGATATTTAAGTATTTTCAAACTTAATGTTCCAATGCTGTCTGAACTACTTAGTTATTCTAGAATGAATCAAGTTCTCAAGTGTTATTTGAAAAGGAATCAAATAAATAATTAAAAAAATATCTAATCATAAAAAATAAAACTACAGAAAAGAAAACTATTTGTCATAAAAAAAGCTCGCAAAAAAAATTTTTTTCAAAATTTTAATTACTAAATGGGAGCAGGGCCTGACTTGGCGTAATTGAAACCCAGGACGAAAGCTTCTTTGGGGATCCCCTTCTGCTTCACAACAACAAACTTTGATTTTAATTTGGGAGCCTTGAGTAACTGCCCCATATGCCTCTATTTTAATCAGGCTATAAATGGGAGTTAAAATTTCACTGTGTCTGTAGTGTCAAGATATGGACAAATCACTAGTTCGTAAAAATGTGTTAGTAAATTATAGATTTGTAAAAACAAGCATCTATTGTATAATGTTAAAGATTATGAAGATAAAAAAATTATTATTTATTAAAAATAACCGATCATGCCTAAACAAAACTTTTTCATTATGTCTGTTTAAAATATGTCATGTTTTGTCTAGATCTTTATGAGAAAATGAAATGGCCACCAGACATAAATATATTCATTTTGAAAGTTAGTTTTTGCTTCATGTTTATCTATTTGTCATTTCATATTTATAGAGTTTCAGGATTCTCTAAATGTTTTGCTAAAGCTAGTGAGCAGTTCACATTAAGCTATTATTTTAAATTGTCATTGGGACATTTTGCTATATGTTTATTTCTCTGAAATCTTTCATGAATAACATTGAATAATTATGAGAAATTACTTTCAACATTTTCGTATTTATCACAATTATAATTTCATTGATTCCTATTATAAGCAAATTACGAAAAAGTCATAGTGTTAAACAAGCCAGTGTAACATTATTCTAAATGATAGAAGGCACACCTTCAAATATAAATGCTTTCAGACGTTTTAAATATCCTCAATTTCTTATTACAGCGTACATGTTACTACAGCTTACATTCTTCTAAAACATTCTGTGTTTGCTGATTCTATGCATTGTTCAAATAGAAGATTCTAAAAATAGCATTTCTGGAAATACAGCAGCGTACTTAACTTAAATGTCTTAGGGCCTGAATTTTTTTAGCAGTTGGAGAATGAAAGCTAGAATGTGGAAGGGTATGAAATGTACAATTTATACATATTGTTCTCATAAAAAAAATTGTCATGTTCTGCCTACACAATATTTTGCAAATAATTAAATTTCAATGTTCCATTTTTTTGTTCACAATTTTAATTGTATTGTATACAATTTTAACAGTATTTAATGGTTTTAATTTCACACCAAATTGATAATATCTGATGACAAAAAATTGTTATGCAAAGACCAAAAGTTGTAGGACAAAATAGACATTAAGTTGACACAACCCATAACCAAGATACCTGTTTGACTGAATTCCCCTGTGGGGAAAGTTATCGTAAAATGCAGATTACACTTTTCAACTATCCTTTATATATATATATATATATATATATATATATATATATATATATATATATATATATATATATATATAAATTATGCCTTGACTTTCCCACTACCGACTTTTGGTGAGCTCTTCATTGTGTAGTGTAATTGATGCTAATTTTGATTTGCAGGTGTGCCGAATCGTGATGTCACAAGCTACGCCCTTCTGCATTGCGAGGAGCCGATCATGGAGCTGCAGGTGAGGCAGAGGCACAGCAGCGAGACTTCCAGCGCCTCCCACGAGGGGAGCCAGAGCGTCCACAGCAGCCGCTCGGGGAAGGACCTCTTCTCTTTCACGAGGACGCCTGCCGAAGACCGCTCCAAGTATGAGAAACTCCTGAACGACGACTTCGAGATGAAGTCGCCGCTGGATCTCGACAAAGCGCCTTTCCAGGAAGTGTCTGTGCAAGAAGATAGTGACTCCATCGGCTCAGCCAGCGACCTTCGGGAGAGGGTCGAGTCCAGCGGGGATGCTTCCTCAGACGAAGAAAGGACTCACGACAACATTACAAGTCTTCCTTCAAATTTGCCAGTTGGGCCTAACATAGAGAAATCTAAAAAATCTCCCATCATCAAAGATCGCATTTTGATGCCAGATGTCTTCACTGACAACACGGAGAGTGGTCGACCGTTGCTGGATGACGATTCGTCTGGCGACGATCAGAACGAGGCTCTTCTAGGCGGCCCTGGGAAGGAAAGCCGCTCATCGTCTGCAGCCGCCACCCCTGCCGATTCGCCCATCGAAAGGAGTATGGATGTTTTTGGTGCTGCTCCATTTAAGCGCCTGGCTCAACACACGAATCCAGCTAAAGCTCCCCTCCTCTCTACGGAAAAAGAAGTGGATGTGTTCGCACAAGCCCCCTTCAAAATACCTTTCAAAGGGTCGAAAGACAGCTTCAAGAACTCCTTGAAGAAGAAAAAAGAAAGCGTCGAAATGGCTCAGAATCCCGTCACTGCCCACTGCATGTTCCTACCTGATATCGTACCCAACATCGACCTTTCCACTCGAAAAAGTCTACCGTGCGTCAAATACACTCCAGGTGACAGGAATTCGCCTGTCTCATCCACGGACCTATTCGGCTCTGCGCCTTTCGCTGAAGTTGCGGAGAAGGGCGTCAAGCTACCCGCTCAAGACTGTGGCCAGGTGAGCAACGCCGCTTACCAGAAGGCCGCTCTGCAGCAGCCGGTGCCCATTCCTCCACCCGGAGGTAGTATGCCCCGCCGGAAGTCAAACCAGGACGTGTTCGGTGCTGTTCCTTTCAGCGCGGTCGCTCCGACGCTGTCTCAGAAAAAGCCTGCAACTGCTCCCAAGCCCAAAATCGCCATTCGAATGGGCAGCCTTTCCTCTGAACTGCTGCCCGGTTCCTCCGCTTCCGTCACCGACAACGGCAACATCTGCCGGGAGTCGGCCAGGTCCTTCAGCACCGAAGATGCCAAGTCGGCGGGCGAAAAGTCCAAGTACAAGGAATTGATCGACGACGACGTCACATTCAACCACGACGAAAACGTGAACGTCGTATCTTCCAAACACTACACGCAGCTGAAGCCCCTGAAGAAATCAAAACACAAAAAGAAGGAGAGGAGCAGCAGCAACGCGTTCGCGAACATGAGTTTCGAGGACGTGGTGAGCGACGAAGAGTCACAGTACACCAAATCCTTCATCCGGGAAAGTAGCAGCATCAAAAGAACGTCGCACTCCTTCAGGATAGCGAAGATTAATTAAGGAAAGCTTTCTCTTTTGTAGAATATGTAATTAAATGAGTTATGGAAATTGTATATGTTATCTTTTCTCCCCTACGTCATTGTTGCAGTTGGAATAGGCCTCCAAATAATAGACAACTTCATAGGCCTAGTTGTCACAAATATGTGTGCTTTTTTGTATATAATATATATAAAATATATATATATCACACATGGGCTGTAGACACCATGAAGTCAAAAGAGCCTGTTAAATAAAGAAATATTCTTGCATTAATTTGTGTGCCTTTTTCTTGATTTATAAATATTTTTCAGAAAAAGAATATTTGTCGCTTTACAAAATATTTAAAATATCAAACCGGTACAAATATGTGAGGTGATAAGTTTGCTTATAGAACTGCATTTTTCAGAATGAAATATTGCAGATTTCTTTGCAACCATTGTTAAGTAATGGGAGATGGATTTTCTACTTGTCCATCTGCATCTTGCTGGGATTTGGAATACCACTTCTACAAGTGTAGAAAGCCGGGACTTCCTCTGTCTCTTTCCTGTGATAGGAAATCCAGCACTTGCCTTGCACGTCTCGCCTCTGGCCACCTGAAATGCCTCACTTTTGTAGCGGGTAACAAGATCTTCCCCCTCTGTCCTAAATGCCATGGACACCAAGCTTCTCCTGAGCATATCCTGAATTGTATGAATATACTATGGGACGAAATCTACACTTCTCCCCTCCTTGTCATCAATTTCCTCTCTGTCAACGGATTCCTAGATTTAGTCTGACTCCGTCAGAGCCTTGGAGATAAGCAACAACTATCAGAATTCTTCTTAGAAGGCATTCTGCAGTTAATGCTCAAATGTCTCTCAGTTGTCATGTATTGTCAAATTGTGTAAAAGGAGGAGTGAGATCAAATGAAAAGGTACGAAAAGACTCGGTGGATACAAATGTAGACTTTATTCAAAATATATACCATAGGCTTAAACTCAACGATCCCACTGGTGAACAAACCGCAGCATTCCTTGTCCCCAGAATTCCTGCGGCGTTGACAAGACGCAGTCCTTTACAGCGTCCTTGAGTACGTCGTTCGAGTTGAAGCGCTTCCTATTTAAGTGTTTTTTCAGTGGACTAAACACATGGAAATCGTAGGGCGACATGTTCGGACTGATGGTCCAACGTCTCCCACTTGAATTTGGTCAATTCCATGTGTGGACGCGCGTTATCATGGAACAGAACCACACCCTTCGTGAGCACTCCCGGTTTTTAGTTCTTGATTGACCTGCGTAGCCGTTGGAGTGTCTATGGTTTTTGTTTGAGTTTATGGTTTTTCTGTGCTCGAGGAATTCCTCAAGTATCGGACCTTGAACGTCGGAAAAGACTGTGAGCAACACCATTCCTGATAACCGGGCGGCTTTGAACTTTTTAGGGGGGAGGTGGCGACGCTTGCTGTCCCGCTTTGTGTTTGGCTCATAGCGATTGCATCTAATCTCATCACCCGTGACGATCCCCTTCGTGATAACGAAACAGATGTTGCAGCGCTAAGCAACGATCGTCATCTCCAGAAGATTTTGGCTATGATTCGCTGACTTGGCGATGTAAATAATGCGATAAATTTATATATATATATATCAGGTCATCAAGTTTATCTTATTGAATATTTTTATTCATTTTCTTAACTTACCTTTCTGAAACTTAGCATATTTTTCTCCTATAAAATAAGTTTCTTCTAAAATCTTTTGTACATATAACTGAGAAAATTTATTAAATTCTGCATTATTTATAAATTTCTTCATTTATAAAAACTAAAATATTATTTTTTTAAATAATTATACTTTTAATTAAATTACAGATACTTATTGTATTGGCAGCATGCGAATTATTTTAGTAGAGACTTTAATTTAAAAGAGACAATCTACCCTCTAAATTAAAAAATATTTTAATTCTTCAGTTTTTTACTGAAAGTTTGTTAAAACAACTCATGTATGCCAAAGATAAAATATAGTTTTGTGATTTCAAGCTGATAAACTGAAAAATAGGAAAAAAAAAAAACTATTAGAAATAAAATGAATTTAGAATGATATCAGGCGTTTGTCATGTAAGCATGATAAAGTGATAACTTATAAATATTTTCTTTGGCATATTTAGTGAAAAAAATTTATTAATTTCACCTTCAATTTTTTTACACCTGGTATTTTATTCCCATTTCGCTTATAATATTTTAAAACACAGGAATCCAGAAGGAAATGTGATATTGAGTGTCTTTAAATCTTTTAAACATATAATTGAGGAAATTTGTAAATTTTTTCATTCTTAAAAATTAAAAAACTTATTTTTTTCGTATAAATGAATTGCATTCTTAAACTGAACTACCGATTTTCAATATTTAGAGCTTGTGATTTATCTTATAAAACACAAGCTGTAAATATATTTAGAATATTTAATTTAAAAAACAGACAATGTACACACACTAGCAAATTTTTTTAATTCTGCAGGGTTTTTTAATTGAAATTTATATCACATCCAAAGCTTATTAAAACAATTCATGTGTAAAAATTTTTTAAACAATTTTTAATTTTAATTGAAAAAAAATTTAATATTGCCTTTGGAAAAAAAAACTTGAGATATTAATTTATCAGTATACCATGATAAAGTGTCAAAAACAATTTATTTAGTAAAATTAATTTTACCATGGCATTTTATTCCCATGAATGTTTATCTTTATTAAAACGCAGAAAGCAGAAGAAAATTTGGTAATTGCAATTCATCCTTTGGTACTTACGTATTATCCTCCTCTCGGCCATATCTGCGAAAAACTAAATGTCGTTAATGATGCGATTTAGCACCATATAAAATACAAATTAAGTTTTTACCTACTTGTATTTTTATATGTGCTGAGATATAAGTAAACTTTTCTGCTTCTCCTGCATATTTCGGGAAAAATAGTTATTAAAATTTACGAAATTCTACGACTTATCAAGGCGAAAAATGTCGAGACAGGATAATACTTAAATACCCATTCTCTCTCTCTCTCTTTTTTTTTTTTTTTTTTTTTTTTTTTTTCTTTATCTCAATCGCTTTTTGCACGCACATAGAAATTATAAGAATATAAATAAGCAAATAGACCATAGGGTTGCTAAAACTATGTTTGAACAATATTCACATTTTATATCGCCAAATTATTACCACTACTTTCTTCAAGTTCACGTTCTACTCTCTTGCGCATCCGTTAGAACTCCCATCTGGAGCCGATGTTCAGAGCTCTGTCTTGAGACACTATTCGCTTTTGATGAGAGCCTCTGCTCTCTCCTGCACATTCGGGCGCTGCCCATGCTATTCCGTCTAGTTTTGATTTGAGGTGTGTAGCCTACTTGGCCATGTACCTCATTTGGAATAACAAGGAATTAAGCCTAATATTTCTTCATACTTGATTTTTTGGAACTGGAGTCACACCATTGCTGCTTGCCCTACGAGCTGTCCCCTTAACCGAGAATCTTTGTTGAGCATAATAAAATTTTTACACAATCTTGCAATTTGGAAGTGAAGTTATATAAGCTATTTACATTGTTAGTACATATTACATTATTAATTACTACTTTCTTCTATACACAATTATAAATTTTCTTGGCTAGCTACAATCTTCTTCCAATTACAAAAATAAGTTTTCTTGGTTACCATACAATTGATAATAAAATGATTTACATAAATGGGTTTGCACCCCCATTTGGGAATAATTCACTCGATGCTGCTTGACTGAAAATATTTTTATATTATTTATTCATGCATATAAAGAATTAGTAAAGAAATTTATAAATTTATTTATAATTTTAGTTAAAATATTTATTGTTTTTATAATGACTGATAAATGTTGTAAATGAAACACACATTTAGTGGTCACCCACCAAAATGTTGTACACTCATGAAAATCCGCATTTTGGGTTCACCGGGATGCGGGAGGGGATTGCTTTCAAATGGCGTTGTTCATATTTTATCATTGTTTACTTTATTTTGGCTCAATTTTCTACCGTTGGTTTTAAAATTAATACCGACCTCGATCTAGGGAAATTATTCAATTCATAAAGACTATATCTTTCTATTTTTTTAACTTCTGGATTGTGTGTGTGGGGGGAGTTTTTCCATATTTTTGTAGAATTTTAGTGTTAATTCTTTATAAACTTAGCGAGCGAGCCGATACTTTTCCTTATTAGGGTAATTCTGTAGTAATATTCATCATTTGTGTGTGTGTTCGTTCGTTCGTTCTTGAGTTTCGAGGAATTTCATTGTGAAGTCACAAGTGCTCCAACCCGCCAAATAGATCCGGCAAATGTCATCATCCGTCTTATATATGATTTGTACACTAACAATTTATATTTTTAATATTTAATTTTGAGTTTCTTGTTAGGAATGGGTACAATTTTTGGATTGTTCCGGCAGATTTACGCTTGAAATTAGTAACATGGGGTTTCTATGTTAGCTTTTTATCCAATATTACTCCTAAGTATGTTACCTGTGAGCTCCAGGGTATTTCACAATCATGTGTTTTAAAAGTTTTACACGGTGCTCTTCTTCTAGTAAATAGTACTGGAGTTGATTTGCTAGGGTTTATTTTTATTTTCCATAGTTTTAACTGGCTTTCAATCTGGCTAATATAATTAGAAAGGTTTTTAACAATTATGTCATGATTTCTATCAGTGGTAAGGATAGCTGTGTCATCAGCAAATAAACTTAGCATATTGTTTGAATTTTGAGGGATGTCATTTATATATAAATTAAAGGGAAATGGGCCAAGAATGGACCCTTTTAGGACTCCAGCTTCTATACCTTTGGAGGATGAGAACTCATTACTTATTTTTATACTTTAAATGATCTAAAGCTTAAATAATTTTTGACAAGTTTTACTAAGTATGGGGGGAATTTTTTATTAATCATTTTACTGACAAGGCCTGTATGCTGTCAAAAGCTTTTTCAGTATCTAAGAAGATAGCACCTGTAGATTGTTTGTCTCCAATACCCATGGCAATTTTTCAGATACTCTGAGGAGCTGGTGGCAGGTGGAAAGCCCTTCCCTAAACCCAAATTGCTGTGGAATGATGATTTGCTTTGCTCATGAAGATTTTTCAAGATAAATTTTTCAGCCAGTTTTGTTAATGTGGGAAGAAGTGAGATGGGCCTATAGCTGATTACTTCTCTGCAGAAGCGTAGTGACGGGGGGCAAGGGGGGCTATCATGCCCCGGACGCAGCTTGGAGAGGGACGCCAAATCATTTCAAAGATAAACAAAATTTTTCAGAAAATTTCAATATTAGTTTTATTATAATATTTATTTTATTCGGTGAAATAAACTTGGCATTTCATAATTATTGTGTCATGTCCACGGAAAAATAAAAAAAATCTTAAGGAAAGAATCAAATTTGGAAATAAGATTGTTGATTAAAAATATATGAGGAAGACTGCAGGAGCTTACCATAGAAGAAACTTTTACTCTTATATTTTAATGATTTTGCATAACTTGTTCCCTTTAAAAAGTATATTTATTTAACCACGCTTTCGATTTTTATTTCGTAATCAATTAGATTATCGGTTTTCATTCTTTTAATCCTTCCTTTTTAAGTTTCATACTTGCTCAAAGTTTGTGATACAATTGTTTTGTACTACAAATCTTGTAAATGTGCAAATAACGAAAATATCTTATTTTTTTTATGAAATTTCTGGAATATTTGATTGGTCAGTTTCATTTTAATGCATAAGAGATGTTTTTATTTTGGTATAAAGATATTTGCCAAATTATTTGAATTAATGTTATATTTCTTTTGGATCTATTAACGTAAGCAGATTACAGAAGAGTAAGCTTATGAAAGACGCCCATTTAATTTTGTGAACACACCAAGATTCTCAGTGCCTTTTATGAGTCCTAATTGTTGTACAATTAGGACTCATAAAGGGCAATGATTATTCATGTTATCTAAGTTAAGTTATACTGCTAAAAAAGTCATAATAACTAACCAAACAAATATGTTTGCTTTACTCAAAATAAAAAAAAAGCGTTCAATGAATATTATTTACTCTCACCCCTTCTAGGTGTTATAATTATTCAAAAATTAAAAAAAATTTGTCGAAATTTCAGTATTTTGAAACATTATTTGACGAGCTAAGCAATATTTCACTAATATTTTTTATTTCTTTTTATGATGAAAAATGTGAAAAAATTTAATTTTATTTTGACTATAATAACGTAATAAAAAATTATTCGCAAAAAAAAGAAAATTTGATATAAATATATATATATATATATATTAATGAAAATTTGTAAGCATTTAGATGTTCTATAAATAGCATCAGAAAAATCAAATTTATTTAAGTTATCAAGATATCAAGAAGCGATATAGAAATATTAAATTCAGTTGTAATTAACACTTTGGGAAATTGTATTATCCATTGTCCCAAAATAAAAAATGAATTCTTGTATTTTTATCTCAGGCTGTATTGTAGCCTTTTAGCCTAGTGTCGCTTTATACTCGTGAGAAAATCCTGCTAAAACATGTTTCTTATTAGCGGTCTCCTTTGTCCAAAATATTTTGTCCGACAGGGAGGAAGGAATCTTTCTCCATGGTGTTCGGCACCAGGCTGACCTTCAAAGAAAGGGGAAAATTTTTTCATAATATAGCAATACAGTATGCCTCGTTGGGAATTGCCTTTCTGGAATCGAAATGGAGGGGATCGAGAATTAATTACCTCCAAATTTAAGGAAAACACAAACTTTCTTTCCTTTTTATTGTTCACACGGTTATTTCGTTTGTTCCCAAACATAGCTTTATTGGAAACAAAAATGTAAACTTTTGAAAATCTGGAGTTTAGACATTTAAAATATTATTGCCGTAAGTTGTATTTTCTGTCTACTACGTATTCTTTCGATTCCAATATTTATTTCATATTTTAGCTGGTATAAATATTTATTAACATATGCTTGCAGAGTTTTGGAAATTAAATATTAAATTACTTATTAGTTAAAACTATTAATTTAAAAGTAATTTATTTATTGTTTAAATGTTTTTGTTTGGGGAAATCATTTTTATTTGACTCGTAATTTTTCGGTTTTACATTAGCATCGAAAAATTCTTTTTTCAATTCATGAAAGTTAAAAATCTATAAAAAAAATTTTTTTTTTTGTAAATGTCTTTTTCCTTTTAAATTTTTTTGTATGCTTAAATATAAAGAATATATTTCTTAATTAATTAGTTCAATTTATATAAAAACAAATATTTTAACTTGAAAAATTCCTTCCAGAAATTTACAAACAAATCGTACATATTTCTCATTCTACATTGTAAATTTTCAAAAATAAGATCGCTTTAAATTATATAAATTTATTGAAAGAAAAAAACCTTTATGACAAGACTAGAACAACACTTCCAAAATGATTCTTAATAGAAATAAATTTTTATTTCAATAAAAATTAGCATTTATTTTAATAATAAAATATATTTTAATAACTTAAAAAACAATTATATTAAATGCCTTTAAAATACGAAAAAAAATCTTACTACTATGATAGGTGATTGAGAAAAATTTTTTTAAATAAAATTAGGCGTTTAACAGTTAAAATATATTTTTATCTCAGCACTTGTGTAATTCTTGATAATAATTCAAATCAACGAAAAACTTGAAAGAACAATATAGAGTGCATCAGTTTGGAGAAAAATATAATTTTTAATAACATAATATATATTGTTAGGTTGAAAACTTCTGATTTATTAAATATGCATAATTTTACTTGAATTTGTGTGTTTTGATTTTTGATTTAAGAAATTTGCAAAATATTTTGGTCGTCTATATTAGCGTTTAGTTGCTTATCTGAAATTTGCATTGATAATGCTTTGGCAGGATTTAGTTATCTAAATTTAAATGAGATGAAAAATTATTAACAAATATTTTCTAATTTTATTATCAAAATTGGTTTTATGGTATAAAAATGAAATATTATAAAATATCAATATATATATATATATATATATATATATATATATATATATATATATATATATATATATATATATATATATATATATATATATATATATATATATATATATATATATATATATATATATATATATATATATATATATGTTTTGTGATTTAAATGTTTTACATTAAAAATATTTTATGGTTTACATTAATGGTCTGAATGATATAATTTAAAAAGCTATTTTAAATGGAAATTTCCTATAAAGTTGCAGTTTTTCTCTGGAATTTTTCTGAAATAAAAAAAACGAAATAAAATTTTCAGGTTAATCTGTGGTAAATGAAATGTTTAAAAAAAAATATCATTGTGAAAAATCAGGTGAGTTGATCTTAAATTTGGGGTGTAATGTCTTACCCAATTATTATTTTGCAATAAATAGCTAAAGTTTGTGAAGTTAGTAATATTATAGAATTTTTGAAAATTTGTTAGGATAAGTTATAGTATATGTTCAACACCGAATGAACACCAATTTGTAGAGTCTTTCATAGCTAAGATAATAGACAATTTAATAGGGAATAAAAATGTTTAATTGCTTCATTGGGTTAAAAAGTTAGAAAAAATACATTTAAAATTTTTAAGACATCGTTGTGGAAATGTTAAATTATTAAAATCAATTTTCTTAAAAGTTAAAAATTACATGATACATAAATAAAAAAATATCCCGACTTCAAAATTGTAATATACGGATCAAGGCCTACAGAGCCCATATCCGTTTTCTTTGCCGAGGTCTCTGGGGTGCGAAGCATATATCCCGGTTTGGTAGTCAGCCCAAAGCGAAATCCCCGGTGTTTAGCTCCCAAGGATGATTGTCCCTCAGGGGATTTACCTTCTTTAAGTAAACACGGGTGTCACAATCCGGAGGTACCCCAGTGATCTGTCCTCTTCTTTAATTTCCTCTCTTCTCTACTCTTCTGCTTTTTCTTCCTTTTCTCCCTCAGTGTTGTTGCCTCGTAAGAGGTTGAGGGCTCTCCTTGAGTAGCTTTCGCCGCTCTGTTGCTATTATCTACTCTTGGGGACTAAATCACCCACGTGTTTGCCGTGTGTGGAGACCCGTGTCCCTGGAAAGGAGGGTCCTGGTAATTGAGGCCCCTGAGATCAACACATTACTTTGACATCTACTTCAAGTAAATGGGAGGTGTGTTGTGGTCCTCAGCACATCAATCGGCTTTATGGATCAAGCGATCGGTACATCTACTGGGTGACTCGTTAAGGGTGGAGGCCACTTCAGGGATGTACTGTGAGCGTATAGGGCCTGGCTAGCACTGGTGCAGCTGGTCTGCATCCCCTTGTTGGACTCGGTGGTGGGTGGTGTGGTCAGGTCCGGAAATTTTAAAAATATAATATGGAGAATAAAAACTTCACTTTTCTCCCACGGGAGCAACAATTAGAAAACTTAAAGCCAAAGTTTTTTATAATCAAAAGAAGGAAGGGCAATTTTGCAACTGTGTCTCCCTTCTTGATTGAAAAAGGAATATCGGGTATTGTTGGGGAAGTTAAAAAAATTCAGAAGATGCGCTCAGGGGACCTGCTTGTTGAGGCAGCATCTGACTCACAAGCAGAAATTCTGGCTAGCATGAAATCTTTGGCCAACATTGAAGTGACAGTCTCCCCTCATAGCAACCTTAACTTTTCTTGTGGTGTAATCTCAGCAAGGGATTTATTGTATTCACCGACGGAGGAGATTCTGGAAAATCTACAGAATCAGAAGGTCTGCGGCGTTAGACGCATTACAATCAGACGGGATGGCAAAGTTATTGATACTAAGCACCTCGTTCTGACTTTTGCCACGCCAGACCTTCCGCAGTACGTAAAAGCTGCGTACATGAATTTACCCGTCAGGGCATATATCCCAAATCTCTTGCCCCCTCAGGGGGTTTACCTTCTTTAGGTAAACACGGGTGTCACAATCCCGAGGTACCCTAGTGATCTTTCCTCATCTTTATTTTCTTCTCTCCTTTACTCTGCTGCCTTTTCTTCCTTTTCTCCCTCAGTGTGGTTGCCTCGAAAGAGGTTGAGGGCTCCCCTTGAGTAGCTTTTGCCGCACTGTTGCTATTAGCTTCTTTTGGGGACTAAATCACCCGCGTGTTTGCCGAGCGTGGAGACCCGTGTCCCTAGAAAGGAGGATCCTGGTGATTGAGGCTCTCAGAGACCAACACATCACTTTGGCCTCTGCTTCAGGTAAACGGGAGGTGTGTTGTGGTCCTCAGCATGCCAATCGGCTTCCATGGATCAAGGGATCATATATCTGCTGTGTGACTCGATAAGGGTGGAGGCCACATCAGGGATATATTGAAAGCGTATAAGGTCTGGCTAGCACTGATGCAGATATACTGCATCCCCTTGTTGGGCTCGATGGTGGGTGGTGCAGTCAGACCTTGAAGTAATTAACCTATTTCTATGGAATGTACTTCTAATTCTATACTCCGTATGGAGCAACAAATGATACAGGATCAGAAATATTTTGTTATTAAAAGAACTGAGGGCAATTTTGATAATGTCTCTCCTTTCTTAATTAATAAGTGTCTTATTGGTACTGTTGGAAATGTAAAAAATGTTCGCAAGATGAAATCTGGTGATCTCTTAGTTGAAGTTTTATCAACTGAACAGGCCATAGCCACCCTAAAACTAAAATGCCTTGGTAATATAGATGTTATGGTATGTCCTCATAGTAGGCTAAATTCTACACGGGGAGTAATTTCAGCAGATGATCTATATAATATTTCAGAGGAGGAAATTTTGGATAATCTTGTTGACCAAAAAGTACAACGTGTGCAGCGCATTACAATCAGGAGAGAGGGTAAAATTATAAGAACTAAAGACCTTATACTCACGTTTGCTACTCCTATATTACATCAATCTATTAAAGCTGGCTATCTAAATTGTAGTGTTCGCCCCTTCATACCAAATCCATGACGTTGCTTTAAATGTCAGCGATTTGGCCATGCAAAAACTACTTGTAGATGACATTTGACTTGTGCTCGATGTGCATCTGTTGGACATGACAGTAGTCAGTGTCAATTACAAGAAAAATGTGTCAACTGCAGTGGTGAACATACCTCATACTCCCGATCATGCCCAACCTGGATATTAGAAAAGGAAATTATTACTGTGAAAATAAAACAAAACTTATCTTACCCTGAAGCCAGGCGAACAGTGTCATCCCGTACCCCTAATCAAGGTATTAGCTATTCACAAGCAGTTAAAAAAGTCATGAAATCTTGCAGTACCCAAACAGATTTCTTAAATTTTCCAAACTTATCCTCAAATATTTCTAACATAAATGTCTCACCTATTCCGAAAGGAATTTCTTCACTGTCTTTCGCAAAATCTAAGTCTCAAAGATCCCTAAAGTTAAAGAATGCAAAAGAAGGGCTTCATAAATCCTATTTAAAGAGTAAAAGAAGCTCAAATGCCTCCAAGACAGATATAAAGAATGCCATCAGATGATGAAACACTCCTAAGTGGAGATTCATCTGAATCCCAGATGACGTGCTCCAATGCCGGAGCATTCAGCTGGGCTTAATGGGAACCTTCGTTTCTTGGAATTGTCGAGGCTTTCGCACTCATATAGAAGATATAAAAACAATTATAAATCTGTATAATCCAATTTGTTTTGCCATCCAAGAAACATTTTTGAAACCTCAGTGCAGTTTAAAATTGCATGGATATAATTGTGTGAGGAAAGATGTTAATCATGATTCAATTTCTGGAGATGTATGCATTCTTGTATCTTGTAATATTCCTAGCACTATACATTCCCTTAACACTTCATTACAGGCTGTTGCAGTACGCATACACTCAACATCTCTCATTACTATTTGTAGCATTTACTTACCTCCCCATGCGATCATCCATGAAAGCGATTTAAACAATTTGCTGGATCAACTACCATCACTCTTTATTCTACTTGGTGACTTCAATGGTCATAACACCTTATGAGGAAGTGATAATATGAATCCTCGTGGCAACATAATTGAACAGTTCATTTCTAATAACAATATCTGCCTTCTAAATTCCACAGAAATAACCTATTTCCATCAACCATCAAGAACTTTTCATTCATTAGATTTAGCTATTTGTTCTCCATCAATTCTACCTTCATTAAATCTTAATGTTGATAAGGATTTATATAACAGTGATCATTTTCCTTTAATTATAAATGAAACTGGTATAAGCAGACCACAAATCTTCCACTCCTCTTATTCTTATCGTGCAGACTGGTCTCTCTACACTCATTTAGCTCTATAACTGACAGCATGGTTAGAAGTGATAATATCAATGATGTTGTGCAAAAAGTAACTAATACACTTCCAGATGCTGCCAAAAACACAATTCCCAAGCGCTCCCCAATTCCACGCAAATATCATAAACCATGGTGGAACCGTGAGTGCCAAGTATCATACAAAAAACAAAAAAAGTTGTGGGCAATTTTCCGCAGGTACCCTACCATGGAAAACCTCATGGCTTTCAAAAAAGCTAAAGCTTTTGCTCGTCGAATACGGCGAAATAGTCAAAAAGAATCTTGGATAAGATATGTTTCCTCCATCACATCATCAACTTCCAGCAAAGAGTTATGGAAGAAAGTTAAAGCTTCCAGTGGTTTATATAGGGACTTCTCTATCCCAATACTATGCACAGGAGCTGACATAATTTATTCTTAATATGATATTGCCAATCTTTTAGGTGAAACTTTTGCAAAGGTATCTAGTTCAGACTCTTATAATCCTAAATTTCTCAGAATCAAAGAGCAAGCTGAAAAGAAACCTATAAAGTTTCATGATAAAGCCATACATCCATATAATTGCAATTTCTCTTTGCTGGAATTGCAGAGAGCCCTGTCCCAGACTAAAAATACTAGTCCGGGACCAGATGGTATCTCATATAAGATGCTTTGTCATCTTAATCATGAATCTTTAATGAACATTCTTTTTCTATTAAATAGAATATGGGATGAACATGTCTATCCCAGTCTCTGGAGCAAAGCAATTATTATTCCAATTCTTAAACCTGGGAAAGATCCAGCTAACCCTCAAAACTATCGTCCAATTGCTCTTACAAGTTGCCTTGCTAAAACTTTGGAGCATATGGTCAATGCCCGTCTTGTTTATGCAATTGAAGACAATCAGTACATATCACTTTATCAAAGTGGTTTCCGGAAAGGTCGATCTACTGTGGACAATATTGCATACTTAGAAACACAAATTAGGAATGCCTTTGTACGGAGACATCATTTGGTGTCTATAATTTTTGACATAGAAAAAGCTTATGATAAGACATGGCGTTATGGAATTCTTTATTTCAGAGGAAATTTACCCATTTTTATTCAGAGCTTTTTAAATTCTCGCATTTTTAATGCCCGTATAGGATCTGTTTTATCTAATCCATTTATCCAATGTGAGGGGGTTCCTCAGGGAAGTGTTTTAAGTGTTACTGTTTTTAATATTTTCATCAGCAACATTCTTCATGAATTGCAACCATCTGTCCATGGAACTTTATATGTTGACGACCTCAAAATTTCTTGCCAAGGTTCCAATATGCGACTGATTGAACGGCAATTACAAACTGCTGTCAATAATCTAGTTGCTTTGTGTAATGAAAATGGGCATACTTTGTCCCCTTGTAAAAGCAAATGTATCCATTTTTGCAGAAAAACTGGGCCTCATCCTGATCCAGAAATTAAGCTATCAGGGACAACTATTCCCGTAGTTAATCAGGTATCATTTCTTGGGCTTATATTTGATAAAAAGTTAACCTTCCTACCACATATCTTAGATTTGCGCAAAAGATGCGAAAAATCACTAAATATTCTGAAAGTTCTCTCTAATACCTCTTGGGGTGCAGATCGTAAAGCATTACTCCGAGTGTATAAGTCAGTTATTCTATCGCGAATTGACTATGGTAGCGTAGTTTATGGATCAGCCAGATCATCAGTTTTGCGCAAATTAGACTCTGTTCATCACTTAGCTTTACGAATCTGCTCTGGAGCATTCCGTACATCTCCTGTCCATAGCCTTTATGTAATTTGCAACCAGTTACCTCTTGATCTGAGACGTAAGCAACTCTCTCTACATTACTATTTTAAAATGCTATCAGTATCGCAACACCCTTTGAGATCAATGGTTACTTGTTCCTCTTTAAGAAGGCTATATAATGCACGGCCACATAACATATTACCAATTTATGAGCGTACAAATTCATTTCTGTCTTCATCTGAGTTTCCTGATTTACGTGTTCAAGCTACAGGTGCTCTAGGATTTCCTCCTTGGAATATTCCTGTTGTCAATATAATCAAACCCTTTACTGGATACAATAAATCAGCTACATCTCTCCTTATTTTGCAACAATTATTTTCACACATTCATTCTCATTATTCCTCCCACATCTCTGTATATACAGATGGCTCAAAATCAAGTAGTCATGTTGGTCGTGGTATTGTTGTTGGAAATACAGTTTACAGCTATAAACTGCATGCATCATATTCTGTGTATACAGCCGAAGCTGTTGCTATTAAACGTGCTCTAGAAATAATACATTCTAGCCCTTATCGAAAATACTGTATCTATACAGATAGCATGAGTGTGGTCATGCAATTAGATCATTTTAATGATAAGTGTCATCCAATTATTATGGAAATATTGGATATAATAAATATATTAAAGAATAAAGGATTTGACATCTTGTTTTGTTGGGTTCCAAGTCATGTTGGTATTGCTGGAAATGAACTTGCTGATAATGCTGCTAAAAATACCTCTGACATTTTGCATACTCCATTAACATTATTTGACATTAA
The DNA here is from genome assembly GCA_030067965.1 of Latrodectus elegans. NCBI lineage: Eukaryota > Metazoa > Arthropoda > Arachnida > Araneae > Theridiidae > Latrodectus > Latrodectus elegans. The sequence goes on from CM057822.1 coordinate 248,023, forward strand.
GCAAATTATCAAAGATTTCATTTTTTCCCACTGGCAAAAAACATGGGACTTGCAGAAAAACAATAAATTATATAGTATATCCTCTCACATCCTTCCATTCCCAGATGCTCCCATACGAAGAGTTGATGTAAAACTCACACGGCTTCGTATTAGACATACTAGATTTACACACAAGCACTTATTCTTGTCTCGGAGTGCTCCAATCTGTGACATGTGTAATGTACCATATACGGTACATCACATTTTAATTGTCTGTCCTAATTTCAATGATTTACGCATTAAATGTTTTAATACCACAAATTTAATTTTATCCGACTTGATTGGGTTTAAACCACATAGAAATTTGTTTGCATTTTTACGTGCAATAGGTTTCTTGAATTCCATTTAAGATTTTTTATCCAAAATAATCTTTACATATACTTTTCTTAAACTTTTTACACATTCCATTATATACATATGACTAGTCTCTTAACACAGAATTTTTACCTTCAGTTTTAAATATTGTACGGTGCATAAATGTCCAATATTGGACCTTGCATCAGTAAACCTTACAAAATCATCATCATCACCCAAATCCCTTGCGATGTTTCCAATGCCAACAATTTGGACACTCGAGGAATGCTTTCAGAGGCAAAACCACTTGCGCCCGCTATGCAGTGGTTGGCCATGATAGTTCGAACTGTACAGCTAAGGAGAGGTATGTCAACTGTCATGGTGACCACCCCTCCTATTCTCGAAGCTGTCCTCAGTATATATTGGAGAAAGAGATTACCACGGTTAAGGTGAATAAAATATGCTCTTATCCTGAGGCGAGACGTTTGGTCACTTCTCGCACTCCTCAACCAGGAGTCAGTTATGCCACTGCTGCCAGAAAAGTCACAAAATAGAGTAGCTTTCAAACTGAATCAATTTCGATTTCCCCAATAAGATTACTCCAAACATCTGACAAGTTAAAATTAAAAAAAAAACTCCTACATTTAATAGAAAAGTTCCTTTTGCTAAATCTAAAGCCGAGAAAGCTTTAAAACTAAAAAAAAAGCTAAAAACCATCAATCTCCACTCAAAATAATTTCTCTTGCTTGGAGACTGACGCGGTTTCTTTGTTCCCCTCGGACGATGATACATCGCTCGAGGATATGACAGAAGACCCGCCTTCCAGCTCCGGGAAAGGAGCTTTTCAATTTAAAAATTAGCTTCCTTTATTTCTTGGAACTGCCAAGGTTTGCAATCACATCTTGATGACATCAAGTCTCTAATTACAGATCACAATGCCGCATGTTTTGCACTGTAGGAAACATTCCTGAAGCGTAGCAATAACTTTTCCATGCGAGGATTTAACTGTATTAGGAAAGACTGTGGTGATAATGGTACAGTGTTTGGTGGTGTTTGTATATTAATATCTAATAATTTCCCCAGCACTATCCATCAATTGAATACTACTCTACAGGATGTTGCTGTAAGAATTCATACTTCATGCTTATTAACAGTCTGTAGTTTATATTTCCACCGCATGATGTCATACGTCAAGAGGAACTTGATGCATTAGTTGATCAGCTGCCTTCACCATTTCTGTTACTTGGTGACTTTAACGGACATAATTCTTTGTGGGGAAGTGATGATATCAATTCTCGCGGTCGGCATATAGAACAGTTTATTTCTGATAACTGTCTCTGTCTGCTTAATACCGACGAGAAGACATATTTCCATATACCCACAAGAACATTTCATTCCCTCGATTTGGCCATCTGTTCTCCATCTCTTCTGCCATTGTTAAATCTAACAGTAGGAAATGATCTGCATAATAGCGATCGTTTTCCTCTCGTCATCTCCCAGACTGGAGTTAGTAGTGTAAGACAACGCTTACCTAAATACGTGTACAATCGGGCATATTGGACATTATTTTCACAATTGGCAGTTGTTGATTATGAAATGGTTTCAATCAAGGATATTGATATTGCGTTTACAAAGTCACCGAAACAATTATGACTGCAGCTGAAACATCAATTCCCAAGAATTCCCTTATACCACACAGGCGTAGCAAACCTTGGTGGAATAAAGAATGCCAAGAAACATTTAAAAAACAAAGGAAGTTATGGAGGTTGTTTAGGAGGTACCCCACAACGGAGAATCTGGTCGCCTTTAAGAGAACAAGAGCTCTAGCTCGCAGAGCTCGTCGTGGAAGTCAGAAGGAATCCTGGTCATGCTATGTATCTTCAATAACTTCTTCCACATCCAGTAAGCAGTTGTGGTGAAAAATTGAAAGCAGCCAATGGGATTTATAAGGATTTTTCAATTCCTATTTTAAAAACCGGAGCTTCTGTATACTCTTCTCCTGAAGACATTGCTAATACCCTTGGTGGAACTTTAGCTAGTGTCTCGAGCAACGACTCTTTATAGTCCTTTGTTCTTAAGGACTAAGAATCGTGCTGTGCGAACACCAATTCGTTTTAACCATGGTGAATCCTTGCCTTACAATTGTGAGTTACGGATGTTGGAATTGAAGAGAGCATTAAAGCAGACCCATGATACCAGTCCAGGACCAGACGGAATCAGCTATCAAATGCTTCGAAATTTAAGTTCAGACTCCCTATCGAACATATTATTTTTGTTTAATAGGATCTGGAATGAAAAGAATTTTCCATCAGCTTGGAATGAAGCGATAGTGATTCCGGTTCTAATGGCTGGTAAAGATCCTTCAGACACTTCACATTATCGACCAATAGCTTTGACAAGTTGCTTCTGTAAGACTCTCGAATGTATGGTCAACGCCCGTATTGTTTATGTCTTAGAAAAAAATAAATGTATACATATCAATCAGAGTGGCTTCCGAAAAGGAAGATCCACTCTTGATAATATCACATATTTGGAGACCCAAATCCGCAATGCTTTTGTGCGGAGGAACCATCTGGTCTCCATTTTCTTTGACATCGAGAAGGCATATGACCGTACATGGCGATATGGAATTCTCCGTTCACTATATGATTTTAGCTTTCGGGGTAATCTTCCGATATTCCTACAAAATTTTTTGAGCTCCCGTGTTTTTAAAGTTCGCATTGGAACTGCACTTTCAAATACTTTTATTCAAGCCGAGGGTGTTCCCCAAGGCTCTATTTTTAGTGTCACTGTTTTTAGTCTTTTCATCAGTAACATCCTTCATCAATTACCACCTTCCATAAATGGTACACTATATGTTGAAGACCTGCAAATATCATGTCAGGGGTCTAATATGCGATTAATTGAGAGACAACTGCAAACAGCAGTTAACAAACTTGCTGGATGGTGTGCCGAGAATGGCCATACTTTGTTACCAAGCAAGTGTAGATGTGTCCACTTCTGTAGAAAGACTAGCCTTCACAATGATCCAGTTATTAATATCAACAACATCCCGATACAAGAAGTCAATGAAGTAAAATTTCTGGGAATTATCTTTGACCGAAAATTAATCTTTCTACCGCATGTTTTTTATCTGCGGAAGAAGTGTGAGCGATCCTTAATATCCTCAGGGTGTTGTCAAATACATCTTGAGGTGCAGATCGCTCATCACTTCTTCCAATTTATCAATCATTGATTCTATCCCGCATTGACTACGGATGTGTTGTTTACGGATCGGCTAGATCTTCCATATTACGAAGACTGGACACAGTTCACCACTCTCCTTTAAGGATATGTTCTGGTGTTCCCCAAGGCTCTATTTTTAGTGTCGTTTGACATTCCGCACATCACCCGTCCAGAGTCTATACGCTGTATGTTATCAATTACCGTTAGACCTGAGACGTATGCAGCAGTCTCTCGGTTATTATGCTAAGATTATGTCGACCCCTGATCATCCGTTACGTTTTATGATTCCTGATGTCCCTCTTAAAAGACTGTAATGATGCTCGTCCAATGAGCATCCCTTCTTTTCTCACAAGAGCCAAATCACATCTCTGGCTCACAGACCTATGTGATGTTCAGATAGAGTCTATTGACCAGTTTCTCTATCCTCCTTGGTATGAACCAACAAATACCTTTATAAATACCTCTGCGCAATTCAGAAAATTCGACACAACACCTATTGTTTTTCAACAGCTACACTATTCTCATCACTCTCAGTACCAATCTTACAAACCTGTATTCACGGATGGATTTAAATCCGCAGGACATGTGGACTGTGGAGTTTTTATCAATAACACGTCTTTTAGCTACAGCCTACATTCATCCTGCTCCATATTTACTGCTGAAGCAACCGCTATCTGCTACGCGCTTCAGCACGTGAACACAGATGATTGTCATACATTTTTTATATATACTGACAGCATGAGTATTATTGAAGCCTTGAAAAACAATAGTGTTACCTGTCATCCTGTTATGTTGAGAATTTTTAAAGCATTGGATTCCCTTGCTGCAAGGGAAAATAAATTGTATTTTGTTGGATACCAAGCCACATGGGTCTTGAAGGAAATGAGAGAGCAGATACAGCTGCAAAGACTGCATCAGACCTAATTTTACCATCGGTCCCTCTCTCAGATGTGAGAAAAGATATAAAAGTTTTTATATATAGTCTTTGGCAAGAATCATGGAACTTGCAGGTTGGCAGCAAGTTGCATACCATCTTCTCATCTCTCATCTCATTACCAGTTTTACCGTTACGAAGTGCAGATGTAAGATTGACTCGCCTTCGTATCGGACACACACGTTTCACACACAGACATTTGTTTTTAAGCGAATTAAATCCATGGTGTGAAACGTGTGATGAATCATTCAATGTTTATCATATTTTAATTTCATTTATAATTTTAACCAACAACGTTTACACTTTTTTAACAGTCATTTTATAACTTTATTTGATACAATCGGGGATCCACCCCATAGAAACCTATTCACTTTCTTGAGGGCAATAGGTTTTATACATTTTATTTAAATTTTTATTTTAAATTTTAAAATTGTATATATTATTGAATTTTCTCTTTTATATTTTAGAATTTGATTTTAAAATAATATATACACAGATTTTTGTTTTTTTAAAAAAATTTTTAATGTTGTTTGTGTTTGGGTTTTGCAAAAAATAAATAATTTTTAAATAAATAAAATTAACATAAAATAAAGCTACAAAAAACTTACTCTTGGCGCAGTAAGTCCAATTTTGGACCTTGCGCCATAAAACCCTACCAACCAACCCAAGGATGATTGGTCTTCAGTTAATCGACCCACTGAAAGGATGAAAAGTTGAATTGACTTAGCTTGAGAATTGAGCCTCTGCTTTGGGAGCGCTAAGTCACCGTGTTTAACAAATGTAAAAGTTTGGGGTAGATACAGATTTCCATGGAACAGAAGTCTATAAAGAAATGTGGGACTGAATGATGTTAATCAGCATTAGAGAAGAAATTAAACCTAAAACTCCATTAGAACTTCCAACATGCTTTACCTCATACGGTGAAGATAGAGAAAAGAAGAATTTCATTCAAATATTTTTTACTATTTCTGCATCAATTGCAAGCTGTGAACGTTCATTCAGCAAAATAAAATTAATTTTGACTTATTTATGATCCACCATGATTCAAAACCGTTTAAGTTTTTAGTATAGAAGATTTAACAATCTTAAGTATAAAAAAAAGAAAAATTTGAAATGATCAACTTTGATAACATAATTGATCAATTCTCTTCAGCAAAGGCAAGAAAAATGTGAATAGTGTAGTATATATTAGATTGCAAATAATTACAAATTTGCTTATTTTTATGATACGTAACGAATTATTTCATGTTCAAAAAAATTTTATGTTTTTTAAAATATTTGTATTAGTATATAAAATCAAAAATATCTTTTTATAATTAATTCTAAAACACATAAGTCCGATTATTCTAATGACACTTTTCCAAATCCAATATAATTATTTTTTGTAAATTAAAATTGAATTTTGTTTAAATTTAAAGCTTTGTTTTAGACTTTAAATGAATATATTTTCAATTATTTTATAGAATGTACAATATTTATATTGTATTCTTTATTACAATTTTACTTCATTTATATCACAATGTATTATATATCATTATATTATTATATATCTCTTGTTATACTCAATACATTTTATTCCCATATTTATATTGTATTACTATTTTTTTCAATGGGGCGCCAAAAAAGATATCGTAACCGGGCGCCGATTTTGCTCACTTCGCCACTGCTTCTCTGGGATTTTTCCCAGGTTTTCTAAATGGGACAATTATCGCTTCTTTCCACTTTTTGGGTAAATATGATAACCTAAGGATGTCATTTATAATTTCCGTTATATAGCAAATTGCTATAATTGGTAGTTGTTTTACTATTTTGTTAGTAATCCGATCATTACCTGCATTCTTTTTTAATTTAAGTTGGGAAATTTCATGTTCTACTAATGCGGCATTAATTAATTTTATTTCTTGGTTACTATGTTCAATGTAGGTGTTTACATACATTTCAATTTTTTCTTCATGTGTTTTGTTTATAATGTTGTTTAACTTGAATTGGTTTTCGAAGCTATTTGCTATTAGTTCAGTTTTCTTTACATTTTCATATTCCAGTGTAACACCGTTTTTGATTGGGGGTATGGTAGATTTTTCATTTTTCATTCTGCTGACTGCTCTCCAAAACGAGCTGTCTTGGACATTTAAGTTGGATAAATAATCATTCCAATTTTTATTATTAAAAAGTCTAGTATTTTTTTTTTAATTTTAGCTTTGAGGGAGTTTATTTTATTTTTTATTTCAGGATGCTTGTGCCTATTGTATAGTTTTCTTAGTTTGTTTCTTTCCTTTATTAATGTTGCTATCTTGTCAGGTAAATTTCCTTTATTAGTGTCGTGTTTAACAATTTTACTGTTCTCTATTCATTTTATGATTACATCTGTAATGTTGTCATCTTTTTTTATCAATATCATTTACAGATGAGGCATCAGTTAGTTCATTAAAATTTATATTACTGTTTATGTAGTTTCTAAATTTTGGACAATTTGTAGTGATTTTGACGTTATGAGAATATTCAAAATTGGTATTTCCAAGGTAGGCTATAACTGGGTAATGATCAGAATTTAATTCCTCAATCGTGGTGATTTGGGAGAGATTCGGAATGCCCCTTAGCAACATCAAGTCAATGTAATTCCCATAGAGCGATACCCATAGTGGGTTGTTTTATCTGGTTTCTGCAGTCTCATATCTATGTTATCAGTAAGTGATTTGATATGCATACCGTTCTTATTGTGATAGTTGCATCCCCAATCAGGATGCTTTGCATTCAAATTTCCTGCAATTACTGTTTTGTTGCTGAGGGATAACAAATTTTTTAGGTTTACAGTTAGTGAATTATGACCTTCAGGACGTATGTAGATGGAACTAATAACACTATCATCTTTATTTTTCTGATATATTTTTATTGTTAGCCTACACATAATAGAGTCTGGGAGTGGAGATTTTTGTATGCTTAATTTTTGAGCGCACTAATATAGCAGTACCACCTGCTTTCGGTGTATTGCCATTTCTATGAATATCATAATTTGGAATGTTGAAAATCGATTTCGAGTTAAATTTAATTTCCTGTTGTAGTATGCTATCTGGGTTGTGGTTATGAATATAGTTTAGTAATTCTGCACGCTTTCCATTTAGTCCATTTAAATTTCAAAACATTAGTTTTAAATTATTATACCCTTTATTCATTACTATTTTGGTTATTCACACTTAGGGCCTTGAAAAATAAATGCATCTTTTCTGTTGGGTGGGCTGCCTTTTCCATTAGGGGAATTGAGGCCTACAATGTTCGGTATGCTTGAAAGATTATGTTTATTTGTTCAATCAATTTTAGCACATTCTGAAAATTGTCTATTCCTTCACTACTTGGTATGAGGGGGGGGGGTGAGTTGCTGGTTTTATTGGTTTCTGCAGTAATACTGGCAAAGGAACTTTCTTTTCTAACATAATTTTGTTTATTACTATTGTTGTTCTGCTGATGTTTGTTTTTATTGATTGGATTTGTTAGGCACTTTCCATAAGATGCTATATTCTCACCACCACAGTTACAGCACTTTGGCTTATCAATTTTCTTGTGAGGAGCATTCCTTATACCAGGGATGGGCAAAGTACGGCCAGTGGGCCAATTCCGGCCCGCCGGAAAGTTTTATCCGGCCCGCGGATAGAATTTTCATTTGTCGGTCCAGCAGAAATTAAACAAAAATATTTATAATTTATATATTGTATATCCATATCCTTTTCTATTCTGTTTAAATGTTCTTTCTTTCTTTTTTTTTTCAACGGACTGATGATTCTTTTACTTTTTCTATATTTTGTTCTACAAAACATAAATCAACAGAAATAGCAAGCGCAGACATTGTAATCGTTAAAGTGTTAAAAGCGGAAGTTCTTTGTTAGTTATAGCTGTAGACTGGCGCTAACAAGCATTATCTCTTTCTCAGGGAGTACACATATGTGAATCCAATATAGGTGAATTAGACCTCACACGTAGCAGATTGCGCATTTTAAGCTCCTGTCAGCACAGAAACTCAGTGCTATGTTTGCTTCATTTTATACATGTGAACAAGTGTTTTCAACTATGGACCTTAAAAATTCAGAACTAGACTGACAGAAAAGTATTTAGCATCGTTCCTTAGAATCACAGTATATCTCACTTCGAACCTCAGTATAAGGAACTTTTACAAGAGACATCGCTGTTTCCTTCATCTCATTAACATAATTAAACTGTAAAACTTGTATACTGTTTTTGAAAATTTATCTTGGCCCAACAAAACCTTTTTTTTTTTTTTTTTTTTTTTTTTTTGGACCACGAGCGAGAAAGTTTGCCTATCCCTGCCTTAGACATATGCTGCTTACTTCCACATTTGACACAATTGGGTTTAAGAAAACATTCAGAAGAATTAGACCCAAACCCCTGGTAATTATAATATTGGATGGGTTTTTTATTTACATATTTTTCAGATTTGATCAGATAATATTTAAGACTTTAGTAATTTTGAAAATTTTTGGTGCAATTTCATTGCTGTTTACTATGATAAAAAAGCAAGCAATTGGCTCAAATTTCCTAAATTTTCTCATCACAGTAACATTGGCAACATCCAATCTTCTAATTCCTGTTTTATTAGTTTAGGGTGTGTGCATGATGATATTCCCTTAAAAACTGCCTTTGTGGGCTTTTCTGTTTGATGTTTAAAGAGTAAACATTCAATGTTGTTGTCTTCTAAAAATCTGATTAATGATCTGTGAGCTTCACTACTGCTTGGGGACATTAACTTAGCATTTAAGTCTTTATCTATATAAGTTTTTAAATTTTTTAATAATATTTTATAATTATTTTCGACTTTCACAAAAATGGGGATATTTTACTTTTGGCAATTACATTACTTTGATTATTATGCATTGTCACTAGTAGTCACATTATTTAACACATTCAATTTGTTATTTATTTTCATGGGATTTTTATCAATAACTTTTAACTTTGCTATTGGCAGTCTTTTTGGCTGGATGAAGCCCTCATCATCAGTCTCTAGATCTTTTTGTCATTTGTTTGCTCTGATTCCAATCACATCCCGAGATGTCTCGCTACGTTCTCTCATGGCAGAATATGCAAATATTTAACTATTACGTTTTTATGTCATTTCGTACCTTTTCATTTGATCACCCCTTGTAGAATCTTACCTTTAATACAAAAAAAATACGCTTAATGTCCTTTTGTGAATGACTGAATATTTTGTCATAGTTTTCTAACACATACTTAATTTTAAAATGTATGAAATCAAGCATGAAAAATAAGTCGTAAATTGGCAACTTTTATTAGTTATGAAATTACCAATTGTCTTTATATGCATCAAACTCCAAGGTAGTTGTAATATTGCTAACAGCACCAACACATCATACAAGCAGCAGAATTACTGATTTTCAGAGACAGCATTACACAAAAAAGCAATATTAATTTTTATACATGATCGATAATATTAAAAACTGCAATATAAAATTGTGTGCTTATATTTTGTATTTAGTGTCAACATATATAAGTTGACAGCATGATTATAAATTTAAATTAGATGTTAGTAGCTAGTAATTTATTGAATATAACAAAATTTGATGGAACATGGTTAGTACAAATATGGCTTAGTGTTTCAATAAAATAAGTCCTCTCAAATTTTAGTACAAATATTTTACTATGCAGAATATATATTGAAATTTAGCTACAATGTGTAGTCTTCTATAGCCATTGTACAAAACTTGCGGACCTCACCAGTCAACTGGCCTGTCCGTGCCCTACAAATAATGATGACCTTAAAGATCTGTATTTCTACTTCTTGGAAAAAATTACTTCCAGTTGCCTTTCTTTTCCTAACTTCAATTACCGGAATTCACTTAAAGCAGTATTTTGCTTCCTCCTGACTTACAGGGTGGTTAACTTAATGAAAGAGCTGGCACAGCTTGTCCTTATTTGGACCACAAAACCACCCAATAATGTAATAGCCATCTAAACATGGTTCCCTTCAAATGACAAGCATTCTTTTTATTCTATAATCACTACACAAAATGCGATTATGCAGTAGAACGAAATATGTGCAATAAGTAATGCCTAATTTGTGTATTTTATTTTGAATTTGCCACAAATACTCTAGATTTGGTAATATCTAAATCTAACTTAGATAACAGGGAAAAAAATAACAAATTTTTTATGTTTCCTCATCAAAAATAAAAACACACCAGTATTTATGTTCCAGAAGATAGTGTACAAAAATTCAATTTTAATAATCACTATGCTCTTTCAGGTACAAGAGGCTTTAAGATCTCAAAGTATATTAATGCTTTTATCTCAGCTATGTTCAACTTTTATACTACTTTGAGAAGAATCATGATTTGCCTATTTCTGTTAATAATGCACTGCTCATTTTTTGTATTTCAAGGAGAGAGTGGGAGTTGCAGTTGAAAGTGGATACTGGTCATGCATACAAGTTGAACTACAAGCAGAAATCCTAGATTTTCTTACATATAAGATTCAAAAAAAGCAATCAGATGTGTAGCAAAATATTTTTAATACACATGATAAACTATGTGTGTTAACAACATAAAACTTTAAAATTTGTTATATCTTAAAAAATTCTGTAGAAATTGCATTGTATACCCTTAAAAACAAACCAATAATTTCCATTTTTAACAAAATGATTATATTTGTATTGACTAAAGTTTTTATAGAAGCAATAAAAAAGTGAGCGGGATATAAATAGAAGAGTGTGTAAATATGAAGGCTTTAGCATTTGTTTACAAAATCCTCAAGTAAAAACACAGATGAATATTTACTTAACCGGAGTTTATATTCGAATATGAACTCTGTTTACGTAAATACTTAGTTGTATTTTGACATGAGGATTTTGTAAATAAACCGGGAGTCACAGATTTTCAGAATTAGAATTAATAATTTGCAGGAGTTATCAACATTCATTGCAAACAATTTTTATTTTATTTTAAAAATTATTTTTAACCAAATATGTATTATGTATTTGCAACATTTTTCAATTATATTTGTAAATAATAGACAAATTATCGCAAAAATTAATGAGAATATTTTGTATTTAAGTTAAAATTAGGTTTAATGAGATTATTTCAAAAGCCTTAAATGAACTTGCAGCTATAACAGAAATTTTTTTACTTAAATAATCAATATTCTTTACATTACTGAATTATTTATTCATTGTATATAAATAATGAGTAATTTTATAATTTTTAAACACCTTTTATAAATATTTATCTATTAATTTACTGATTATTTCAATACACGTAAAACATTCTCTTTTCAAATAAATATACTTATTTGAAAGAAAATAAATACAACTATTAGATAGATTCCCGGAAGTAACTTTTTTTCTCACTTATTATTTAATGAAAGTAATAACTAAGTTCTGTTAACTTCTGTTGAAGTTGAATTCTTCTAACTCTTTTAAAATTATACCATTTCACATCCATATCCTAGAGATCATTCTATATATTTTTTCTACATTTCTTGGTTATTTATACTTATACAATATTGTTATAAGAAAATGCTAATTTCCATCTTTAATTTCATTTTTTAATTCTGAGTAATAATTGTTGCTTCCCTGAAGCACCGCTGCAACATGTGTGCTATGAATGTTAATGTACCAGTTTTTTCAGATCCCTTAGCAATTCCTGTAGTAGATTTTTCAAGTTATATATCATCTTGCTAAAGCTTCATTTTGGTTTTCAATACATAAACTTTTTCAAGAAATGCTTTTGGTTTTCCTTCTGTTTATTTGTGTTATGCATTGAAATATTGCTTGGCACCAACAACAGAACGAAGTAAAATTATTATACTGCTGATACCCCCTATGTTTCTGATGTGATCAGCAATGATGCACTTAACCACAATTGATTGCTTATTTAAATTTTCTACTATCAAATTTTTGTTCACTGAAAATCCATGTTCAACAGATGCTTGACTATGAGAGAATAGTAAAAACAAATTTACTTTTCATAAGTCACAATAATTTTGTTTATTTGAGAAAAAATTAAAATAAAAAAGTAACTATTCTATCTTTAATATGATTAAATTTCTCATCGATACAACCTTGAAATCCTACAGTCGGTTGTAATAGTTTAAACTTTTCAACTAAATTACGAATTTTTTTTCTTTCTAAACCATGCAAAAGCCAATCTTTATAGGGTTTTTCCAAGTTTTCTAGTCATTGAAGACACTTTCCATCTAGCATTTTATATAATTTATTTCAGCCTTTATTTCATTAATGAACAAATTCTTCCCTTTTTATTGAAATTATACGCAATTTTCACCAAGGAATGTATAGAAAGTATATTTTAACACAGAAATTTTATTTTTAAATATTAATATTCAGTGAACTTCATAAAATATAAAAGATAGATAAAAGAATCGATTGAATGGTCCCCTTGATTGTTACCACATGACGATTTTATTGGTAATTATCTTCACTTCAATTCACACATATAAATCTGAGTACTGCATGTGGTCCTGACTGAGCTGGATAATCTCATAAAACTATCCAGACTGAACTAAATCTTTATTTTAATCAACAGTTATGGTTGCAATCTAATATCCCCCTTGTATCGCCATCTAGTGGTAAAATTAAGCGCTAACACTCAATTCGGTTGTGGAACAATTTCACATTTTAAAACATTAAAATTCAAAAGTTTATTTTTTTTTCTATTAAAAAATAAATAAATGGTAAGTAAAAATTTCAGGAGTTTTAACGACCGCTTTTTGATTCAGCATTAAATCATCCTTTGGCTGAAATATTTGTTTCACAGTTTTATTATAACGTATGTTATGTGTGTGAGTGACTTTATAATTAAATCTTAAAGACAATTAGTCCAAACTAACCAATTTCTAAAAAGCATTTAATTTTTTCTAAAAATCCATTTAAGTTTAAATGTTTTACATTATTATGTACTATTTAAATATTGGTTAAGATTATTTTACACCGCATTGTAGACAAATGGAGAACTTTAGAGTGTCTTTTTATCATCCACTCTATTTTAGCATTCAGGGTGACTTCATAAATAGCAATCTTATCCACAATTTACGACTTACAAATCCTAAGCGTAAACTTAACAGAAGTACAACACCCATTTCCTGCTGCTCAAAAGAGCTTGGAATTAGAACCCAGGACTTGATTGGACAGGATTGAGATCTTTCCTGCTTGATAGCACTCAGTTAATTGTCCCTTTCAATTTCTGTGTACAATGAACATCCTTATCTTAAAACATAGAATGAGTTGTATTACAAATTAACACAGCATAGCAAACAACTTCCACATATTCAATGAAATATCTATCTCATCTTTGTTTTCATAGATAGTGGGCCATATGCATGTCACAAGCACTTCCGAGCATCCACCTTTGGACTCGCTGTGTCATTCCTTAGAGTCCCTGGGATTCAATCATTCATATCAACAAGTAAAACTATTTCAAAGTGAAATGTGTCTCTTCCATACATATTCACGCATATAAATTCCCATTTTACATATGCATCTACCTCACTAATGAATTTTCTATTCATATGCCTTATTTCTTAGTTTATACTCAGAAGTGTGCAGCTATTTCATCCTTCACTCAATTTAATATTTAGCTCACTCTCTAATTTATATTCAAATATAGAAATCACTTTTTGAGAATTTTATCACATTTGTGGCTCTAGTAATGAATTATAACAGCAGGAACTGCTCTTAATTAGTAAATAAATTTGGATTTTTTGGATAAAAATTAATGTGTTATAACACATTAGCAATATTTACAAAAAAGTTAGTTGGAAAATCATAGGAATGTCCTTAACTCATCTGCTAAAAACAGTATGACTGATAGTCAGAATGAGTAGAAAACACATGAGAGCACACTAATATAAAAGACTTTAAGACACTTATAATCTTCATTTTTTTATTCATTTTAAATTTTTTTTGGGATATATACTGTTTATTGATTTTATTTTTTGTTTATGTTAGCGAGTAAGAATGGAAAAAGGCTAGTTAGTATTAAGAGGGACGTATTGCTTGTGTGTAAGGATCATGGTGGCAGGTGAGGAAACTTTGGGCAGAAGCGAAATAGTGAGCGGGGACGATGTCGATTATGGGTGCTGAGGTCATTATAGGACGGAAGATCAGCGATTGATATATTTTCGGCTTTATTTATATTTTTGTACATGTTGTACATGATTTTGGCAAAATATTCTCTTACTGTTGGAAGTTTCAGTTCTCTTATTGTTTTATTTCGAAAATACCAGGGTGCTTTGACTGCCTGCCTAATTATTTTGTTTTGAAGAATTTCTAAGTTTTTTTTATCTTACTGTCATGGGTATAACCCCAGAGGAGGCAGGCATAGGACAGAAGTGGTCTGAGGTATGCTTTGTAAATGAGCACTTTATTTTCAATTGACAGTTCTGGGTTATATTTTAAGAGGGGGTATAACGCAGGAAGAAGTTTGTTTGAATTTGTTTGTAATATATATTTTGGATATGAATATTCCAATTTAGTTTTCGGTCAAATGTGACTCATAGATATTTGCAGTACCCGAAACACATCGAGTAAGAAGACAAGACAAACGCTCTCCTCCTATTGGAACCCGCTCTTCCACTCGAGAAATACTCCGGCCCTTCTACATTCTTTGGATCTGGGAGCTTACAAAAATCAGCGAAAAGAAATCAAAATGATTTTAAATTGAAACAATTTGCATTGCTCTATCCTTTATTTTCATTTAAAAAATTTTCTTTGATATTTTAAATATATATTTAAAAAAATAAAAAGGAAAAAATGTTTACTCTTTGCACGTATCAAGCTTTAAATTGGAAATACTCAGAATACAAAAGAAAATCATCTCTAAATCTTTCTTATTACATTTAATTTATTTTTCTCTTTATTCTCCCCCTTTTCTCTATTTCTATCAGGAGCAAAAAACCAGAATTGCATCAAAAGATACCTGAGCTCAGCTCCAAATACTCAGAAAACACAGCTTCCAAAGCACCGTAGTAGAAGGTGAAGAAAATCCTCACCTCTGATTGGAGGGTCGACTCATGCGATTTCTCTCAAGCCAACTTTAGTGTTTTCAGGTCCATAGACATTTGAAATACATCCAATTATTATGTGTATTTATTCTTTCTTTCCCACTTTTATATTCATCTCAGTACAGTAAATTTTCTACTATAAAACTTTTCGATTATATTATTTAGCTAAGCAATTCTTTTTCATTAATTTTTTATATATTACATTAAAAAAAAAATTTAGTTTTCATACGTACTTGTATCATTTTATCCACTATTTACTCAGAATAAACATCTTTTCATTCTTATTTTTCTTTCTCTTGGCTAGCAGTTTTAAAATTAATAAAAAGGAGCGAGTAAATTCAATGCACCAAACAGTTTTTTCACTGTTATCACAGAATGATACAGACAGGATAAGAAAATCTTATTTTCAATCTTTTAAAAATAATAACAGTTACATGTATAATAGCATCATCTAAAGGAGCTCAGTTTGCAATTGTGATCTTAATGTCTTGCGTTTTAAAACTTCTCTTTGTGTCAAAAAACCAAAACATGGGCAACAAGCAATTCTAAAACGAAAGTTTATTTTAAAAAAGATATTAGAATACAAGTCACTCGGTCGGAACAAAATATTTTTTTCATTCTTGATTGAGCATAACATACCAATCATCGTTATTGATCATGCTGATCCCCTTTTTAGGAAAGATAGGAAAATATATACTAAAAGCGATATTGAAAAGCGTTATGGATGTGCTCGAAACAAAACTTCTGCCATTAATAAAGAATTAGAATCGGAAAAAGAAAAAAAAAACATTTTTAAAGCCCAACAAAATTCACCATTTTCCGCTGTATGATAGCGATTCGAAATCATGTCTAATTTTTCAATTCCATTCGTAAATGCATTCAAAGGTATTTATTACAGGAGAAAATATGAGCTTTTAAATGAAAGATCCCTTTTAAACATTGTATAGCATAATCAAAGGGAAGAAAAAAGCCATTTGCTCTTGAAATTTGATAAATCTTACCACTGTGCTGCAAGTTTATCAACTAAAGTCGATGAAATCTGAGTTCGAAAACATTCAAGAAGAAAAGAAACTACTTAAACATGTGGTTGACTTTCACTGCAAAAAGTCTTCCTCTCTTTAACAATATTTTCATGATAGAGTTTAAGTGGAAAAGAGTATATATTTTCAAAATCTGACATCTTCCAGCATACCAAGAATAGGAGATAAAAATTCTGTTATGAATGCATCAAACCAAGTTTAAAACGACAGAGATATGAAATGGAATCGAATATTATGAAGAAATCTTTTGATAAAAATAATAAATTGAAATCTCAAAATGTATCTAGAGAGGAGAAGCTCCTGTTCTTACCATCCTCTATAAATAAAGCTTAGTCTGTTTTGCTTTATATCTCAAAGATATATCTGAAAAATGTATAAGGTTTTATTACAATAATCCACAAATTCATCAATTTAAAGATAACTTATTAAGCCATATACAATTCGAAATATACCTGTATTTGAAGTGAATTATCATTTATCTAATAATCAAAAAGAATATTGTGATTTAGTCATTGGAAATAATAAATCTGACATTGTGGCAATATTATCTGATGAAGAAAAGAGGAATTTGTTTTAATGTTCGGAAATATTTCACAACCTTTTGAGATCCAATTTTTAAATAAATTTCTAATAAAAAATAGATCTTTTACATTATTTACAATTGCCAAATGTGGGTAAACTGGAGGAGGCCAAATTTTCAAGTGTGAGGTACTTTGTCCAAATGCATCAAAGATCTGAGGATGTGGCCATGGGTGAGCTTCTTTAAAATCTTTTTATTTATCTAAGTATATATATATATATATATATATGAGTTATATCTAAGTAAAAAACAGAAAATGAAAATACTGATTCTCTTTGGTTTCAAAGAGGTGAAATTAAGAGTGTAGATAATAGTGGCAAATATGATAGAATATCTAAATTTATGTCAACTTTATTAGTAATACGAGGGTCACTCTGAAATTTTTGAAATATAACTATGTTTTTAAAGTTATACTTACAAAATTTTAGGTGTGTTCAAACTAGTCTCCTCCAGCATCAATGAACTTTTGTAGACGAATTTTCCACAGATTAAATGCCTCAAGCCATTCATTTCTTGGAATCGATGAAAAAATGCATTTATAGCCGCATTAATCTCTTCTTCTGGATCATCTTCAAAGACCCATACTTTGCTTTCTTGACGTGTTGGAACGTCAAAAAAGGTATGTACGTTTCATCACCTGTTACAATTTTAGAAATGATGCGGTGGCCACCATCATTTAGCAATTTAAGAGTTTCGTTACTGATTCTGACACGCTCCTCTTTTTGGTGCTCAGTTAGATTATGGGGAATCCAACAGCAAACTACTTTTCTCATATGCAATTCTTCATGAATGATTTTGTTAATGGCTGCGGATCCAATGTTAAGTTCCTTCTGTATCATTTCATAGGTACAGCGATTATCATCAATTAACATTTTTCGTATGGCAGACACATTATCCAGGATTACTGTCGATGGTGGCCTTCCTATGTGTTTTTCATCCTGAAGAAAATTGCGACCTCTTCTAAATTCTTTAAACCATCTGAATACAGTAGCACGAGCTGGAGATTCATCACCAAAAGCTAATTGCAACCATTGAACGCATTCTTCTTGATTTAATCCTGCTTTAAAATCGTAGAAAATCATACCGCGAAAATGTTCTCGCGTCAACTCCCTTTTCTCTTCTGTTTAAAATTTATTCTACTCTAAATAAGTTGAAGTAAGTCAGTAAAAAATCGTCTTAATAATGTGTTAAAACACTTTGTGTTTTAAAATTAAATGGTTATTTTTATTTTGTAAACTCTTGTCTGCGTGTATCTCAAAAATTTCAGAGTAACCCTCGTACCTCATATCAATGCAGAAAGGGAACGAATATTCAGTTTAATGAAAAAGAATCGAAATGAACTTTAAATACAATAATTTAGAAAATTTGCTTATTGAGAAATCTTTAAGTGATGGATTTTGTTATGAGCTAGAGTTCATTAAGAGTTTGTTAGAAAAGGCTAAAAGACGCTGTTACAGCATTAAACTCTTCCAGTATATAAATATGAAATATATTTAACCAAGAAAATTATGGAGTTTTTTAAATCTTTAATCCAGACTTTTTATTTTATTAATTGTTGCTGTATTTCTATTTTATTTAAAAGCTATAAAAGTGTAACATATTTCAGTCCAGATATCTAATTTTCATGATAAAATGATCAAAATAGTGTTTTAACAAATTGCAGTTTAATTTTATTGTAGCATGCAAAATATTTCTTAGTCAGTAGTTTTAATATTCAATGGTAGTGTTTTATGAATGTATTCCAGATTCTATGAATTTAATACAACTGAAGATGAAATTTTAATTAATAATTTATTTTTAATTAATTAAAAACTTTAAAATAAATATAGGTAAGTAATTAATTTAATTAATTAAATTAAGAAAATTTATATCAATAGACATAATTTTGACACACTAAAAGTTTTACTGAAACAACTTTCCAAAAGTTGGCAGATAGGATATTCACATGTGTATTTCAATTACTGCAGATCTTTTTCTAACAAGCGAGAACAAGTCATCAAACCAAAGGAATCTACAATAATTTTACTATCCAACACTGCTGCAAAAGTGTTACAAAATTTAAAAACATTGATTGACATAATTTTCTATAGATATATAATACATATAAGATAATTTATATTATTAAGTAAATCTGGGAAATGTATCATTTCATTGGATTTTTAAAAATAACCTCAGAAAAGTTATATTTATTAACACAAAGCACATTTTCATACATGAAAAATATTAAAAAAAGACAATAGAAAAATTTTAAAAATACATTTTTATCTGACTTTTAATATTTGTAAGATAATTTAATATTTGTAAAAGCCTTCTCCAGATTTTTTCCCCAATTTGCCTTCAGATACTAGTTTTTTAAGAAGTTCCGATGGTTGGAAAAGAGGATTATCTGGGTATTTTTTATGCCATCCTGCAATGAAAAAATGGGACAAATTAACAAGTCTATAAGTGTCTCAATAATTTATAAGCTTTTTATTTATTATTTTAAGCAGATTAAATATATCACATTTTTTATTATAAATCATAGAGAATACAAAATAAAAATTTTTGTTAAATCAAAAAGGATCATTGAACAAATTATTCAATAAAAAAAAACTACATTAATTTCCATATTTTATAGCAGCTCATTTATCTTCTCCACAAAGACAAGCAACATTGTTTGTTAATTTTCATATAAAAAAAATACATTTTTTTCTCTTTTTTTCATTTATTTGTTCTGTCTAATACTTTTTGCTACCTTTCTGGTAGTAGCATGATTCCACACTCTAAAAATAATTGGTTTTTACTAGTAAAATCTAGTCCAGGTATGAAGAACAAAATTACTTTCTGAAAAACCCAATATTTCATCACACAAATATGGATAGATTTTAAATCCGCAAAAGAAATTTGCCTCAGTGCAATATGCAAAAGTGCTTAAATGGAATATGGCAATGTCAGATTAACAGATATATATATTTTTTAAATTACATCTTTATGTTGGCTCTTTCGCGCATAAGTCTTGCAGTCCAATAAAGAAAAGAAGTATCTCCAGGTGTGGAGAGTGGCTTGAAATGTGAAGAAGAGCGGGCTTGCTGGAGGGCAGAACATTTCCAAAGATGCTCGCCATCCATGTCAACATGTTCCCCACATAAAATGCAGTTGGGTGAATCCACAGGCCCTATGTGATATAGATGTTTCTGCAGAAAATCATGCCCAGTAAGTAACCTGAAGTAGGAGACCCCTATAGATCTAGGTAGATCTCTGGGGATACATGAGGTCACCAGGGTCCTCCAAGAGGCATCAACTGCATTCTCTTCATAATAAATTTTTCGCTGGTGATCTATAACCAGTTTTAAAAGGAGTTTGACATTTCTCAGACCAGTAGGAGTATCTGGAGGGTTTGAAAAAGAAGACTCTTTTGCGAGATTGTCTGCTTTTTCATTACCAGGCAAGCCACATTGGCTAGGGATCCATTGTAAAGTAATTTCCAATCCCGCAGACAGAAAAGTGTTAATGATGGTCTTACAAATTCTATAGATGTAGGTAGGAGAGTATAATTTGCCAATGTATGAATGGCAGCCTGACAGTCAACAAAAAAGACAAATTTCATTTCCGAGAAATCTAAAATTTTTTGGAGAGCCATGTAAATTGCATACATTTCTCCATCAGTAGCAGATATATACACATGATGAAGTCAAATATTAGAAGACCTATATCTAAAATTTGTATTTTGCCTATTGTGGATAATTTTCTGTCAAATTGAAATGCTTAATCTTATTTGTTAAATGTATATGTTAAATGTATTCATTATTACTGTTAATTATTGTTTTACTTTTGTGTTTACATGTGAATGAGTGATGCAACTTTATATTTTTCTTTGAAACATATGCATATTTCAACGTTGGGCGAGATGTTTCGTATTTGTTATGTATACCCTTGGCTATGGAGCACCCTCTTTGGCGCATTCTGTAATCATGCCAATTACAGCAACTTTTTTCCTGTAAGTTTTAATGTTGTACTCTTATGTAAAACTGTGCTGTGAAACCAGGCAGCAAAATAAACGCATTATTTACAATTCTTTTGTATTTAATTAACACAACCTATGCACAGTTAGAAAGTCCAATGACTAGCAGGAGATCTGAGGATAAATCCTACTCGGAAAGTCCAACACAATCCAGAATGTTTTGGTGAGGCTATAGTGTCACAGCATTTTTTTCAAGTGGTATAATTTTTTGTACTACGTTTAGACAATAAACATTTTAGATGCCAGTATGAGATTTTCGGTCACATTTTATTTTCAGAAGAGTTCCAGAGTACCACTGGTAAATGGGTGGAATATGCAAGATAGAATGTAATCTAGATTTTTCCTCAGAGTAAATTTCCTAATGTGTAAGTGATGAACCAGTGGGCATATCTTCCTCACTGCCCTCTTTGGCCATTCGATCTGCAGTCTCATTGCCACTAACATTTACATGGGATGGAACCCATTGAAGATGCACATCATGGTCTTGGGAGATCATTTTCAATTTCAGCAGAATAGATAAACTTGCTTCATCATTTGTAGAGAACCAGTCACTGAAATGTTGCAGTGCACTACAACATTAGTAACTTTCAATAACTTGTCCTCTACAAATGCAGTGAGTATACAACAAAACCCATAGCTCTCCAAAATCACAGTTGCTGGAAATGATAGCAGCAAGCCCCACCTTAATTGTTATCAACTTACTTTTGAAGACTGAGCAAGTGTCAGGATCGTGTTGCTTTAGTGTAATTTGAGACTGAGGGGTTCTAATATAGATTCCGCTCCAAGTACGACCTTTTGTACAACTACCACCGGTATACATTTTCTGCATCACAGGGGATGCAATTAATACTTTCTAGTACTAATTGTCTAAGATGATCTCCAATGTGAGTATGCTTGTTTGCAGTGGAATTAAGGTCAAAGTAGAAGATGACTCTTGGTATTTCCTCTGAGGGATCAAACCAAGACCTTAAAGATTGAGGTTCAACCTAGCAAGACAGTAGGTTTTTTCGATTCTGCCAGGCCAAAAGGATTGAATTTCTTTAATCTTTGATTATTGTGTCAATTTTGTGAATAAAAGGAGAAACGACAATTTGAGCAGTAGCTATAAATTTTGTTAAAATATTTAACTAAGTTAGCTCTTCTTCTAATGTGCAAAAGATGTAAGTTTGTCTTGTATAAAGCTATAACAGATAGGCAGCTATTTCTGAGTCCTTAAGATATATACTTTTGTATCTGGAGTAAAATTTAGTCTGTTTTGTAAACTATAATATAGCATATTTATTACAGAGAATTTTCTATAAAATTATTGTTCAAAGTAATTACGTATAAATTTCATCCATTTATTTGATTCTTAGCCATCAAAATACATATTTAAAATAACAGATTTTTTAAAAATAGTGAGGTGTAATTAGCTATAAGAAAATGATAACCAATAAGCTAATTGAATAATTTAAAAAAACATTCATAAAAATAACAAAATTGATATTGAAAAATATAAATAAAATATCTTAATCGAATGATTTTCGTTTATAAGAGAATACACATAATTTATTGTTTATTTGAAAAAGATTAAAAGTAATTTGTATGTTAACAACATTAGTGATTTTTGTTTTCCTTTGTTATAAATATTTTATGTTATAAGTAGTTTCTATATTCATCGGATTATTGTTTATAAAACTATTTCTGTCAAACAATAAATTGTGAAATTCTGTTCATTTTTTAATGACTAAGACATTGAAAATTGTTCATTCAAAAAAGAGTACATTTTAAAATTTTTTCATTAGTCTCAGAAAATGATTCTATAAAATTCTTATCAGGAAAGAAGAAAACATTAATGTAAAACTATAAATTCTTATTGGTGTTTTAAATTTTGTATAGAAGAATGCTTATTAAATTATCTTTAAAAAACCAAATTGTATTTAATTTTATAAAAAATTAAAACTATGTCATAAATACTATAAAGTAACAATTATAAAGTAACCACAATAAATTACCAACTATAAAGTAAGCATTATAAAGTAACCTTCTCAAATATGCACTGCATGTCACTTTAAGAATAGAAATACTTTCATTTTAAGTTTTATCTCTATTCATTTCTACTAGCATGTCCAAAAAATACAAGTTCATCCTGGAATGTGTCCATAAACAATAGGGCTTATTTAAATGTCACAAGGAAGAAACACAGAAAGTTGTCTAGCATCTATTCTGACATCAGAGTATGCAGGAAAAAAAAATTAAATTCTCATTGTTTAATAATAGGTGATATCGAATCAAGTATATTCCCTTTAAATGAGCAAGTTCGTAACTCTAGTTCACAGTTAGTTTTGTAGGAAGATGCTATTTGATCACTTCACTTTAAAGCTGAAAGATGAAAAAGTTCTCATTATAATCAGATTTGTTTCTTAATAAAAATGTTACAAGGAAAAGGAAAGATGCAGAAAAATATCTAAGTGATTATAAATTATTCCATCAGTTAAACATGATATTCAATATATTTTCATTAAAACAATGAATGTTTACATTGTAATGAAGTTAATCAATTTAAAAATTTCTTTTTACAAATATAATTATCAATTAGTTTATATGGTATATCAACATTGCAGATGTAAACAAAGGATTACAAATATCATACTAAGCCTTTGAACTGTGGAGTTTTTCTAATATATATTTTTCATGCATAAATAATTTTAAGAATCATTTAATATTCCATTTACAGTTCAATCTATAAATTTATTAAATATCAGTTTCAAAATCAGCAATTTTGATCAAGTTAAACCAAAGATAGTCATGTTGTTAGGGATTACACTTGTTAAAAATGTAAGCTGTAATGTTCCTTTTTAAGGCATCTTTTAGATTAATGTATATGCCAGTCAAACAATTTATTCATTGTTAAAAACTGTGAAATGCTCCAACTCATGTCACTGAAAGTATCAAACTCTCATAAATATGAAATTACATAATTTGAGTACACAATCAACAGGCTATAGTTAACTTCCTTTTTACAACAACTAAAAATGAAAGTTTTCCGTACATGTGTAAGGGAATGGTATATTGTAACAATAAGACATTTCTCCTATCCTATATGCATAAATTTATGCATATATATCCTACATATGTGAGGCATACCTATTTACTTCCTCTGCAATATTGTTTAAAATTTCTTTCGATAAAACATAAAAAATTCACATTCATCAACTTAATTATTAATTTGCTCAGATATACCAAAGTGTCCTATAAATTTCAAAATTATAGGCTTGACATTTATTTTAGCATTACACAAATCAAAATCAAATGACACAGAGAAATCTGCACAACTATTGTCATCCAGAAAACTGCTATCCTTGAATTTAAATTCAATTACAGCAATATTTCTTCATCAGTCAAACCCTTATGTGAAGCCATCAAAAATATGTTTTCAATGACAAGAAAGCAACTGGTTATAAAGAAGAAATTTGTTACAGTGAAGATGAACATGATTCTTTAAAAAGAGCCAATAAATACGTTTTATACCAAAATTCTCAGCTCAGACAATTTCCCAGTTTTTATGACTTTCAGACACTAAAGAGTAGCAAATGAATCTTTCTCCACTGCTTGAAGAAATTTGAAGTGCTTGAAAGGCAGAAAAATCTATGGTACAATTGTGTACCACAACTGTCTTCTGAGACATTTACTTACATGGTAGCATAGTTGTACTACTGGGACGAAAAAGTTAAATATTTTTTAAAAAAGTTATTAGTTAATAACAAAATTAAGGCATAAAATAAGAAAGCCGATATTAGTAGAGACTGGCACTGATAAATTCAAAAATTAACACTATGAAAAACATTGGAATCATTTCATAAATGCAAATCTTGAAAAAAATCATATGAAAATTGAATATTTCATAAATTATATTTAATTTTAGCTACAAGCACTTTTCATGATTTAAAAATATAAAAAAAGAAAAACTTATAATCATAGAGTTAAAAACATATTCATTCATAGTTCTTTTTTAGAAATATGAATTTGGCTTATTTTAATGAGCAGTAACCAAAGAAAATTAATGACAAACTTTCAGTAAAACTTTTTTTAATCTCACTTAGCTACCAAATACAAAACCTTAAATTATTTTAATGGAATTAAATAGTTTTTATCAAATGCATTAATTAATATACAACACTAAACATATTTAAAGCATAGAATACTTATTAAAAAGTATAAGTTTAAAAATTAATTATTGTTGAACACATACACATAATTAATAAAATATAGTTACATTTTGTCAGATTAACAGCCTCAAATTAAATAATGAATAGACAAATATATTTCATTTGCCAATAATTTATAAAAACATACAAACAACAAAATACTTTCAAACACATTATAAAATAAGCAAATGTATAGAAACAATCAACAGATATAAGCTTGCAGGCTATTGTAACAAACATAGAATCACAACAAAGCACTCATCATAACAGCTCTCACAAGATAAATATCTAATTTGATCCATTTTGGAGTACTGAAGGTATATGAAGTAGTAGTAAAGGTATATATATATATATATATATATATATATATATATATATATATATATATATATATATATATATATATATATATACACACACACATACATACACATTGCATTTTGCCTATATTTTCTGAGAGATCTTAGAAAAATCTCAAAACATATGCTAAGGAACGTTCTTGAATGGTCTACCTTATGTCAGCAAATCTGCAACTAAATATCAGAAAATGAGTGATTTCCAGCAAAGTGGCAATCATGCTTTTTTGCCTTCTTTTATAGTTGCCATAGATTAAACAGTACTGGAGTGAATTCTTTTCATTCTAAAAATCCTTATGCTAAGTAAACCTGATAGAAAAGCTATTCCAAACATTTTGCATTAATATTAAGTTTAAAACATTCTAACATACCATCAAGAATGAATTGTGTAGTATCTAAGCCAACGTAGTCCAGTAGTTCAAAAGGTCCCATCGGGTAACCAGCACCCAACTTCATAGCAATATCAATATCTTTCGAAGTAGCATCACCTGAAGTTACACATTTCTTTTTAAAAATAAATTTTTATATATTAAAATAATTTACTTAAAAATGATTAAAAGCAAAGTTTTTGCATTTCTAAATAAAATAATAAAAAGAAAGAGCTCTTCAAGCCTTTCTCATCAGATTTTAGTTTAACTAAAAACTAATAGAAGTAAATAAAATGATAACATTAAACTTGTTTCATGGTCACAAAAATGAAAACATTTTTAAAGGCATTAAGGTTTGTCAGGGAACTTGATTTCCAAATGAATACACCTCACTGTTAATTGGAAGTTAAAATGAAGATAGTACATTACTAAAATATAAAAAAAACATTTGTACTGGGTACTTGTAATTTTATAATTGAATTCAGGAAATAGCTAAACAATAAAGGTTTAAAATTTAATTGCAATTACTCTGTATTCCTAATTTAGGTGGCAAATATATTAGCAGGGCATAGTATAGTTTAATGGTAGAATCATGCTTTTTAAAATAAAAAATTCAATCCCAGCTATTATTGAACAGGAAATTGATGTTGCAAATTTGTCACACACAGTGCATGCTAAGAACTTTTCTAAAGATCTTTCTATGCTTAGAAATTTTAAAAATTATAAAATCCAGTCAAACTGAATAATATTAATGAGTTTGTTTTGACATAGTGCTATGTAATGAATTCAGAGAAATAAATATTGTTAAAATAATTGAAGTATACCAGTTAAAATGGTTGAAAATATTTATTGACATGTTAATTCAAAAGCAGTTTTCTATGTTTTGAAAAGTACCTTTTTAAAATATAGTAAAAGATAGAGAGGTAGATAATACCAGAAAGATTGGTATTATTGAAAAAAACATTAAATAAAATTAGAGCAACAAAGAGATGGATCTTGATGGCATTCAGACTGAAAATTATAATGGGTTGTACTGCCCAAGAACAAAAAAATGTATTTAAAAATTTAATTTAACAAAATTAAAATTTTAATTGAAATATTTTTAATAACAATTGTAATTGTAAAACTAACAATAGTCACAATAAACAACTAGTGTTTGGAAAAAAATGGATGTGTATTTGTTAATTTGCAATCTAAAAAAAATTTTATAAACTAGAAATTAAAAAAAAAATAAAAAAAATAATAAATTGAATGTGAGTATATATATATACACTAACACTCACAAATTTTTTATATATATATATATATATATATATACATATACATATATATTCCGACAATCCTGAATGAATCTCAAGCCAAGCAGAAACTGTTTTATTCTTGAATAAAAGAATTGAGGATTAACAGTTCCTTAAACAAAGGAAACATTCAAGCACTTCAGGAAAAATTTATTTTTCCTTACCTCGTTCCAGCATTTTAACTGCTTCACCCATGTATGGAACTAACAATCTATTGACAACAAAACCAGGGGTATCCTATAAAAATTAATATCAAAAAAATAAGTAATAAAAATAATCATATCACAAATACATCATTAATCTTGAATTTTAAGCAACAATAAAATTTGTCTCTTTTTTAAATATAATTAACATGCAAATATAAACATAAAAATACAACATGTCTGCGAAAACAAAATTCAAGCATAAATAGTAGTTCTTAGATTCTACATTTTATTCCAAAAATAGAACTATATTAATATATTACAAATATTTTTAAACATAGGTAATGAATAAATATTTGTGCATTATATATATATATATATATATATATATATATATATATAATTTTGAAGTTTAAATTACTCGATTTTAATATTATTACCAAATAACTAAGAAATAAATCTAAAAAAACTTCTTATTTTGCAGAAAATTCATACAATGCATATTAATGTTTCAGTTAACCAGGGTAAATTGTAACTGTATCAATATTTGGATCATACAAAAATATTTTTACACCATATTCAGGAAAGACTGTTACAAAATACACTGAATCATTAGCAAGTATAACTTTCGAGAATTTACTAAACCAAACAAGAATGAAAAAAAGAAAGAATAAAAAAAAACCTAGAAACAGAACACCCATTTTCTATTATTCAACACTGGGTGGAATTGAAATATATGAGCATAATTTTAATGCTTAGACATGATGGAATTTAAATATCAAACAATTCAACAACCAAGAGCTTCTATAAGGTATTCATTATTTCTTGCCTGAATGAGATTAAGTAGAAAACCAAAAAAACTCACAACCAACTACCCTGAAAAACTTGCATTTAAAAAGCAGAAGAGTAATAGCAGTTTAAGTTGTAATTATTGTAAATACTTTCAAGGAGCACTGTTTCATCATCAGATTAGTGACCAATTAGTTATCAATTGAGTTGCTTAACAATTATAAAAACCTTGATATTGCAATAAGCTATTAAAAGCAATTAAATGTCACAGCCACAAACAAGAAGCAACTTTAAATGTGCACAATTCTGACTAATAGTTGGTGACTTCAATAAACAACATAATAACTACAGTTTTTAGTAATAAGTTCTTATTATATTTTAAACATTACAAAAGCAATATAATGTTTATGGCCTAAACATCATTTATGTAAGATATAATTATAAAATGTTTTGTACCATAGAACATTCCAATGGACTTTATCAATGATATTAAAAATAATTAATGATTCAAATTCCACCTTTATATTTGCTAACATTTAAATGTTTGCATCATTACAATTTAACAGATGCCAATGCACAATATACATATTTTTAGTAAAACATGAAAGTATGATAAAATATATGATGGAAAATTTTTTGTTACATGTTGTTACTAATATACATTATGCAATATAAAGAAAAAAATCCCCAAAAATTTTAGTTCTATTTTTTTTTTACAACAGGTAAAAAAAAAAAAAAAAAAACATGGATATCTATTTTAACCCATAAATTAATGCACAAAAAAATTAACAAAAGTAACAAAAATTATCACATATACTAAAAGAAAAAGATTTATAATTAGCAAAAATAAAACGTTTCAATTTGAATAAAAGAAAGAATAGCAAAAATACTTCTTGCCTTTATTTAAGTCACAACATACTTCTTAAATAAATACAGGAAATATAACGAATAGAAAATTTTTTCATAAATAATTAAATAAAAAAATCACTGAATATTTTTTCTATTTAATTCCTTAAATAATCCCCAGTAATTGATTTAAATACTATAAAAACTTGTACATTAACCCCTATAAAAATAAATAATACAGACATATCTTTTCTTAATAATACTTTCAGATAACAAGTTTTTTTAAAAATTGATTCAGCTGCAAAATTTGTTCCAGATTTAAGCACATACTGTGATTTTGTAAACTTTGATCCCTAGTATATAATTGACTAGGGATCAAAGTTTACGCATTCACAGTATTTCAGAATTAATTATCAGTTTGTTGCTTCAGTAAAGTTGAACGATTGCTTAAAACTTCTTTTTTTACTATATTTAAAATTGATAAAATAGCAGAATTTTAGAAAAGTTCACAAAATGTATCATGTTTTCATTTATAAAATAATTCAGGTTGAAAACTAGATAATTATTGTAACATCTTACATTTTCTATCATCAAGCAAATTTCGCTTTTAACTAAATAAAAACTTGTAATAATCATGGCATCAATTTTAATTCCTTTTATAAAACTTCAATTTTAAAAATGGAAGTTTAACTTTGGTAAATTGAAGCATCAGAAATTCCAATAGCATAATAAGTTAATAGATTGCACTTTTAATAATTTATGAGCACATTAGCACAGTTTTTAAATATATATATATATTAATAATTATGCTATTTAAATAATACTTCATTTTTATTAATCTAAGCTAACTCTTCAATAGTTGCTAAAAACAAATTAAATAGAAATTGTTTTTAAAATTGAAAAAATCAGCTACATTTCTTTTAAGATATTAAAAATATATAAATCATTTCTGTTTTTTTTTCTTTAAATCTCCTTATACATGCAACATATGATTATTAATCAAACCTTCTAAAAAATTTGAGATTTTTTTTTTTTTTTTGTACTTGCAGATTGATTTGATAATACTGTACATGTGCATAATTTTATTGCATGCACTAAGACTTTAACCAAAACATTTGTATATTGTAAAGACAAACAAACATATTAGTTAACAACTGTTCATTTTGTATTTCGTAAACAAAATCTTGCTTGCATTGTTCTAGTTTGGTCATACTCATATCTAATGAAAACACAAAAAAATTATATTTGTAATTCTCTCTAGTCATTTCATTGAAATCTTCAAAAAAATAAAGGAAAGAAAAAAATAGGATTTATTTACTATTTTCCAAGAGTATACAGAAAGCTCCAGGAATTCCCAGAGCACTGGGAAAATAACCAATTTCCTTGAGTTTCAAGAAGTTGTAGTGCAAATCCTGTTTAAATAATTATAGTTAAATAAAAAAAATTCACTTCTTTTTTATGGTCAATTTTTATATTTAAGGACTATTTTAATCAAGATCTATAATTTAACATCAATTCCAAACTACAGCATACAGCTAAGGCTGATGTAGGAGTCAACTTTAAATTACTGAACAAAAGGATAAATTGCTGATCATTCGGGCAATGAAAAGAATTTTCAATATATTTTACTTCTTTCAAGTTACTTTATTCATACAGCATATGCTTACCTTACAAGTGATAGTTTGTTTGCCTAATTTACTTCCGAAATCCATTAACTTTTTATAAGTTTCTTCACTTGTTTCAGGGATGCGAATAACCTATGGATTTGAAAATATCAAAAACAAGTTGTAAGAACATAAAAATTTCGGTTTAGAAATATATTTTGTACAATAATTCAAAATACCTACTAATTATAAATATTTTATTTATTTTAAAATATTTATCATATACAATGCTTAAAACAATTAAAGGATATTGTAATCTATTGTAAAATAACAGTACAAGAAAATTTTTATGCATAAAATGTAAGAGAATCACAAATGCTAATTCTTATCAAACTTCACAGTGAACAAAATTTGAGTTTGAGGGGTAAAAACTTTTTAGCAGCAGCAAAGCAGATTTAGATTCCAATTTAATAATAATAATAATAATAATAATAATGATCAGCATTCAATAAGTGCATTGTCTTGATAAATGCAATATCATAACAAAATGATTTAACCAAATCAGAATATTGGAGAGAAGTCATGCAACTAGAAGGGGCCAAATACAATCCAAAATAGTAGAACCTATTTGAATTTCACAAAGTGTGATTTCCAGCATTTGGCACAGTTTCTTTGGAAAGTGGAAATGCAGGCTGAAAATCTGGACAATATCATAGACGTGGAACAAAATGAAAACTTATTTACTGATATCTGCTTCAAGACATTGAAGTATGAATGCTGCTTTTCCATACATTTGCTTGGTAACTGATACCATAGTTTCGAGGCGAACTGTCCAAAATTGCCTTCATTCCATAGTTTTGCATTCATACTGATCAACAGTGTATAATATGTTAATAGCAAGACATTGCTGTGCTCACAAAAGCAAGAGAGAATATGAATTGGAGGGAAAATGAATGATGTAATACTTTTCTATAATGAGTTCCATTTTCTTATTCGTCCTGATAATAGGAATATTGTCATCTGGAATTTACAACGGTATTAAAAATAATCCTGAGTTTATGTCCAACAAATTCAGCTTTTGGTGGTGGAAGAGTGATGGTTCAATGTTATTATTTCCATTGATGGGTTCAACAATCTCCATATCATTCAAAATGGAGCTCTAACTGGTATCCAGTATATGGATGAGATCCTCAGATCTAATGAAATCCTTTATGCTGCAGTAATTAGAGATGACTTCAATTAATGGACAACAATTGCAAGTCACATTTTGATAATTTAGTGAATGATTTCCTTTCGGGGGAAGGAATCATACAAATGGAAGGATTCTTTGGACATGAACCCAATAAAGCATGTTTGAGACATTATAAGCAGATGAGTTGATGAATGTCTACCACTCCTACAAACTTACCAAGAAGTAGAAAGAGCTTTTTAGGAGAAGTGGGACAAGATACTCCAGCCTCTCATTAATACCCTCATTGATTTAATACCTCAAAGATATTTAATGTTAATGGCTATGAAAGAAAACCTACACCTTTTTAAAAATGATTTTCTTATAAGGAAATACCTTATCTTATTTGTTTTCCTCATATGCACAAATTGCATTTTTTCCTTTTGTACCCAAATATTCAATAAAACTTTTTTTTTTATTTTGGCTAAACAAATGCCATTTTTAGCTCATACAGCCTACCTCTGTGTATCACTCAACTAAACAATTCTCCAGATCAACTTACAATTACAATATCCTTTAATTGTTTTGAGTAATGCATATGATAAATAGTGAAATATATAACACTACTATAAATAATAAAAATTATTAAACAATTGACAAGATGTTTTTAAAACTAAAATCTGAAGGTTAATTTTGTTGATTTTTTCTAATTTTATTTAAAAAAGACGACACTTATTACCTTTATTTTAAATAAATGCTCATAAGCATTTCAATATGTCACTATTGAAAAGAATAAAATTATTAATTAAATGAGTTACCAATTTCACATAAAAATAATTAAAATTTTAAGTCCAGCTAACAACTGAGAAACTTGTAAATGTATGATGAAATATCTGCATTTTAGTATTTTATTCAATATCATGTAATTTAGCAATCTGTATTTGGTTTGCTTGTTATTCTAGCCATTTTATGCACACAAGGATTGGCTATATGCAATTGTATAGGATTTTAAAATTCAAAGTGGATTTTTAACCTCTACAAACAGGCACATCCAAACTAGAAATTAAAAGTAAAAAATATTAAAGTGAAGGCCAAAGTGTTAGTTCTTTGGTAGTTAGCTAGGTACACCCAAAATGGTACAAGCAATCCAAGATAAAATGCACAGCAGAACAGCTGAAGCTTATTGTAAGTCCTTTGACTGTCTAAAATGTTGCATTAGAAATGAAATTTTATACACAACAGACAATATTCATATATCACACAAAAGACTCCCAAATACCCAGATATACATGCAGAAAGCAGCTCAACATCAATCTTCTGCAATTCAATAATAGCTGGGATTGAAATCACAACATTATACACCAAAAAGAGCAGTTCTACACTAAACTATACAAACTATAAACAACCATTTATATTGATATTCAATAAAGAGGGCAGCTTTTATTTCTCATTCTTTGTTAAACCCAGTTGTCTTTTGAGGAAAACAAGATTGGATTCCAACAAGCATTAGATCAGAAAATAAAGTGATCTTCATATGGAAGAGAAGCAAAATTTCAGAAACATAAGGAACTTTAAATTTTGAGGCTCACATTTCTAAATTAGAAGAAAATATGTAGAAAAGTTTAATTACATCATATAGTTGTAAAGAAGTACTACATTCAGACAGAGACTTGCAAAAACTTTACAGGATGATGCTGAGTGAGATTTCATTCTTCTGAGTGGAGGATTATGCAAAGAAACTTTTGATTTTCTTAAAAGTTCAATTTATAAAACGAAAAGTGGGTTAACGATAATATCATACCTTTAAGTTTATATGTTGCTACTCAAATCACTTCATGAACAGGAGGCAAGATGGCACATATGTGATGATAATGTGATTCTTTAGCCACAGAGAGCATCAATACTCAAAGTTGAGAATAGGAACTATTGAACTGACGATCAGAAAAATAATTATTCTTCCCTCAGTCAGTCATCACGATTTATAAAATAAAAAGTCATGGCTCACCCATAATAAACAGGCAATGAATAAATAGTGTATATATAATTTAATATTTGCTTATTTTTTGCACATTTTTAAACTAGAAATTTAGTTCTGGGCTAAACTGAGTATTACATTGCGGAGCGCGAAATCTCGCCAATGTCCTATGTCGCGAAAAGTTGCAAAATCTAGTTCTTGTTTACATCGCCAAATTTATTCCCTAAAAATTCACCATTAGTTGATTAGTTGCCAAATGTGTTTCTCCGTGAATGTATCGCCGGATTTTCATGCTGTCTCCCCGTTATGTTCCGGAGGATGCCATCTGTAAATCGCACTTTGAGATGCACCATTAAAAATTCACCATTAGTGATTAGTTGCCAAATGTGTTTCTCCGTTAATGTATCCCCGGATTTTCATGCTGTTTCCCTGTTATGTTCAGGAGGATGCCATCTGTCAATCGCACTTTGAGATGCACCATTAGTGATTAGTTGCCAAATGTGTTTCTCTGTTAATGTATCCCCGGATTTTCATGCTGTCTCCCGTTATGTGTGTAACCGTTATCATCCATCAATCGCGCTTTGAGACGCAGGCTATGAATTTGCGAGATATATTTCATTTGAGGGATAAAGGTCATCAAATGTCAGGTTATCAAAGATCAAAGCTTGTTCATTCACGTGAATTTTTCAAGTTAATGTGAAAATTTCGCCATTTTCATTTAGCAAGGCATTGTATTAGTTACTTGTCGCGTTATTATTTACTTGTTGTTTCTATTATACAAAGTCAATCGAGCTTTGACATGCAGGCTATGCATTTGCGAGATATATTTTGTTTGAGTGATAAAGGTGAGAAAGAAGTTACTATGTGGTGTATGAATGTTGGTTTAATTTCCAAAAATTATTTATGTTGTAAATATGATGCAGAAATGAAACTTGCCAATAAAATAGATAGAAAAATGAAGGTAAGATTTAATTCCAATTATTTTCTGCATTATATTTTTTATTTATTTCAAATCTGTTTGCTTAATTTATAAAATTTTTAATTTTAAGGAATTGTTTGAAACTAAACTAAAATTTTTTTTAGTGTAATATTGATTTGTATTATTCTATTTAAAATCACTGGTTTTATCAAAAATGTTTTAGCAAATATATAAATATTAATTTTGAATTTAATTTATAGTGTAAAAATTATTTTTAGTGAAATCATAAAATTTACTTTTAATATAGTAATATTGATTTGTATCATTGTATTTAAAAGACGATTACTATTCTAATTTAATGTTACACTTAGCAATTTTAATTGAACGCTTATAATGATTTTTATTTATGTTTTCTTATTTAAGTAATTTTAAATCAGAAGATTATCCTACCGTTTGTGTTACTATTATTATTTCTGCGATTTTAGGAGAGTTGAAATTCCCGCCGTTTTTTATGCCAATTCCACTCCGATTGGCACCTTTTTTGGGTTGCCAATCAATTTCCAAAACACCTGTCTCAGGCACTTGGCGAAAAAATTTTTTCACCAAGTTCGCTAAGGTGAGACTGTAACACTCAGTTTTACCTAGTTCTATCAATCACTCACTGTTTGTCCCATTTAGCTCTACATAATTCCATATCACTACAAACACACAAGCCTGAAGTGAGAATCAAATGCATGCCCAACTAAATTTAAACTGAGAATATTTTTCTACAGATTTCATAAAATTTTTTTCTCCACAAATTTTTAAACTACAGCTTAGTTTGGCAATCTAAATTTTCCTTTTTGCACATGAGAGCTGATCAGACAAAGAATTATAGTTAAAGCTATACATTAAATCTCCCAGAACATCCAAGTTACAATACTAACCAGATTATGAAATTGAAATCAGCAGTTTGACTCTTAAACTAAAATAGCTAAAAGTTAAACCAAATAGTTTATGAATAGTTGATATTCAAAGAAAAACAACTTATAAATGATTATGTTGCAGCAGTTTTATATATATATATATATTAAACACATATCATATATAAAACAAGTTATTTTACAAATAACACATACTTCCAAGAGTTTCATCATAGGAACTGGGTTAAAAAAATGAAGTCCACCAAATCTATCTTTTCTTCCTGTAACACTAGCAATTTCAGAAATGGATAAAGATGAAGTGTTACTCGCAAAAATAGTTGATCTATAACATAAAGGAAACTGTTGTTATGATGTATACACTTAAATATTTCTGCAGATTAAACATGGTGACTTTCATAGAGTATAAAAGTTTTAAAAATTATATAGCTCTACAATTTACTATATTATTATTTAGTTCTTGGAATTTTAGAGTGGATTTTTTGGAAAACAGAACTAGATTTGGGGCACTGAATCCAAATAATAATTGTAATTCTTAATCAGCAATTTTTTTATAACAAATTATAGGAAAATAATATTAAAAATGACAAAACCCCATTTTTGTACTTTTCAGTAGAAGAATAAAAATCCCTATCTTTGTCTTTAATAATTTTATAAAAATAAAATTTGATACTTTTTTTTTTTTTTTTTAGTTTTTAAGGAAAGGTTTTGCTTGAAAAAAGTTCCTTTATTTTATTTTTTTTTTTAATTAAAGATGAACATTATAAAATTGCTCATCTTTAAGATTTTAAAAAAAAATGTGAAAAAAACAAAATAATGTTGAATCATGAATTTTGCACTAATTTATATATAAGTTAAAGATGCCTAAGGATAATTGCACAACTCCAATCAACTCAATCCTGCAAAATTTGTTTTTCATAAAAAAATTTATGCAACCTATTTATAGGAAAATATCCATCTTGTTTTTGAACTTGGCATTTAACTTCTCTAGCACACAAAGAAACATGAAATATATATATTTTTTATGATAAATATACAGTACATAATTATAAAAATTCTGAGGTTAATTTTAATAATTAATCTATTATATTAACTTAAAATAGAATAATGTATTTATCACTAAAATGTTATATCATATAAATTTGAGTTATTGGGGAAAAAAAAAAAAAACTAGTACCATTTTTGAATTTAGGATTTGGATATTTTAACATTTGTTTTGACTATTTTACAAAAAAGTACAATGAATCCTATTTCTTTAGATAAAAACAAGCTGTGCATTTACTGACTAGGATCATAAAACTTTTTACATTTAACTCAGGTGATATCACACAAGACTTTTCCTTTAAGGATTTGTAAAAGATATTGCTGACAGAAGAATGTATCTAGTATTCTCAATGTAAATGTCAGGATAACTATTTGACATGTTTATCTTATTTGGTGTGACACCAACTATTATTATTTATTCTCAGTAAAATGAAGAATGTATATATGAAAGTCTACTGACTAGGTTTGTTTGTTGATTTGGTTTTGTGGTGCAAGGTCCAGATAAGGACAAGTTGTGCCTCTACTGACTAGGATCATAAAGCGTTTTGCATCTATCAACTATTAACATCAATACTTTCAATCTGCCCTCATTTTAGGAATTTTTAAACATGAAAACAAGTCAAACAATTGGTAGAATCTTTATATACAAATATACACAGAAGTTGGAAAATAATTATTGTTCTCTTTTCAAAGTAATTTCACAAATGTGATTCACTAATATAGAAATTAAAAGGAATTATTAAATAATGAACAATAATGAATTCATTATGTATGATACAGGAGAAAATAAGATATAATACGAATGAATTAGATCGAAATATTGTCCTACTTACTGGGGAGCAGCTTTATCAAGTGAGCTAAATAATTTATGCTTGACGTCAATATTTTCTATAATTGCTTCCACAACAATATCTGCATCTTTTACAGCATTTTCTGCATTGGTGTCAGTTTTAAGTCGTTGCAATGTTTCAGATATAAAACTTTCCTTTTCCTAAAAAACTCATTTTGAAAATTTTCAAACAGTTGATAAAATTTATTTTGGTATCTATTACAAAGAAACGTAAAACTTTTTCATAAATAACTTACTACAAAATAGTTTTAATAAAAAGATATTCTGAAAAACCCTTAAAAATTGGAAAAGTTTGTAATATACAAATTTAGCATTTTTATAAGCATATCTAGCTTCAAAATTTATTGTTTCCCTGATTGATCCATAAAATATAATAGAAGAAAATATTATCCTTATAAAATGATGCAAACAATTTTAAAACATCAAAAAAAAAAGAACATTTATAAAATAAATACTCTTATTTGTTTCTAGTTTTAAAAATCTGAAATTTAATGTCTGGATTCAGAGTTTTATATAAATATTTCAAACCAACTGAATATTAATAAAACAGATCCCTTTCTATTGCAGCATGATAATATTTTTAATCATATGAATTCTCCTTAGCTGTGTAATCTTTACACAAAACCTAATTTTTTAAGAAAAAATTAGATGAGTTTACTGTAAATCCTTTATTTATCAACAAGGTGGAGCACAATAAAATGCTAAATCATAAATTGTTTTATCTTTTTTTATCATAATAGATTATTTTATTTAGATTCCAATACTTTAAATAAAAATAATAAAACATGATTAAAAAGATTAAAATTTCATCTTTGAATATAAAATTAGAAACTTTTGCAGCTTTTTAGTTTTTCTAATAAGATTTTGTATGCAATAAATGAAGTTCTAAAAAGAAGCTGCTGACCTTCAAACATCACAACCTAGCTCCCATACTACTTAACCAAGCCAATTGTCAAGAAAGCCTTCAGAGTCGACTTTTTCCAGGAACTCACTTTTACTAGTAGAAATAAACCATGAATTAAGAAAATTTATGCAGTACCCAAATGGCCAAGAAAGAAATCTGTTACAGTGTTCCACTTCATCTCTGGTCATGATTGTCTTTAAGAGCCACACCAATATCGCATCAGACTCTCTTGGCCCTTTGTGTAACCTAAGGGAGGATATGGATTTCCTGCACCTTCAAAAGTGCCCTACTCTTCCAAGCATTTCCATCTGGTAGTGCTATTGGGCGGTGAGTCATATCCTGAGTTTATAGGTTTATTAAACACATTTCCTCCCCCCTGTTCTTGATGTTTTAGTTGTCTTGTAACTTTGCCATTGGAAAAATAAAATAAAAATTAAAGTTCTTAGGATGTTATGTAATACATTTTTTAAGAAAATGCAGATTAAGAAAAAACTGAACAAATTTTCTTAGTTTAATTTCCACATTACATTTTTAAAATGGCAATAGCTTTTTAGATAAGTCATATGGTGGGATTGAAAGCTATTAGTTTCTATTAGGATTCCCCCTAACAAAATAATGTTGAGAGAATAGCCATCTCATTTGCTAATGTATTATAAAATTATAGTAAGATTATGTCATTTCAAGCATTCATCTTAATATTTATTTGCAAATCAATGCTTTTGTATTTCAGTAGATATGACTCAAGGAAATATTAGATAAATTGTCCAGTATAACATTCCAAAGTTCAAAGGTGGCATAAATATACTGAATTTAAAATCATGCTTATAACTATTAAAAAGAAATTCAGAGATTCATGGGATTTTATCATTAATCTCTCAATCATTTTGTACAGTTAATTTTGTCCCTTTTTGCCTTTCACCATATAAATAGGAGTTAGCCTGAATGCCATTGATAATGTAACTATAAATCTTTATTTTAATTTTGGTCTTTTAAATATTTTATCTTTCCATTTCAAAATGTTAACACTTTTAATTAATTGGTGATTATTTATGTAGCACTCTTCAAGAGCATAAGAATGTTTTTGCATTTTTTTAAACCTAGTACTTAATTTGCTCATATATGTAATGCATTTATCTCAAATCTCACATAAAATTAATCAGAATCATGTTTGCCATAAAAGAGTCTTTTTAGAAATTACATAATTATAACAAGTTAAAATTGATAAAGAAAGCTATAAGTAAAGTTCTCAATTAATCATAAAGTTAACTAAATATTTTTTCATAAATTTAAAAAAAATTCTTATTCTAACCAATCAATATGTAAAAAAAAAAAACTTATTTAATTATAATTTTTATTCTATAACAGATGGCCCATGTATAAGTACGTCAATAGTGCATAGGTTTTTACTTGAGGCTTTTCAGCATACACCTTCTTTGCAATTCTTTCCACACTTTTATGAATGTTACTTTTGGATTTCTGCAACACTGGTTCTGAAACATCAACCAAAGTTACATTGTAGCCAGTTTGAGCAGCAACCTAAAAATACATATACATTTATATTTTGGAGAAAAAGTAATCAATGAAATATTATTACACACAAATTTATTTAATTAAATTCTGCAAAAATTAAAGATAATACATTATTTCACATAATATATATCATTTGATTGATGATTGGCTCTAAAAATATTTTTGAAAACAAGGGTTAACTTTACTAAGACTTTAGCACAGGCACATCAATTAATGCAACCTTCGATTATAAAGATAAGAACTGAAACCACAAACTGTTGAAAGGCAGACAAGAATACTAACTACTTATTCAAATCATTATTTTTAAAGATGTGCAATGCTTATGTGTGCACAGCTGTTTCACTTAAATTGATAACAAAAGTGCAAAATCATTTTTAAAATATAAAATCTGTTGTAGAAAGTTTCAAAAAAATATTTATAAAAATTATTAGATATTTTCAAGAATAATTTTTTACTCCAATAAAAACTGCACTGTAAAAGTAAGAATTTACTATATCATATAAATAAAATAACTGATATAGCATATCTAATATATATATATATATATATATATATATATATATATATATATATATATATACACACACAACGATCACACTCAATGATAATTTTCAGCATATGAAGCCCAATTAAACCAAGACATAGTTTAAAGTTCAATACCATAATAAACATTCAAGCCCAGAATCAAATTCATGGATTTTTTAATAGAAAACTTGAGCACTAACCACTTAATTGTCAGATTGATAAATTTATGATTATAATATTGATCCAACTATTGAACCTGCACTGTTATTAAATCATTTAAATTTTTATTAGAAAACATCAGCTGAGGTAGTATTCTCGGCTCATATTATGATTAGAAGAATTATTCATGTAACGCTTTATAACAAATATTAAATTTATTCAGAAACAGAACGATTCTCTTTTGATAGCAGGGAAAATGTCATCACCAAATGGTTTGCTAAAATTTTCAAGAAATTATTACTGGGTTGTCATTTTTTTCTTATCAAAATAATATATGTCAAAATTAATTTCAATGAAACTTTAACTAAAGGCAGATATATTATAAATATGGCAATTATTTTAATAACTTGAATTTCCTACCAAGTATAGAATTTGCTAGAATTTGAATAATTCTGATAACAAAAAAATACTCAAAACACTGCAAATATAATAGAGAGCATATATTCATTATCATTTACTACCTTAGACTTTTTCTGTAATCTAATCAATATACCAAATGTTAATTTCTTTAAAGGAAAATGAAAATAAAGTTCATAAATTACTAATAAGATTGCATTATAAATGTTTGATTAATATATTTATATACAAATGCTGACAAATATTTAAAATATGTCCCGAATTCAGGATAATTAGCAGAATTTATTTTCAAAAATACATTTTTAAAGTCTTTATAAGAAAGCTAATAATATAATTTTATCCTGCTAATTAATTTAAAATATTTTTTCAGTTAGTCTAAATTTT
Source organism: Latrodectus elegans (assembly GCA_030067965.1). Lineage (NCBI taxonomy): Eukaryota > Metazoa > Arthropoda > Arachnida > Araneae > Theridiidae > Latrodectus > Latrodectus elegans. The sequence continues at coordinate 289,558 of CM057822.1, forward strand.
TTTTTTTAAAAAAAATGGAAAGCATTGTACACACAAGGACATAAGTTATTTAAAAAGTTTTAGTTTTATCCTCTTTTTTTTCATCATACTAAACAATTTCTACAGTGAAAAATAAATGGATTTTTTTATATAGTCACACAAAAAAATATATAAACACATACATATGCATTTTAAAGAGATACATGTCAAAAAGAAGTAAAAGTAAACTGCATATTTCTATATTAAGAATGACAAATTGCACTATAGAATATAGAATTTAATTTATAAAATCCCTTAATTTCTCACCAATTTGCTGCCATGGTTTTAGCAATGTTGGTTTATCTCTGGTCTATATCAATGAGTTTTTAGCGCTATCTTTTCATTCAAACATGCACAAAAACAAGCTTAGTGAAAAAATCACTAAATTTGCCAAGGTACACCTTAAATTATATATTTGCCATTTCTCATATATATAATGTCAGCCCAAAAGTTTGTGCACAATTTCAGGAAATTTTTAGAGTAAATGAAGCACAATTTAATCAATGACATGGTTTTCCCTACTACCTACAATTTCTCGGATCATCTTACATGTAGCTTTTTAACGCGGTCCATTGTTATCGTGATGAAACAACACTTTCTTGATATTCATATCAAGAAAGTGTTGTTTCACCAATCGTGAGCATTTTTTAATTAATTCTGAGTTAAATGGCTAGGTTATTCACTGTAAGTATACATAAACTTGATGAGAAATTAATTACAGTAATTCATTTATGATCATAAATTTGATCTAAAAAACAATAACTTACTTGGGCAATTCCAGAACCCATTAAGCCCCCTCCTATTACAGTAACATTTTTTATAGCTAATTTTACGGATGAAGATGAGAATGATCTATAAGAATTTGTAATAAATGATGACATAATTACTCAAATATGCTATCAAATAACAATATAGAACAAGCAAAGTTTTATTGGTGGAGATAAATATTAAACTTTTCCAGAAAGAAGGAAAATAATTCTATATCACAAAGGAGGAAAACTAGATAAGCACAAAAGATAAACTTGAAACTGAAATACACTCAGCCTGAGAAGATTTACTAGGAAGCTTCTAAACACAGCCAATGTCCTCCTAGTTTTGAACTCAATCATGTGACGAGGCCGACATTACAGCTGGCATTTTCCTTTTCTCTTCATATGACCAAAAGTAATAGTCTCATATGACCTAAAGTAGTTCATATGACTAATGTAATAGGGGCTAGTGATTGACGGCTGGCAGTTTTCAGAGGTTCCTTTATCTAGTGATCCTCTACCCTCATTAGATAGCTGGTTCTTGGTTGGTGAGCTATAACTTGAGTCTGATTGACTTAAAATGAGTTTGAAATTTTAATGGACGTGACTATGGTTATTTCATAAAATTTATTTCAGAATTTAAAAAGCTATTGTTGATTAATTTATTATTTATAAGAAATATATATTTAAATTAAATGAAATTAATAGAATAATAAAGGAAAGAATTAAGGAATAAATTGAGAGAAATATAAGAATATTTAATAAAAGGTATTTACAAGAATTTATACACGCTATAATATTTACAAGGTAAACTTCGTCTATAATACAATATATCTATCTTTATCTTTTTTTTATATTTTATGTATTTACATATATATATATATTAAAAAAAAAAATAAAATATCTGTTTTTATATACATTTAGTATGCACACTTATATATGCGTTTTTCATCATTTTTATTTTTAATAGTTTTTTTCACATATTGAATGAGCTGTAACAAAACAAAAAACTCTTTTTAACTTTTTAGTAGTCTTTTTTTTTTTCCTTACAAAGAAGTAGTTACAAAGAAAATATTTCTATTTACAGTTTATTTCATGGTGGTTGGTGAGGAAACTTTGGGCAATATCTGAGCAATGGCAGAGGACGCAATCTATTATGGGTACTTAGGTCATTATAGGACAGAAGGCTAATTATTGTTTCGTTATTAGTTTTATCAATATTTTTAATCACGTTATACATTATTTTCGCGAAGAATTCTATCAGAATAGGGATTTTTAACTCTTGTCTGATTTTTTTATTTCTAATGAATCAGAGGGCCTTAACTGCCCACCTGAGGGATTTATTTTGGAGAGTTTCCAGTTTTTTAATTTTACTATCATGGGTGTAACCCCAGATAGGGCAGGCATAGGAAATAAGTGGTCGCAGATATGCTTTATAAATGAACCCTTTATTTTCCATGAAAAGTTTTGAATTCCTGTTGAAAAGTGAGTAGAATGCAGCTGTTTGCCATTTAAATTTGTTAATAATTTGGATCAGATGGGGGTGGTATGCTAATTTTCTGTCAAAAGTTACTCCTAAATATTTGCAGGTTTGTGACCATGGTATAATTTCGTTGTTGATCTTAGATACGCTGGGTGGAAGTAGTCTTTTTTTGATAAAAATTATGGATACACATTTATTTACATTAATAAGAATTTTCCATTTAACGAACCAGAGTTCAATCTGTTCTAAATGTTTGTTGATAGATTCTGTGATATATGATGTTTTCCTACCTTGTGCTAGTATAAATGTGTCGTGTGCAAAAAGGTGCAGGGAAATTAGGGTTGATGTTGGATAGTCGTTTACATGAGTAAGAAAGTGTCGTGGTCCCAATTTGGACCCTTGTGGCACGTCAGCTAAGATTTGTCTATTTGTTGAGTATATAGTACCAATGCGAACCTGGAACTTTCGTCCCAAAAAATTTGAAATTAGTATTTTAATAAGTGGATCGGGTAGACCAATATTAATGAGTTTGTGTACGAGTCCATCAATCCAAACTCGATCAAAAGCTTTAGCAATATCAAGAGAAACTGCTTCTGTACTTTTTATGTTGAAATCCCTGGGTGATGATATCCCCTACTCTCATAAGTTAATGCGTTGTTGAATGTGATTTTTTTTGAACCCGCGTTGTTCAGGAATAAGAGTATTATTAATAGTGAGAAGAGGAGAGTTCACCTGCACGCGGAGCGCGGAGCAGGCTCCTATCAGAAGTAGTGGTGACGTCATAGGCTTGTAGTCTTATACAGAAGGTCTTATCACTAATCAGATTGTCTGACGTCATTGAAAAGTGCTGCCATCTATTGAGAAATTTTCAAACTTTTTATACTAATGCTGCTTTTTATGGGAATAATTTTTAACTCGATATTTTTATTTTTACAAACGAACATTTACAACCATGGGGATAGAATCTCAAACCTCAGCAGCGCCAATCCGTTCTTTTATTCACTGAGCTACTCGGACTTTGTTGATGGAATGGTTTTTAAGGTTTATTATCACAGGGGATGTTTTGGACTTAAATTTTTTGTAGTGATTTCCAACAGAATATTTATGTTTAAAAATTATAATGTATTTTAAAGTGTATAATATTATGAATTTATTTTTAAAGTAATAGAATTTAATTTCTAATACAGTATATTTTTTCAGAATTTAAAATTTACACTTAGAGTTTTATTTTAAAAGGAAATAAATTCTCAATTAAAGTACAATGTTGAGAATTTTAGAATATTAATTAAATTTTATCGGAAAAGACAGAATTTAATTTTACGATACGAATTATTTTTCGAATACTACTGACAGAATTTATTTTTTAAAATATTAATAGAATTTAAAACAAATGTTAATTATATTAGTTTTAGTTTAGTTAATAAAAATTTTTAGACTTAGACTCGAACCCAGGATCAAATAAAAAAAGACTTCGTGGCACGATGATATCGACGCTTTATTAATCATGCCACGAAGTCTTGGTGTATTAGTAATTTTTAAGTATTGGATATGTTTATCTGTAAAAGTGAATGATCGTATACTCACCATTCATTTGTGATAATGCATTCCTCTGTAGAGCTTACTATTATTATTTTCGTCTATATTACTTTGTGTGCATTTGTTTGTTTGATTTATATATTCACAAAAAATAACAAAGTAGCAATTGACTTTACATTACATTTCAACGAAAGCGCGAATTTAACTTTTCGTAGATAATCAGAAAGATTTAAAATAAACATTTCAAATAATAAAATTTCATGATGCAATGGAGGAAACATATCAAGATCCAAGTCTGCCGGGAAGCTTCGGTGGATTAAATGCATTATACCGTGCTGCTCGAGGAACAGTTCCGAAGAAAACAATTCAGAAATGGTTGAAACGAGTCGACGCATATACTCTACACAAACCAGTTCATAGAAAATTCCAAACTAATAGAGTGATTGTATATTCGATTGATCAACAATGGCAATGTGATCTGGTGGATTTGATTAAATTAAGAGAACATAATCAAGGCTTTCGCTACATAATGACATGCATTGATATTTTATCAAAGTATGCATGGGCTATACCTTTAAAAACTAAACGTGGTGATGAAATCAAAGAAGCGTTATGAACAATATTTTTAGAGCGGCAACCGTCCTCTCTGCAATCTGATAATGGTTTAGAATTCAAGAATACTAAAGTGCAAAAATTTCTGAAAGAGAATAGAGTTCAATATTTTACTACACATAATGTGACAAGAGCATCGATAGTCGAAAGATTCCACAGAGCCTTAAAAACGAAGATGTAGAAATATTTTACAAAATATAACACATATAATTACATAAATATACTCCATAAATTGATGTTTAGCTATAACAGAACGTTTCATTCAAGTATAAAAAGGTCACCTACTGAAGTGAACTCTAATAACGAGAGTGATGTTTGGTTCACATTATACGGAGATATGAAAAATACAAAATCAAAATGTCCTAAATTGAAAGTTGGTGACACTGTAAGGATTTCAAAAAACAAATTGACAGTTGAAAAAGGTTATGAAACGAATTGGTCAGAAGAAATATTTGTGATTACAGAACACGTTAAGCGAAACCCCCCTGTTTATAAAGTGAAAGATTTGATGAATGAGCCTGTTAAGGGTACATTTTACGAACAGGAACTTCAAAAAGTGAATCCAAAAACGGTATATACAATAGAACGTATTTTGAAAAAGCGGAAGAAGAATGGGAGAGAGTAATATTTAGTAAAATATAAAGGATATCCCCCAAAGTTTAACCATTGGATAAGAATAGATCATTTGTGGTCCCTATAAATATCGATGATTGAGGCATATCATCTCATTTATCAAAATGAGTTTCTATTTAACACTTCCAAATGATAGCTCGATGAACTTTTTTCCGACAGTAAAATCTCATTTTATTACGCGTTTACCACAAGGTATTGAATTAACAGATCATTGGGAAGTCGCCTTTGTTCAATTTATGTACCCGCACACTTGGTATAATGTAAATAATCAAAACAATTTAATGGGTTTTGATTTAGGTGATGGTATCATATTTGGAAGATATGAAAACCACCTGGGTTTTACGAGACTGTACCAGATATTTTAAAAGCAATAATTACCGAAGAACATTAAAAGAAAAAATTTCTTTTAAATTTAATGAGGTAACCGAAAGAGTTAATATTAAATTAAGGAATAAGGCGCGTGTTATATTATATGACGGTTTGGCTCAATTGTTAGGCTTTGAACCAAGAGAAATCGCCTCTGTTGATTCTGAAAAAAAGTTTGAGAGTAAATATGTGGTGGATCCGTGTGCAAACTACAGAGTATTATTAGTTTACTCGGATATAGGGGAACCTCAGATCGTTGGTGATGTATTAGCACATGTATTACGTATCGTGAATGTCACAGGAAATGATGGTGACATGATAAATGTGCAGTATGATAGACCCCATTATTTACCGGTAAACCGAAAAATTATTGATACACTGGAAATATTTATAAGGACGCACACTGGTGAATTAACCCCATTTGAACGCGGACGATTATACGTGAAACTTCACTTCCGTCAGAGATACTTATCATAATGTATGTTCCAGATTAATGTTGTCAAAAATCCTTTAAGGATTATTACGTAAATCAAACGGGAAATGGATTAAACTACTATCATAGTGCCACGTTTTAGAGAGGATATGGTTTAGGAAGTTTATTTCATTCCTTTTTTCGTGCCGCCGTACCCATGTTAAAATCAGGTGCAAAAGCTGTAGGGAAACAATTATTTCATAGTGGTGTAACCGTTTTAAATGATTTATCAAAAGGTGATGATTTAAAGGCGGCAACGAAACGTAAGTTAAAAGAAGCCGGCCGCGAATTAACTGATAAAGCTGCTCATAAAATGAAGATGATGATTGGTTCTGGAAAAAATAATAAAAAGAGAAAGCAAAGTAAAAAACACATCAATTCACGAAAATCAAAGAAAGTTAAAACACACGATATATTCTCTTAAGATGTCTACCCTCATACACAAAGACTCAGTAGCATGTACTAAATCTGAACTGGATTTATTTGTCATCCCACCTACCCAAACGGTCATTGAAAATGGACATTTCATCAAATATCATCCACTGTTGAATATTCGTGATGGTGCACCTTTAGAATTTAACATTTCTGGAAATGGACAAGATTATATAGATTTAGCTTCTTCCCACCTGTACGTGAAAGTTAAAATAGCGAAGAATGATGGATCACCCTTACCGGAATATGAACCTGCTGGACTCATCAATTTATTTCTCCATTCTCTCTTTTCACAAATTGATATCAGTTTAAATGAAAGAATGATATCATCATCTAGTAATACTTACCCGTTCAGAGCTTATATAAAAACACTTCTAAATTATGGAGAAGATGCAAAGAAAAGTTTACTCTCATGTGAAGATTTTACAAGGAAACAAATTCGAAAGTAGTTGATCCTCTGTTGGAATCTAGAAGAAATGATGGATTGAAGAAAAGATATGAAATGTGTTCTAAAAGTAAAACAATATACTTAATAGGACGATTACACTGTGACATTTTTGAACAAAGTAGGCTTTTGTTGAATATGGTAGATTTAAAAATTAAAATGATTCGTTCCAAACCTAATTTTTGCTTAGTATTTTCTAAAACAGATAGCGAGTATAAAATAGTGTTGGAGCATGTATCATTTTTTGTACGTAAAGTAAAGTGAGTCCCGGAATACTGTTGGGACACACCAAAGCCTTAGAAAAATCGACGGTGAAAAATCCAATTAATAGAGTGTTGTGTAAAACATATTCTATTTCTTAGGGAAGTTGGTCATTCAAGCAAGATAATATATTTGTTGGAATGCTACCGAAGCGTATAATTATTACTTGTATCAATAATGGAGCTGTCAATGGGGATTATGCACTAAATCCCTTCTTCTTTCATCATTATAATTTGAATTTTTTAAGTATTTATGTAGATGGGCAGCCTGTGTCAAGTAAACCTTTGGAATTGAATTTTAATGAAAAGAGATATATAAGAGCATATCATCAATTATTTTCATATTTCATCTCGATAAAGGAATTTACTTGACGAGAGAAGATTTTACAGAATGTCACACCCTCTATGCATTTGATTTAACACCTGATTTATGCGATGGTTCTCATTTAAACTTACAACATCAAGGGAACTTACGCTTAGAAATAAAGTTTTCCAAAGCTTTAACAGAAACTATCTCCGGATTGATTTATACTGAATTTGAAAATGTCATTGAAATAACAAAAAACGCGTCAAGTATTATGTGATTTTCCTAATTGAATAACATGAATACTAAACAACTTATGAATGCGTAATCACATGATAAATTTATAAAAAAAAATATTCATTGGTGTGTTTCCAAGTAATTTAATACCTAAAAAAATTACAAAGTATTCTTTTTGCTTAGTGGTAAATGTTGATCCATCTAACAAACCTGGAAGTCATGTGTGGCATTCTACCTCCCTTGTTCAGAAGAAATTGAATTTTTTGACTCTTATGGAAATTCTCCAGATTTTTATAATGGGAATATTTCAAGTTTTGCATCGATATATCAATATGTTAATTTCAATTCTATGATTTTACAAAGTAATGTAACTGCTGTTTGTGAACAGTATACTATAAGGTATCTTTATTTTAAAGCTAGAGGGATGTGCCTCATGAAAATGTTATCTTATTTTGTAAGCAAACATATTTGTAATGACAAACGAGTTTATAATTTTGTATCTAAACGTTTTCATGTAAAAACACCTTTTTATCAATAAATATATATTTAAACTATATACAATTTGCGTCTGTCTTCATTTCTCATGGAGTTTTCAAAGTTACAGCACCCTTTTACGATGGTTCTTAATGGACCCACAGGATGTGGAAAGAGTTATTTTGTTCGTGATTTATTAAAATATAAACAAGAAATGTTTTCGATTGTGCCCGATAAAAAAGTCTAGTTTTACGGGATACATCAACCGCTATATGATAATATACCAGATGCAATATTTGTAGAAGGTTTACCAAATATTCATCATGAATATTTAGGAGAAAACTCATTATTTATAATTGACGATTTGATGAGTGAATGTGGGAGTTATAAGAGATTAACTCATCTTTTTACTCGTGGCAGCCATCACTTGAATTTGAGTATAATTTTTATCACCTAAAACTTTTTCCACAAAGAAAAAGAAATGCGTGAAGTGACTCTCAATGCACATTATTTATTACTATGTAAAAATCGACGTGATGTTAGTCAAATCACACATCTAGGAAGACAAATATTTCCTAGACACGTTAAATTTTTTCATGAAGTGTATGAAGACGCGACTAAAAAACCCTTTTCTTATTTATTTATTGACTTACGTAGTGATACTCCAGAAGAAATGCGATTGCGTACTCAGATTTCACCCAATCAGATCCAATATATTTACCAAATAAAACATAGATAAGGGATTAAAATACTTTAGTCTGCATTATGACGTTAAGTCGAGAACAACTAAAACAATTAAAACTCTTAAATATTTGTCCGAAAAAACTACGCAGGAACTTGTTAAAGAAATTACCTATTTCTTGTATTAAAGCCATATGCGAATACACTTTGAATGCTTTACACAAGGAAACATTCCCTTATCAGATGAAGAAAAGAAGCGACTAAGAAGATATAAAACTACTCTCCGAAAAGTGAGCGATAAGAAGTCACAAAGAAAAAGTTAGTCATTCAAAAGGGTGGATTTCTAAACATATTGATACCAGCAGCACTAAGTGTTTTAACATCAATAATCAATGGAGTTTAAGAAATTCGCCAGAAGAAAAGTTATCTAGACACGTACCAAGTAATCAACACATGTCTCAATTTGATAAAGATATGGAAACTATATTAAAAAGCTCATTAACGGATTATGAAAAGATTAAAAAAATATAACGAATTTTTAAAGAAAATGAATATGCAAAATTATAACTTACCTTACAAAGAAAAAATTGAAGAAGGAAGAAATAAAAAGTCCTCAAAAGTCTAAGGAAGAAAGTATTTATTACACACACAGACACGATATTAAATCCAGTTCCAAGTTCTTTCAAGAAACAAGTTTAAAACTTGTTGCGGTTATTACAAGGGGATTCTTTAGAAATACGTTGGAATCCAAATGGAGAAATGATTTACAAGGGACATATTTATACTAACTCTAATTTAGCACATTTGTTTAACTTAATATTTACTAACCGAAAACCAAATAATGTTGTTGGACTGCATGAATTTTTAAATGGATTACTGAATTAAATATTTCCAAACATTATATTAAAAACAGACATTTGTTATCATCACCTGCGAGAAACAAAGTTGTAAAACAGGAAATTGTCAAAAAGAATGTCTCTACTAGAAAAAAATCTCCATATGTAAAATCATGGTTATCTTAGAAATAAATAATATATTTTGATTTAAATTGTTCTTATTCTAAAAAATAATTTTGAAATATTACTATTTTGTAATAAAAATATTATAATAAACTGTTATACGAAATAAATTTATTATTTAAAAACAATTGCCATAAAATAATTGATAAACACATGAATATAAAATAATAATATTTATTAATATTTACATTCAGTTTCTAAAAAGTCATTTGCAACATATCTGCAATTTTGCCTCTCACATAAATTAATGACGAATCATGAAAAGTAGAATCATTTAAATTACAAATGCAATAATTTGTACAAAATTCTTTTATAACATTAAATGGATTAACAATTAATAAAATATTTTCTCCTAAAATTAAATATTTATATTATAACCATCGTAATTTAAACGATCATGATGCCTCTGTGAGGGGTGATCTATTTTACACCCATAGCATTTAAATTTCTCATTCACAACAGAACGAGTTTCTAATAATATGCACTTTAACACACTTTCTATAATGTCCTTTTTGGGACAATCATTCACTCCTTTACATCTTAAATTAATTTTCAATTTTTCATTTGATAACATACTTGGAAGAATTTCACAAAATTGAGTAGTTAGTATACACTCATGTATTTCATAAATGAAATCTGTTAATTTGTAAATATCACATTGATGTAAAAAAATTTTACTTTTTTCGACATTGAATTTATTTTGATTAATTTTTAATAATTTTAAAATACATTTTTCATCTATATTCATCACTAACAGTTCATTATTAGCCACAAAACTGGTATCTTCATATTTTAAATGAAAATCAGTAAATTTTTCACAAAATTCATACCAAGTTCTTGAACTCATAAATAATCCATTTTTTGTGGGTAAAAGCATATCTGCATTCTCCACAAATTCATGAAATTGAGTTTTCAAATTATTTTCATAACAGTTTAGAGTGATAAACATACCGAATCCCAAATTCCACCGACGAATTTCTTTGAAAGAGGGTTTTTTCTTTTCAATTAACGAAGAGTCCATTATGTATTTTTCTAACTACTCTCCGCTAGGTAATTCATCTCAAGATTGCAGTGAAAAATAAATACTTTCAGCACTTTGAACACAATAAATTTAATACACAATTACATTCTATAAGATTAATACTTTCATTAATTTCTCCCAAATTGTGAGACTCTTCAGTTGGCAATCTCTTAGACGGTGGCATACAATTATTAGTAGTCTCTTCCTAAATGAAATTAAATTCATTTTGAATACTTTGATTTAAAGAATTAAATAAAATATAATAATATTCTATAAGATTAATACTTACATTATGTGTTTCCTTATTAGACTCCAATCTTCGTAGTTTTCTGAACGTCAAACTGATTCTAGGACTCGTCATTTCAGGTTGAGGTGGTATTTTATGACTATACATCTTATTATTATTAGGAAGGTACATCACATAGAGATCCCCATGTGAACTCGAAACACTTCTTTCTAGTTTACCTTTTTGGTAAAATTCCACGTTTCTTTCTGCTCCGAAACTCACGCAACAAATTGGTGTAGATGAATCCAGCTCTTTCTCGTTGTCTTTATGCAGACCAATTGCAGATGAACCGTCAGGATACAGATTAATTAAGCAGTAGGTGAAATTGACTCCGATTTCAGCTTCAATATTTTTTTGATTTCTAACATTAATGGCGTCCAAGGCTCAGCAGAAAGAATCATTCCAGAAAAAGAATAATTGACTCCTTCGTCGCCGTAAGCTAAACATTTACGTTTGGGATTGCAAATTCGATTACATATTTTTAATTTCGAATCACGATAATTTAATTCGATTAAAGATTTTTAAAATAATATCAGATTTTTCAGTGGGGTAAAATCCCTTTTTTAATATAACATTTAAATTCGACATAGTTGAGGCTTTGGTAGTTACAGTGAAAATGAATCAAATGTGATTACCGCTTTCAACCCCTCGCTCTTATCAGAACCACGATATCATTATCTATGAAATGCACATGATGAGTGAAATCTGTTCTTGGAAATAAGATATCAGTTTTTTACATAGAAGCTGATCGAAATTAATAGAAGGTGGTAGAATGTTTTAACCCCTCACTTTTATCAGTAATCAATCATGTGAGCGTTATCTACTAAAAGATTGTGTCTTATCTATCATGACACGTGTCTTATGTGAAATCCTCTTACTTCCAGAAACTAATAGAACACTCTAGCATGTTCTGTCAATTAAGGAAAGATATGTGTTAAAATCTGATAGAAGCCAATAGAAGGAGAGTGAAAGGATGATGGTATGTTATTAGTTCTGGAACATTCTTCGCTGTGAATAAAAAGGGGTGAAACTTTATCAACATATCATACTTACTCTCATCTGCTTAAGTGAAAGTACGGTTTTAGTTCTTCAATCAACTATAGAATCTACTCAGAATCAGAATTCAGCTATGGAATCTTCTCAGACTCAGAATTCAGATATGGAATCTTCTCAGACTCAAAATTCAGATATAGAATCTTTTCAAGTAAATAAATTTTTTCTTAGGTTGAATTAATATTTAAAGGATTACATTTATTGATATTTATGTTTAGTGTTTATCTATTTAGATAAAAATTTTTAATATAATTTGTATAGTGTAAAGATATTCTAACTGTGTATATAAATTATCTATTAGTTGCAATCTTATTTTAATAAAGAGTTTTCCATTTCTTTCATATCGTGTGTAAATAAAAAAATTTAACTGTTTTAATTTCAATTTACATGTTTAACGCTGTTGGAAATTAACTTATTTTATATAGTAAATATTTCAATTAATTATGTGCTACGTTTAATTTCGTTAAAAATACAACTTAAATGTTTTGAATTTAATTTGCATATATTTCAATCGTCTATAAATATTTAATGGTTTACCCGTTTAAGACTATTTTATATTAATTTATTTAATAGAGTGTCTATAAATATAAATGTTTGATTATTTTAATGATTTCAATCTACATATTTAAGACTATTTAATAGTAAATTATTTTACATAGAATGTAAGTATACATGTTTAATTGTTTAAATGACTTCAATTTATGCGAGTTTAACGCTATTTAATATTAAATTATTTTACATAGTTTGTAAATGTAAATGTTTAACGGTTTCAATCAAAGTATTTTTATAAAGTGTTTAACTTAATTTGCATAGTGTAGAATATATTTTAACATGTTTCACACGTGCTAACATAAATATATTTTAAATGTTTTGATGAAATAGTTTTTAACTTAATTTCTATAATGCATTAATATATTTCAATATGTGTTATGTATATTAACATAAGTATGCTTTAAACATTTATAATTTAGTTTGCATTTAGAAATACATAAGTTCTCTTAGAAAAGTTTAAGGTAATCTGTTTTTAATATATTTTAATTAAAGGAAAAACTTGATTAGATATTTATACTAATACTTTTATTTTCCGTAGTTTGTTGACTTTGACATTCCCGAAGAGAAATTGAGAGAGATTCTCAACGCTGCAGAATTGCAAGATGAATGGAATGACTCAAAGCCTGTTTGGGATGTCGAAGCTACTACATTGTCTAGTGGTGTATCGTCAACAATCAAACAATCAAAGGCTGAACCATCGATTTCAATCTCATCTGCTCCTGTGAGTACTTACATGTTTTATAATATTATTTTATAATCAGAGTAATATATAAAATTTATACCAAGCCCTTTTTTCGATAACTAATACAGTTTTAAAAATTTATCCGTGTTTGTAATAAGATTCCTCGACAATTTTAATTTTCTAACATTAGTATTGATTCAAAGTTTACTAAAGTTTGAAAAAATAATTTTAACTTGAATTTATATTTGGAAATTATCATGACACAATTGTTAGTAAAATATAGTTATATACTATAAAAAATTATAACAATAAAATCTAATAAAATATTAAATGTTCATAAAATAATAAAAGAGAAATAAAAATTCTAAAACGAGTTATTTCGGTTTTTAGGTTTGCGATTAGTGAGATAAAAGGTTTACCTTGAAACGTAATTTAAATCGACCTTTGAAGATTCACAGTGATATTAAAAATTTTACTTGTGACATATGTGAGAAAAAATTTACACATAACAGTGTTTTAAAAAGGCATGTGTTAACTCACCAGCGCAATAAAATACATCAATGTAATCACTGTGAATTAAAATTCAATTCAAGGTAACAATTAACTGCACATGTTCGCACAACACATCATGTAAAATGTAAGTCCACGGCCGTACCTACCCACCCTAAGCGTCTTCGAGTTCAGCAAAAAGCCCTCAACACTTTTGCCATCTTCACGTTCGAACCTCTCGAAGAAAATGAATCTGATTTTATTCCATTCTTTGGTGAGATGAGATTCAAGATTCGTAGTAAGTTGTTGGAGGAACTTGAAGAATTATCATCGATAAAATGGTACGGGGTGGTGAAAGTTTTAATGAGAAGAATATCTGAAGATGGAGAATTAGAATTTGCCTCTCCCTCCTTCCGTTCCAGATGTGCTATTGAACTCATAGCAGATACAATAGACAGTCACATTGAAGAAGGTGAAACGAAAATTCTCTCCTCTTTAGACGAGTTTATAGAGAAGGGATCTGGTTGGGTATTGGAGAAAATTTTGTTCTTTAGCATAAATTCAGCAAAATATCATCCATTAGCCGCAAGTAGTTACATACCTCTCCCAAAAAAATAGCCCTCAAAAAGGCTGTTTTAAATATCCAGAATAATGACCACAAATGTCTCCTCTGGTGTATATTAGCTTTTCGATTCAATATTCATTGGAGGAATAATCATAAGTGTGTCGGTCATTATCGAATTTTGAAACCAATGTTAATTTGGGAGGGGTTGAATGTCTTGTTTCTGTAGCCAAAATTCCAGTCATCGAAAGATTGAACAATCTTCGTATCATTGTCTTTGGATATGATGAGGAAGTTTTCCCTCTGTATATTTCTGACAGGGAAAATGAAGATTGTTGCAATCTATTGCTCATTTCCAATGAGCAGACCACTCACTACTGCCTCATAAGGAACTTTTCAAGGCTAATGAGTGATCGTACCATGCATAATGGTACACGATATTATTGCTATAGATGTCTCCCCCGTTTTTCTGAAGAACATTCATTAAAGGAACATGCTATTCACTGTCGACAGCATAGTCCTCAAAACATTAAAATGCCAAATAACGAAGATAACAATGTAAAATTTTTTAATTATCATTTTCAACATCTAGTACCCTACGTAATTTATGTAGATTTCAAAACAATACTAGAAAAAATATCTACATGCACACCCAACACCACAACATCGTACACAAACAACATTGCTGTACATAAACCATGTGGTTATGCTTATATCATCATAGGACCAGATGGTAACACAATAAAACCTATCACAGTATACAGAGGACCTAATGCTGTTGACAGTTTCATTGAAAATATATTACATGAGCAAGAGAAGTTGGCCCATAAATTAATTACAATAGCCCTTTTGAAAATGATTCCAGATCACGAACACTCACTTAGAAACGCCATTAATTGTAACATCTGTAACAAACCACTTGGAACTGATCGCGTTAGGGATCATGATCTTTAGAATTTTTCAACACCTAATTATAAACAAGCAGTACATACCACATGCAATTTAAAATTTAAATTAAGTAAAAAAATTCCAGTAGTATTCCACAATTTAAAACACTCTATGATGGTCATTTAATTATACAAGGTTTTGGGAAAGTCAAAGATCATATCTTGAGTGTAATCCCCCACAATTTAGAAAAATATATCTCATAGCTTAAGTAAAACATATGGCACACACACTAAATACAAGTATCATTAAATTTCATAGAGAGTTTTCAATTCATGAATTCTTCCCTTGAAAAACTAGTATCAAATCTAAAACCTCATCAGTTTAAAATTTTAAATCAAAATATCAATAATTCTAACATTCATTTATTGTTAAAAAATGAGAATATCCCTATGAATATATGTCTGATTTTTCCAAATTTAATGAGGAAATGCTTCCTTCTGTAGAAGAGTTTTATAGCTCTTTAACAGAAGAAAGCATTTCCTCTGATGATTATCAACTTGCTCAAAATGTTTGGCAAAATTTTAACATTAGAAATTTAGATGAATACCATGACTTGTACGTTAAATCTGATGTGTTGCAGATGGCTGATGTGTTTCAAAATTTTCGGTCACTTTGCATGCAATACTATGGTCTAAACTGTGCACATTTAATAACTGTTCCCGGTTTAGCATGACAAGCATCTCTAAAATTGACCAAAGAAACACTCGAACTATTCACGGATATAGACATGCATTTGTTTATAGAATGTGGAATTCGTGGGAGTGTTTCTATGATAACACATCGGTATTCTGCAGCAAACAATAAGTACATGCAAAATTATCGCAAAAATGACGTGTCTAAATATATCATGTATTTAGATGCAAATAAGTTGTACGATTGGGCTATGTCTCAACCCTACCTTTTGGAAAATTCGAATGGATTTCACCATCTTATCAACTTTTAGATCATATTCTAAATTTATCAGATAATAGTTCAGAGGGATATATTCTGGAGGTAGATTTAGATTATCCTCAAGCCCTGCATGATTTACATAACGATTATCCATTAGCACAAGAAAAAATCAAAGTTACAGCTGGAGATCTATCTTCTTTCGCATCCTCCTTGTTAAACGGTAATAAATTCATATCAACTACTAAATTAATTCCAAATTTAAGAAATAAAAGTAATTATATAATATATCATCGTAATTTAAAACTTTATTTATCATTAGGCTTAAAATTAACTAAAGTATATAAGATTTTAAAATTTAATCAAAAACCTTGGCTTAAATCATACATTGATTTTAATACGGAACAACGAAAAAACGCGTCCTCATCGTTTGAAAAAGATTATTTTAAACAGATGAATAATAGTGTATATGGCAAAACAATGGAGAATGTTAGAAAGCACATAGATGTTCAGCTAGTAAACACCGAAAATAAAGCAAAAAAATTAGTAGCCACTCCCTCTTTTAAACAATTTAAAATTTTTGATAATGATCTCATAGGTATAGAACGAATGAGAAACACAGTGATTCCCAATCGTCCAATTTATATTGGGTTTGTTATCTTAGAGTTAAGTAAAATTTTGATGTATGATTTCCACTACAACATCATCAAGAGACAGTATGGAAATAATGCATCATTACTTTTCACTGATACAGACTCTCTTACCTATGAGATTAAATCAGAAGATGTATAAGATGATATGAATGAAAATATCAACATTTACGATACCTCCGATTACCCTCCAGATCACCCTCTCTTCAGCCTTCAAAACAAAAAGAAAATTGGCTGCTTCAAGGATGAATTGAATGGCAAGACTATCTTCGAATTTATAGGGTTGCGGTCTAAGATGTATACAATACTATCTTCGGAAGGTGAGAAAAAACATCTAAGGGAGTGAACAGAAATGTTGTTGGGAAACAGCTAAAACATCATAATTACAAGCGATGTATATTTCAAAGAGACATAAAAAGAATGGAACAAAAACGGATTTAAAGTACGAACCATCATCAACTTTTCACATCATCCATCAACAAAATCTCCCTCTCACCTTCTGATGATAAAAGGTATCTCTTAGACGACGGTATATCTTTTTACTCTTATGGTCATTATAAGATCCCAAACAACAGTCCATAATTCTTTGAAGATGATATTGAATCCAATTTCATAATTCCTTGTTGCATATTTTCATATTGCTGTATATATTCATAAATCATTAGTTGTACGTATTCATTTAAAAAATCTTGGAAAATAGGCCTACTGGTGAATCTCGCTAAGTACATGCTAAGCATAAAATAAAAGGAGATAATGCGCCAAATGTGCTGTACGCCTTGCGTGGTGTGGAAATCAGCACTATTTTAACTAATATAAAAATTTTACAGATGATGTGACCATAAAGGTAAGTAAATAGAATTCAGTCATTTATTCTAAGTTCAAATCATTTACAAAATGTTTATAGTTTTATTTAAAAAATTATTAATTAAATAATAATTAACATTTGTTTTAAATTCTATTAATATTTTAAAAAATAAATTCTGTCAGTAGTATTCGAAAAATAATTCGTATCGTAAAAATATATTCGGTCTTCTCCGATAAAATTTAATTAATATTCCAAAATTCTCAACATTGTAATTTAATTGAGGATTCATTTCCTTTTAAAATTGGGTTTCAAAAACGTCAGCAATTGCTTCTGTTTTCTGTGTATGCAATTGTATTTTGGCCTTGAATGGGCGGAAAATACTGTGTTTTCTTCTTGAACATACTGACGGCCTTCCAAATGGATCGGTCGTGAGTATTTAATGATTCTAATTTTTCTCTCCATTTCTGTTAATTGTATAAACTTATCTTGGCTCTAAATTCGTTATTCTCTTTATTATATTGATTTTTCATTAGGGATCACTACTAATTTGATATAGTTTCCTGAGTTTGTTTCTATTTGCTTTCAAAATTCTGAGGTAGCGTGGTAGGAGGTGAGTGGGACGGGAGGAGTGAGGTTTTTCTGATTCACGGTGCGCTGCAAGCAGTTCCGCCTCCAAGCGAATCGTCTCACTTTCAATTTCATCTTCTGTGTTTGTATGAATTATATTAAACGGGTAATTATTTAAAATTTGTTTGTATTTGATGCAATCCGTGTTATAAAGTGTGCGAGTATTAATCAAACGAATATTAAAGTCAAACTCGACCATGATTGGATTATGATCCGAACTGAGTTCCATGATTGTATAAAGTGTTATAATTAATTTTAGTGTTATAATTAATTCCTCTGATGAGTGCAATATCCATTGTTGCTGAATTTGCACTAAAATGTGCGGGTGTGTCAGGTGCATGGATTTTTTGTTCGGCTATATCAGCAAATTTTTTAATTTTTTGACCTGTTTTGTTGTGTGACCTACAGTTCCATGCAGTGTGCTTAGCATTAAGATCTCCAAATTTTAAAATATCATAGTTTGTTGTAAGTATTGCTTCAAGATCCATGTTTATGCATTGATATTGTGGTCTAGGTTTAATATATGTGGAGCAGAAAGTAATATGGGGTAGGGTTGGCAAGGTCAATGGGACCAAAGTTGCCTGTTTTGTAATTAATTTGTGTGTTGTGTTTCGGTAGTGTGGGAGACTACTTTTGACAAAAATAACTGTCCCACCCCCTGCTAGTGTGGTATTTCTTGGGCGATCATTTCTATAGCATGCATATCCAGGGATGTGAATATTTACATTATTTGCTAGGAGTGATTCCTGAATTAAGATTATATCTGGATTATGCTCATTTACAAAATCACGAAATTCGACCATTTTGTTTCTAATACCACAGGAATTCCATGATTAAACTAGAAATCTCCGTTGTGTGGCACACATTAAGGGGTGTTATTAATTTGCTCAAACAAACATTTTATCCCTTGGGTCAGTTTTGGACTGAATTCGTTTGATGCTTTCGGGAATAATAATTCCATTAAATACCTCTCTTAAGAGTGGGAATAAATTATTAAAGTCGTTTTTATTTTGATTTTGTCCATTGCTTGGAACAATTGTGTCGGTTGAGGGGGGTGCGGGTTTGAGTGCCACGATAGCAGAGGTTTCTTTATGACCAGCCACTATACTTGCGTATGAGATCTCTTCTCTTGTACGGTTATTTTTAAATATTTTTGTTTTCGGTTTGGATTTTTAGGGAATTTCTCACACCCCCGATAGCTTACAGGATGGTTCCCATTACATTTGCAGCAGACTGGGGATTCTAGTTTTTTGTCCTTGGGACATTCTTTTGTATTATGTGCTTCTGCACATTTCACGCATGACCATATCATACCAGCGACGATTGTAGCAAATGAGAGCGAAGTCGTCGATAAAACGTCAACAAAGCGAATTCACGTTGAATTTGTCAAGATGAAACTGTGACATTTTGTTGTTAAACTTTTTTTTAATTTAATGGTAGACTATGAACAGTTAAAGCAAAAAAGATAAGATTAAAGATGGGAAAACATAGAATACAACAAACAAAAAACAGCTGCAACAGAGTCCATAAATCTAACTTATTTCATGCCTCCCAGTAAAGGTCACCACACAATAAGGAACGTCCAGAAAAAATACACCATATCCAGTGGACGTCATGGATAGTGTTGCAAGGATGGGAAAGAACCCGGTTTATTCCTGGTAATAAACCGGGTTTTTTCCCATAAAAATTTTAAATATTCACAAATTTTCAAAATTGTAGAAAATTTTGAAATTTCTTAAAAATTTAAAAGTTTTTTTAACCATTAAAACCACATAATATATTTAAAAAGATACATTTTAATGATTTCTACTTTTATATATGATAATAGAAATTTCTCAAAATATTTGGAAAAATACAACAGCCATATTTTTGTTTAGGTTTCAAATAAAAACTCAATTTTACTCAATACGAGCTATAAGCCTATGAGCATAAAGCTCAAAAAACAGTTTTTTGTCGTAACCTAACCTAATGACAGCCATTTGTAAATATTGGAGAGGTTTCAAGTTATGTTAATTGCAATTCTTACTCACAATGTTTATTATTTGAATGTGTATATATTGAATTATTTGTCAGAGAAACCGTTTAGATATTCTGTCTTTCACATATATATTTCTCGAAAAACATAAAAAATAATATGTAAGAACTTCAATCTTTCTATATATATATTTTTTTGAAAATATTATTCTGCTATTATTTATAAACTTAATGTTAAATTAAACGCAGTAGATTAGATTGACAACTGATTCTAAAATTGCATACGAAAATTTTTTATAATGTCAATCTTTCATGTATATAGATATTCATTATGTTTTCATTAGATATATGGAGTTACTTTTGATCAATTTAGATAAAAGTAATAGCCTGGATGTGTACATCTATA
The DNA here is from genome assembly GCA_030067965.1 of Latrodectus elegans. Classification (NCBI taxonomy): domain Eukaryota; kingdom Metazoa; phylum Arthropoda; class Arachnida; order Araneae; family Theridiidae; genus Latrodectus; species Latrodectus elegans. The sequence goes on from CM057822.1 coordinate 310,222, forward strand.
ATTTGAAACATTCATTAAATAAAACCACAATAGTTAAAATGTAATGTTCAACTATTGTGGTTTTATTTTCGGTGGTTAAATCAGATGTTTAAATATCTGTTTATCGAATCAGATTTTGAATGTATTGTATACAAAAAGACAATCATTTTCTCTTACCATCAAAAGTAATGATATAAAGTATACTGATAATTTTATCTGGCATGTGTGCTTAACACGCAAGACTTTTTTTTTCTTTTGCAAGTTTTTTATACATAGATATACTCCATAAATGATTATATAATTGCTGTAGGATTTTTTACATAGTGTTATATACTTTCTAGAGAACATTAATGCAGAAACCTTCGTAAGAAAACTGATTGTTCATAGATTATAATAAATAATGATTCTTATTAATATTAGTAGAACGTTTTCCCAATTTTCTACTGTTATATTTATTAAAGTTTACAAATTTGGTATTTGGGATTTGGAAAATATCTGAAATTTAATACTGTCATACACAAAAATGTCTGTGTTTAAAATTGCTAATTATTTATAGCAGGAAATAATTAGCAATTTTAAACACAGACATTTGAAGCAGGAAAATGCTCTTGATTTTATTCCTTATTAAAATGAAGCTATTTATCATTGAAAATGTTAGTGAGAACTTAAATAGAATAACTAGATTAAATTAAGCTTATTCCATTTCATTACTAGTTAATTTAGTTGTTTATCAATGATTTGGCAAATCAGAAATTTTTTTGGACTACAGGACAAGAATATTAAATTTCATCCATTATTATGGACCTTTTAAATTTTGAATATGCATGTTAGTTTAAATAATTTTAGATTTGTAGAGATTTATATCATAATTTTGCTTTTATTGAAAGTTATGAGTTAAATAGTGGCTGCTGATGCTAATTGATTAATTTGAAGTTAATTAAAATTTTGATGAAGTGCTTCTTATAATAAATTTATGTAAATTGGTCCAATTTGTGTCGATAATAAACTTCTTTATCAGTATTACAACCTTTAAATCCTGTTTGTCCTAACCAGCAGAACCTGTCTTCTATGGATGGAAGTAAGTTTCCGTTAAGCGTAGAATACAGGGCGCTACTACCGTAGAGATCTAGAAAACTTCCGGCACGAAACTTCCTGCTTACTATTCGATTATTGTCTTATACCATTGTGCTTGTTTTCTGTAGTTTTCAATGCTTTTGAGAAATATTCATTTAAAAGTAATTATCTTATAAAAATTTTTAAAATTCAGAAAGCAAATAAAGATTGTAGTTGTTGCTTAGCATTTGGTTGCAATATGCGAGATGGAACAAATTTACCTTCGCAAGTAAAAATGTTCGAATTTCCAATGGAACCCGATTTACAATCCTTAACTTAATTAGCTATATATTAAATCAACTCTTAAAAATAAGACTTAAACTTTTATTGTAATAAAAACCAAGATTTGTTTAAAATATTAATAAACAACACACACACACAAGTAAATAAACACATCATAAAAATTTTGTTCGTCTCATTATGGATACCAATTTATATATTCTAGCATGATCAAGAAAATTTTAATAAAATTTATAATACTATAAATGAAAGCATAAATAATAACTTGCTTAATATTTGAAATGATTTATAATTCAATCACTCGCAAAATATATTTCCTGAAATTTTGGAATAAATGCATAAAATTAAAAATTAGTTAAAGAAGAAAATGAATAACAATTGAGATAAATAATAACAAGAATAAGAATGTGGATTACAGTATATCATTCATCAACAATTGATCCTAATATCGCCAATAAGAGATAGTCCCGCAAAATATGGTAATCCATCAGGATTATTTAAGTAAAAATTTTAAAAAATTTTTAAACTTACGAAATCACCGCTGATTGCACTCTTATTAAAAATTATGATTTTAATGGATAAAATATGAAAAAAATTTCAAAAACAGAAAAAAATACTTTAAAGTATTTAAATAAAATTTTTTGCGATTTCATTGATTTTCAATGGGAAAAGAGAAAACCGGAAGTATTTGAGATGGCTTCCGGTCAACTGAGGTTAGTTTTTGTTTACATTGAAAACTCCATCCATAAGCATTTGCCATTTCCTCTTTTTCAACATCTTTAGATATATTTCCCATCTTTTAGGTAGTATTTCTGAAGATTATTTTTTCAATAATTTGGAAAAAGTTAAATTTTAACTTGGTTGAAAAGTATTGAAGGGAAAAGAAGTTGAAGGGAAAAACATACCTCCATTGCGAGTTGAGCTCATTTTTCTGTCTCCAAGGTAAAACCTCGTTCGCCTTCCCTGTTTTCATCCTCCTTTCCTATGATTTCTCTGTGTCCTCCAATCAGGAGAGGGCGTAAAGGGCGTATTTATTTTTCCATTCTCTTTTGGTAGATATAATTTGTATTAATTATTTAATATTATATTTTTTTGAGTAGTTTTTGTTTAACAATTATTTCGGATTGCTCTAGGTCGCCGTTTATTTATTATATCTTTAAAATCGTAATTTGGGATGTTTTAATTAATGGATTTTTGTGGTCTGCAATATCATTGAAAAATTTATCTGTCTGTTTGGAAATATATTTTAGTAGGAGAGGAATGTCTATTTCATTTCGAATTTTTTCTTTTCTGAAGTACCAGAGTGCGTTTGTTATCATTCTGAGAATAACGTTTTGTAAAGATTCTAGTTTTTGGAAGTTAGCTTTTGCTGCTGATCCATAAATGATTGATGATTGCATTATGATAGATCTGATAATGGATGCATAAATTAGTTTTTTATATTTAAATATAAGTTTTGATTTCTTTCCTATTAGTGGGTAGAGATTAACTTTTATTGCAATGATTTTATTTCTTATTTTATCAATTTGTGGTATCCAAGTTAATCGTTTATCCATTGTTATTCAATGATAATCTACATTAGGTTTCCATTCAATATTTTTATTTTATTAGTTGTTGAGGGAGTTGTTGAGAAATGAGAAAATTATTGCTTGGGTTTTGTTAATAATAATTTCCATTTTCCATCTGTAGTTTCACATTTAATTAAAAGATTTAAATATTTATTAAATTGTTCTATGAGTTAAAGTTTTCAGGGTGTATGTGTTGTTTTTGCCTGGTTTTGGAATTGGTTTAGTTATGGCTATTTTCCAGATGTCTGGGAGGGGAGAATGATTTATGATGCTATTTATGAATTGTGTGAGGTTAATTATATATTTTGTTGTGAGTTTCTTTAGCATGTTGTTTGTAATTTGGTCGTGTCTCCTACCATTTTTTAGCTTTTTAATACTTTTGATTGGGTGTATAGGGGAGATTTGTGAGTTTATATTATTAAGTTTTGATGTTTCAAGTTTTTTATTAATGTTGTCAATGATTGTTTGAGTATTTGTGTCGGTGCTGTTTTCAAATTGTTTTTTAAAGTGTGGGGCTAAGATTTCAGCTTTTTCCTGGGAGGAAATAGCTATTTTATTGTTATTTTGGAGGGCTGGAATTTCTATGAATTTCGTTTTTAATTTCTTTATGGCTCTCCAGAGAGAGCCACTCTCAGTGCTTAAATTTGAGATAGTTTCCCCATTTCTCTTGTTGGTATTTGTATAGTGAATTCCTAATTTTATTATTGAGTTCATCATATAATTTTTATCTCAGGGATTTCTATTTTTTTGGTATGTTCTCCTGATTTTGTTTATTCTTTTATTAATTTTTTGATTTCTGGTTGGGGGGGATGTTTTTTTTTTGTGAATTTGTTTTGTTGTGTTTTGTAAGTTCAGAGATTCTATTTTTTATTTTTATTTTGTTTTTAATGCGTGTGAATGTTAGGTTTTGTTTGGCAAGTTCTATTTGAAATTGATTCCAATTTGTTTTGTTATATATTTTTGTGTGCTGAACACAAATGAATGTAATTTAATTTTCTTGTGGTTATCGAAGAGACTTATTTGTGCGGTGGCGCTGGCTATGTTCATGTGAAGAGCGCATGGCGAAGTGAAGTAAGCAGATGGCCAGAAACCATCTTCTTATTTCACTTCATCTTCTTACTTGGCGCCAGCAAGAGAGGAAGAGAAGTCGAGTTTTATTGAGAGACACAGACGGGGGCCGAGTACGTGCAGCTGCCTGAGAGAAGATCCAAGATTGGATAGGTGTTAGACGAGTGCCGGACACGTGGAGTTGCCGGGGAAAAGGAAGCTGGGACTGGAGCAGTGCAAGGCGAGTTCCTCAAGAAAAATACGGGAGATTGGCTGCAGATGTGAACCAAGTTATAGGATACTTCTACGGCTGCTGTGACACTTTTGGAAAATCCCTTGAGACGGAAACGGAGGTAGCAGAGTAACGCCTAGTTCCTGATCAACCGGTGCGATATTAAACCTTGCCCACGTGGGATACCCAGGCGTCTCCAGATACTTCATAAGTTCCTTTTGTGTAAATTAATAGTAAGTTACCCCAAATAACTCTGAGAATTAATATTCATGTTATTTCAATTTAATATGTAAATTAGTATTTTGTTAGACCAAGTTAATCTGAAGATATTATTATTTGTATTATTTGCAGGTATATCTTTAGTTTTAGTGCAATCTCTGGTACTGTGATCTCTGGCACATTTCAGGCATTTTGCTTTTCAATAGCAGTTTTTGGAACCATGGTTCCAAACTTGACAGTTATAGCACTGGTAATCTCCAGGTCTAGCTCTATAGGCCTCTACAGTGACAATAACTCCACACAGTTCTTCTATTTTATAAATTTCCTCTATATCTGTTTTATTTCATTGGACTTGGTATTAGTAAATAGGGAGTTTATATTAGTCTTTAGTTCTCCTTAGTTGGGTTATTTTAGCAATTTTAAATTTTCTGTTTTCAAGGTCTTCTTGAATTTCTGCTATCTCCATATTTAAAGGAAATCCTTTTATGACTACTTTTACTGGCTTGTCACCAATGCCTGGTATAATGAAGTGACTTATATTATTCTCTTGCAAACGGATAGTCACTTTTCTGTGAGTTTCTGCATTTTTGCATAATACTTTCAGATTTTCTCCTGATGTTTTTATTGTGTAGTTATTTTTATCAATTTTTCTTTGTTTTATTGTAATTAATTTTTTGATGTTACCGTTAGTTTTAATTAATATGGGAGAAGTTCCTGCATTCTCATTAGTAAAATTTAGTTTAAAGTTTATGGTTTGGTCTGAAGTACTTTGGTTATTTGTATTTTCATTGCTATTTTTATTTGGGTTAATTTTACTTTTTGGATTAGGTAAAATGGGGTTGTTATCTTTAGTTTGGTTTCATTTTTATTATTTTGGTTTTCTGTCTGAATGGGGGAGGTGCTTTGATTTTGTGGTGTAGCAAGAATTGCAAATTTATTAATATTTGGATTTGAGTTATTTTTATTTTTTTCCATAATTTTTAATTAGTAATTTTATAGCTCGATTTTTGCCTTTGTAAATTTTAAATTCCTCTTCGTCATCAGTATTACTTGAGTTTATCATTTCCTCATTGGAACTTTTATTAGGTTTCTCTGGGGAATTATTATCAATATTCATTTCTTCGTAATCACTAAAAATTTCATTTTGTTTGGTTTCATTATTTCGAGAGGATTTACCTATGTCACTCTCACTGCTTGGTTTTTAAATTTAGGAATTTGGTTCAAAGGTGAATTTTTATCAACATATACATTTTTATCAATAACATTACTTTCTCTAATATAGCATTTGCGGAACAAATTGCATTATTATCATAGGAAGTGTCTTTAGAAAAAGCATGCACATTTTCTTTACTAGAAGATTAATTTCAAGAGAAATATTATTGTTAATTGCAATTATGCACCAGTTTAATAAGTTCCTCTTACCTTGGAGGTTTTTGGATAGCTCAGTTTTCTATTCAATATTTTCAGTGAGAAAATGTCCAATGGTTTCTCTTCTAGCATAGATTTTATCGTTAGTAATAGATTCTAGCATTTGTCTGAATTCTGATAAGTATGTTTCAACAGTTATAATTTCTGCATTCAATTGCAGAATTTTAATGTGGATCTCATACTTATTTTAGTTGTTTATAAATGTCCAAATTTCATTATCTATGAAAGGAATGAGATTTTCAGGTATATGCGTGTTGTAGTAGTAAGGGCTTCTGTTGATAGCGGCCGCGTGTTAGGTGAAGACTCCACTTTGTTAGAGTTCATCGACCCTAATTCACCGACAGTTTTTCCCTAATCGGGAGCTTGTCGGCGGACAATTTGGTGTTCCTTCAGTAATCGATGTATTCCGAAATACTTTGAGCACAAAAATTTCAATGAAATAAGAAATAAACAATAACTTTTGTTTGTAAACAAACCAGCTGCGGAGGTAGACAACCTTTCCCTTCACCATCCTACTCCGTTTTCCAGTCTATTCAAGAGAGGAAAAACGCCTTAAAACAGAAGAGGAAATGTTTCTCATGTTTTAAAAGAAACCATACAGCGTATAACCGTTATTCGAAAATGCGGTGTTATAGTTGTAAGTGGAAACATAAACATAATAGTTTATTACATGAAAATATGAATAAATTTGATGCGAAATCGGATACTGCTGTCACTTTTTCTACAGAAGAGGACAAAATTAATAATATTTATTTGCAAACCGCAACTGTAAATTATTATAGGAAATAATAGAAATAAGATATTTCGATGTTAATACATAATGGCAGTTACCAATCTTTCATCATTGAGCGGGTTTCTAAAGAATTAAATATAGAAATAATAGGACAAGAAGAGCTGAAAATTTATACGTTTGACCAATTATAGAGAAAATAAATAAAGTGAAAATTGAAATAAATTGTCTTTTTAGCAAAAATATCTTGTAATGGAAGCTTTAGAAACACCGAATATTAGTAATGTTCATATAAGTGCACCTTCAAATGGTATAATTATACAGTGTAAGAAAAACAATAAAAAATAGCGGATCCAAGCTTAAATGAATGGCATTTACAGCTTTCTTTGTTAATAGGTAGTGATTATTACTGGAAAATTGTGAATGGTAAAGTTCGTAGATTGTCAGGAACTTTAGTTACATGTCAATGTTCGTCTGAACGATCAATGGTTCAGTTGCTACATCAAATAGGATGATCACACAGCAGTCTGCGAATGTTATGAAAGTCGCTGTTCATACAATAGGAAGTTATCCAAATGTGTCGAATTTAACATGATATTGTGTAAATTTTGGGAAATTGAATCAATTGGAATTAAAAACGAAAGTTATAATACTGATAAGGAAAACAAAAGTTTAAATCAGTTTAAAAAATCTATTAGTTTAAAAGACAACCGTTACCAAGTTAAGCTACCCTTTAACGAAAAAGTGGATGAGTTGAAAGACAACTATGCAATAGAGAGAGAGAGAGAGAGAGAGAGCTTTTAACAGACTAAATGGTTTAGCTAGGAAATTTAAGAAAAAATCCAGAATTCTTCAAAAGATACCAAAGAATCATCGATGATTACCTTGAAAGAGGAATAGCGGAATAGCGGAAGAAGTTTCTGATAATCCTGAAAAAATATCATTTTACCTACCACATCAAGGAATATTTAGAGAAGATAAGGTTACAACAAAACTACGCGTGGTATTTGGTGCCTCTGCTCATGCCAAAAATTCTTTTTCATTAAATGAATGCTTAGATGCTAGACCAAATCTTAACCCAGAATTATTAGGAATATTAATTAATATTCGACAACATAGAATTGCAGTTACAGCGGACATCGAAAAAGCGTTTTTGCAGATCTTACTTTTCCCTGAAGAATGAGATGCAGTTAGATTTCTTTGGTTAAATGGGGAATTAGAAAAAGAATTTTAAGTTCTCAATATGACTCGAGCTATTTTTGGAGCAAATTGTAGCCCATTTTTGTTAGCAGCTACACTCAAGCATCATGCTGAAAGTTTCAGATATAATTATCCAATTGTTAGTGATTTAACTGAAAATTGTATGTATGTTGATGATTTAATAAATGGTGCAGACAGTGAAAAAGAAGCCATAGAAATTTAACAAAACATGAAAAATGTTTTGCAAAGGCTAGTTTTAGCATGAGAAAATGGAAAACAAACTATGTTTCCTTACAACAGAAATGGGACGAATAATAAAATCCTGGTCTGATGCCATTAACAGATTGTGGCGAGGTTTTAGAATATTATTGAGATAGTAGAAAAAATACTTTAAAGATTCCAGTACCAGAGGTTACCATATTGAATCCAGATGAAGAAATTACAAAGAGATTTATATTAAAATTAATTGGTAAAGTCTATGATCCCATAGGATTTATTAATACATTTACTGTTTCGTGTAAAATCCTTATGCAGAAATGCTGGATTTCTGGATATGATTGGGATAAACCATTACCGTCAGACATTCAAAAAAGAGTTTAAAGGTGGTGTGAGGATTTAATTAATTTAAAGGAAATTATAGAATCGAAAAACATTACTTTAAAAGTAACAACATTAAGGGGTTACCTGACATTCAATTGCATTGTTTCATCGATAGTAGTATTAAAGCTTATGGTGCTGTCGTTTATATTAGGTTTATTGAGAATAATGAAATAAAAACTACTATTTATTTCATCTGATATACATTTGTTTCTCTAGATCTGATATACATTTGTTTCATCAGAATCTAGAGTTGCTCCTTTGAAAAAGATGACTCTTCCACATTTAAAGTTAATGTGTTTTGTAATAGGTTGTAGGTTAACGAAATATATGTTGCATAAAATTAATTTGAAAGTTAATAATTGCTTTTATGGGACTGATTCTACGATAGTACTTCATTGGGTGAAAGGAGATGCTAAAAGATGGACACCATTTGTTTGCAACCGAATAATTGAAATTCAAGACATCATTGATCCCTCATCATGGAACTACTGTCCAGGGGAAGAAAATCCTGATGATGTTTTAACAAGAGGTGAAAATTCTTTAAGGTTAAAAGAAAATCGAGCATTGTTCATTGGACCTTATTGGCTTTCTCAGGAACTTATTCATTCGCCTACAGCGTATCCATACCCACAAATGAAGATAGATGCAGAGGAAAGGAAGAAGAAAAAATGCATAATTTTACATGCTATTTGTATTGAGCCAAATACTAAGGACTTATTGGAGCTTTGTAAAATTAACAATTCTACAAAATTACTTAGAGTTACTGCGTGGTTCAAAAGATTTATTTCTAACTTGAGAAATAAAGGGAATAAAAAAGAAGGACCACTAAGAGCTGAAGAGTTGAATGATTCCGAAGTTTACTGGATAAAAAGAACACAATAGAAAGAATTTTCTACAGAAATAAAAGATGTAAATTCTAACCAAAAGTTACCAGTTCCTTCAAAAATAGGCTTGTACAAACCATCTATTGATAATAATGGACTGATTAGAATAGGTGGGCGATTACAATTTTCAGACTTGAGTTATGAACAGAAATATATTTTGCTGCTGCCTGGTAAAGACTGGTTCACTGAGTTAATTATTCCCAGATGTCAGGAAAACACTGAACACGCTAGGTTATCAGAGACACTATCAAATTTGAAAGAAAATTTTTTCATCCCTAATGGTAGGCAAAGAGTAAAATCTCTAATATTCAAATGCAATTTATGTAGAAATTTCAGAGCGGAACCTGCTAACGAAGAGATGTTTTGTTTACTCCCCAGATCATGTGAGAAAAGCATTTACATTCGAAATAACTGGATCAGATTATTTAGGTCCTCTATACATATTCGAAAATTCAGAAACGAAGAAGTCATATAGTTTGCTATTTACTTGCGCAGTAACATGTGTTATGCATTTAGATCTAACAACTGATATGCCAGTACCATCATTTTTAAGAGCATTTAAAATATTTATATCCCGTCGAGGACTATGTAAAACAATATATTCAGCTAATGCGAAAACTTTCATTAAAGTGAAATGAGATTTTATTCTTTTAAATGAAATTTTAAGTAAAGAAGAATGCCGAAATTATTTTATATAGTGAACGAGGAATAACTTGGAAAACTTGAAACTAGTGTTGTAGAAGTGGAAGTCACTTTGAACTCTAGACCACTAACTTATATAGATGAAGAAATTGTGTCAATAATTCTCCCGCCAGCTCACTTCTTGATAGGTAGACGAATATAGTCTCTTCCTGGACAATCCTTACTACCCCTTTCAACGAAAGATGTCGTCACCAGAAGATATAATCATCTACAAAAAATAGTGTCTACCTTTTGGAACAGATGGAAGAAATCCTGTCTTTTAGAATTAAGGTCTGCTCATCAATCCACCTTGAGAAAGAAAAATATTATCTTAATAAAGAAGGACTTTATTGTTCTAATTCACGAGGATAAAGCTCCAAAGTTTATGCGGAAGTGTGATATCGTCACAGACCTTCATATTGTTAGACATGGAAAGACACGTTCACGGTGAGACTCCCGTCTAGGACTCATTTGAAAAGTCTAGTTCAATTGCTGTATCCAATCGAACTTTATGATACATTTATTAACATTGTTTAACTTTCTATTTTCTTTTTCTTTTACCGAATTGTAGTAGAATTGCTGCTGCAATAATGAGTACTTTTATAGTTACTGTAAGAAGTGTATATATGTATCTTTATTTAGATTTGATTTTTTATGATGTTGAAATTAACTTTAGAAACTAATATGTAAAGATATATACAATAATTTTTACATTATTATATTGTTATAAAGGTATGTTATTATCACTAGAACATTGTATTATTACTAGAAATTTTGATCTTGTTTTAAAAATCTGTGAATTAACTTAGTATTTATTTAGATTGTACTCTTGATGAACTTTTGAAGTTCATCGGGGGTGGGGGGAGTTGCAACTTTAGTGGTGGTGTTCGGTGAGATGAACTGAATCAAGACTTCAATTCAAGGAAATGTTTATTATATTCTACTACATCACAAGAGGGTCGCGTACCAAGTGGCTGGGGTCGTTCTTACTTCTCTCTCAACTCGTATATCACGTGGTCCAGCGCGCCTGCTTCCCCGGAGAAAAAGAGGGTCGGCATGCATTTCCTGTCCGAACTGTGCGTCCACACCTCGAAGCGTGGGAATTTATTCACCCCTTGCCAGATGGGCTGAGAAGGGAAATGCCATTTCCGTTACTAATAAGGGCGTGAGAAAAAGATCACAACAGACTATGCCCCCAGCGACTTAGTTTGGGTTACAAAGAAAAAATATACAAGAATACAAAACATGTTGCTATTTTCAATAATATGAATTATAACAAACCGTTGAAAAATATTGGTGATTTAATACAGAATAAACCATGAAATTATATACTTCGTAATATTTTACACACAATTTAGTTTTTGAATTTGCAGTATATTTAGTTATATATAAACAAGACATTATTTATCTATATTACATATTCAGTAATTTAATGTTTTGAAAAATGAACTTTCCTACAACATCTAGTCCTGTGCAGCGGTTGTGAAGGAGTCTGAACGTCGGAATTATTAGCAGTTTTGTTTGACGTTGTTAATTCGGTATTATCCATTTCATCTGAGAACTGGTGTGCTGGTTTTAATCGATCCATGGAAACGGTGTAAGGTTTACCATTAATGTCCAAAACAAAAATTTTATGTGTTCTATTGGTAACTAAATGTGGTCCAGTGTAAGAAGGTGCTAGTGGTGGGTTAATCTTATCTGATCTTAAGAATACATGAGCGCAGGTTTTTAATGAAGAACTTACATGTTTTGGATTTCCCGTGGATTGCGATGGTGATTGGATTCAATTCTCTCATCATGTTAATTAAGTTTGACACATAAGTTGAGTTAGCACACTGATTAATTAAATTACTTGAAACGAGGTCGCATGGTAATCTAAGAAATGAACCATGCACTAATTGGGTACCAGTTGCTTTTATGTCATTTTAAGAGCCGTGCGTAAACCTAATACGATTGGCAAAATTTCTGTCCAATTTGTTTGATTGTGAGTTTTTAAGGAGGATTTAAGGTTTCGATGCATTCGTTCGATAATGCCATTAGCTTGAGGATGATAAGGTAAGGTTCAAATTCTATTACACCCTAACATATTTGTGAGTTCCTGAAATAGGTGTGATTCGAAGTTTCTGCCTTTGTCTAGTAATAGTGACAGAAGGGGATCGAGTTTGCGAGGCTTAGTGCCAGAAGCTGAGGCTTCTATAAATAATTTTGATATCTTTAAGCTCGAAGACTTTGAACTCAAGTCTACCGTCCAACAGATGCCACCCGCCTCGGTAGACGAGCCACAGAACCATACCTTGATGAGGCGAGAAGTCTCGCCGGCACCCACTCACTTATATTAGCACACACTCTCGTGGAAGATTTGTGTAACCTCACTTTAATGAACCGTCAAATCCTATACTCTTGACCGGACCATCGTCGGTGACACGCTGGAATTCCATCATTAGAATGTCATCCGACACAATGGACATTATCTTTTTCAAGATAGACCAGTTGCTCCGGTCCAGGATGGTACTCAAGCTTTCGCTCTTGTACACCAGCTTGATTTTTCATCCGAGGTCCTGGTACAAGACAGCACTAAGTGGAGGCAATTCCCCACCACATTGCATGAGCGAAATAATTCACTAATCGGATACCCTCGTTTATGAAGGTATTCTGTTACACGTCCGTGTCCAGTAGCTATTTGGGCATCGATAGCATTACCGAAAGCTCTTTTCTCAGAGACTGATTCGAAGAATCTGTAGGTCTGTCGACCCACTTCCTCACTATCCCATCTCAGCTGCCATACAAGCAGTGATTCATTACGCAGCACCTTTATCAAGTGCGACCTTGGACGTGACAGGTCCAGCGTTGGCTCTGGCAAACTCGCAGCCTCTTTGGCCAGCATGTCGGCTCTTTCGTTTCCGTAAGTGCCTGCGTGAGCGCGCACATTATGCAAATGTACCTCTCTACCACTAGTGGCTTCCCGGTAAGAGTCCTTTACCTTGCTTACCAAGATATTCTGGTTGTTTGGATCGGCCAGGGAGTAAAGGGAGGACAACGAGTTACTGTATAAATGACAAGTGATGTTGCCAGGGTGTATTTTGAGCCAGTCAAGTGCCAGTCCCAGAGCCGACATTTCCGCCTAAAAGACAGAATTCTCGTCACTAAGTCTAGCACCATACGTTTCATTTTCATGCCCAAAATACAGGATGGTGAACCCTAAACCTATTTTACCATCAATGCCTGATCCGTCGGTAAATATCTCCAAATCCTCACCAGTTGGCTTTTCGTTGTCGAAAGGCACACTATATCGCTCCGCTGGGTGACAGATTTCAGAATGTCGACCCTCTGTTCAACGTCATCTGGCCACAGATTAATTTCGTTGAAGAAATATGGCCTGCGTTCCACCAATACCGTTTCCTTTGCATACTCTATGCCAGCTTTAATATCTAGCGATAGGACTTCCACCAGTACTTGTACAGCAGCCGTAGAAACAGTCCTGTAGCATTTTGTAAATGCCATGAGTGCCGGTCTTTGAACACTCTGTAGGTGGCCACAGAAGGTTTAACATTCCAATCTGTGGCCCCATGCCCCTACACAAAAATAGCCATTCTCTCGGTTCCACTCCGATATAGGCGTTTGAGTAATTCAGGCTCGCGCTCGAAAAGAACCCTCGCCGTTCGTTGGAGTGCCATTGTGACTTTCACAATATTTTGCTTCACTTCCTTGAGATGAGAGTTGATGGTGAGTGCGCTATCGTATTTTACGCTCAGGAATTTAAGCTCCTGCACAGACTTAATGGAGGTTCCATCCAACCTAAAAACGGGCGGTCTCTTAACTTTCCACTTTCTGGTGACCGTGAGGGCCATCATTTTGCAGGGATTGAATACCTTGCTGAGTGCATTGAGGGCAAGTTCCACATTTTTCTCAAATTTGCTCTTGAGTCACCAGCCGCGACCAGCAGCATGTCGTCAGCAAAGGCTATGAGCCTCGTTTCATCCGTCACACCCAGTCGCAATGCGCTGTCTGCAACTAGGTTCCAGAATTGTGGCCCCCTACATGACCCTTGCGGCACTCCTCTGCTGGATTCGAAAACTAAGTTTTCTCCCGAGCCATTATATATAATCTTTCTTACTTCCAGGTAGGACTTCACCAACATATAAATATTATGTGTACATCGTGTTTGACCGAGGAAGAACATAACACCTGGTCTCTACACGCTGTCAAAAGCACCCTGAACATCTAGTAAAATAAGGCTGACGTACTTTCTTGTCTCCTGGAAATACCTGATTGTGTCATGAAGACACGCGTGCGCCGTGTCGCACGAACTACCCAGCCTGAAGCCATGTTGGGCAGGGTGAAGCGCCTGTGACTTCACCAGATGATGGTATATTCTTTGGGTTAGGTGTTTGTCCAGTACTTTGCCTAAACTAGACAGCAGACGAATGGGCCTTTAAGATCGCGCCTCAGACGGGTTCTTTCCCTGCTTCAAAAATAAGACCAACTTGGTATGTTTCCAAGATCTTGGGAAATGCTTCAGATAAAGGTATTTGTTGAAGAGGAGTACAAACATTCCGGGATTTCTCTCGAAGATAGTTTGTACCACCTCAGCCGGGATTCCGTCGGATCCCGGTGACTTTTTTTGCCATGGATTTGACTACCGACCTGATCTCCACTTTTGTAAAGGGCTGATCGTCGCCTACACTGCAATAAGAGTCTGCTATACTCCTCATGCCTATTTGCTCGTCACTCTCTTGGTCCGATTCGTCCACAGGGAACAAACCATCTACAATTATTTTTACGGTTTCCTCCTCGCTATTGCTCAGAGTTCCGTCAGGCAATTTGACGCTATTCATTGGTGTGCTTCTGACAGCGTTACCAAATGCTAGTTTGTATGGTAGAGACCACACATTGGATCTCATTTCTTTTTGACAGAATTGATCCCAGTTCGACTCTTTTTTCAAAAGTATGAGTCGTTTGTACTGGGCCGCAGATCTATTATGCAGCGCTTTCCTGGCTTTGCGCTCATTAGAGTCGGAACATTTCTGAAACCGTCTCCTCAACGCTCGCGTTTTGCTCCGTATCGTTGTTAGCTCGTCATCCCACCATGGAACCTGATTCCTAGCAATAGAGGCCGAAGCCTTATATTGCAGATCCCCTGTAGCACCTTGGTAATGTCTAACACTACCTCATATAGGTCTTTGCCTTCTTTTGCTCTAGTGATCTCATCGTTGAGATCGGCTGCTTTTTAATTAAAGTCTGCCCCCAATCTCTCAAGGCGATACTTGACTACTATTTTTAATTCTAAATTGAAAATTCTAAATTGAGACTATTTTTTCTAGCGATATCGCAAGAAAAAATAGTCTCAATTTACCAGTATTTTTACCCTCTAGGAGTTTTGGTGCTTGCCTGAAGGAGATGTAGTTGTGATCGCTTAAGCAATTTTCAACTACTTTCCACGACAAGAAGGACGACTGTAGAGCGCCCGTCGTCACCGACAGGTCAATCCAGTTCCTCCCATTCACAGTTTCAAAGGTCAGCCGGATGAGAAATTCCACAAGTGCTTCCCCTCCCTTCGTCCCCACCCTAGACGGACACTCAGGATCCCACATTTAATGCTTGGTGTTAAAGTCTCCTCCTATGAGAACCCTCGTGTGGAACCGTATGATCTTTTCGAGGGTCTCTAGAAAACCGCCAATGTCTGCTCTTGGAGGAACATAGACTGATATTACCAGTAGCGATTGACGCAGATCTTTGATCTCTACCGCTACGCTATGAGCATCCGCATGTCTAGTCCAGACGCTGAGTTTGGTGTTAGTGACGACAACCGCAGCCATTCCGTCGGCGATGTGAGCCACCGAACATGTCTGTGGAAAGATTGCAATCTCGCAGTCCACCAAATAGGACTCCTGCAGGAGAAAGATTTCGGACGAACCCAGTTCCGACTCTTTAGTATCTCCAGAGTTGCCGCCCTAGATTTTGCGAGATTAATATGCAAAATACCATACTCAATGCTGTTGGTTGTATCAACCATAGTTTGTACGGGAACGAATGCGCTCACATTCCCTATTGTACTGTGGGCAGCGAAGATCAACTGCCTTGTGTCCGCAACCCAGCTTTAGTTTGAACAACTTGTTCGCCCTTTCGCAATTGGCACAACGAATTGATTTTTTGTCGCACTCCTTAAAAGAGTGCTCACCCGCACACATAGTACAGGTCTGTGCCTTTTCAGGGCACTTTGATTACAGGTGACCAAACCTGCAGCACTTGAAACACCTAGTGGGCTCAAGGAATTCCTTGACCCTGTGTTTCTGCCAGCCGCAGCTGACCTTTCTCTTCTTGATGTAGGCCTTAAACAACTCAGGCGCCGTTTCCAGCACCCAGTGTTTGTCTGATCCCTTGCCTTTTAATTTGAAGACCACCTTCATGTGGCCTTCAGGGATCTCGTTTTGCACCCTTAGGTCCTCAAGGACCTCTGCCTCGCAGTCCGTTCCCGGGAAGTCATAAATCCTTACTCGTGGGAGCCGCCATGCTGGCTCCCTAGATTCGACTTTACTATCAAGCACTTCTTTTATTTTTTTGCACATTTTCTTGCGGTCCTCCGTGCTCTTCAATTCAATGGCAACGCCATTGTTCTTTAAGGGTTTTCATCCTTGCACCGTCACAACCAGTTTCCTTGGGTCGATCGCCCTTTTGAGCTCGGTCTTAACCTCGTCGGAGTTGAGCTCACACCCCAGCTTTGTGTTTTGGGTACATTAAGAGGGAATTGGTCGGTGTCTTCTTTTTCCCCTTGCTTTTACCAGCATCTGCATAGAACCTGATCGGGCTCTTTCCAGTGCTGGCGCTCTTTGCCGGAGTTTTTGCACTAGGCGTCTCCCCTACTGTAATGTCACTCCTTGGCTTTGAGTCATTTTTCTTGGACTTTGTCCTCTTTCGAGTGACTTTTGTCCATTCCTTTTCAGCAGAAACGCTCTTCTCCTCACTGATCTGTTGCACAGATTCAGTCTGGCACTCTTTGGAAACCATCACTGGTTTCTCACTAATACATTTCTTGGGTTCCGCTTCACCCTTCGCCACGGCAAGATGCTCTACCAGTGCCTCAACGACACTGGAGTCGACTTTGAATCACCGACATAGTTTGATCAGATCATTTGAAAAGTGCGTTTTTGTGCTCTTTTTAGGACTTATTTTGGTTGACATAATAGACGCTATATATTATAATTATATCAGTGTCACCATACAAAGAAAAACAATTTGAGCTTTCTTCGGCTCAGCTCCCAAACTGAATTGGTTTCTTCCAGCGTGACCACCTGGGCCGTCCCCGACATGGATCCGCCACACTTTCTAAGCTGCAGTCCAAGGTAACCCGCAAGGCTTCCAGTAATGTAGTACACTCTACTCCAACATGACGTGGATCACAAGCTTCCAAGTAGTCGGACCAGCGTAGGGGCTCAATCCTACAGTCCCTCAATCCATAGAACTGCATACACTGTCAAATTCGGAAAGGGGAGGATTTCTCGAAGGCCTCTCACCTCCCTTTCACTTGCTCTCCTAACCGGACAGCATTGCGGGGTCGTTTCTCACAAGCATGACGAGAGTCACGTCATCACAGTGCAGAAACTGGTTTCCATGTCACGTCGGTCAACGAGATTTCCACTTACCAAGGGCAGGGCACTAACCCTGGGCTCCCAAGACTGGTACTTTCCCGCTTTTTCATTTAAACCAGACCACACGCTCCACTTCTACTTTCGCATTGACAGCTGGATGGTTCAATAAAATAAATATGCATGAGTGCGAAACGAGCATCCGGTGTTGCAAAAGTGCCACTGGGAGATTTAGAGTGCTGAGTTATCTTAGCTTTTTGGCATTTAACACAGCTGCAAACCAAATCTTTAATATGTTTGTGCATGCCAGGCCAAATGAAGTGTTTCGTGATTAAATCAATGGAGGCTGCAATACCTGGGTGAGAAAGAAACTGTATATTTTCAAATATTTTTTGCGCATACATTTTGGAACGAATGGACGAGGAGTAGCTTGTGAAAGATAGCAATAAAGGTTAATAATTTCAAGAGAAAGTAATGCTTTTCTAACCTTAAGGAAGTATTATTCTCAGTTAAAAGATTTTGCAATTCCTCATCTTTTGATTGAGCTGAGGCAAATTCTTTAAAATCTAGTACTGAAGTAAATATTTCGTCTATCTCAATACGAGAGAGTGCATCTACTATAGTGTTATCAGATCCTTTTGTGTCACGAATGTCAGTGGAAAATTGGGAAATGAAATATAAGTGACGTAATTGGCGAGGACTACATTTGTCAGGATTTTGTTTAAATGCACAGCTAAGAGGTTCTTGGTCACTAAATATGACAAAAGATCTACCTTCTAGCATGTGTCTAAATTTTTATAGAGGAATATATAGCATATAATTCGCGGTCGTAACTAGACCAATTTCTTTGAGATTTGCTTAACTTAACTGAATAAAAGGCTATGGTTTCCCAATTGCTATTTGACATTTGCATTAAGGAACCACCGATTGCTACATTTGAAGCATTTAATCATAAACTTAGTTCTGCTCTGGAGATAGGGTGTCTTAATAGCGTTGCTTTAGCGATTGCTTGTTTTGAATTTTCAAAAGAAATATTTGCTTGTTCGTCTCAATCTAATTGATCCTTGTCATTTGTGCTAGGACGACGTGTTTCTTTTTGTTTTTATGGCCTTCCAGAAATTTTACTAAGGGTGATAGAATGTCAGCTGCTTTCAGAATACACCTATGATAAAAATTAAAAATCCCTAAATATCGGCGTAATTGAGTTAAAGTATTCGGTCGAGGAAATTCTGAAATACATTTTACTCGGTCTGGTAAGAGTTCGATACCACTACCAGATACTTTAAATCCTAGAAATTCAACAGTTGATTTATCAAACTCACATTTTTCTCTATTTATACGTAATCCATATTCATTCAATTTGG
Source organism: Latrodectus elegans (assembly GCA_030067965.1). Classification (NCBI taxonomy): domain Eukaryota; kingdom Metazoa; phylum Arthropoda; class Arachnida; order Araneae; family Theridiidae; genus Latrodectus; species Latrodectus elegans. The sequence continues at coordinate 329,090 of CM057822.1, forward strand.
AATATAATAGGTCTAAATGAATTAGGTGTTCGCTTTCCGAACTGGAGGCTATAAGTAGATCATCAACAAATGCGTATACAAAGGGCAAGTCTCGCGTTACCTCGTCAATACAGCGTTGGAAAGTTGAGGACGCATTACAAAGATTAAATTGCATGCGCAAACTTTCAAAAAGACAAAAGGGAATGCAAATCGCAGTTTTGTGTACGTCTGCAGGATTAATCGGAATTTGATATGCTTTGACGAGGATGACATGAGTTTGATATGCAAATCTGAAGTAAAAACGGTTATGCAAGGAATCGGATAATGCTCTTTAATAATTTGTGCATTAAGGGCATGAAAATCACCGACTGGTCTCCACTCGACAGTACCCTTTTTAGGTATCATATGCAAGGGAGAAGCATATTGGCTTTTTGATGCTCGCATATTACCCAGTTCAATCATGAGCTGAAATTCAGCTTTTGAACATTTTAGACGGTCAGGTGCTAAACGTCTAGGCTTCGCTACGACTGGTAGACCTTTTGGTATTTATATAAGGAACTGTATTATATTTTATAAGCATATCAGGATCTAGTAATTTTGTTATATCGGGGTATTTTGACAATATTTTACCATATACATTATTTACAAAAACAGATTTTATAGAAAATATTTTACCATATACTTTTAAATTCGTTGTGTTATCTACAAGACGTTTATTCCTTAAGTCTGGGTATAAATTAAAACGATATAAAAAATCTGCACCTAATATTGCAATGGATACATTACAAATATAAAATGAGTAGGTAAAATTCCTTCTTAACCCAAAATTGACTGTTATCGATTTCCGACCATACATCTTGACAGAACTGCCGTTAGCAGCGCGAAATGTTTGAAGAACGGGAAGTGTGTGTTCTTGTTTAGAGGCGACAATTATAGAGGTATCACTCCCTGAATCAAAAAGAAAACATGTACCTGTATTTTTGTCCGTTATGAACATGCGTCGAGATGTAAAATTTTCGGCGGAGGAGTTCGTCTAAGCTACTCCCCCGGAGTAGCGTTTCCCTGGAATGAGCATGGAGGTGTACATTTCTGAGCTTTTTCTTTAAATCGGGCATGATCACAATAGCAAACAGCAGTGCGATCAACTTAATTACGGGCTGGAGAGTCGAGGACACACATACGGCAAGCGACCACAATTACATAGTATTTAACATAGACAACAGTAAACCAACACTAAAAAACACGCGCTTTAAAACAAAATACGGTAACCACGAAAGATTCAACAAACAAATTAAAGCCAAAACGAGGAAACTGGCTAAAGAATTAAGAAAAAACATTAACACAAACAGACTAGACAACCTAACAAATAAACTAATAGAAACAGTACACACGATAGCGAAACAAAATTACAAACTAAAAAACAATAACATAAACACACAATTTAAATGGTTCACAAAGGAACTAGCAACACAAAGAAATAAGGTCAGAGCACTCAAACGCAGATTTAGGAACTGCGATGATGAGAAAAGATAAATTGGAGAACTTTGTTCTGCAAAGAACGCTACAAATATAACAAAGAAATTCTAAAAGCAAAAGCTAAGGCATGGAAAAACTTTTGCACAAAACAATCAGAAACATATGGTTCGGCCTTCAAAATGGCACACAACAAAACATACAAACAAACAGAACTGAAAATCAGCTGGGATGGAAACATAGCCCCCAATAAAGAGCAGCAATGGAAAAAATCACAACACATCACTTTCCAAATATACCAGTGCCCTTCAGCCTAGAACACCAGTGGACGACACAGAGGAACAAATAATGCCAACAAGGGAGGAGAGTACGAAACGCAATATATTCATTCAACACAAATAAGGCTCCGGGACCAGACGACCTGGATTATCTCATCTGGAGACAGAGTCGTAGACGCGACACCACAAAGTAATAACACAATGGGCAACACAATGTATAAAACTACATCATTTCCCAACACCACTAAGAACAGCAAAAGTTATTTACTTTGCAAAACCAGGAAAGGACCCAACACTCCGGAGTCATACAGACCAATATGCCTACTCCCACACTTGGCAAGATACTAGAAAAAATAATTTGTCAAAGACTGACACACTTCCTTGAGAAAGAGAATAAACTTAACAATAAACAATTTGGATTCAGACAAGGAAAGTCATGCGAAATGGCACTCAAGGAAATCACAAAGAGATAAGACACAACTGGGATAACAAACTCTATACACTCCTAATCTCAGTTGACATTAAGAACATTTGATTCAGTCCACTGGCAGGACATTAACACAAAGCAGTAGACCTAAACTGCCCAAAAGCAATAACTAACATAATAAGCACTTATTTGACAAACAGGACAATCAATATGACTGGGGCACTGGTAAAGCAACACAAAACATATACAAAAGGATGCCCACAAGGATCTTGCCTGGGACCAATACTTTGGACAGTCATAGCAACTGACTACCTAAATAAAACAACACCCCCAGAAGTCAAAATTACAGCCTTTGCTGATGACTGTCTGATTAGCGTTAAAGCAAAAACAAGAAAAATAATAGAAACCATACGACAACGGGCAGTAACATCATTCGAGACATGGTGTACAGAACACAATCTGAAAATTTCAGTACACAAGTGCAATATAATAACGTTTGCCAAACCACACAAACTACAAAGGAACCTATCATAAGGATAGGAGGTAAATCACTTAAGGCAGTCACAACAATCAAATACCTAGGTGTGACGTTAGACCAGAATTTAAATTGGCTCGCACATAAACACACTAAGGCAAAAACCATAACAGCACACGGACATCTAATCAGACTGGCACCGCGCGCCTGGGAATAAAATCTAATCTTCTCAAAACCTGGTATCACACAGTAGCAGAACGCATATTCACATACGCCTCATCAGTATGGGGAACCCAATTAGGCAAACAAGCCATACAAAACTGCAAACAATACAGAGACCATTCCTACTGAGAATAACAAGAGCATAAAAACAACATCTACAGCAGCGCTAAGTGTCCTAGCGGGTGTGATACCACTACATCTCCAGGTACTTAGGGAAGCGACCGTGGCAAACGTGCTCAGATACAATGAAGATATACAAATAGGAACACAATCACTAAGAAAAGATGATTACCAGACCAAAGCTGCCATAAATCCACTCCACCCAGCTGACAAAATAATGGAGAAACATAAATTTACCGCCGAAACATCATACACTATCGCCACAAATTAACATATATACGGATGGCTCAAAAACCGAAGATGGCGTTGGCGCGGCAATATGTGTATATGATCACACTGATTAATAAATACCACTCATTTGCCCATGAATAGAAAACAACTCAGTCTTCAAGCTGAAATTTATGCAATTCACAAAGCTTTAACATGGATTAAAGAAAAAAGCCCGGATTAGTACACACATACATACAGACAGCCTCTCTAGTCTGTATGCTATAATAAAACATAAACAAAGAAACAAATTCATTCAAAGACACAAAAACTACTCATTGAATTAGCAAAACAACACGAAGTTAAATTATACTGGGTACCTGCGCATACAGGAATTATAGGTAATGAGGAGGCCGATAAAGCAGCAAAAAGGGCGACACAAATGCCACAGGAGAATACAATAAAGCTACCACAGTCGCACCTAAAGAAAATAGTATTAAAAGAAATCCTGGAACGATGGCAAGAAGAGTGGGACATAGCAGACACAGGCAGGTTTACGCATGCCTTCTTCCCAATAGTGAACACAAAGCGACTAGTGGGCCAGCAACAACTAGCCCAATTCTTCACGAGCCACGGCCAATTCCCTACCTTTGTTCACAGGCTGGGTAAGGCCACAACAGGAGACTGTATATGTGGGAGGAAGGAAACCCACAACACTATGCATTTGATTGCCCGCTAACATCATCACTACATTTAAATAGGCCAACAGACGCCAACATACCTGCCATGGAGCGCAACAATCTTAAACAATAAAACAGCGCAAAATAAACTAATAGCCATCATTAAAAAACTAGAAATTATCAAACCGGTGGCGGTAGAAAACACAAATATTTCTGAGATTCCCTGTGCTTCTCAAACACAAATACACTACAAACAACAAGGCAGACCTCACCTTATTGAGGAATACAGTGACTACACATACAAAAAACACGAAAAGGCACACCTCACCTTACTGAGGAGCATGTCCACCAAGCAGTGGACACCAATGACGCACACAAATCACCCTAAAGAGTGAGCTCGATCAAGAATACGCCTGGAAGAGCAAGCAGTTACTGAGGGTAACGAAAACACAAACTTTAGTGTGGTGAAGCCAAAGTGATTGTGAGTTCCCAGAGACGTTGAACACCATCAATAACATGGACATTGACCGGCCACAATAGTGGTTTCTCAGACGGTCAATGATCAAGTGACATATTAGCTAGTGAGGATGCACCACCATCTGTAATAAACATTCGTTCCAGTAGTTAGTGGCATCACTCGCTGGCACACAAGGTTGGCGAGAATGAAACCTGTCAACGTAGATATGAACTTTACTATCACGATGCAGGATGAATTCAATCGCGACCATCAACCCAAAATACACCAAGGAAGAGGCCCTGATTTGAACTTTTTTATTCCAGAGGTCAACTCCGTACTACAGTGTATAAAGACAAACGTCGATAGAGCGTGCTGCAGCTCTCCCTGTAACGCAGCAGAGTTGCAAGCCAGCTCAGGGATGGATTCTAGAGGTTTTCATGGTTTCCCTCTAGACTAGCGTAAATACGGTCCATCTTCCCACAAAGACCCCCATGAGGGCACACATTCCCCAGCCTGCAACTGTAAAGGTGCCGTCCACTGCGTGGGCCCCACCTCGCGTTCAGGCTAGATGATGTGAAATAATTTAATAAACGTGGACTGGTGGATACACGTTGGGTTGGTGGATAGGCTTGTCTGGTTCATTCCGGAATCGAGCTAAGAGACAATAGATGACAGACCAGAACATCGGTCAGGCAGGAGAAATAGCCCGTCTGTTTCACTCGGCTACTGGAGCGGCTCTCTTTTCCAGGTCCGGCGGGGGGGGCTTGTTGCCTCTCCGTGATGGGTTCTGAAACGCAGCGGACATTAACAGCCTTACACTCGCTTCGCGAGTAGGCTGTCCGCCTGCGGCGTCGAAATCGGGCATGATAAAAGCAGAGTTTTTCCCATGAAGAAGATCGTTGCCGATGGTGAAAATTCTCCTGGCTCCGATTTTTTCTTCTTGATCTAGATCGTATTTTCGCCATTTCCTTACGTAGCTCCTATATTTCATCGTAGAGAGAATCGAAGTTGGGTTTCTTTTCTACGGTGAATGATGATTGAGTAGGAACTTGACAGAAGACACTAAAGACATTATGAGGAGGAATTTGTAGAATTCTACGGCAATCTCCGCAGCTTTGTCGGAAGTCAGAGGAGATATCGATGCTAGGATCGTCAGCACTGGAACTGGCATTGCTTGATTGAAAAGCTCTAGGAACAAAGAATCATCGATATTATGGTTCTCAGGGCGACGTTTCATGCTCCGTAACAACGCCGAAGGCTCCCTGTTTCCCAGATTTTCTCCTGCTAACAACCACCGAATTTCTTGAGTCTTGCTTTCTGAACACCGTTCCACTAATTATCCTTTCAGATTCTGGTATGGGTAGGTTGTGTCTAACTGCATAATGACATCCCTGACGATGGTTGCCGTTTCTGCAGGAAGATGAGTGACTATATAAGTTTATTTAGTTTTAGAGTCAGTTATGGGCTTAATAGCCGATAGTGCGAAAGTACTTTCTATCATATAAAACCACAACGAAAGCTCTGCTTTTATGAATGCTGGTATGACAACAGCCGCTGACTCCATACTTAGGCAGTTTTTATTCAGGAAAAATGAGCATTGATATGACGTTCATAATTCTCAGGTCTCCACTTTTGGGATTTAGTGGTGGTGTTCAGTGCGCAGAACTGAATCAAGACTTCAATTCAAGGAAACAATTATTATATTGTAATGAGCTACGGGGTTCATGTTGATTGAGAGTTGAAGAAAGCAATCACTCAATGAACAAAAGACTTTTATTCGTAAAAAATATTCCACTAGAAATATCAGCTGTGACAATCACTACTATACAACTCAAATTCGCCACATACAATAAGTAACATCTTCTAATCACAGGTCTTAAATACCTCAGGCAGAGAACAGATTCTCTAAACTAGCAGTCATGACTAATCGTCTTCACTCACTGACTGTCTTTACAAAAACTAACTAACTATGTCGGGCTGCGGTATTTATACCTGACTTGGCGGGGAAATCTAATAATTTCGCCAAGGTTCTGGAAGTTTCTAGGCTATCTCGCTAAATATTGCTCCTAGAGCTTAGGTGATGGATGTTTCCAGAAATATCTATTTCTCGCCAACTGTCGCGAAGTTTTCTTGCCAAAACATCGCCAAGTCACCAAATCATTAGAAAACCCGTTTTTAACGTATAATACGTCTAAATACCGCAATGTTTGCCCAAAATGTGAGTATTTCCGATCTGTCAGAAATATTTTAAGACATATACAATAATTATTTACAAATTTGTGACATTATTCTACTACATCACAAGAGGGTCGCGTACCAAGTGGCCGGAGTCGTTCTTACACCTCTTTCAACGTGTATATTACATGGTCCCGCGCACCTGCTTCTCCCGATGAAAAGGGGGTCGGCATGCATTTCCTGTCCGAACTAAGTTTGTACACCTCGCAGTGTGGGAATTTATTCACTCCTTGCCAGATGGACTGAGAAGGGAAATACCATTTCCGTTACTATTTGAGGGCGTGAGAAAGGGATCACTACACAACTATATGTCTATAGAGGGCGCACTGTATGAATATCTTTATTTAGAAACAGAATAAGATTCTGCACGGAGAGATGTCGATGCTTTTTGTTCCATGTATTGTCCTGTTTAAGTATGTCCTATGTTAATAAAAAAATTAAAAACCTGCTCAAGGTAAGCTTATTTAGAATTTGATTTATCATTATTAAGATGATTTGATAAATATGATTAGCAATAAGGGAGTTATTAGAAAAATATTACAGCATCTGAGAAACTTACTAAGTTGAGATTTTCAATGAATGTTAGATAAGTTAATTTTATAATTTTTAGTTTGAAATACATCATTTTGAATATCACCAACTGTAAGCCAATGCTTGTAATTGTAACCATTGTTGAACTGCGATATGACATTGAGAGAACATTTTTATGATGGTCTAGATCTACTTGCAATGGAACGATAGACACCCAATTAGTGTTCTGTTAGGATGTGTTTTTATTACTTCATTTTCCATAAATTCTTCTTCATTAATATTTTTATTAAGTTTAAAAATATATTTTAGATAACTCAGCAAACTTTATCATTATCTTTCAATATAAGTTTGCTGATTAAGGAAAATGTCGAGTTATTGATTCTCGAAATAAATTCTTCGTAGAAATTTAACAAGATCATATTCGATATAATCTCTATCTTAATTTTCAAGATAAGTATACTTTCCAGTATTAAATTTTGAGTTTTTCCAAATACAACAATATAATCTGCGTATAATATATTATTTAATACAGTATAATATTTAACATATACGAGGGTCACTCTGAAATTTTTGAGATACAACTAGGTTTTTAAAGTTATACTTAACAAAATTTTAGGTGTGTTCAAAGTAGTCTCCTCCAGCATCAATGCACTTTTGTAGACGAATTTTCCACAGATTAAATGCCTCAAGTCATTCATTTCTAGGTATAGATGAAAAAATGCATTTATAGCCACATCAATCTCTTGTTCTGAATGAAAACGACGTCCACATAAGTTCTTTTTTAGATTAAAGAATAACCGAAAGTCATACATAGCTAGATCAGGTTAATACGGCGGATGTTCGATCACTTTAATTTGTCTTTGTTTAAGAAATTCGATTGTTAATCCGGCTGTTTGTGAAAATGCATCGTCATTGTGAAGCATTAGTCCCCTAACATTCAGTTCTTGTAGAATTTCTGGAAGACATTTAGTCGTATACCAGTTTGCTGTTACTGTCTTCTGTCCTTCCAACTTGATGGCTTTGAACAATCTCGTACTTCTGAAGAAAACGGCATAAATCAGTTTTTTTCACTTCATGTTGTTTTTTCACCATTGTCGGTGGGGGACCTCTTCAAAGACCCATACTTTGCTTTCTTGACGTGTTGGAACGTCAAAAAACGGTATGTAAGTTTCATCACCTGTAACAATTTTAAAAATGATGCAGTGGCCACCATCATTTAGCAGTTTAAGAGTTTCTTTTCTGATTCTGACACGCTCCTCTGTTTGGTGTTCAGTTAGATTAAGGGGAACCCAACGGCAAATTACTTTTTTCATATGCAATTCTTCATGAATGATTTTGTGTATGACTGCGGATCTAATGCTAAGTTCCTTCTGTATCATTTAATAGGTACAGCGATTATCATCCATTAACATTTTTTGCATGGCGGACACATTATCCGGGATTATTGCCGACGGCGGCCTGACTGTGTGTTCGTCATCCTGAAGAAAATTGTGACCTCTTCTAAATTCTCTAAGCCATCTGAATACAATAGCACGAGCTAGAGATTCATCACCAAATGCTAATTGCAACCGTTGAACGCAATCTTCTTTATTTAATCCTGCTTTAAAATCGTAGAAAATCATACCGCGAAAATGTTCTCGCGTCAACTACATTTTCTCTTCTCTTTAAAATTTATTCTACGCTAAGCAAGTTGAAGTAAGTCAGTAAAAAATCGTCTTCTGTGTTAAAATACTTAATATTTTAAAATTAAACCGTTATTTTTATTTTGCGAATTCTCGTCTGCGCGTATCTCAAAAATTTCAGAGTAACCCTCGTATATACCGTTAGACCATTTCAACACACGTTTTAAAGTTTACAATCTTCAAAATATGATCTAATTTATAATTCCGTCCACGCGGTTTCTTTGAAGACTGTATATAACCTTTTTTAGCATGCATATTTTTTTTTATTCTGTTTTTCTACAAATATAGGCGGTGGTTTCATAACAGAACTTTTAAAATTAAAGTTTATATATATAAATATATATATATATATATATATATATACGTATATACATACATATATATATACACATATATATATATATATATATATACATAAATATATATATACATATACATAAATATATATATACATATACATATATATATATATATACATATATATATATATATATATATATATATATATATATATATATATATATATATATACATATATACATATATATATATATATATATATACATATATATATATATACATATATATATATATATATATATATATATATATATACATATATATATATATACATATATATATATATATATATATATATATATACATATATATATATATATATATATATATATATATATATACATATATATATATACATATATATATATATATATATATATATATATATATATATATATATATATATATATATATATATATATATATATATATATATATATATATATATATATATATATATATATATATACATATATATATATATATATATATATATATATATATATACATATATATATATATATATATATATATACATATATATATATATATATATATATATATATACATATATATATATATATATATATATATACATGTATATATATATATATATATATATATATATATATATATATATATATATATATATATATATATATATATATATATACTGTACTGAACTTCAGGGTTCATGTGGATTGAGAGTTGAAGAAAGCAACTACTCGATGAACAAAAGACTTTTATTTGTAAAAAATTCCACTAGAAGTAGCAGCTGTAATAATCACAATTATACAGCTACAATTCGTCGGATATAATAAGTAACAGCTTCTAATCACAGGTCTCAAATACCTCAGGCAGAGAAAAGCTTCTCTAAACTAGCAGCAGTCACGACTAATCGTCTTCACAAAACTGATTGTGTGTACAAAACCTCCTAACCATGTTGGGCTGCGGTATTTATACCCGACTTCGCGGAGAAATCTACTAATTTCGCTAAGGTTCTCGAAGCTTCTAGGCTATCTCGCTAAATATTGGTCCTAGAGCTTAGATGATGGATGTTTGCAGAAATACCCATTTCTCGCCAAGTCCCCAAAAATCTCGCCAAATCGCGAACAATGTCGCCAACTTGCCAGTTTTGTCGCCAAAACATCGCCAAGTCACCAAATCGTTAGAAAACTCGCATTTAACGTATAACGTGTCTAAATACCGCAATTTTTGCCCAAAATGTGAGTATTTCCGATCTGTTTGAGATATTTTAAGACATATACAATAATTATTTATAAATTTGTAACAATATATACATATATATATATATATATATATATATATATATACATATATATATGTATACATATATACATATATATATATACACATATATATATATACATATATATACATATACATATACATATATATACATATACATATATATATATACATATATATATATGTATATATGTATATACATATATGTATATATATACATATATATATACATATATATATATACATACATATACATACATACATATATCTATATAAAGAAACAAATAATATGAATAAAAGTCTAACAATAGAGTAATTAACTATTAGGGAGAATGTATCAATAAAATCTATACCAAGTCTTAGGCTAAAATCTTGTGTGACAAATCTAGCTTTGTGTTTCTGATTTTACTTTTATCATCTTAATCGAATACTGTCCCCCATTTTCTACCAATTATTTTTGATTCTGGAAGTGGATCTACAAATTCCCATACATCTCACTCCTTTATGTGATTTTCAGTTCTTCATTCATAGCGTCATCCCACTTTTCCCTGTCTGATGATATTCCAGAGAAAAATTTTGTTCGCTTCGACATTATAACTTCCAAATTCACAAAAACATTTAAAATATCGTAAATAACTTTACAATCATGAGATGTATATATTTCCTTTTTGTTTATATTGTTATCAAAATTTACATCAGCTTTAAAATTAATTTAATTCAAACAAAGAATCATTTTTATTAGAATACATCATTTAATGAACGTAGTATTTCTGGATATTATACGCAGAGAAAATAATATCAATTCTATTACTGAATTTTTCTAGGGTTCTCCTTCATTCTGATACGTTTACTTTAACAAGAGCTTTAACCGTTTCAATTTTAGGAAAATTTCAGTTTCGACTTCATTGCTATCATTAAATTCTAAATCTGGTTTGAGATATATCTTATACTTTAGTGTATGTCTTATACTTAGATAAGTTATAAGTTATACTTCTGTGGTCTATTATTACCAATTTTCATTCATCATTTTTTGGTAAAATATTTTCAATAGCGTTTTTAGTCTCGTTAAACTTTATGAGTATGCTTACTACCATTCTGCATTCCTTTCGTATCCAGATTCTATATCCCTTTCTTTGACACCAACGTTTGCTTTTGGATGTAACTTATTTCTACGAATCTTAGAGATATGAACATAAGCAAAACAACCAAATATTTTTTTTAATATTTAACTGATGGTTTGAATTTATATCAAAGTTCATTAACTCCTTTCTTTCCATTCGTCTGTGTTCGGTGAACTTTTGACTCGAACGTAAGCATCCGCCAAAAATCTAGGTTGAAGACAGCATTCTGGCAACACATCTGCAACTGCATCCATTGCAGAGGCATTAACATTTTCGCTATATCTTTTTGTTCAGCTGTATATACGGGTGTACGTTCGATCCTAATTCCTTTAAATAATCTTGAATTTTTTTTTTATCAGTTATCTGTTCTGATCAATAGATTTTAACTTTATATTGAGTTGTTTTTCTGATTTGATCACAAATTATTTGAGACAAAAACATCCTTTTTACTTTTTAGTGTAAAAATTTCAACTTTTCCAGAGTAACATCAACAATAGACAAGAAATATTGAATATCTCATAAGGAATTAACGAAAACAAGTCTCAACAAGTACATCTAAACTTTTTCTAAAATATATGTTAATCTATGATAAACTTCCGGTTTCAGAAAAATTCACTTTGATTTCGAAATTTTACAGATCTTGCAATTTTTAAATTCATTAACATCAGCTTTTAAGTTTTGAATTCTTTTATTGGATTTATCCTTAATTGATCAATTAAAAAGGCATTTATTCGACAAAACCTACGGTTGGTTTGGTCTTGTTGTGCAAGGTCCCAAGACGGACAAACTGCGCCTAAACTAGAATTTTGCACAAAAATGTTTCGAAGTTATATATATATATATATATATATATATATATATATATATATATATATATATATATATATATATATAAATAAAGACACAAATTATTGTATATAACACAATTCAAATACTCATAAAATAACGTGTGTAACATATATATAATATATATTTCACACAAAATCTAAATCATAAATCAAATAAAATGTAAGATACATGTTGCTCTTAAAAAGGCAAATAGGTTTGTGGGAGGTGCCTACACCAACAAATCAAAATTAAAATATCGCAATTAAAAAAACGTAAGCAATAGTGGCTAAAATATGCACATGAGATTAAAATGAGATCTATAAATCAAGTTGCTTTCTAATACACCCCAAGATGTATTAGAAAGCAACTTGAGGATATTAAGCGATTCTTGCACTTCTCCAGCAAATGAAGAATATGCGTTGGAAAATATAAATTTCGGTTAATAATTTTAATCCCAGAAATTTGATCTCGTTGTCAAATGGATATGTGAATTGTTTATGTATATCGTAGGTTCATTATGCGGGCTCATCTTCCTGCAGAAATGAACAGAATGATTCTTGCTAGGAGACAGCGTATGGCCATTCTGAGTATATGCTGCAGGGAGTTAATAAGCAGTTGTTTGTAATTGTCTCTCAAATAAACGCATGTTTGGTCCCTCACATGATATTTGCAGGTCATCTACATAGAGCGTGCCATATTTGATGGAGGATGCTAATTATGAAAATATTAAAAATAGCGACGCTTCAAATACAGCCTTGATGTACACCCTAAGCTTGAATAAAAAATATTAGACAAAAACTAAACAATATGGTTTTAAAAACAAGGAAGCGTAAAAATTTTTGTTAGGAATATCGGAAGATTACTCCGAAAGCCAAAACCATATAATGAAAGGAGAATTCCATATCGCCGTGTACGGTCGAATGCCTTCTGCATGTCAAAGAAAATGGGAACCAGATGATTTCTTCGCGCAAAGGTGTTTCGTATCCGAATTTCCAAGTATGAAATATTTTCAAAAGTGGATCTTCCTTTATTGAAGCCATTCTGATTATATATAATTTATTTTTTTCCTAAGACATAACGAGAAGAGAGTTGGTCATACGTTCGAGGGACTTGCATAAGCAACTTGTAAGAGCTATTGGTCGATAATGTAAAGGAGGATAAGAATCCTTACCAGCTTTAAGAACTGGAATCTCTATAGCTTCATTCTAAAGTGATGGAAATTTATTTTCAATTCAGATACTATTGAATAATAATAGTAAGTTCGATGGGGGAGTCTGGACTTAAATGTCGAAATATGTGATAGCTGATTCTATCAGGTCCAGCACTGATATTATTGGCCTGTTGTAATTCTTTCTTCAATTTCAATATCCGAAATTCACAGTTGTAAGGCAAAGCATGTTCATGATTAAAACGAATTGGTGTTCGCTCTCCTTAAAAATAAAGGACCATCATAGGAGTAGGAGCTTGAGACGCTAGCAAAAGTTTCACATAGGACATTAGCGATGTCAACAGCAGAAGAACTTACAATATCTCCGATTTTTAAAATAGGAATAGAAAATTCCTAGTAAATTCCATTGACTGCTTTAACTTTTTTCTATAATTGCTTAATGGATGTGGAAGAAGTTATTGATGATACATAGCGAGACCAAAATTCCTTCTGACTTCGACGACGAGCTCTGCGAGCTAATGTTTTTGCTCTTTTAAAGGCAATACGTTTCTCCTTGTAGGGGTATCTCCAATAGAACTCCCATAATTTAGTGTTTCTTATAGTTGTTTTGACATTCTTCATTCCACCATGATTTACAACACCTGTATGGAATGGGGGAACTCTTTGGTATTGCTAATTGTTTCAGTAATTTTACAAATAGCATCATAAACATCTTCGATCGAAACCATTTCATCAACAGATGCCAATTGTGTAAATCGCAACCATCTGCCCAACTGAATACTTAAGTAAGTAAATGTTATCCCACACTTATACCTTCAGTCTGGGAGATGAGAGGAAAATGATCGTTACTGTGCAGTTAATTTTCTACTGATATATTTAACAATGGCAGAAGTGAGGGTGAACAAATGGCCATATCGAGAGGATGAAATATTCTTGTCGGTACGTGGAATCTTTTCGTCGGTATTAATCAAACAGAGAGAGAGAGAGAAAGTTGCAATGATAAACTGCTCTATTTATAGACAGCAAGGATCAGTATCCTTACTTACCCATAAAGAAACATGAATCACCGAGTAACAGAAATGGTATAGGCAGCTGATACATCAGGTTCCTTTTGGTAGATGACAACATATGGTGGTATATATAAACTACAGACTGTAAATATGGATGACAAAATTTTACAAATATTGATGAACCAGTTCTAAATTTAAATTAGAGTAACAAACAAACTGAAATTTCGTGTAAGCTTCCAAAGCATATAATTTACCAATTCTAGATGCAATCATAAAGTATCGGTTATGTTTATACACTCATCTTATTATTAGACCAAATAATTTTAAAGCCCACTATGTCTAGATTTGCACCACGTGTTAAATTTTTACACTTGTTTGCTGAATAGAGAACATTGTTTCACTTGAAATTTACCTTACTTATATTTCTATAAATATACCACCTATGTACAAAATTTTTGACACAATGTTTTTGTCTTTAACTAGAATTTTTGAAGTTGGCAAGGATTTGAAATTTTTTGAACCACTCCTTGTTATTGTAAAACTGAGATATTGCAGCAGAATCGATCAGGAACTCAACTTTCAACACTTTGTGATGCATTGGAAAAATAATTTTGTCCAGAATATTTTCCAACTTAAACTTTATTTAAAAATTTTAAGACTGTGGTTTTCCGTCTTGTCACTGTTTTAGGAAACATTTTGCTTTAGAATGTTCTAGTTTCTCTGAATAATTATACGGCTCCGTAAAAGCTTGTTTTTTCTTTTCTATAATTTCGTGTTTATCACACTTCGCTGTTTACTCTGACACTTTTCTGTTTGATGAAGAGTATTCTTTCAATCCATTTCGTTCTTGAAATATATGCATCTCCAAATATATCGAATATATTTTCCTCCTGTTTCCATAGTTCTATTCTACCAGATCCGCTAATAAGTTGTCTTTCTACAGTATCCAAATTGAAATCTTACAGTTGGTACAGCAGTTGAGCAAGATTTTTGAATTTACGGGACAATCTGTTAATCAACTGAAAACAAACTATATGTTTGTAAATCAAATCCAGCCTCTTTGACTTGATCATTTCTTTTCTAAAACTCTTTTACAAAATATTCCAATTGTGTTTTCCTTGGGATAAAATCTCAATTCAAAGAATTCTTCGATCATCAACGCCAATCGGACTCTTGAATCCAGTTCGAAATTTTCTTCCAAAGTTTCTCAGGTTTTTTTCCCCATCTTCAGTTTGAAAATTTCTTTCCATACACATTGATAGATCAAGTACATTGATACAACATTGATAGATCTAAGTATATACTCTTGTTTTACACCATTCATAAGACCTCTTATCCTCAGTACATGACACCACAGTTCCAATAACAAATTACCATGAACATTGATCCATTAAAGCCTTTTTCAAATCAATTTCATAAGACTGGTAACTGTAGTGATTAATCTTTAGAAAAGCATAATTTGATGATTTTGGATAACCAGCCATTTTACACTTTGTTGCTCTTATCCATTTGATGCAACTTTATTCAGCTTTCAGATCAAACTTTAGAAACTCTGCATTTGTGTGATTTACATTAAATATCAGGCTATTCAAGCCCATACTCAGTAAAATTAGGTAGATATAACCAGAAATAATTCTTTTAAAAGAAATCAAGCACATACAAATCTTAAGCATCAAAATAACATTTATTGAAAGCACTTTAAAATTAAGACACGACAAAATACGTAACAGCGACAAACCAGGCCATTTATCTGCCTCCACATTCTGAGATATACAGGTATAAGTGCACCTTATATAATTATATTTTACATATGTTCTATGTCACAAGTAAATTTAACAATTATTATTTAAAATTACATATGACCCAGACACCTATGTGATAGAAATTTACGTAATTGACAACAAAATGCTAATACGACACCATGGTTGTTTCATTTTTTTTATTATACAACACTGCCGCATTATGCAGGACTATATATCCATTTTAGCTTTATTGTGCTCTGGTCAAGGAAGGTGACTTCGGTATATCTTTGGTAGATTGATTAAATATTGACGTCAGTAATACTTGTTGGCCAGGGTATGTTCCTTGGTGGTCTAAAGAGTTAAGTAAATTGCGAAGACAATGTAAAAAGCTCATTAATATAACTAAAAAGAATGATGAGGGGCAGAAATATAAACTGGCACTTACCACATATAATAAAGCTGTCAGCAATACTAAAAATAATTCTTGGCAAAATTATTGTACTGACATTAAAATTATCTGCTGCTGCAAAACTCGTTAAAATAATATCTAAAGACAGGAACAGGTCTTAAACACTCTTAAATTGCCGAATGGTAAGTTTTCAGAGTCTGGGAGGGAGAGATTGGCAAAACTGTTCACAGCTCACTTTCCCGGTTCCAACGAGAAATAAATGGAACTCCTAACTTTACACTCTCTGCATCAAATTATGGTAGAAGTAAATGGGGTGTTTCCAAAAAAAAGATCATAACTTATGATCGAACAAAATCGGTAATAATGTCCTTTAAATCTTTTAAATCACCGGGAATGGATGAAATTGTACCGGCTCCGCTTGTTGAGGGAATCCAGTGTATTACTCCAATTCTCTAGAATTTTTTAGGGTATGTATAACCTTTGGCTATATACCTATTGTGCTTGGAGGCATACAAAAGTAATTATTTATCATTAAATAATTGTTTAGTGATAATTACTAGGAAGCTAAATCTTTTAGGCGTATCAGCTTAATATCTTTTCTCCTAAAGGCAATTGAAAAGCGTATAGATATATTAGAGAAGTTTACTTAATGCAAAAACTACTTTCTGACTCTCAATATGCATATCAACCTGGTAAATCGACCGATAGTGCTACCTACAATCTATACTTCATTTTGGAGAAGAAAAGCAAGGAACTTGCTTTAGCCGTTTTCTTAGCTATGGAAGATACCTTTGATAAAGTACCTAGTGAAACTATTTTACAATCTCTTGCTAGAAAGGGAATTCATGACAAAATCTGTTCTTGGATAAAAAAAAATCTGCTCAATAATAGATTTGTCAGTGCCTCATTTTTAGATGAAAACATGATGATCCAAGCCTAAGCTGGTTGTCTACAGGGAGAGGTTCTTGCACCCATCTTGTGGCGTTGTGTTGTAGATTCCCATTTAGAGGTGTTACAAAACCAGACATAACCACTATTGGTTATGCAGATAATTTAGTTATAATCGTCATAGGTAAGTTTGGTGAAACAATCTCTAGAATTATGTCCAACACCTTCAAACAAGTTGAGACTTGGCGTAAAAAAAGTTCTTTCTCTCAAAAAACCATTATGGTTGCCTTCACAAAGAAAAAGAAAACTTTTTTTGGTCAAGAATTAACTTGCTCCAAGGAAGTTAAATTCTTAGGAATATTTTTTGATATGAACTTAAGTTGGTACAAGCACGTCAACTTTTGTATTGAAAAAAAAAAAAAAAAAAAAAAAAAGCTTTTTGGTCATGTGCAAATGAATTTGGAAGAACTTGGAGCTTCAATCCCAAATTCATTCACTATGATCATTTGTCTCATTATTACCTATGACACAGTGGTCTGGTGGCCTAAAATCAAAAATGAAACTGCTAAGGCAGAATTAACAAAACTTCAAAGGATGCTCTGTGTAGCTATCTCTGGGAGTATTAGAGCTACTCCCAAATCTATACTGGAACTTTTGCTTCATATGCAACCTCTTTATATGCGTATTGAAGTAGAAGCAATACTTAGCATGAAGAGGTTTAAAAATACACAGATTAGTGGAAGGACTACTCCTGGTTTTTGTCCTGGGTAAACTTCAATGCTGACGTAACTAGTCATCCTTTTGTAAGTATTCCTACTCTGATTACAAGATTGTTAAATATGCTTTTGATAAGCCTTATACAATCAAATTTCTCTGGAGAGAAGACTGGAATAATGTTGCCATCAGTGAAAACTGTATTTACTGGTATACTGATGGCTCAAAAATGAATTCCAACACTATTTGTTGTCCAGCTGATGGTACAAAGTTATCATTTTCTTTGGGTAAGCATACAACTGTATTCCAAGCAGAATCATTTGCCATTCTTATGTGCAGTAGAATATACTTGGACAAAAACTATTCTCATAAAAGAACAATTATCTTTTCTGACAGTCAAGCAGTGCATTACTAGCATTACAGAAGTCTGCTGTAACTTCTGTTCTTGTCTGAGAATGTTACCTCACTCTCTGAGGATTGGCTAATTATAACTCCATTACTCTAATGTGGGTGCCTAGGCACTCTGGTGTTCTTGGCAATGGATAAGCTGATGAACTGGCAAGGACTAGATCAACAACCGACTTTTTTGGTCCTAAACCAGTGCTAGGTATTTCAAAAGAATTGATCAGAAAGAGCGTTTTTGATCTCTTCAGAAAACAAGTTTATGAACAGTTATAATACCAATGATCAAAGACATGCAAGGCTAATAAATAGAACAAGCCCTAGTAAAAGGTAAAAAGAATCATTAAAGCTCAATAGAAGCAGTCTAAGGTAAGCAGTGGAACTTCTTACAGCATACTGCCACCTTAAAAGACACCTCCCAATAAAGGGAGTATCAGATGATCCTACTTGTAGAGGTTGTTATTATATGGAAGAAACTTCAATACAATCTCATGTGAATGTGAAACTTTTTCTGTACATAGATTTGAACATTTGGGTCAGCACTTGATTGAACCTTGGATGGTGCAGGAAATTCTTGTAAAATGTCTGCTGAATTTTGCTTCAGCCACTGGTCTTTTCAAATAGAGCTTTCTGAGAAGTATAGTACAATAGACCTATGATCGCAATCCTAGGTTCTTTTGGAATCACTCTATCTTAAATCTAATCTAGCTCTATTGTTTTGACATACTTTATTATCAAACGATTTAAATTAATTATAATACTATTTTTAGTTCTATAGCGTCTGAAAGATTTATTGTTGCATCATATAGGATCGTATATTATATTTGGCAATTTTAGTACTTCAGTATACTTTATTGTCACATCATGCAGGATTGTAGACTATATTTGTTACTATTTTATTACTCCATTACATATCATAGTCTAATAAAAGAATTTATATAGCATTCATTTTAGCTCCATTTCTTCAGCATACTTTTCTGTCGCACAATAAGGCACTATATATATATATATTTAACTCCATTGCTCCAACATACTTTACTAGCACATTGTAGATGACTGCATGTAACACTTGTTTTAGCTCTATTGCTAAAGCATAGTTTGCAGAAGCATTGGTACAGCATACTACATTTACTGTCACACCAGTCACATTTGCACTTAATTCTTGTTTCAATTTTCTTGCGACAGTATTCTTTGCTAAATTTTAATCACTAGCAATTTAGTGTAACGTCTCCTACTCAGCGCTTTCGATTTCCAGAGCCTTTGATGGGGAGGGTGAGTAGGGAGACGATTGGTGCGAGGAGCAGGCTGAAGAAGCTGCGTTTTTCAGTTTTGGAAATTGATATTGACTCTTTGGTACGCTACGCAAGCGCGAGAGTTTTATGAACCCAAATATGACTCCTTGTAAATTTTTTGTTAATTAAATGTTTTGTTTCTAAATTTGGAGTCGATAGTTTGTTTCATAACTAACTTATGTTTTTGGTGGCAGCGGTTTTGGATGTTTTTATAATGCTTTGCATTAGCATCCACTGTGAAAATTAATTATGTGCACTATAATGGATTACGTGCCGAAATGTTGGAATACAGGTAGGCCATTTTGATCAATCCTTCTCTGGCTACAATTAAAAATAAATAGTTGGTATGTTATAAATTTATAGAATATTTAGTTCCAATCTTATTTACGTGAATTTTCATGTTACATCAATTAATTTTGTTTATAAGTTTGTAAATGGTGTATTCCATATTACAAAAGATAATTTCTGTATTTCGTGTATTCGAATTTACAGTGTAATATTTTTTTTTAAACGAAGAGTGTGTATCTTATTAAATGTGTATTTCATAATTTTTATGTGGTTGATGTATTTCAATTCACTTAGGAATATGTGTTAAAATAACTATGTTGTTATAGATTAAGGTGTAAAATCAAAAGTACAATTATATACTTAGTTTTTGATTGTTCAACTGATATATAAAGTAGATTTTAAGAAAGAAAGGAATATATTTTTTAAAAGGTTTTGATTTCGTTATGTGAAAACGAAAGTATATTATTACAAATAGGTTTGAATTTAATGTAATGTGAAATTTTTATTGATGTGTTTGATTGTTCTTTGCAATGTTTTATATGATATAAAACTGATTTATTTGATATTTAAATCGTATATGTTTTTACATTGTTAAGAATTTGAAAAGATATATTCTTAATGTTTAAAATATCTTACGTTATTAACATTATTTGATGTCGTGTATGATTAACTAAGTTTATTGATTTGAAATCGAAAGCTGATTTCTGGTTTAGATTAGTTAAAGCTGTTAATTTGTATTGTTCTTAAGAATTGTAGTGTTCTATATTTTGAATTAAAAATATGTATAATTTCATTTTTGGATTTAATATAGTAGTATCTATATAAGAATATAATTTTATATAATTTATACATATAATATATTTACATTTTTGATTAATGATTCAATTTATCTGAGTATCAATCATTAGCTTGGTGATAATAACTTGAAATCGAGAGTAGATTTAATATTAAACATTTTCTTCTTTTTGAAATAATTGATTTTCCATTTTATACTTTGTTGTATTATAATATAGTTTGTTTCATTTAGTTTTTTAAACGTTATTGATATGTTTATATTAGTAGTGTGTGATAAATAATTTCAATAGTTATTTAATAAATTTTGCATATTGGTGGGTATAGTCTGTTTTTTTCTCTCATTATTGCATCTCTTCTGAGATAAAACGTTTAGTAATTAAAATGGCTTTTTAGCATGGGGAAAAAGGGAGATTTAATAGAAGTAGCGGAAGAGTTAGGGAAATAGTTCCAGATTCTTTTAAAATCCCAGACATTAAAAATTAATTTTAGCTAGTAAAAACTTCAACGAGGAAGAAGTAAAATGTATATTAGATAGGGTAATCGATGAAAGAGTTAAAAGGAACAAGAAGAAAAAGAGGAAAAAATTAGGCGAGAAGAACTAGAAAAGAGGAGAGAATTAGGCGAGAAGAACTAGAAAAAGAGGAGAGAATTAGGCGAGAAGAACTAGAAAAAGAGGAGAGAATTAGGCGCGAAGAACTAGAAAAAGAGGAAAGAATTAGACGTGAAGAAAGAGAACATATTTTGGAAATGAAACGTCTGGAAATCTCTTCAAATGCCACAATTTCGAACAGAGAATCAGTTACAAATAGGACTGAACAAGCTCAAAAAATTCAATTAATGCAAATAACGCCAAAGTATGATGAAAAGAAAGATGAGATGAGTTTATACTTAATAAATTTTGAGCGTAGAGCAGAAATGGCTCATATTCCAAAAAACGAATGGGTAGTTTATCTTGTAAGTGCTTTACCTTCAGAAATATCTAACATGTTAGCTAGAGAACCTCCTAGAAAGGGCTGATGATTACGATTATGTGAAGGAACTTATTCTTAAACGATTCAAGTTAAATAGCGAAAAATTAAGACAATTGTTTCTTAAACACCAGAAAACGACAGAAAAATCATGGAGAAATTATGCACAAGAATTGAATAGTTACTTTACGGAATGGCTTGCGGAATTAGAAATAACGACGTTTGAACAGCTTAAGGAGCTAATGGTAACAAATCAATTGAAACGTCGAGTGCCAATTGAAATTAAAGAACATTTTTGGCGGAATGGCTTAAAATAAATTCTCCGTATGATCTGGCAGAGAAAATAGATGAATATGAAAGCTTAAGAGATAGTTTTAAGACTAAAGATTTTACAAAACTCCCTCGAAATAATTTTGGTTTTCGTCAACAAAACGAAAACCGTGCCTTTAAGTTTAATGAAGTAATTCGAAATAATAAATCTCATGTTCCTAAAAGAGTCGAGAATAAAAATTCAAATTATGCACATGAAAGGGAATTTGTAAAACGAAAACAACTCCGATGTTATGAGTGTGGTTCTTATAGTCATTTGCGTCCTCAGTGTGACAAAATAAAAAAGAACTTAGAATCGGTAGCATCTAATGAAATTGCTAAAAGTACATTTAATGAGTTGATGGCTCCCTACACTAGTATCGGCACTGTTAATGGAATTCAAATGCCAATCTTAAGAGACACTGGAGCAACTCTTGATTTGATTTGTGGAAAATACGTTAAACCTGATATGTTCACTAAGGAAAAGGTTTGGCTAAGAACACCTCTTGATGAAACTTTAGTATGCTTACCTATTGCCGAGGTTGAAATAAATTGTGAATTAGGTCACGTTTTGACAAAGGCAGCAGTTCTTCGAGATTCTTTGGATCAAGGAAGGTATTTACTAGGTAACAAAACAGCCGCTTTAATTGAAGAAACCAAAAAACACGAAGAGGTGAAAGTACATATGATAAATGCTATAGAAACTCGAGCTCAAAAAAGACGCAAGGAAAATAGCACGAATAAAGAGATAATTGTCTCTGAAATAAAATCCTCTAGGTCTTGCCTCAAAACTAAACAAAATGAAGAATTAGAGGAAAATGCAATTTTGCCACCATTAGAAACCGAAGTTGAAGGTCTGGATTTGATAAAGACATCCCCAGAAGAATTCGCTCGTGAACAAAAAGTGTGCGAAGATTTGAAACCTCTTTTTGAGCAAGCTAAACGACAATCTTTCAAAAGACAATAAATATGTTATAATAAATCAAATGTTGTTTTTTTATAAAATGGACAATGATGGAACCAGAAGAAGATTATTAGTTGTGCCCAAGAAGTTTCGCAACCAGCTAAAGAGAATCTGCCATGAGGTAACTGCAGCTCATTTAGGTGTAACTAAAACAAAAGATATGTTGTGTAAAACTTTCTACTGGCCAAACTGCTTTAAAGACATAGAAAATTTTGTTAAATCTTGTGACAAATATCAACGTGTAGGAAAGCCTCAAGATAAGAAAAAGTCTCCTTTGAAACTGGTTCCAATAATTCCGGAAATATTTACTAGAATTAATGTTGATGCCTGTGGACCTTTACCTTTAACTTCAAGCGGCAACCGGTATATTATAACAGCCATTTGCATGTCATCCAAGTATCCAGATGCCATCCCAGTACCAGAAATTCGTTCTACTACTGTGGTTGATGCTTTTCTTCAGATATTTAGCCGTATGGGTTTTCCTAGGGAGTTGCAAAGTGATCAAGGAACATCTTTCATGAGTGTCCTGACATTAGAATTTTTAGAAAAATTTGGTATTAAAGTAGTGCATAGTTCTGTACAGCATCCCCAAAGCAATCCTGTTGAAAGATTGCATAGAACTTTAAAGAGAATACTGAAAGTCCTTTGTTTAGAAAAGGGTACAGATTGGGAGAAAATTTTACCTCAGGCACTTTTTGCGCTTAGAACTTGCATTCATGATAGCACTGGATATTCTCCTGCAGAAGAATTAGTCCATGGTCGGAACCTAAGAACTCCCGTAACACTATTATATGAAAATTTAACTGGTAAAACCATTGAAGAAGATAGTGTGATTGCTTACGTTTTTAATCTTTTAAATAGAATGAAAAGATGTCAAAGAATTAGCTGTGCAAAATATGACAGATGCTAAAGAAAAACAGAAACTTTGGTATGACCGTAAGGCTACGAAAAGAGAATTTAAAGAAAATGATCTTGTGTTAGTCGTTGCCCCTTCTAGGTCAAGTAAATTTTCTGTTCATTGGATAGGTCCAGGAAAAGTAGTAAAACGACTATCGGAAACAAATTATATAATACAATTTCCTGATAAAGAAAAATTACATGTATACCATGTAAATATGTTAAAACCCTATTTTCAGCGTCCAGAAGATGTTAATTTAATTTTTACCTCTAATTCTGATAATGAAGATATTGATTCTGAGAATGAAGATATCCCAAGTTTTGAAATTAATTCATCCACCCTTTTAGAGTCTTTCCCTGAAAGCTGTTTTAATGAAAAATTAGAGGATGAGCAGAAGAAGCAATTGAGTAGACTTTTGATTCAATTTATTGATATTTTCAAATGAACCGGGTTGTACTACTGAACTAGCTGAACTGGACATCGAGTTGGAATCTGATAAACCTATTATAGCTAAACCATATCGAATGTCCCCACGACAGACAGGAATCTTGAAATCGGAAGTAGACAAGATGTTGAAATTGAAGGTGGTGGAACCAGGTGAATCCGATTACACATCACCTTTAATATTAGTTGAAGCTTCTGGAAAAGAACCTCGTCCGTGCATTGATTATCGCCGGTTAAATGAGGTTACCAGAACACAATATTATCCATTGCCAAATATTGAAGAGCGCGTTGAATCTGTTTCGAAAGCGAATTTCATATCTCTATTAGACTTAACACGAGGTTATTGGCAAATACCTTTGAGTCCGAAGGCTCAAAGATATGCTGCATTTACTACGACATTTGGTGTTTATAAACCTTTGAGAATGGCATTCGGTTTGAAGAATGCCCTTATTATTTCAGTAAGTTAATGGCTGAGATATTAAAAATTGCGAACATTTTGCTGTACCTTATTTAGATGACATAGCTATATATTCATTTACTTGGTCTGATCACATCAACATCTTAAATGTGTTCTAGAGAAGATTCGATTTGCGAAATTGACTGTAAAACCCTTAAAGTGCAAATTCGCTCAACTTCGTGTTAAATATTTGGGACACTTTGTAGGACAAGGTCAAAGAACACCAGGTGATATTAAAGTGAAAGCTGTTACCGATTTCGAACGTCCCTCAAGCAAAACCGAAGTATGTGCTTTCCTAGGTCTTGTTGGATACTATCGTAAGTATATACCAGACTTTTCGGTAGTTGCTGCGCCTTTAACTGACTTACTAAAAGGGAAATCCAAGAAGGGAACTGTAATATGGAATAATAACTGTGAAAAGGCATTCATAGAATTAAAGAATGCTTTAATAAAGAAGCCTGTACTTTACAGTTCAGACTTTCAAAAACCATTTATTATTCAATGTGATGCCTCAAACTTAGGAATAGGAGTAGTTTTATCTCAGAGAGATCAAAAACTAAATGAACACCCTATTCTGTTTCTGAGTAGAAAATTTTCAAAGTCTGAAAAAAATTATAGTACTATAGAAAAGGAATGTGCAGCAATAATTTTTGCTGTTACTAAATTAAAATATTATTTAGATAGTCAGTATAAATTTGTTATAGAAACTGTTCACAACCCTTTAGTTTGGTTAAAACATCATACAGGATCTAATCCCAGACTTTTAAGATGGGCTTTGGTTCTTCAAAGCCTAAATTTCGATATTGTTCACAAAAAGGGCAAATTACATCAGAATGGTGATAGTCTCAGTAGAATGCTGAATAACCAAACATAATTATTTTCTTTTTATTACTCAGATATTAATTTTTTTTTTTAAAAAAAAAAATATTTTCTATTAATACAAATTTCAATTGTTTCATAATTTTTGAAAAAAAATTATATTGTTTTTATAATATTAATGTGTATATTTGTAAATTTATCTATTGTTGCAGATTCTGTTGTATTACATAATTATTTTGTGCTCTTTTGATATATTTTTATATTATATAATGCCATATATTTTGTGTATCAGCCAGAGTCCGATTGATCAGGGCTATCTGTAATACTAAATTTTGCTTTTTGTTGCTTCTGTGTGTGTTTTTTACTTTTTCATTGCAGGTTGATTTCCGTAGAAAAAAAAAAAAAAAAAAAAAAAGAAAAAACTCCGGGAAGGAAGGAATAATTTAGTCTGTAACGTCTCCTACTCAGCGCTTTCGATTTCCAGAGCCTTTGATGGGGAGGGTGAGTAGGGAGACGATTGGTGCGAGGAGCAGGTTGAAGAAGCTGCGTTTTTCAGTTTTGAAAATTGATATTGACTCTTTGGTACGCTACGCAAGCGCGAGAGTTTTATGAACCCAAATATGACTCCTTGTAAATTTTTTGTTAATTAAATGTTTTGTTTCTAAATTTGGAGTCGTTAGTTTGTTTTATAACATTAGTAACACACAGACAATATGCTTCGCTGGAATTTTTAGATTTGGGCCAAAATTTAAATTCTCCTTAAGTAAGTTTCTTACATATGAATGAGTCCTTATGAGACTAAAAAAGAGGAGTCTATTGTTTTAACACATTTGTAAAATATTAAAATTTAAACTTTTTGGTCATTTTTTAAAAAGAATAACAGTTTTTAAAATTAACTTCAGTGAAAATTTTATCAGGGGTATAAAAATTTATAGCTTGCATAATGATAAATATCTTCAACAGAATTTCTGGGAGTAGAAAATTATAGAAAATGAAAATCATGTCGAAAAATTGTGAATTGAAGCTTCCTTTCAATTTAAAATTACATATTTTTTGATATCTTAAAAAATAATAGGTAAATAATATCCAAAAAATATAACAAATTTGTTAATATCTTAATCCAGTCTTAATAACTGAGAAGTACAATTTAAACAGACATTTACAAATAACAAGAACTATACTTAAAGTAAGACATTACATATTTATTTCAAAAAACTTAAAAAAAGTGTATAATTACATAAAACAAGTATAAATATTAGTTATAAAGACTAAATTATTCTAAAAAATAATATGATAACAGAAAATTGTCACCAGAAGAAAGAATAACATTATACAGAATTCCTTAAATTGTGTCTCTGCTATTACTTAATACTATACACATGGTATTTTTACTCCATTTCATTATACATGCAAATACAGACATAGTACGTACATCAGCATTAGCTTTGTAGTCATTTTTACATATCAGGTAAGAATGATCCAGTTCTCAAAGCTTCCATTTTATCTTCCATATCAAATAAATCATTTGTTAGCCTTCGAATTGTATTCCTGAGTTCCTGAAGGAGAAAAGTAAACACATATGAGCAAAATATTAAGTGGATTAAAACAGTAAATTCAGACAAAATAAAATAACCCATTGAGGCTATAAGAAAAGTCTGGCATATTTTAATGTTTAATAATTCATGAGTTCATGAAGAAATAAATAACACTATGGCACTTATGAATCATAGATAGTAGACGCTCATTTTTACGAACTCGTAAGGAGCAGTAAAATAGTTCTTAAAATAGAAAGTTCATAAAACAGAAAAACAATGTAGTATTAAGATCTCACATAATTTTCTAGAGCTCAAACCATATCTGGTTTTAAACTTTTGAAGTTAATCATAAGATGCTTTGAAATATTTTATGTTCAACTTCACGGTAAAGAAGTTGGATTTCTTATTACTACCACAACAAGAATGCTTATTTAATACAGCACCAGTTTTTTCTCCTCAAATGTCTGATATCAACAAGTCTTCAATATTATTGCCACAATATCAGGAATGTTGGCACATGACGCTTCATTGTTCAAGAATGAATCCAGTTCTCCCGTGTATAGATAAAGGAATCAAATAAAAAAATTTTAAAAATACCAGATCATAAAAATAAAATAGAAAACGGAAAACGCTATTTACCAAAATTAAAGTTGCAAAAAAGAGATTTTTCGAAATTTTAGTTCATAAATAGAAGTGGAAATTATTATTGTGTTAGGGTAGGAATTAGCCACCAGTTCTTAAAATAATAACTAAACTCAATGTCAAAGCTGATTGGGAGCCAAAGCCTACAGTGCCTATATCTGTTTTCATAGTCGAAGGCCAAGGAAGCCTATGTCCCGGTTAGGTGGTCAACCTAACACAAAAACAGCAGTTTTTAGTTCCCAAACTTGCACGCTACACAGTTTTATTGATCCGCTAAAAGGAAATGAAAGGCTTAGTCAAACTTGCCTAACCAAGGTTCGAGCCTCAAAGCAGTATTCAAACCACTATAAAAAAAAAAAAAAAAAAGAAAAACTATAAATCTGTAACAACAGGCAGGTGACTGTTTGGCAGTGCACTTGTTGCATGGAAAACTACCAAACGTCCACCCTTGTATAAATATAATATCCTTCTATTGGTATTTAATAGTGGCTGGAATCAACTAGAAATATTTCCACGGTACAGAGATTAATCCAGGGCGAATCCAGACATTTGATATCGAAATTTCTTATTAATTGGACAATGTAAGAATCAGGACACTATACTGGTTTACATGGCAGATAATTACCTGAACCAACATCTGCGACTTTATCAGCTGCTGGGAGATGGTGTGTATCTCTTTTGATGCAGACTCATACGGCTGAGTGACAAATTCCACTATATTTTTCCTCAGCATTTGGTTCTTTTCTCCTAATAATGAAAAGAAATTAGCAAGAATTTATAATAAGTTATCCAAAATTCTGATTATCCATGGCGAAGCAATTGCAGATAAAATTATTTCATGGATAATTCATAGACAACTTCATAATAAAATTATGAAAAAGTGCAAATCAGCACAAATATTCTTTGGAATATTTAAACTCTCATAAATAAGCTTATTCTTGAGCACTAATGAAATAACTAATTATAAATTTGTACGGATACTTCTTCAAAAAACCAATTAAAAGTTTTGTAAACATTTTTTACACGTTGAAATAGTTTTTGCCTTACGTTTAGAATTTAGACATAATGGATAACATGGAGAGTGAACTGTTTCCCCCATAATGTTGTTAGGAATATAAAATATTATCAAATCTAACCGCACATAAGGAGATGGATTATTTCGCAATTTAAGTGTATGTATATACACAACAGATCAAACAACAAAGGAATTCATTAAAATTTTAAACTTGTATAAAAGGAAAAGTACAATGATAGAAACGAACAGTTTGCAAGAAAGAAGGAACAAAGTAGCCAGACTTCGTATAGAATCGTGTCTAAAATCTGGCTGGAAAATAAGCAGAGACGAGTGAGTCTTGATTCCTTGTGCGATAAAACCGTCCTTGAGTTAAATCAAAAAAGCATATCATTTGTATTCAGCTTTATTTAGATATGTACATGGTCAAACCGTACCAATCCAGTGTAACCATTTCTTTTGAAAACTTAAGGTCAAGAAGATTAATCATTTGAGATTGGTTATGGAGGCTATGTGATCGCTCAATCACGTAAAGTTATTTGAAAGCATTTATGCACTCTGCTCTTCATTTCAACATTGTCTGAACTTAAATAACGTGAAGTATCTGCAATTCATTCCAATATATTACATGCTGCTGTAACAGATATTGTAAGTTGTCTTAGTAATGCTGTAGATTGTGATCAGTATTACTTCCTGAGCAAAATTCGCCCAAGTAACTGAATTTAATTTTATGCTTGTAAAACATACTTTTTAAGTCAGTTACTTAAATTTTCATATATTTCTATACTTAAAAATTAAAGCTAATGATCTAAAACTGCAATAGTATATTATAATACAAATGTGAAGAAAGACATTTTCTTTCATACGCATGTTGCATTTGTATAATGTTTATGGGGTCCCTCTAAAATTTCGTCTAAATAGCCTTCGTGAGCAAACAATGACTGCTGAGCAACAAACAAACCAATCCTCTAAAATTTCACAAACATCAGGGGGCACAAAAAGGTTTAAAAACTCTGTTGTAGGCTATATTATCTAACAGTATTTGATCATCTTCAGCAGTTAACTACTTTATTTTCCTTATTTATAATCAGAATGCAACAAGCAATTAAGTACAAGATAAAGTTAAAATAAAAAGAGTTTTTGAAACAAATTAGTCCAAAAATAAAAATATAATTTTCATTTATATTTAATTTTAATATTTTTGCAGTAACTATTATACTGCTTATTTCTCTTTTTAAATGACTTTAAAGCTCGGGAAGGTCTGCCGCACTATCTCTTTCCAGACGACTTTGTCTCCAGCTTTTCTCTTCTAGTTGGTTATCTTCAAACATTTTAGATCATTCATCACATCATGCAGCCATCTTTGTTTGGTATTCTCCCTGCTTTAGTTAACAATGACTTCCAGTATACGAATTTTGCAACATGATTATCATTTTTTGTCTCTTTATGTGGCTCAGCCAAAATAAATGTTGTGCTTTAATAAACTTCACTATGCCTTTGCCTTTAATTTATTTTTTATTTGCAGAATAGTTTTCATTCTGTACAGATTATTATTTACCTCAATCGGTCCATATGTGTTTCTCAATATTTACAATCAAATATTCTTAATTAATGTCAGAGTCCCCTAAATCATTGTCAAGTCAGTCAGTATCAGAAAATTTCTTATTAAGTTTCAAATTGAATAATAATTTTTACAAGGAATTTAATAATTCACATCGAATATTGATAGCTGTAGAGTAGCTGTCAGAGTCCAAATCTCACAGCTATATGTCACTACAGTCCGGATAATTGTTTATAGCTTCAATTTAATTATTTTATGGATTAGTTTACTTCTTAAAATATGTCACACACACACAATAAGAATAAAGCATCTGCTCTTTTAAACAATTCTTCAATAAATATTATTAAATAAGCATTTGCAGAAATAATGCATATTTAACAATATTTATTTCTAATGTGTCTTATTCTAAACTTGTTAAGGAACTAAATTCATTTCTAACTCCTTGAAAGTGTATGATAAAGTACATTAATTTCAAGGGATATTTATCCTATATATGGCTGATTACTTTCAATTTTTCTTCTTCACCTAAGAAAAAAATGTTTATGTTTAAAATTTTTAGGAGAAATTTTAATTATTTATAAAAATAAAAAATTTATTTTTATACATAATATAATTTTTATAATAAAAAATTTATTTTTTTAAAATTTCTTAATAGATAATTTATTTTAAAATTTAGGGAGCAGTCTTCTATAAAAATAAATTATACATATAGGCGAATTTAAACACCACTTTTTACTGATTATAACACTGCTTATATATAAATTTTGTAAAGATTTGACCAAGCAGAAAAAATTTTTCCTGTTTGGGTTTTATTTCCAAAATTACTCAGTCATTTGAGAAATATTTTATCAACATCAAAAATTTTACAAGAATCTTTTCATTTTTCACAAGATTTTTTATTTTTATCAATATTTATTAATATTTACATTAATACAGACATACTTGCAATGAAGGTGTCATGACATCCTCAAAGAATTTCTTATTAAGTTTCAAATTGAATAACTTTTACAAGGAATTTAATAATTCACATCGAATATTGATTTGAAATGATCAAAATAACTTTAATTTTAATGACATAACTTAATAGAAAAAATTCTGTACAACCAATGTTGCTTAGAAAAAAATCCCTCCAAACCTCTGGGAAAAGTTTTGCCCTTTCATAATAAATTTACACCTGATATATATATTTTAAGTTTAAAAAAGAGTTGCATAACATAAATTTTATGTGATTTGTAAAATTTTGTTTACACTTCCAAATAATTTTGAAATATACATATAGTTAAAAAAATTAAACTATATATATTAAATGTTTAGTTTATACACTTGGCGCAATAAGCAAGGACTCAAGATATACAGCCCTTATAGTTTGGCAGAAACTTGAAACCTAATCTCGCGAAAGATTGAAGATTTATCTTTAAAATCCTGTATTGATCTCTCAGGACTACTGAAAGTTTTCTGACACTGATCAAAAATTCACTCTGATCACTTATGTAAGCATATTGAGCTAGTTCTAAGAATTATTAGTCTCCTAAAAATGCAGTGAAGAGCTATACGCATTGTAGTCGCACATAAGATTGTAAAGGAAACACTACTATTTTTTTCGGACTTCCACTTTGAGATTAAAATAAAGCAACTGTGAGAACTGAAAAATAGCCACTAGAGGGCGAACAAAAATACAGTCAGTTAATGTACGTCGATCGTGAGAGGCGGTAAGAGAATGACGAAGCGCAATGTTCAATAAACTTGTTATTTGTTACGCAAGTGTGGTATTTTCTTTTAGACGTCCTGACATGGCTATATGCATAAGTAAACTTAAGGGGACTCCTTCCGCGCCATATTGAAGCAGAGCTCTAATGTTAAGTCTATGGAAATATTTAAAGGCATATTTCTCAAGTTCTATTATAACTAGACCTTCACTTTTTGTAGTTAATATATATATATATATTAATATATATATATATATATATATATATATATTAGTATATATATATATACATATATATATATTAGTATATATATATATGGACTTTAAACAGATAAATCTATTGAAAAAGTTAAATTTATACATTTCTCATGTAGTGAACTTTTTAAATTTTTGATGTAATTTTTCAAGAAGTATAACTACATGATATGATATTGCAATACATATCCATAGACATTGCAAAGTTCATCAATTCCATATTTTTTAATCTTTGTTTTATAAAAAGTTTCTAAAATCTGTTGTTTTTTCAATTTTATGTTTGATCCTAAGTTTATTGCTTACTGAGTTTCGATGCAGAAATAACTTGAACATTTCAACAAAACCTACGGAATATTTATTTCTCCATGAAAAATATCAAATATATATATATATGCGCGTATATATATGTGTATGTATAGATATATATTTCTTTTGATTTTGAGGTTATTTCTGCTAAGTTTCGGTTTCTTGGTAAGTAAAAGCATTCCTTTTTAAATCGGAGTACGTATCGGTTTCGATGATGTTTGGGACGATAATAAATATGTTCATTGGCCTTACACAATTCAGAATTTTAGGAAGAATATCCCTCTTATTAGTTATTATGAAACTTGTAAAGTGTAGAAAATTGGGATACACTCATGAACAAATGTGTTATAGAACATCCTAAATGTCTCTTTTATTAATTCAAATATGACATCAATGCACCAAAATTTAATCTTTCAAAATATATTCTAGCATTTAAAAAAATGCATATTGTGAGTCATTGCATGCAGTTTTAGTATTCCAAAAGCTAAAAATTTGACATGCATTACATATAAATTTTTGTAAAATTGCATCCCTCTTTTTAATTCTCTCTCTCTCTGTAGGAATACATCAAATTTTCTACGAATTTTATACTACTGATATTGAAGGGTTCAGCGGATATTACGTATAGGATCAATATGATAATCAGGAAAATTTATTAAAAAGAAAAAGCTTTAAATGAGACTTTTGGAAAGTCAAGTATTTTTTAAAATTTCCATATACAATTATAGTTTTACTCAAGATTTATCCTATATTTATTGATGAAATCTTATATCTACCAAGAATCTAATAATTTTCGATAAATTTACTTTCTGAAAGTTTTATAATTTTATAAAAACTGTCATCTTTACATTTTCTTTCACAAAAAACAAGAATTTCTATTAATTATTCTGATGATCATTAAAATTTATATTGCCTTTATTAATCTACTCAATTACAAGAGAACTAAAAAATTACTTTACTTTTAATCTTCTTATACCCATCCATTTTGATTTTTTTAAATATCTATGGTAAAGCACCCTTCTTCCTCAAGAATGAAAATGTGAAATATCAATAGGAAAAACAAAAAATTTAACACAGTATTTTATATATTATAACGTCACCGTTATTACTTGCATATGGAATTCCAGGTGTTCGAGGAAAGCTTGGATATAAATTGTAAGACATTGAAGGGGCTGGGGAGATCTTGGATCTGCATGTGGTTGCCCGTAGCACAACACTGTCGCCCTGGCTACATTCAAAGTTAAGGACTTTCGGACACAAAAAGCCGGAATCTCTCACCACTGCTAGAAGGAAACTTGAGCGGAAGAAAATGGTTCCTCGAAATGCATAGAGAGCTATACAATAGTAGCCTTGGAAAGATTTTGAATTCAACATAGAGTAAAAGGTCATTCAAAAGTCAGTTGACATCAGATAGCAAGAAAAGAAAGAAGTTAAGCAAATTTCGTTTCGGAAATGAGACAAGACCAAGAACTCTGTTTCCAAATGTAATGACAAAAAGTTATGGGGAAAAAGTCGAAAAGCCTGATATATCAAAAGAATCATTTATAGAAAAAAAAAAAAAGAATTCTTTCATAAAGATCTTCAGCTCAATGAAATCCAGCAAAGAGAGTTGGAAACATTAAAAAAAGGTCAAAGAGATGGTCCTCAATAGTTGTTTGAAAAGCGAAAGCGAATAACTGCCTCCGATTTTGGAAGTATTTACTGCAAATTGCCTCATACAAGTTGTGAAAATATTGTTAAATCTCAGCTATATTCCCATTTTGACAATGAAGCGATGAGGTATGGCATAAATCATGAAGATGATGCAATTTTGTGTCTTAAAAATTTAGCCCTGATGGTTTAATTAACAACGATGGTATCCTTGAAATTAAATGTCGATTTTCTTGCAAAGATTATACCGCAGAGGAAGCAATTTTAAATAGGAACTTTAAATTTTGGAATTTAACTAAAGAAAAACAAATTGGTAACATTAACAAAAGACACAAATATTTTTACCAAGTCCAAGGGCAGATACATATAACGAAAAAAGACATTGCTTTTGGTCCTATAGACACCGAAAGGCCAAAAAATCGAAAATATTTTCAAGGACGATTTATTCTGGAAAGAAGTAATGGAGGATAAGCTAAGAAACTTTTATCATGATTGTTTATTGTCAGAGATAATGGATCCCAGATATACGCGATCAATAAAAATCAGAGATCCTCCATCTATAATCGAAGCGAAGAATAAAAAACAATACTGCAAAATAAAGTTAAAATAATTTTAAAACGAAAAAAAAATCTCAAAAATATTTTGTATACAGAAATCTTCTTAAAATATTGATATTTTTTTCCAGATATGTGCATATTGTAAATATAAATTTCCTATCTTTAAATGTAGGATATATATATATATTATTAAATGATTGTGTGTAACTATTAAAATGTAGTCATATATTTAATTATTTTATGTATTTCAAATTTCAATAGTATTAAAATATAATAAAAAAATTTATGCTTTCACTAGATTATTACATACTGGTTCACATTTATTCTTCATGAAGCTTCATTAAAGAAATATATTTTATAATTTTTTTTTAGATAATATGGTTCTGAAGAATTTCAGAGCAATTTCTGTTTCCTACTGTTGTGGATAGCACTATTTAATTGTAAATTGTGTAATGTGTTAAAATAGGCTATAAGTATCACGTAAAAAAATTAGTGTTAAAAAAAAAAAAAAAAACTATCAGCAACTGCTGTACAGCGGAAGATGGTTTTCATAACCAAGTGTAAAGTATAACATTTTTAATCTTCTCAATAAATAAAATAAGAAACGAAAAGTTGAATTTGTCGAGAAAAAAGCTGAGAAATTTCGATGATGGGGTGTATTTGTAGTGATGTGAATTCTATCACATCATTGTGATAGAATGTGTTTCTCAATAAAATCATAAACAGTACAAAATACTCTAAATATTTCACTCCTCGAAATGTCGTAAAATAGATAGGGTCTCACATTCCATCTAAATTCAGTGTACATACCATTTTCAAATTTCTTAAATTTTCTTCATCTATAACAAAATATCAGGACTCCAGGTATCCAACATCAGAGCTCCAAGCTTGCAGCCAAATTTATAACATCCTTAAATATTATTTTTATATTGATTCTTAGCATATTTATTTTCTTTTTAACGAGCCAAAAATCATAAATTTTTGAAGATAATGACCTTATAGTGTTCATTTTAAAGTATCAAGCGACAATTTAGCTATATAATTTTCTTATCTTTAGGTATATAAATAAATAAATTATTCTTCACCCTCAAATTTATATTTTCTTATTAAGTATTTTTTATATAGATTACTGTTTTTAATTTTTGTGCTTCTGTTTGATTTTAATTTCTTAATCGTTTTCACACTTAAACTAAGCATTTTTTAGAGGATTTCAATTTTAAACCATTTTCATCACACAATAATCTACTTTTTATAATTTTTCAGTACTACTATTTATCAAAATATATTTAAATCTTGAAATATGAAAATGCAACTCTGATTTTTCTTATATATATATATATATATATATATATATATATATATATATATATATATATATATATATATATATATATATATATATATATATATATATATATAAGAAAATCAGAGTTGTATTTTTTAGATATATATATATATATATATATATATATATATATATATATATATAATATCCTACATTTAAAGATAGGAAATTTATATTTACATTATGTACATATCCGGAAAAAAATATCAATAATTTAAGAAGTTTTCTGTATACAAAAATTTTTTTAGATTTTTTCGTTCTAAAATTATTTTAATTTTATTTTGCCGTATTGTTTTTTATTTTTCGCTTCTATTACAGATGAAGGATCTGACTTCCATTGATCACGTATATCTGGGATCCATTATTACTGGCAATAAGCAACCATAAAAGTTTCTTTGTTTATCCTCCATTTCTTCTTTCCGGAATAAATTGTCCTTGAAAATATTTCGATTTTGTGGCCTTTAGGTGTCCATAGGACAAACAAGTAATATGTTTTTTTCATTATATGTAACTGCCCTTGAACTTGGTAAAAATATTTGTGCCTTTTGTTTATGTTACCAATTTGTTTTTCTTTTGTTAAATTCCAAAATTTAAATTTCTTATTTAAAATTGCTTCCTCTGGGGTATAATCTTTGCAAGAAAATGGACATTTAATTTCAAGGTTACCATCGTTGTCAATTGAAACATAACGGCTTGCACCTAAATATGGTTCTTCACTGTATGTATGTATATATATATATATATATACACACACACACACAAATAAGCCACATTTTTTATTGCAATCCCTAAATTTTTACGACACAAAACTGCATCATCTTCATGATTTCTGCCATACCTCATCGCTTCATTGTCAAAATGAGAATATAGCAGAGATTTAACAATATTTTCACAGCTTGTATGAGGCAATTTGCAGCAAATACTTCCAAAATTGGAGGCAGTTTTTCGCTTTCGCCTTTCAAACAACGATTCAGGACAATCTCTTTGACCTTTTTTTAATGTTTCCAATAGTCTTAGCTGGATTTCATTGAGCTGAAGATCTTTAAGAAAGAATTCCTTTTTTTCAATAAATGATTCTTTTGATATATCAGGCTTTTCGGCTTTTCCCCTTATAACTTTTTGTCATTTCATTTGGAAACAAATTTCTTGGTTTTGTTTCATTTCCGAAACGAAATTTGCTTGTTTCTTTTCTTGCTTTCTGATGTCAACTGCCTTTTCAATGACCTTTTACGCTCTGTAGAAGTCAAAATCTTTCCAGGGCTACTATTGTATAGCTCTGTATGCAGCTTCGAGTGCGGAGTTCCTGTGTTGCAAACAACAGCCGCGGCACAGCTTCCTTGGTATGAGCGACGGAAACAGTAATTAATCCGCTTTCTCCCAATAAATTTGGCAATTATTCAATTAAATTCTTCTACTGCATTGTTTGTGACATCAAACAATAAACTTTTAGCATTTTCTTTTAAAAAGTTTATCGACTTCATAAATCTAAAATAAATTTCGCTGTTTTTTAGATTTGAAATTAAATCAGCAGAAATACTCAGGCGATTGCAAAAATAATCTGCGCACTTTTTATGGTCTCCAAAT
Source organism: Latrodectus elegans (assembly GCA_030067965.1). Lineage (NCBI taxonomy): Eukaryota > Metazoa > Arthropoda > Arachnida > Araneae > Theridiidae > Latrodectus > Latrodectus elegans. The sequence goes on from CM057822.1 coordinate 367,153, forward strand.
ATATGGGCAGGAACATTGAATATATCGGCGCGTAAATAAAATGTACAAGGCAATAATGAAAACTCTTGTAGAAGTCTTTTATGAGTGTTTCACAACGAGACTTTCGGATAGCACTTGATGGATTGCTTCCCCCGTGGAGCAGCACATCCCACGTTGCCAATTTACTGGCACAAGACAAGAACATTTCTTGCCCCTTTCAGGGAACCATTTTCTTTTTTTAATAAATTTTCTCGGTTGTCATATCAATCCTATACGCAATATCCGCTGAACCCTTCAATATCAGTAATATAAAATTCGTAGGAAATGTGATATATTCCTACAGAGAGAAAATTAAAAAGGGGTATACAATTTTACAAAAATTTATTGTATGTAATGTATATCAAATTTTTAGCTTTTAGAATACTAAAACTGCATGCAATGACTCACAACATGCATTTTTTAAATGCTAGAATACATTTTGAAAGATTTAATTTTGGTGCAATAATGTCATATTTGAATTAATAAAAATAACATTTAGGATAGTTTTAGAATGTTCTATGACACATTTGTTCAAGAGAGTATCCCAATTTCCTAGAGTTTACAAGTTTCATAATAACTAATAAGAGGGATATTCTTCCTAAAATTCTGAATTGTGTAAGGCCAATGAACATATTTAATATCACACATTCCCAAACATCATCGAAACCGATACGCATTCCGATTTAAAAGGGAATACTTTTACTTACCAAGAAACCGGAACTCTGCAGAAATAACCTCAAAATCAAAAGAAATTATATATGTTTATATATATATACATATTATATATATATATACATATTATATATATATACATACATATTATATATATATATACATATTATATATATATATACATATTATATATATATACATATTATATATATATATACATATTATATATATATACATATTATATATATATATACATATATATATATATATATATATATATATATATATATATATATATATATATATATATACACACGCATACACACACACACATATATATTTGATAATTTTCAGGGATAAATAAATATTCCGTAGGTTTTGTTGAAATGTTCAAGTTAATTCTGCATCTAAACTCAGTAAGCAATATATATAATATATATATAGACTTTAAACACACACAGCTAAATCTATTGAAAAAACTTATACATTTCTCACGCAGTGAACTTTTTAAATTCTTTATTTATATTTCCTCTCGTAAATAGTAAAGGGGGAAAAGTATCTCATCTCTGAGGATATATATATATCCTCAGATAAGGGACATTTTTCTCCCTTTACGAGAGGAAATCCTCAGAGTCTCTCCTATATAGTAAAGGGGAAAGAAATGTCCTTTCTCGCGCCAATTTGGAAACATACACCCGCATCATTTGCTGGGGATGAGTGCAGGGAACTCACAAATTATCTCCTAGAACTACCAAAAACCAAACTTCAAAATTTAGCGTGTCAGGAGGAGCTTGCTGACTAAAGCATGCAATTGATTAGCTTGATAATTCAAACAACCATGTATTCATCCGCCATGTGGGCGTTGCCATATATATAATATATATACATATTATATATATATATATATAATATATATATATATATAATATATAATATATATATAATATATATTATATATATAATATATATATAATATATATATTATATATATAATATATATATAATATATATATATATATATATATATATATATTATATATATAATATATATATAATATATGTATATATATATATATATATATATATAATAAAATGAAATAAATAAATAAAAAAATTTAAAAATCTAATTCATTTCTCATTGCACAATATCTTATTAAAAACAATTTATTATTAGAAAAATCAAAATTTTTAAATGAATAAATATTTGAATTTTAGTTTAAATAGTGACATTGGTATGATTAAAATGTCAGGAAGAAACACAGAAAAATTAACAACCATTAATTCAAAATTTCAACATTGCAGTGTTTTTAAGAATGCAATATTTATGTATACTTAAAAAAATATTTTATTGTAATTTGCAAGAAAGTGATTAAAACAAGAAAATATTGTCCATGACAGTGGGATTTAAAGATGCTAAAATTTGCTATCAGCAAAAAAGTTACACAAATAAAGAATTAATTTTACAACTGGATTATTCAAATTCTAATTCATATCAGCATTTGTGCTAGTAAACTTATTTTAAAAGCTTCAAAATCAATGTTTTTATTTTTTTTTAAGTAAGATATTTAAAAAAATATTCTAAACAATGAATTTTTTTAGAAAAATGACAATAATTTTCATTAAGTAAACAATCACAATATACAAATTTTAAAAAATATAGGAAGAATAAAACAATGAAAAATTTAAAAGAAAGAGAGATAAAGAAAATTATAATAAATTTACTTACGCAATTTCTTATGTAGAAGCCTAAAAAAGAGAAACAGTATAAGAAATATAGCAGCATTTGTAAGAAAATAATAGAAATGTTACAGAAAAACAGTGTTCGTAAAAATCTACAGAATTACATACATAGTTAAAAGATAAGCAAAAAAGAACTTTCTCATTGATCTAATTTAACATATGAATGAGGAATGGAAAATTATATTAATTTCTAACATTTAGAAATTAACAAATGGCAAAAACTGAATTCAATAAGCTTATGAAAATTCTTCCCAGCCATCCAGGGTACTTCGTCAAAAGACTGGGTGTGACCTTCAAATTTAGACCAAGATCTTATATCAAACTGCCTTTTCGAGCTATCTGAGTGGGCACACGAGGGGAATCACCTTTCAGCAGAGGCAAAGGACATTTCCAGACTGTTCTTGGTGTTCCATCAATATGGCCTACCCTGGACATATCTTAACATGCTTAAATTTGAAAAAAAGACGATGTCCTTCGGGACCCATCTTATTTTTTAGACATTTTAGATACTATTTGTTTTATGGGGGCTGTCTAGCATGGCTAGACAACCTGAGATAAGTAACAATAACAACAAGAGTTATAAAGGATTCAATGTGCCATAATTTGCTGTGGTAATGTATTATTTCAAATAATCTTTAAGAATTATAATTATAATTCAAGAATAATTAGGAATTAACAACTTAAACATCATTATGACTGTCCTGTTTAGGATAAAAATTCGTGCATCTTCAATCTGTGATTACTTTTGATATGCCACATTCATGGAATAAAATTGTGTTATACTGGATTCCGAGTTTGTGATTACATTTGATTAATGTTTTATTATTGTTTTAGAAATGGTGAGTAGTCTTATTGTAGTTTAATTTAAGGATCAAATAAAGTTGTAAATTTCCAGATTTCATAAATCTTCAAGTATAAGAATATATAAGCTTGGTATAAAAATTTTGATATAAGTAAAACTTTACACTTCAGTTGAAGGATATGTACTCTCCGACTTTGAAAATGCTACACCAAGAAGAAGTCGCCAGAAAGTGACAAAAATCAGCAAGTAGAGAGGGACAGTTATCTGTATTTCGAAACAATATGCATAATGCAGAGCAAGAACAGGATTGTAGAACCACCGTGGACGGCAATGCATGACGCAACACGTCAAGGCACAAAATCAATGAGAGTACGGATAACATCCTGGGGAATGTCTCTCCATTCCCTGCCAACCATTTGCCAAATCACATCTTCTGAAGGAGGCACTGGCAGAGTCTAAATGCCATCTAATCATATCCCAAAATGTTCGATTGGTGATAGATCTGGTGAATATGGTGGACAGAAAAGCAGGTGTACACCTTGAAGAGCATGTTATTTGATGGGTCATGAATACGAACTGGAAATGACCTAAAATCCCATGCAATGGCGCCCCAAACCATGATGGTGCATAATTATATGATGCAATATTCATTCAAGCAAAATACGGCTAATTGATTGGTAGCATGCATGTTTAAGTAAGTCGCATGTGGAAAGCAAATGAAACAACGAGACTAGTTGGGAATCAAAATGAAAATATAATATAAAATGTAATTTGACTGAATTTCTGTTTCTCTATGGTAATTTTATGGCTGTACCCAATGGCACATTTGTCTAATATGAACAATTTAGAGCATATTTTAATTTAGATTAATCACCCAGTTGCAAGGTTGGAGTCAAACCAACAAACTACTAAACTTTGAGCGTGAAAGCTAAAGCTATAGTTTAAAGTGAATTTCCAAAACATAAAAACACTAAGGTTAAACACATAAATAAAATGCATGAGCGATTTAACTATCAGACAAAACATCATAATTTATTTACTAATTCAACAAAAAGAAATAAATTTTCCAAGTATCAATTACTTTATTTGATCCTAGTTAAGGATTGCTTAAACTGCATTCTTTTTAATTAATTTTCACCTCATGTCATGGTTTTCACGCGAGGAATAATTAAACTGAGATCTATAGTTTAATTTGATTACAAACCATTACAAAGATTCCCATTAAGGAAGAGAGTCGAATGCACGAGCTGATGAAATAAAGAGACTTGAGCGATGGTAACTGAATGGTTATTCAGTTACTAACTTTTATTTTGAAACTCCATTCTCGACAATTTTGATCTTTTTATCGTTTTTCTAAAATTTAGAAATATAAATGTACATTTGTGTATACTGAATTTCAATTAAATAAAATAAATAAGTGATTTTATATTATAGAAAAAATACTTGCAATATTTGATCTGGTTTACAGATACATAAAATAAATCTTATTTGCTTTGATACTAAGGGCATTATACAACCAACAAGCAACAAATATTTCTAAGAAAATGGCATCAAATTATAGGTAATTCTCTATTTTTAAATTTAAATTCTTCCATCCTTATTTCAATTTTACAATCCTTTTTGAAGTGGGGGAAAAAATAAAACAGTCAGTTGCGATTAACATTTAAACATGCAATCTTCAAAAATTTATCGCCATTTCCTCTACAGTATACATAAGTCAACACAGGAAAGAATGCTCACAAATCACCAAGCAAACGACAAATATTTTTTCATTTAAATAACATTAAAATCGACTAGGTGAAGAATGGTGGACAGGAAAAGATTTCTCAAGAAACTGCTTTCTTCCTATGACATTAGTTTTTTTAATAAAAAACAGCTTGTGAAAAAAAGGAATCATAGATTCACCTCTACAAGCAGCAAAGAACAGATGGATGTTAAAAGGGGAAAAAATACATAAATGCGCAAGACTAAATATTTCTGTAACACTATAACAAATCTTTGGATAAAGTAAATGTCCTGAAGAAAGTTCAAAGTGTTTTCTTTTCATCTGTGGAGTTTCTTTTGTTTTGGCGCGTTTCTTTTAATTTGCGAGAAAATTCTGCATGGTTGTGAAAAGTTAAACCAAAGCAAGGAGGAGACCATTCTTGCCTCTTTTATTATCAACCACTATACCATTATTTAAAATTCTTAAATAGCTTTATGTAAACTATCTATTGCCACATATTCATATAAAAGCGTAAATGTCTTACTTAAAAACAGATCATAACGAATTTTTTTTCTTCTAATTCTCGGTTGACTTTTATAATTTAATCAGATTCAGTGCTACAAGGAACGAAGGCGATGGCAATTTTTTTTACAGAGGTGACCAAATGCCTATGCCATTTTTGCCCCGAAAGTAACACAGTTGTTTGTCGCTCAACGGTCATTTTTTGCACACGAGGGCTAATTATTGTTTTCCGTTGTATGTTCTTTTGCATAATGTTACCGGCTATTTATTGCAGCAGACGGCCAATTACCTAGTTTTGTACCAAGTCAAGTAATGAGGAAGTGAAGAAACATTACAACTATGACCTATTTTATGTGTTCAAATCACCATTATTGAAAATAAAGGATCTTCGATTAGAACAAATCCACTTCTGGTAACAAGAAGAACGTTTTTTAATAATTAGATTATGGTGAACATTTGAATTGAACCCATCTGCCAACCAAAGCCGGAAAATTCAATGACCTATACATTAATTTACATTGAAGGCAAACAAAGAAATGAAGATCTGATTTGCTACATTCTCAATTAAATTTTACTCCCTGCCTACACATTACATCCAACAGAAGATTAACGCAAGCAAGCTCACTCAGTGAGACTGTTTCTTTTATTTATTCAGCATGAAAGGCGGTTGATTTGATCCAGTATTGAACTTGATATCTTACAGCACGAGAATGTGTTACTTTCAATGCAGTTTAAATATTCGCGGGTAGCTATCCTGATGTAAATACCCACAATTAGGCTAATTGTTAAAGAGTTACTACAATAAATCGAGCTAAAATTATTAAGTGCTTAATAAAGCAAAACAAACACTAGCTATTAGTTTAAATATCTATAAAGTATTGCGTTTTTATACATAGAACCTGATATAGTAAAATAAGAGTATATCAATACTTATACTTAATATTTTTCATTTAAGTTCAGTTTTATTAATATTAAACATAATGAAATGCAAAACATAAATTAAAAATTTCATAACAGATAAAATAAAACATTTCAGTAAAATTATTCATTATAACGCGCGTTACAGATAAAAATAAATAAATTATAATACCAAGGCATTACGCTTTAACCAAAAAAGAAAACTATCAGCCATCGGAGATACACAAATGCGCCGAAAAAACCTCTAGCTGATTCTTTTAATCTGTTGCTTTTAAATTACCAGGGACACCCCTACCCTTTGACGAACTGGCATCCGTACATAATTAATAACAGTTAAATAAAACAAAATCAAATTTGAATAAAGCAATGCCAGATCGGCAAAGTTCTAAGTGCGTTAGCAATACAAAACTTTTTTACAAGTAAGCCAGTAAGGCATAGTAGAAAAAAGAATTTAAATAATATGGTGATAAGAACACTGGATACAAAAATTTAATTTTGATAAGGGTAACAAAATGACATCTTTCTTCACCAAGTTATAACATCTTTCTGTTTTAATTAATGCAAACTCGCGCGTGTTTCATTGCTTTCATAATCTACATATTGCTGCATGTGTATCCAAGAATCTATTAAAATATTTTCTTAATAACTTCTTAGAATAAACAGAAAATAATTATGTTAAAGGCATGTTTACAACTCTGCAAAAATCGATGAAAACCATCTTTAAATTATTTCAATTATTGTTGTTGTTGTCTTGTGCCAGCCAGACTGGCATTATGGTGTGAGCTGCTCCACTTTTCCAACTTAACCATATTTTGGTGTAGCATCCGACTTCCTCAGTACAAGCATGCCATAGGTATCAGTTTATAAGGTAGGCAACCATTCACAGCCCTTTCATACAAATGAAAGGAGAAAGACAGGATAGACAGAGAAATTACATCCATGCCCAAACTGGGATTCGAACCCAGGACTTCCTAATCCGCAGTCAGGCACTCTGACAATCAGACAGGGGGGAGGGGCGTCATTCCATTTATTGAAGCACTTATTAATTAAAAAATACTTCTGAAGTAAAATTTACATATGAACAATAATAGTTTTATGAGAACTGAAATATGATTACTATATAAATAAATAGAAAAATATACATATACTTCAGTCACCCGTGTGGTGACCGGGTGTGAAAGAATAGTCCCAATGTAGCTCACGCATGTCGTAAGAGGCGACTAAAATGGGTACCCAGTGTTGGGGGTATAGCCCGGTACCCCTGCCTCCAGGGGGTTTGTAAATATAGGGGCCTGGTCCTCCAGGTTGGGGGTTAGGCGTGGGGCTAACGACCCTACCCTGGGAAATCTTAATTGTTGCGAAGTCTCATGAGAAAAATTCCGGACGAACCTTTGGAAAACGACTTGGAACTCGGCACAAGGACTTGAAATTCGGACAGTGGAACGTGCGGTCATTATATCGAACCAAAGGACTACAAATGTTAACTGAGCAAATGGATAGTTACCAATTGGACCTAATTGCTTTACAAGAACTTAGATGGACAGGTCAGGGTATCCTGGAGAAAAAGAATCGTGTCCTCTTCTATAGTTGTCATGAAAAGAAACGTTTTTGGCACTGGTTTTCTTTTAAATAAAAGAATCAAACACTTAGTAATAGACTTCAAAGCGAGTTCACCAAGACTCTGTAAAATAAGATTGAGGTTGGTTGGTTGGTTTTTTATGGCGCAAGGTCCAGATAAGGACAAGCTGCGCCAATCACAAGATATTATACTCCAGTTTTTTTTTCACCCATTAAAAGTATAAAATGGAAACATAGTTAAAATGTACATTAAAAGTATAAAATAGAAATATAGTTAAAATGTATATTAAAAGTCTGTAAACATACAATATACACATGTATAAAATTAAAAACTTGAAATTTAAATAAAATATTTCTAAATCAGATAAAATTCATAAATCCTATGTCTTTTAAAAACGCAAATAGATTGCGATGGGGTGGTTCCCCAAGCAGGTCTTCTAATGTTAAAATATTACTATTAAAATATCTAAAACGCTGATGGTTAAAATCTTGGCACACAATTAAAACATGATATACTATGAAGGGTTCATCACACTTTTCACACCATGGTTGAGGATCACTTAAGATCAAATGTTTGTGGCTGAAACGCGTGTGACCAATTCGAAGGCGAGTCAGTCTGACATCTGCGCTTCGTGGAGATAAAACAGATAATGGAATGATGTATGAAAATATGGAATGGAGTTTGTTGCTGACTTGCAGGTTCCAGGATTCCTGCCAAAGAGAATATATGAAATGTTTGAATCCTTTTCTCATGTCCATTGATGGTATTGAAAGCAAAATGGAAGTAGCTGCAGATTTGGCGGCAGCATCAGCTTTCTCATTGCCATCTATTTCTATGTGGCTTGGAATCCAACAAAACAGTATCTCAAATCCCTTGTTAGTGACAGAATCAATTAATTTGAATATCTTAGACACAACTGGATGGCAATTATAGTTGTTATTCGTCAAAGCTTCTAATACACTCATATTGTCAGTGTACACACAGAATTAACGTTCATTTTTAGTTGTTACCAACTGAAGTGCTCGGTATATAGCCGTAGCCTCAGCAGTGAAGATGGAGCAGGATTTATGAAGGCTATAACTGTAGGAGGTATCATCAAGATAAACTCCACAGCCAGCCAACTGATCCTGGACATTTGGATCCATCCGTGAATACTGGAATGTACATAGTACACTGACAGCGATGGAATGAATAAAGCTGTTGAAGAATAGCAGTATTTGTCTGATTTTTTATTTTTTCCAAAGGGATTTAGCACAATAATTTGTGGATCACACCAAGGGGGATGTGCGAAAAGGTCGGTAGACTCGATTCGGACATCACATAGGTCAGAAAGCAAAATAATACGACAGAGAAAAGGTGGAATGCTTGATGGTCTGGCATTATATAATCTCTTAAGCGCAGCACTTGGAATCGTGGAACGTAAGGGATGATGAGGAGTGGATATGATTTTAGAATAATAATTAAGAGACAGCTGTATCCGCCGCAGGTCTAATGGAAGCTGTTGGCAGATTGCATATAGACTCTGGACGGGTGATGTACGAAATGCTCCACAACAAATTCTTAAAGCAGAGTGGTGTATGGTGTCCAACCTGCGTAAAATGGAGGATCTAGTGGATCCATAAGCAACACAACCGTAGTCAATACGAGATAAAATGATTGATTGATAAATTCGGAGCAATGAAGTGCGATCTGCACCCCAAAATACATTCGACAACACCTTGAGGATATTGAGCAATCGCTCCCACTTCTTCCGCAAATATAAAGTATGTGGAAGGAAAGTTAACTTCTTATCGAAAATTACCCAGAGGAATTTTATCTCAGTGACCGCAGGAATAGGTCTATTGCTTATGTGAAGCACAGGATCGGGATGAAGACTAGTTTTCCTACAGAAATGGACTCACCAACTCTTACTAGGAGATATACTAAGACCTTTTCGTTCACACCAAGTAGTTACATTGTTTACAGCTGTTTGCAATTGTCTCTCAATTATATTCATGTTTGAACCCTGATATGAAATTTGTAAATCATCAACATATAAGTTACTATGAACAGAAGATGGTAACAGATGAATTATATTACTGATTAAAAGGTTAAAAAAGGTTACGCTTAAAACGCTACCTTGAAGGACACCCTCAGCTTGAGTAAAAGTATTAGAAACTGTACTTCCAATACGTACTTTAATTAGCCTAGTGGCTAGAAAATTCTGTATAAATATTTGAAGATTACCCTTAAATCCAAGATTATGCATATTACGGAGAACGCAATAACGCCACGTACGATCGTATGCTTTCTCAATATCGAAGAAGATTGCAACAAGATGGTTTCTTCTCACGAAAGCATTTCGAATTTGGGATTCCAGATCTACTATGTTGTCAATAGTGGATCGTCCTCTTCGAAATCCGCTTTAATGAAGAGATTTGCAATTATTCTTCTCTAATACGTAAATGAGTCTAGCATTGACCATACGCTCAAATGTTTTGCACAAGCAACTCATAAGAGCTATTGGATGATAACTCAGAGGGTCAGATGAATCTTTGCCACGTTTCAAAATTGGAATCACTATCGCTTCTCTCCATGACGTAAGATAAGCATGCTCAATCCAGATTCTATTAAACAATGAAAGTATGCTTAATAAAGAATCATGATTTAAATGGCGGAGCATTTGATACGAGATTCCATCTGGTTCTGGACTAGTGTCGTTTGCTTTAGATAAAGCAGTCTTCAATTCTGACAGTTCAAAATCACAATTATAGGGTAAATTACGTCGATCATGAAAGCTTAGAAGTGTCCGCTCAGCGATTCTTTTAATCCTTAGAAAAGTAGGATTATATGAATCAGAGCTGGAAACACTAGCAAAGGTTTCACCGATAACATTTGCAATATATACCGCTGAGGAGTGTATTGCAGCTCCGATTTTTAATACAGGAATGGAATAATCCTGATAAATACCATTGGCTGCTTTAACTTTCCTCCATAATTGCTTATTTGTTGTCGATGAATTGATTGACAACACATAGCGAATCCAAGATTCCCTTGGACTCTGACGTCTAACTCTTCGAGCATTGGCTTTTTTAAAAGCAACAAGATTCTCCGTTGTAGGGTATCTTCGGAATATATTCCATTGCTTCCTTTGTTTCTTATAAGAGAGTTGGCATGTTTCATTCCACCAAGGTTTCCTGTGTTTATGTGGAATGATGGAATTTTTAGGGATAGCAACATCCGAATCTCGGATTATTGTGTCGGTGACATATTTAACGGCATCATCTATCATATCTGTCTTAACGCTTGTCTCACTGATCACAGCCAATTGCGTGAAAAGTGTCCAATCGGCTCGACTGTACACATAATTAGGTGGGTTGTGACACACTATTATTTCTAGCCTGAGACACGATTAGAGGGAAATGATCACTATTGAAGAGGTCATTTCAAACATCAAAATTCAGTAATGGCAGGAGTGAAGGAGAATAAATAGCTAAGTCAAGAAAGTAAAATGTCCGTGTTGGTTCGTGGAAATAAGTTTTCTCGTCGGTATTCAGCAGACAGAGGCAACTGTCAGATATGAACTGCTTTATCTGACGACCACGAGAATTCGTATCTTCACTACCCCACAGAGTATTGTGGCCATTAAAATCACCTAGAAGCACAAATGGAGCTGGGAGTTGGTTTATTAAATCATCTAGTTCCTCCGAATTTACGACGTCTTGTGGTGGTAAATACAGGCTGCAAACAGTGATAAGACAGGTTACGTGAATTTTCACAGCTACAGCTTGTAATGTAGTTCTTAGTTGATGTGCTGTGCTTGCATATGAGTTTGATGTGAATATGCAAACTGCTCCAGATACAGACGCATCACCACCATTATCCTTTCTGAAGCATTGAAACCCACGCAGTTTGGTGCTAACAGTGGGCTTCAGGAAAGTTTCCTGGAGAGCCACACATGCAGGGTTGTAGCGAGAGATAACAGATTTTACGTCGTCAATTCGAGAACGAAAACCTCGACAATTCCATGAAACAAAGGAAGTCATTAATGGCAGGATTATTATTCACCAGCGGTGCTCATTGCAGTCTCAAATGAATCCTCCAAACTATCAGCATCTGAGGGATACAGTTTGACGGTATCTTCATCCAATGTAAGTCTGGCTTTCCTTTCTGTCAAGGAAGACTTACGAGCACCTTCTTTAGCCAGTTTTAATTTTTTTGCTTGTGATGATCTTGATTTAGCAAATGATAGTTTAGGTATAATATTTGAAGACTTTGTTTCTTTTGGCTTAGAAGATTGTTTTGTAGAAGGCTCTTAAATGGTATCGGTTTGGGTGCAGCAAGTTTTTGTTATTTTTTTAGTAGCACTAGCATAGCTGCTACCGGGCTGTGGTGTACGTGAGGCGACAATTTGTCGAGCCTCCGGATAAGACACACTATTTTTGATTTTTACGGAAGTAATTTCTTTTTCCAACTGCCATGCTGGGCAAGATCGTGAATAAGCAGGATGGTCGCCTTTGCAGTTGACACAAACCTTCTTAGCATTGCAGGTAACACTATCGTGGCCAACGTCAGAACAACGGGCACACGTAAGTTTACCCCTGCAAGCTATTTTTGAATGGCCAAAGCGTTGGCATTGAAAGCAGCGAAGCGGATTTGGTATGTAGGGTCGTACAGATAAACAACTTTAATGTGTTGTGGCAAGTCAGGAGTTGAAAATGTTAAAGTCAGATGTTTTGTATTGATTGTTATACCATCTTGATTAAGAGTTATACGTTTTACAGCATATACTTTTTGGGATTTTAAGTTTTCAAGTATTTTGTCAGTAGATGTATATATGAGATCTGCTGCAGAAATTACTCCCTTAGAAAAGTTTAATGTTTGAGGTTGAACGACCACATCCACATTTCCTATTGATTTCATTGACTGTATGAGTATTGTTTGTTTTTCGGAAGCAATATCAACTAAAATATCTCCAGATCGTAACCTTCGAATATTTTTAACTTCACCTAAGTAAGATGAAATACTCTTTTCAATGAGAAAAGGTGACACAAATTGAAATGAACCTCCTACTGTTCGTTTAACAATAAAATATTTTGCGTTTATCATTGACAAATGTTGCTCTAAAGGGAGAGAATTAATGGTATTATTCATGTAAAATATCATAAAATTCAGAAACTAGACGGCACCACCCACCACGGAGCCCTACGAGGGGATACAGGTTAACCGTACCACTGCTAGTCAGTCCCTATACGTTCACGGCACATCCCTGAAGTGGTCTCCACCCTTAACGAGTCACCCAGTAGATGTACAGATCGCTTGATCCATAAAGCCGATTGATGTGCTGAGGACCACAACACACCTCCTGTTTACCTAAAGCAGAGGCCAAAGCAATGTGTTGGTCTCAGGAGGCCTCAATTACCAGGATCCTCCTTTCCAGGGATACGGGTCTCCACGCACGACAAACACGTGGGTGATTTAGTCCTCAAGAGTAGCTAATAGCAACAGAGCGGCGAAAGCTACTCAAGGGGATCCCTCAACCTCTTGCGAGACAACCACAATGAGGGAGGAAAGGAAGAAAAAGCAGAAGAGTAGAGGAGAGAAGAAAAAGAAAGAAGAGGACAGATCACTAGGGAACCTCGGGATTGTGACACCCGTGTTTACCTAAAGAAGGTAAACCCCCTGATGGGAAAATTATATTGAGAGGTACTTTTTCAAATTATAGTATAATAAGTGCCCATGCACCTACTGAGGAGAAGGGAGAGGATGAAAAGATGCCTTTTATGACGATCTGGAAATTTTGCTCAATTCATGCAACAGGCATGATGTCAAATTTATTTTAGGAGACATGAATGCGAAGATTGGCAGAGAGACTTAATTTCACCCTATTATTGGAAAACATAGCCTTCATAGTGAATCTAATGAAAATGGCATAAGATTGATTTCTTTTGCTGCTGCTCGTGAAATGGTAAGAGCCAGCACTTTATTCAAACATAGGAATATTCATAAATTCACTTGGAGATCACCTGATGGCAATTCGACTAATCAAATAGACCACGTACTCATTGATTGAAGACATATCAAATATCATGGATGTGAGATCAATGCGTGGAGCTAACATTGATTCAGACCATTATCTCACTGTCGCAAAAATTCGAAGTAGAAGATCTAATGCTCGAAAGGTAAGAGAGGCTCTGATTAAATTTAATTGTGATAGACTGAAAGATCCTGTAACATTAAAGCGCTACCAATTGGACCTAGATAGAAACTTGAAGGAGGTTAATACTGATAGTGACATTAATGATAAATGACATGGCATTAGAGATGCCTTTAAGGCATCAGGCACTGCTATCTTAGGAAAATCAGCAAGAAGAACTTCAAATGATTGGTTTGACACTGATTGCAAAGTGGCTACTGCCAACAAAAATAATGCTTATAGGAACATGATTCAAGGAAAACACACCCGAAGAGCTGTTGAATCTTATAAAGAAGCAAGAAGGGATGAGAGAAAAATCCACAGAGCAAAAAATGACAATTTTTGGGGGATCCATTAGAAGATGTTGAACATCTAAGAAGATCCAATGAAAGCAGAGCTTTCTTCCAGAAAATTACTGTGGGTCGTAAAGAGTTTAAACCTAGAATTTCATTTTGCAGGTCTAAGTCAGGGACCATTCTAACAAGTACTGCTGATGTACTCTAAAGATGGAGAGAACACTTTAATGATCTGCTTAATCAAAAATTGAACTCTCATGAACCCATTAATCCTGTTGATAGCTCTGAAGTTGAGGTTCCATCACCTACTTTTTTGGAATTTAGAGAAGCACTGGGAAAACTTAAAAACAATAAGGCAGCAGGTCCTGATCAAATTCCGGCAGAACTTTTGAAATGTGATTGTGATGTTGCACTTGGTGGACTATATGATCTTTTAATTGACATATGGAACCAGGCGGTATTACCCATAGATTGGAAGGAAAGTATTACTTGTGTCATTCATAAGAAAGGAGATCTTTTAGAATGCTCTAATTACAGAGGCATTAGCCTTCTGTGCACAGCTTATAAAGTTTTATCAGGTATTTTATTCAACAGATTAGTCCCACTGGCTGATAATATAATTGGAGATTATCAATGTGGGTTCCGGAAAGGGAGATCTACCGTGGAACAGATTTATAACTTAAGACAAATTCTGGAAAAATGTAGAGAGCATGGAATTGACACACATCACCTGTTCATTGATTTCAGATCTGCTATGACAGTTTGAACAGAAATGCAGTAATTAATGCAATGATAGATTTTGGTATTCCTGGAAAACTAACCAGATAAGTAAATCTAACTATGCAGGAATCTGTAATGATTCAGATTCAGAATTATCATTCAGAACCATTAAAAATGGTGTAAGACAAGGAGATGCCCTCGCCTGCTTATTATTTAACTTTGCTTTAGAAAAAGTCATCAGAAATGCAGGCATTAATACTAGAGGTACCATTTTTAGTAAAAGTTTATAAATCCTGGGCTTTGCAAATGATTTGGATTTAATTGCTAAAAATCCTGATACTCTTAAAGAATCCTTTCTGGCATTGGTACGAGAGGCAAATAAAATGAATTTAATAGTCAATCAAAGCAAAACAAAATATATGTCATGCATAAGGCAAAACCATCCTTGCTCTGTATTCACCATAGGCTCTTATGATTTCGAAGCTGTGAACAGTTTTACCTACCTTGGATCTGAAATAAATAACTTTGTTGATTTGGGACCCGAAATAAACAAAAGGGTAATTGCAGCAAATCGTGTATTTTATGGTTTAAAAAAATATCTTACCTCCAAATATATCAAACACAGGAACAAAATTTTACTATATAAAAGTATTATTAGACCCATTTTAACTTATGCTTCAGAGACTTGGGCCATAACACAGAAACATGAATGCCGTTTGGCTATTTTTGAAAGGAAAATTTTGAGAAGCATCTATGGTGGAATAGAGACAGATGGAGTATGGCGTAGAAGGTATAACCATGAATTATACAAAAGTTTTAAGGACATTGATGTTGTCAAATACATTAAAATACAAAGGATGAGATGGGCTGGCCATGTTATTCGTATGCCAACTGAACGCACTCCTAAAAAAATCTTTCTTGCAAGGCCAATGAGAAAGCGTTCCAGAGGCAGGACCAAAATCAGATGGATTGATTGTCTTGATAGGGACTTTAATACTATTGGAACATCTAATTGGAAAAGTGCTGAGTACAGGCCAAGATGGAATAAGCTCATTGAGAAGGCCAAGACCCACACGGGGTTGTAGTGCCATTGTTGATTGATTGATATACTTCAGTAAATTTCATTTATATTTTTGATAATATTTATCAACAAAATTCTTTTATTTATTTCCTTTTTTTAATATATATATATTTTCTTTTTTGACGAAGGACTTTTTTTAATTTAAAATATATAACCGGCCGAATAAAGTCCTGTAAGTATGAAGTGTGAGATAAACTAAACAAAATATATTCGAAATAATTTCGAAACATTTTATTTTAAAATTTTGACACTAAACGCATTAATGCACTATATTATTTTGCATTGTTATTTCCATGTGTAACATTCGTTATACTAGAAATTCAAACACTCTTTAGAATTTGAAAAAATTTTTATAATACAGACACATGTTCAAAAAGAAATAATAATAATAAATAAAAAAAAATTAAAAATTTAAATGCGTCATATCAGCATTTTTTAAAAAAGATATTTATTATTTCTCTGAGAAATCTAAGATAATAAAAATAAAAACATTTGTCTCTTGAAAACATTGAATGCAGTTAAAATATAAGTATTAATATCAAAAACTTCTTATTTGGCTAAAATAAATCAACCGGGTTTTCAGGTAAAAATTCTTATGTTTGATTTATAATAATATGTAATGGGCAAAAATCAATCTTTATATTTATAGCTATTAAGAAGCTAAGTAAATTTAGATGTTAATTAACAAAAACACCCATCAGCAGAAAATAGTCAAACTGCGACTAATAAGGTAAACAAGAAAGTACTTGCCCTTTTTAATGATCCAAAAGAACATAACTTATAGAAAGTGTAATTTATTGTTAATCCTCGAAATAATCACCATCAGCACCCAGCGCCTTTTAAAAACGTGTCTCTAATTCTGCGATCACATTGCGATAAAACTCGCAGATTTTGGAGGCACAGAAGACCATGAGCGCTTGGCATAAGCCTGCTTCATTTATGAATGATTTTTCCTCGAGTATGATTGTCCAAGGAATGGAAGAGGGGGTAATTTGATGGTGCAAGGTTTGGTAAGCAAGGAGGATGGCACAAAATTTCCCAATCAAATCGATGTATGGTATTCCCGGCCAACCGCGCGACATGCGGCCTTGGGTTATTGAAGCACATTATGACAGCACATCTTTGCGATTAACCAGTGCTGGCTCCTTCTGTTGCACACGTTCCAAGTGCTGCGAGTATAGGTCCGTATCCTGATTCGAATGACTTGCTCCCAAAAGTGCACCATGATTTCAAGAAAGGATATAGTACAACTGCCCAAATTTTACATTTTCCCCAAAATGCAAAAGATGCTCACAATATGAGGCCCACCAATTACACGTTGGCGACATTCTTGGATCTTACTAAAGCTTTTGACAAGGTATGGCGAAATAGGATTTTAATTAAACTTTTTGGTATGGGGTTAGAGCTCTCCCGTAGATTTTTGATGCCGTGGATTTGAAGGCCAAAACTTTTAGAGTTAAATTTAATAGAACCCTTTCAATGGATTTCAGACTTAGTCAGGGTATTCCACAGGGCTCCATTTTGAGACCAATGCTTTTCTATTTTTCTCGGGAATTGAAAGAATAATTTCTAGAAGATGTAAAGTCGGTATTTTTGCTGATGACGTTGTACACTGGTACTCTAGCCCAGATATTAAGACTATTGAAGACAACATTAACCTCACACTCAAAGATCTGAGTGATTTTGCACGAGAATATAAATTGTGATCTTTAACACTGTTAAATTTGTGGTTAGTTTTTATACCACTATCAGACACATCTACAATTATTAGCCTACTATTTTCTTAAATGACCAAAAACTGCCTTATAAGAATGCAAAGTACTTGATTTTTATTCTGGACCAAAAGATTCTTAGCAATAGACACGTAGATATGCTCGAAATGAGATTAGAAAGATGCTTAACATTCTAAAATATATCTCTAGAAAGGACTGGAGAGAGGATGCCAATACTTCGAAATTAACGTATACTTCACTAATAAGACCTATTCTGGAATATAGGGAACCAATTTATTCATGTGCTTCAGAGTCAAATCTAAATAAATTTGAAAGAGCTCAAATTAGTGCTGCAAAAATCATTGCTGGATTGAGACGTAGTTGTAGACCGAAATGCTCTTTTTGAGTTGACTTACAATCATTGCAGTTTAGGAGGAAATCTAATCTTAAGAAATATTACAATGAGCTAATTAGACCAGAATAGAACATCTTATCTCATAAATTGGGCCAATAATCACAGACTGAAAATAAACAGTCAATTATCTTTGGCCACTACAAATGATTTTATGTACCCTCCTCCGCATTGAACCTGATTTCTGGAGAGCACGTTTTAGTCCTGATACTGATTTTTATTGTATCCACTTCCAAATAGAGCTGTTTTTCTCTGCCAAGAAAAGCATCAACAGTCCAGAATTCATGAGACAAATGGCTCTAGAAACTATTAATCAAACTCCAAGTGATCCTATGCAAATTTATACTATCGGTAGGAAAAGCAACAAGGGCCACTCTGGAAGTGATGTCTTTATCACAACTCTTATGTCTACCCGAAGTTTTAAGTTCAGAAATTCTCATTTTTGCTCTATATTCATATCGGAGCTTATAGCTAATGAAAATTGGCTGGGTTATGTTGGGAATATTTTGCAGCCTGATTTTGAGCATATATGGATTCTGACAGATAGCAAACCTTCTATCCAACATTTAAGCAATTGGATGAAGGTTGGTGACAGCTGGAAGCTCAATATTGAATATGATCTATAGACTCTTCAAGAATTTCGGGATTAGTTTTCATTTTCAGTAAATCTCGTCACATAGTGGCAATAAGGGAAACAAGATAGCTAATTTGTTGGCTAAGGCTGCTTCTTTGGAACCTTCACAACATGATTTGCCATCCATCTTTAATATGGTTATTACTGAGAGTAAAAAAAAAAACGTTTATAAAGATGTCTGGAGGGTTTCACCTACTTATAATTGGTATCCTAGAAAACGTCCTGCTGGCGCCTTGCATTTTGAGGTAACTAGAAGCCAACACAATTATATTTCACATTTCGCCAGTGGTCACCTAAGGGGCCTCAAATAGGTGTAGGGTCAAAAGACTTTTAATCGCTGCACAAAATGTAAAGCTGAACAGGCATCGCCTAAGCCCCTTATGTTTTTGGATTTCCTGGCTGTTTATAGGCTTGCGGAGTTGGTCTAGTATTGGAATTGGACCATCTGGAATTAGCAACAATAACAAAAATAGTAGTTGACCTTCAATAACTGTGTGTAGGCACTCTAATCATTAATTTTTTTTAATCCTATATTACGATAACTGCAAAACATTTTTAGTAGCTTATTTTCTTAATTTGTTAGGAAATGTTTACAAGGTGAAATACGAATATTAACATCAAATAAAAACATAATTTGAATCATCAATTTAAAAACAATAACTTTAAATTTCCACAATTTAAAAGAATACTATGAAATTTTCTGATTTTTATTGTGCCTGTATAGAAAATTATTATTGAGCCAATAAGCTTTTATATAATTATTTCCTTTCCTTGAATATCATCTGGATGAGTACTTTTTATTTTCTTCAATACATTTAAATTAAAAATATGTATAAATATGATTAATAACAACACATTCGAATCATTCATGTTTTGCAATGTAAATTCCATGTATGTTGCATAAATCTTTCAAGGAGTAGCAATTTTAAAATTAGCATTCCTGAAAAGACATATAATGTAAGATAATAATATAATTTTACATCAAATGAAAGGGATAGTAAGAGAAGAGAGATTTAGAAAATGAAAATAAATTTTTATTCAATATATATAAATATTTTTAGGGCAAATAAATGGGAATAAACTAAATAAAAAGTCATCCTAAGGAGACAATAAGAGTTGGTTTTTGATCCAATTCCTTCCCTCCCTCCCTCCCTCAAAATAATTTTCCTTTTAAAATAGAGTTTAATAAAAACTCTAAACAAACAAAAGGTATATTCTTGCAAAATCTAGGGTTCATGCAGATTTCCATGAATCAAATTCCAGGAGCTTTAAGGAATCAAATCAAAAATTTCCCGGAGGCATTGACATTCATGTTAAAAAAAATTTCATTTTATTTTAAAAATTATTTTTAACCAAATATGTATTATGTATATCTACATTTTTCAATTATATTTGCAAATAGAAATAAATTATTGCAAATATTAATGAGGATATATTTTTCATTTAAGTTAGAATTAGATTTAATGATTATTTCAAAAGCCTTTATGGAATTTACAGCTATAACAGAAATTTTTTTATTTTAACTAATCAATATTCTTTACATTATTGAACTATACATTGAATAAAATAATTTTAGGATTTTTAAACATTTTCACTAATTTACTATATATTAATTTATTGGGTATTTCAAGATGTGTTTAGCATTTTTTCTTTTCAAATAAATATACTTATACAAAAGAAAATAAATACAACTATTAAATAGTTTACAGAATGTGACTTTTTACCCAAATTATTATTTAATGAAAGCACAATAACCAATAACAAAGTTCTTCTGCTTACTTCCATTGAAGGTGGATTTTTCTTCTGCTTACTTTCAAACTCTTTTAAAACTATACAATTACATCCATATTATAAGACTATTCTCTGAAGCACCACAGTGTCATGTGTTTGATTTTGCAAATACCGTTAATTTTCCAGCTCTTTCAGCTTCCTCAGCAATTCCTATTACAGGGTTTTCAAGTTCTTATATATTGCCTTCCAAACGCTTCATTTTGGTTTTCGATGCAACAATTTTTTCAAGAAATGCCTTTTGTTTTCCTTCTGCAATCGGCTGCTTTTTTGCTGTTTTAATTCCTCTTCATATAATTTATCCATTTGCCTGGCACCAGCAGCAAAACTAAATAGGTCTTTACTAATTATTGTACTGTTGCTATCTCCTATATTTCGGACATGATCATCAATGATGCATTTAGCCAAAATTGATTACTTCCATCAAATTTTTGTTCACAGAAAACCCACTTTCAACAGATGTTTGACTGAGAGAGAGTAGTAAAAATAAATTAACTGCTTTCCATAATTCAAAAATTGTGTCTATTTCAGAGTAAGTTAAAATAAAAATTATATCTATTCTACCTTTAATAGGATGAAATTTCTCATTAATACAAAATTGAAATCTTACACTTGGTTGCAATAATTTAAACTCTTCTTCAAAATTAAGAAATTTTTTTCTAAACCACACAAAAACTAATGTTTGTATGACTTTTCTAGAGTCCATTGGTCATTGAAAAGATAATTTCCACTAGGCATATTAAATAATTTATAGCAGCCTTTATTTCACATTGATAAATAAATAAATTCACATGTTTTGCTGAAATTATATGTAATTTTCACCAAGGAAGATATGAAAGTATATTTTATTATTAATATTTTGTATTAAAATATTAATGAATTTTATACAGTATAAAAGAGACAGAAACAAAAAGAATAAATTAAAATCGCCCACTGATTATATCACATGACGATCTTGTTTGATATTACCTTTCATTTCAATTTTCACAAATAAATCTAAATAGTACATCTGGTCCTGACTGAAATGGATCATCCTGAAACTATTATGGCAGAATTAGATCTTTATTTTGGTCAACAGTTATGAACACAATCTAATATCGATCATGAGTTACCTAGTAGTAACATTAGGAGACAATATTCTCAATTAGGTTTTTAAAACAATTTCATAGAAAAATTAAAAAGTATTAAAGTTGAAAACTAAAAAAAATTATAATATTTTATAAAATAAATAAGTGCATCAAGGTAAATAAAAATTCCAGGAGAAATTCATGATTTTCAAGGAGTCAAGTCAAAATACTCGAAGTTTCAAGAGCCCTTAAAAAATTTCAAATTCCAAGAGTTTCAAGGAGTTGTATGAACCCTGAAAATCCTTAATTTTGACAGCACACTTGTTCTAATTATTAATACAAACAGTTTAATTTAACCAAAACATGATATATATGTCTGTTATTATCATACATTATAAAAAATGTCTCAACTTATTTTAACAAATATTTTCAGAGAAAAGAGTGAGTGAGTGATTATCTTTTTTCTGGCACAAAATCCAAAAAGAACAGACTGCGCCGAACGAAAGTTTAAAATTCTAACAGATCAGAATAAAATATCCATGATAAAATTGGCGAAATAAGTTTCTTGCAGTAAAAAATTCTAAATTTGAATCTTACTTAAAATTTAATTTGGAGTAAAGAGAATGCGTTATAAGCAGTGCAAAATTCTGATAGTCCTTAAGAAAGCAAAGAGATTTGAATGAGGTATTTCCCCAATCAAGTCCAATAAATTTAAGACAGTGTTGTGGAAAAACGTAAAACGAAGATGGTTAAAATTAGGACATTCAATTAAGATATGATATACAGTTAAAACTATTTTACAGCTCGAACATAGAGGTGCAGGTTCCTTAAATAAAATATAACTATGTGTCAAACGAATATGACCGATTCGAAGTCTGGATAAAATAACGTCAGCACGTCTGTATGAGATATTACTCCAGTTCCGAATGAGAGGTTTAACACAGAAAAGTTTGTTTCTTACTTGCGTGTTCCAAGAATTCTGCCAAATAGAATGCGTATATACAAAGATTGAATGCTTGATATCAGCGTAAGGGATTGCTTGGTCTATAGGGTCTTTACCTTCTTTAGCAGCTAAGTCTGCTAATTCATTGCCAGTAATACCGACATGACTAGGTATCCAGCAAAACAATATTTCGAAACCATTATGAGACATTTCATTTAACAAAGCTAAGATTTTATAAATCAGGGGATGAAAGTGTTGAGGAAATTTGAGCTGTTTCATAATGCTCATACTGTCAGTATAAATGCAGAATTTGTGGTTGCGAGAGCACTTGATTATGTTAAGAGCTTTCAAAATGGCAACAATTTCAGCAGTATAAATAGAACAGATTGACGGAAGACCATAACTATAGATATTAGTGCCATAAACTATGCCACAGCCGACGTGTCTTTCTGTTTTTGATCCATCAGTAAAGATTGAGAAGTAATCCTGAAATTAATTCCGATGAATAGCATAAATTTGTTTGAAAATTATGGGATCAGTATGTTCTTTGTTAAACAGAGCAAAGTTGCTTAAACAGCGTATTTGTGGAAAAGCCCATGGGGGAATACTATTGCAGTCAGCAATCTCAACTGGAGTTAAAAGATCATCTTCCGCTATAAGAGGTTGAATCCTAGCATAAAAGGGAGGAATGCAAGAAGGGCGAGCGTTAAAAAGTCTCTTTAACGTAGAGTCAACTCTAGCAGACCTTAGTGGATGGTTTAGAGTAGAAAAACTCTTGAAATAATAATTAAGGGAAAGCTTGATGCGTCGAAGTTTTAAAGGAGGCATGTTGCAGTTAACATAGAGACTGTCGACAGATGAGGTGCGAAACGCTCCACTACAGATACGAAGTGCAGCGTGATGAATCGGGTCTAACTATTTTAGGGCAGACTTTGAAGCTGAGCCATAAGCCACACTCCCATAGTCGATACGGGATAATATAACAGACTGGTATATTCTGCACAATGAGGTTCGATCTGCACCCCAAGAAGTATTGGAAAGAACTTTTAGTATGTTAAGAGATCTTTCGCACTTCTTGCGCAAATGTAATATATGGGGCAAGAAGGTAAGTCTGTTATCAAAAATTACCCCAAGGTATCGTAACTCTTTAACAACAGGAATGGATATCTTATGAAGTTGGATATTGGGATCAGGGTGAAGGCCACGTTTCCTACAAAAAAGGATGCATCTGCTCTTACTTGGTGAAATGGTATAGCCATTTTTGTCACACCAATCAGTAATTTGATTTATAGCCATCTGTAGCTGTCGTTCAATTGAATGTATGTCTGAACCTTGACAGGAAATCTGTAAATCATCCACGTAAAGTGTACTTTTAATACAAGAAGGTAATACAGATAAAATCTTGGAAATATAAACAATAAATAATGTTACACTAAGTACACTACCCTGAGGAACGCCCTCAGTTTGAACAAATGATCTAGATAAAACAGACCCAATGCGCACTTCAAAACTTCTTTTTTGTAAGAATTTTTGAATAAAAAGTGGTAGGTTACCACGGAGATTAAAGCTATGTAAGGTCCGAATAATTCCATAGCGCAAGGTTCTATCGTAGGCCTTCTCAATATCTAAGAATATAGATACAAGATGGTTCCTACGAACGAAAGCGGTTCTAACGTCATTTTCCAAATTAATAATATTGTCTAACGTAGATCTACCCTGACGGAAACCACTTTGCTGCTAAGGTATACACCTATTGTTTTCTAAATAAAAAACAAGACGGTTATTTACCATGCGTTCCATTGTTTTACAAAAGCAGCTAGTTAAGGCTATAGGACGATAACTTAAAGGGTCTTTAGGATCTTTTCCTGGTTTTAGGATGGGGATAACTATTGCTTCTTGCCAAATAAAAGGGAAAATATTTTCCTGCCAGATTCTGTTGAAGAGGAACAGGATATTGGTAAGAGAGACTGGGCTTAGATGGCGAAGCATTTGATAAATAATTCCATCTGGACCTGGGCTGCTATTATGGGTCTTGGATAGAGCCTTATGTGGCTCATACATGTGAAATTCGTAATTGTAGGGCAACTGTTCAGAATTATTAAAATTTATGCTGATCTGCTCAGTACGACTCTTATACTCTTGGAAAAAAGGTGTGTAAGACTCAGATTTGGATACACCAGAGAATGTTTCGCCAATTTTATTAACTACTTCTTCGGGAGAAGAATAAACTGCAGTGTTAGTATTCAATATCGGGAAAGAGAATTCTTGGTACAAGACATTAGCTGCTTTCACTTTTTTCCAAACAAGCTCGCTAGGAGTGCTAGATGTAATATTTGATGTATATCGCATCCAAGAGTCCCTTTGACTTTGATGACGAATCTTGCGGGCTACAGCCTTTGCTTTCTTAAAGATAATTAGATTATTGGTAGTAGGATGTCTTCGAAAAATGTTCCAAAACTTTTTTTGTTCACGGTAGGCTTTTGCACAGGTTTCATTCCACCAGGGTTTCCGCAATTTTCGAGGACGAGAGGAATATTTTGGAATGGATATTTCAGCAGCTTTCATAATAGTATCTGTGGCTTTAATAACAGCATCATTTATAACAAGTGTTTGTAATCATTTCTTCTGTAATAATTGCCAGTTCTGCAAAAGAATGCCAGTCTGCCTTATGATACTTAAAGGTGGCAGGTTGTAAGCCATTAGAAGGTGGATCAGCAAAAATAAGGATTACAGGAAAATGGTCACTGTTATACAAATCATTCTCAGTGGTCAGGTCCAGATGTGGAAATAAAATAGGAGAGCAAATAGCCAAATCTATGGAATGAAATGTTTTCGTAGAAGCATGAAAGTGAGTTTTTTCATCGTTATTTAGCAGACAGAAGAAGTGATCAGTTATCAGTTGCTCGATATGTCGTCCTCGAGAATTTGTATTAGTACTTCCCCATAGAGCACTATGTCCATTAAAATCACCTA
Source organism: Latrodectus elegans (assembly GCA_030067965.1). Lineage (NCBI taxonomy): Eukaryota > Metazoa > Arthropoda > Arachnida > Araneae > Theridiidae > Latrodectus > Latrodectus elegans. The sequence goes on from CM057822.1 coordinate 392,910, forward strand.
TTAATGCATAAGGAACGGGAAGTTGTTGCAATAGTTTATTTAAGTTGCTTTGGGAAATGACATTACGTGATGGTAGGTAAATGTTACAGACAGTGATTCGAAAATTAATATGTATCTCAACTGCCACAGCTTGCAGCGAAGTACGTAATAGGAATATTGTGTGGGGGTAGTTATTCGAAGCAAGAATGCCCACCCCACCTGATATAGAATCATCAGGTATGTCCATTCGATAAGGCGTGTAGCCTTTTATCTTCAAAGTAGTATGAGATTTCAAGTTGGTTTCTTGGAGTGTTAGACAAGCAGGAGAGTATGAATTTATTATGTCTTTAATGTCAGATATATGCGTGAGGAGTCCATGGCAATTTCAAGAAATAAGAACCACCATTATGAAGGGTTCTTTTTACGGTGACGTGATCTGTTCTTCGTAATCAACTCAAAGTTATCAATATCAGTATCCATATCACTATGGCTGTCTGTAGGAAGGCTGGCTTTGAAAGCAGTTACATTTGATTGATCTTTAATCTTAAGCTTTTTTCTGTTATCAGAGTCACTCGTTTTTGGTGGCTTTATAAATATGGACTTTTCTGTAATAGGTTTGCTTTGTGTTTCAGGTTTAAAAAAGATAATTGATGAAGTGTCTGTTTGTACAGCAGTTGATACTGTTTTTTTTCAGTACATGGGCATATGGTTTCTTGAAATTAATTGCTGTATTTTGCAGTTGTTTTTTAGCTTCTTGATATGAGATCTTTTGCGTCGTTTTAATCCGTTGAATTTCTTTTTCATGTTGCCAGTGTGAGCAGGTCTTAGAAGATGCGCTATGGTTTTCTTTACAGTTTATACAAAATGGTTCAGATTTACAGTCAAATTCCTGGTGTTCCAGACTTGAGCATCGAGTACATGTAGCTTTTGATCTGCAAAACATTTTAGAATGTCCAAATCTGTTACAATTAAAGCATCGTAAAGGGTTTGGGATATAAGGTCTTACAGGACAGTTCAGGTAACCTGCTTTTATTGATTTGGGAAGATTGGGACAGTCAAAAGTTAGTATCAAATTTTTTGTGGGGAAAATTTCTTCACTTCGATGGATGATGATTCGACGGACATTGCAGACTTTTTGGTCTTTTAATTCTTCCAGGATCTCAGTTTCAGATACTGATAAAAGGTCTATCTCTGAAATTACACCACGGCATTCATTGAGTGATTTATGACTCGAGGCTATGCTTGGAATTTCTCCAAAAACTTTTAAAGATAAAAGAGACTTTGATTGTAGAGCAGATGAACTCTCGATTAGTAAATCTCCTGATTTTAGCTTTTTAACATTACTAGGTTCTCCTGCAACTGCCTTAATCTGTTTGAGAATTTTGAAAGGTGGCATTTGCTTAAGCATGCCCTCGTTGTTCTGTATTAATATGAATTTTGGGTAACGATTTCCAAATCTGTCAAACTTATTATCAATTTGTGACGAGTTAAGGCCCTCGCCGTGGCCAGAATTTTTTTGGACCCATGAGAAAGAGAAATGTTCATCCCAGTGGGCCCCCGCCCATCACAGAGCTCAACAAGGGAAGGCAGTTACAGGCTCTGGCAAAAACCAGCCTCGGCACTTACCTTAGGGGTATCACCAGGATATAGTACTGCATGTTGGGTTGAGGATCTAGCGAACATGTCCGCACAACCCAGAACGCAGGACTAGTCCTACAGCACCATGCAAGGAGTAAAATAAAATCCTAACATAGCACCAGCCGATTGACTGACAGCGGGCTCACTCCAGCCACCCGTCTACAGAGAAGCCTGGGCCAAAGGGAACGCTAAGGGACCCCAGGACACCAATTTCCCCCTTACGGGACGCCATACACGGCCAACATATGGGGTGGAAGACCAAAGGGGAAAAAATGGACGTAAAACCCATCGAAAAACAAGATGCAACATAAGCAAGAAGTCTTGATCTCGACGACGACAAAGAATAGGAAAAGAAAGAAAGAAAAGTAGAGGACAGGAGGAAAAAAGGATAAAGATCGCTAGGGTACCTTAGGATAGCGACACCCATATTTACCTAAAGGTAAACCCCTGAGGGATGGAAAGGAAAAGAAAAAGAAGAGGACAGATCGCTAGGGTACCTTGGGATTGCGACACCCATATTTATCTTAAGAAGGTAAACCCCTGAGGGCTTCAGAGAAAAGAATTCCTTCCACGTAAACTTTGAAAAAACTATAATATAATAAAAATTCAAACATCATAATTGTTAATATCACTAATAAGTGTAGAATTACTAACAAGAGATAAGAGTAGAAATTTACAAAATATTTCGATACAATTCTTGAACTTCAAAGCTATACATTAAGATAGCGACATCAATTTCTCAATTAGCTTTTGCGTTTTATTTATGTTAAATCCAGTAAAACTATAATTAAATATAACTAATATTTTGTAATGAGATAGTCTGTTTGTCGCTCTATGATCGCTTTTGCACATGGCCTACAGTTTAAAATTGATTTTCAACCATTAAATATTCCCATCAACACGAACCATAAAGAGTTGAACTAATAGTCAGTATGCTCACTAATCAGCTGACAACTCTGTCTCAAGAACAGACAAAGATATTTTAATTTAAAGTCTTTGGCATAAAATTAAACTCAATGTGTGAAATTCCACACATAAAAGCAAAAATTATTTTTCAATGATTTTTCTTTGAATTAATTAAGAATTGTATTGATACACGCAACATTTTGTTGCTTACAATGAAACAATAAACAATATTACCAATCCAATGAATGAGAAATTTAATCTTTTTATTACTTTTGATGACTTTTATAAAGTAAACAAGGAAAATCTTACTGTTTTCACGTAGCAATAGAATAAATTGACAATAAGTACTCAAATTAATGTATGATGTGGTTGAGACACCAGTCAGGTAAGAGTAGGAATAACAGTCCTTATAAAAGCAGGTCCGCAGTGCACATCCATCAGCTATAATTTGTAAAGTAGAAAAGAGAAATGGACATGAAGGAGCTTGTTCAGTGCTGTTTGCTTTAAGACTGTAAAGAAGCTTATCAGCGGCTACATCAAGTCACTAAATATGTCAATAATTTGGGAATGGTGCAGTGAATGAATGTATGGAAAGACACTGGTTTTACAAATTCAGGTCAGGGAAAATAATCTCAATCTAAAATTTAAAACACCCTTGTCCTCTGAACTAATCAAATGAAGTTTCTTAAATTATAATATAACTAGTTTTTTGACTTCTGAATCACTACAGACATTCATGTTCAGTACTGGATTCAAGCCTACAATACATTTAAGCAGAAGACGAGAGCAGTATAACTATTCAATTGGCTCACTTTTGTTATATAAGTGAAGGATTTATTGAATAAAATGAATCCTAGTGTTGGTCTCAGCATGATCGTTTTCTTTTATGTATTTACAAATTCATTCATATTGTGCGAAAATACCTTTTTTCAAAAACATTGAATCATATTTTCAAATTCTCAAATGCATTGTCTGGAACAACAATTCAAAATATTTCATGTACTAAAAAAATTAATAAACACAAATATTACTAAATATTTAAATTCAACTATTTAACAGATAATTATTTATATATAGAATATTAGAAAATTTTAGAACATTTAATATGTGTTTATTTTATTGTTTGTATATGTAAATTTCACTACATTTCAATTGATAAATATTTATTACAAATTTTTAAAGTTTTTACTTTTATGAATCCTGCTAAGTAAATATGCAATTTGTTAACAAAACAGAAATAACACAAGAAAATGAATTTTTGAAAATCAAGAGCAGAAAATGTGATCATCCAGAAGCAAAAAATATAACTTCATAGTATTCTCACAGCAAAATTATAATTAAATTCAGATAATTTTTTATCCTACAAAAGAAATAATCTGAATTTAGTCATGAATTTTATAACATCAACATTTTTATGAAACACTTTTGATGCAAGAGAAAAAAGTAGAAAATTTTCAATTTACATTAACCTCTACATTTTAATTTTATAGTATTCTCACAACAAAATTATAATATACTACTTTATTTACTTTAAAAAATTAAAATTTTAACTTTATAATTAAATTTATTTGCTTAGTTAAACCTTAGACATCTGGTAATCCATGGGAATAAATAAAAGTTCAGACAAAATATAATTTTAGAAACAACAGAACATTAAAAAAATAATTATGAGAAATTAGAAAATGAACAAAAAGATAAAAATAATTCCTTGTTACATGAAAAAAATTTAATCATAACAGTTTTTAATCTACCTATATACACTATACTGAATAGAAAGAGTGAAGCATCAAAGTAGTACTATAAAACTAAACATGCTTGTTTAACAAAAAATGAACTTTGTTAAACAAACATAAGAAAGCAGCTGAAAGCAAAATATTTTTTATATAAGGGGTGATAAAGTGAAAAGGTACGAAACAATGTAAAATAGTAACAGTTATATATTGTTGAGACTTGGTGTAAAAAAGAGAAGGCCTTTATGTAAACCCTCAAAAAACCATTATGGTAGCCTTCACAAAGAAAAAGAATCTTAATCTGAGAAAGATAACTTTTTTGGTCAAGAGTTAACTTGCTTCAAAGAAGTTAAATTCTTAGGAGTATGTTTAGACATGAACTTATGTTGGAACAAGCACTTCAACTTTTGTATTGGAAGAGCAAAAAAAGCTTTCTGGTCATGTAGAAATGCATTTGGAAGAACTTGGGGCTTAAATCCCAAAGTTATTCTTTGGATTTACACTATGATCATTTGTCCCATTATTACCTATGGCTCAGTGGTCTGGTGGCCTAGAATCTAAAATGAAACTGCTAAGGCAGAATTAACAAAATTACAAAGGATGCTTTGTGTAGCTATCTTTGGGTGTGTTTGAACAATTCCCACATCTACACTCCAGCTTCTGCTTGGTATGCATCCCCTTTATATGCTTATTGAAGCAGAAGCAATACTTAGCATGAAGAGGTTTAAAAATACAGGTCAGTGGAAGGACTACTCTAGGTTTTCATCCTGGGCAAACCTCAATGCTGACATAACTAGTCATCCTTTTATAAATATGCCTACTGATTACACGATTGTTAAGTTTGATTTTGATAAGCCTTATACAATCAAATTTCCCTTGAGAGAAGACTGGAATAATGTTGCCATTAGTGAAAGCTGTATTTACTGGTATACTGATGGCTCAGAAATGAATTTCTACACTGGGGTTGGTATTTGTTGTTCTGCTGATGGCACAAAGCTATCATTTCCCTGTGGTAAATATACAACTGTATTCCAAGCAAAAGTCTTTGCCATTTTCATGTGCAGTAGAATATGCTTGGACAGAAACAATTATTCTTTTACAATAATCTCTTCTGACAGTCAAGCTGCATTACTAGCTCTACAGAAGTCTACTGTAACTTTTGTTCTTGTCTGGGAATGTTATCTCACTCTGTGTAAATTAGCTAATAATAACCACATCACTTTAATATGGGTGCCTGGGCACTCTGGTGTTCCTGGCAATGAATTAGCTGATGAGCTGGCAATGACTGGATCAACAACCGACTTTTTTGGTCCTGACCAGTGCTATGTATTTCTAAAGAATTGATCAGAAAGAATGTCTTTCATCTCTTCAGAAAACAACATATTATGAATTGGTACAATGCCAATGATCAAAGACAAGCAAGGCTATTAAATAGCATGTGCCCTAGTAAAAGGCAAAAAGAATTATTAAAGCTCAATAGAAGCAGTCTAAAGAAAGCAGTGGGACTACTTACAGGACACTGCTACCTTAAAAGACATCTCACCATAATGGGAGTTTCAGATGATCTCACTTGTAGAGGTTGTCATTATATGGAAGAAACTTCAATACACATCTTATGTGAATGTGAAACCTTTTCAGCACATAGATTTGAATACCTGGGTAAGCACTTGATTGAACCTTGGATGTTGCAGGAAATTCTTGTAAAATGTCTATTGAATTTTGCTTCAGCCACTGGTCTCTTCAAATAGGGCTTTCTAAGGGGTATAGTACATTAGACCTATGGTCGTGGTGCTAGGTTTTTTTAGAACCACCTTACCTTAAATCTAAATCTAACAGTTATATATTTGTGTATTCTGCCATGAGAGAACTTAGCGAGACATTTTGGGATGTGATTGATGTCTCTGACTGGGATCGGAGCATGCTTGGGCGTGCGCAGGAGAGAGCAAAGGCACTTATCAAAAGCGGCGTTCAAATGATGCAGCAGTCTGTACGAGTAGGGATGAGACCTTGTTACTTTTCCTGTACTTAGTACTTACAGAGTACAGTTATTTTTAGAGTAACAAGTATTTTACCGATTACATTTTGTTCTTGTTACAATTTCTTTTGTAATGCATCTATCAAATTAAAATATTATGACAAAATTTTTAGAATTTTATAAATAAATTTAATATAAATCAAATTAATAATAAGTAAATTAATTAAAACTAAAAAAGTAGATCAATAATATTTTTAATACTCCATAAAATTAATTAGTATAATTAATGTTAATTTAAATTATTATTATTTATAAATAAGCATTCACTTAAATATTAATAAAAAGATCTATAAAATGTTGCATAAATAATTCTTATTATTTATGCAACATTTCAATAATTGCAAGTTTTTGTTTTTCCTGTAATGCTTTAATTTTTAGTATGAGGCAAAGAAATACAAGTTATTTATCTACAAACCGTTTTTTTTTTTTTTTTTAATTGCAAATTTCTAAATTTTTTAAACGTATTTCATTTAATATAAAAATGGTGGCATTTTGTTCCTTACATTTGTTTTCAGAATTTATATCTGTTTTAAGTAAATTTTCCAATTACTCAATAGTAATTTTCAAAGACTTTCAATGTTTATTAAAATATAAAATTAGATGAGATAATATAATTTCAATTTTTCTACCTAATCAGCTTAATTTTTTATTAGAATTTAGTAAGACTTTCCAATTATATAAATGAGTTTTTATAATTAACTAGTAAGTATTCTGCAAAGAATTGTAAAGTAGGAGGTTTAATCAATTACAAATAGGTTTTATTATAAGTCTGCTTACAAAAATATCACAATTAACTAAAAAAAATCAACTTAAATCAAATTTCCTTTATTTCTCTATAATTAAACATTAACGAGACAAACATAGTAAAAATTTTTTATATGTACTAGAGAGTTATTTTTATTATAAAAGACATTTATTTGTTTATATTTTAATGCAGTAGATAATTCAATTTTTATTTTAGAAAAAACTGGTTTAACAGATATCTTGTTTCAGTTTCCTGAAATTTAATCAATTTATAGTTAAATAAAGTGGCTTTGCATTTAAAACTGTATCAATAATGTTTAAGTAAACATAATCATTTTATATTGAATATAATTGCATAAAATTTCATTAACGATCAAAAAATATAAAACTGTTTTACCTACAATCTAAATGTTATGTTTTCAGGTAAAATAATGTTTAATACAAAAGGGAGGAACAGAAATACATTTATTTTATTTACATCAATCCATAATTTAAAAAATAAATATGACGGTCACACATGATGGTATAAATAAAGATAAGGTAAAAATTAACTTAATTAAAGCTTTTTTTCATTTTGAAACTTTAAACTAAAATGAATAAACTACCTTTATTAGGTTTAAATAAACATTCTCATTATCTAAATAAAAATAAATCATATGGTAAAAAACATAAAACATTTAAACATGGTTGAATAAAAAATAAACATATTTATAAGGAATTATAATAAAAAATATGCATAGTAAAAATAATAATGGAAGTATGTAAACAGATTTAATTTAAGTATCTTTTTAATTTAAGAAATCTGATTTAATTTAAGGTTCAAATAAATATGTTATATATGTTCATAAAATTAAATTTTGAGAAGAAATAATAACAAAAATAAAAGTTAATTAAAATTGCTAAATACATAACAAGAGTATAATGCTTTACTTATATTTAAAAAAATGTGATATATTTTATAAAGAACGATAATCACTAAATAGATGTATCAAGATTATTGGTTTTCTCAACTCATTTATTTTATTAAAAGAAACGAAACAAATGTACATTCGCATTTTATTTCACAATATAAATTCATGATGTCTCCCTCTCCAAATCAAAGAGATCTTTCAATTCCCAAATATCCCTTTTCTATTTTCCATTTAAACCAACTGTGATTTCCCTTCTCCAACCAGCCTCCCTACCATAAGAAGCTACAACAATCACATAATTCATCCGTCTGTATTGATATATCAATAACATTGTTACTTGTACTCGCTCTGTCATTGGCTGTTCTGTACTTATTACATCCAGTCACGTACATCGTAATTACACTAATTACTTTGAAACAGTCACATACGCAAGTACTGGTTGATTACTTTGTAACAAGGTGTACTCACATACTCGCTCTGTCTTTATAACTGGTCAAGTACATTGTACCTGCAACTGTCAGAGGATACTGGAACTCGCACTAACTTTGTTACTAGAAGTACTGAATACTTTGAAAAAAAGTACTGATTACAGGTTGTTATATTCAAATACTGATTACAAAATACTGGTTACAAGTATTTCTTTGCATCCCTACACACGAGGACAGGATGTTGTTCGTGCTGCAAAATTTGACAATGGAGGAGCAGCGAGGTGTTATCTGATTTCTGACAGTAGAAGGTGAGAAACCAGTGGAAGCTCAAGTCATAACCCCACCCCCCAAAAAAAAGTTCAAAGTTGTACTCTCAGTAGGAAAGGTGTTGTCCCCCGTCTTTTTCGACGTTAAGGGTTGATACTTGTAGAATTCCTCAAGCACAGAAAAATCACACAAACAAAAGGCTGGGGCTGCTTACGATGGGTGTGGTTCTGCTCCATGATAACGCTCGTCCACACTTCTCCAGAGTCACACACATGGAACTGGCCAATTCAAGTTGGATATGTAGGGCCATCCAACCTACAGCCAGGACAAATTTCCATGTGTATGGTCCACTGAAGAAACACCTGAAAGGGAAACACTTCAACTGGGATGACATGTTCAAGGATGACGTGAAGGAATGGTTCTCGTCATGGCCACAGGAACTCTGGGAATAAGGAATCCTGCGGCTTGTTTAAATATGGGGTCGTTGTGCTCAAAGCTATGGTGTATATTTTGAATAAAGTCTACATTTGTACCTACTGTGTCATTACGAACTTTTTCATTTGCTCGCCCCTTACATATTCCTGTGGTTCTCTTCCAATGACAAATTATTGGCATTTTCTGTATTGAAAAAAATACAACATGTTTAAACTATATGTAAATTTGAAGCCATTTTCAACTAACAAAGGCCCTGAACAGTAAAATCCACTAATACCAATTTCTTTAACTTTATTTTTGTCTTTAATTAAAATTTAAGAAATTACAAAATGCTATAGTTATTGGTATAATTATATCACAGTCGAAATGCAGAAAATTACGATTAATAGTAATTATAGGTCATGCAAAAAGAAATGAGTAACAACAGAATAAAAAGATTACAAAGCCATTTATAAATACTACAAAAATATAGACAAAATTTTATTTAAGTTGATTGGAAGACAAATGTCAAACTAATTTCAAATTTGTATTTAACTTTATTATACATTTCTGCATGAAACCTGTTGTAGTGGAAGTTTACCCATTTCAAGATTTCCTCTCATAGAATACAGTATAAATACAACCTATTATTTATGAAAATTAATTTCAGAAAGTAACACTTTGCCATGGACTTAGGGTATTATACTAACAGATCAGTGGTATCAAAATATTCATATTATTTTATGCTCTTTATTCATATATTTCCTAAAATCAAAATAGAATTAACTTTCAAAGAAAATTTTCTTATTTATGTATTTTTCGTTTATATTACAAGTATAAAATATAATAAAATTTACAATTTTTTTTTTTACTTTTTACTATGGTGTAATTTTTTTAAAAAATTCAAACAGCAAATCTTTACTCATTTGTATCCTGTCAGGCATTATATAGAGAACTAAATAATTTAAATCTATGATTTTGATGCACAAAATAATTACCATCATAAGTGGCATAACATTTTTGGTTGTTTAATGTAACACAACAGACAAAAATAAATTACAATTTTAATATCTCTTAAAATATAAGTATTTTAAAAAGAGATAGAATCCAATTTGGGTGTAAATACATATTAAAGATAAAGAAACATACGTATTATGATGAACTGATGACTCATCTCGGGGCACATTTTTTCCTGTTTGTTCGATGATGTTTTTTTCCAAGAAGTCGGAGAAATCACTTCCTAGTCATAAAATGATAAATATACACACTTAAGAATTTGGGTAGAAATTACACTAAAAAAATAACTGAAAACAAATTATTGATAAATACCAGGTAATAAATTTATGAATTATGAATATGCCTATAAAAATTAACAGAATTTCTTTAAAATTCCATTAAAATTGTTTTCTAATTTTTAAAAATTTAGATGTTTAAGAATATTTAAAATATTTTCAGAATTTAATTAATAAAACAAAATGAAGTTTAAATTTTTACTGTACTTTCATTTCCTAAAGATATATGTACATTTAGATAATTAAATTACATAAAAAATAAAAAAATAAATAAAAAAAAATTTCAAATGTTTCACAGTTCAAACACTCCATTAAATAAACTTATGAATAAACAATTTAGATTTAAAAAAATTATTTTACAATTTCAAATTACTAAATAAAGGATTTAAATTATCTTGCAATATCTCTCCATCAGTTTCTTAGTTTATTTGAATATCACTTAATAATCGTTTTTTGTACATGAAGACTTATTAGAACAGAATCTACAGTTTAAAGTGGAGTCTAAATTACTACAAACATTTAAACTTGAGATGGGATAAGGACACAAACTGCTGAACTGAAAACCAGGCTGTCACTGATTTGGCTACCATCTCAACTAATCCTCCAACAGTTTATTCTTATTGTTATTAGGTCCTTTTCTACTTTCTCCACTAATACATTTGAAGGTCTTTAACTCTGCTATTTCTGCTTCAAACATAAAAAGGTAACTCTTTTAATGGGATAAGTTATCATATCTGAATATGAAACCCAACCACCTAATGCAAGAAGCTTTTGCCATCTTTACAATGTTGATTCACTACACTATTCAAATATTTCAAGTTTATAGACGATTCTCTAAATGTTTACATAATTGGAAACAAGCTTTTAACAAATTAAAACATTTACAAAAACAATATATTCTCTAAACTTATACGCAGTTTAAAATTTAAGTTAGAAACTATGTGTACACAACCTTACATACCACAATTTTGTCCAGTAGAAATGATTGTTCGGATTATTTATAGGTGAAAATGATCATTTATAATTAGGACATTGCATTTATAGTAGGGTATCAAGGCTTACATCATATGCTTACAATTTATGTAATAGATCTCAGATTCACAACTAGATATTACTGAGTAAATGAATAATGCTCTTCTATTTGTTGTATGCATGCTTGTCAGGATATCTGCTTGGCATATCAGCAGGATTGTGGTTTGGTTTGTTTGTCGCTCAACGGTCATTTTTTGCACACGAGGTCTAATTAGACCAGGACCTACGGTTTAAAGTGGATTCCAAACCACTACAAACATCCATGCCCAAGGTGGGATTCGAAACTACGAACTGTTGAACCAAAGGCAAGAGCGTTAATCATTCAGCTGCCAGCTCAGCAGCAGGTTTGTGAAATAATAAGTTCCACCCAATAAAATTGGATGTTTTGGGGCAAACTTAAAAATTGTAATTTACTACCAACACATATCAAGGTCAATGTGGACTGGTTGGTTAGGGAATTGTTCTCATAATTAAAAGGTAGTGAGTTCAAATCCCAACTCAAGACCTGTTGTATTCATTAATGGCAGTTAAAACTAGGAATGATTGCAATGTCTTTCAGTGACATGCTAAATATTGGGGGTTTTCTGCTTGCTTCAAAATTATGAAGACTACATCAGGAAGGTGGCTGCATCGGCCATTTTTCCTTTAGCAACTCAGTACAAAATAGCATTCATATGATAGTTGTCAGGTCTAAGAGAGTTAACGTTCTTCAGAGATGGGCAAACAGTCAAATTTCTAAAATTCCTAGACTCTCTTGTGGAACACAGGGGCAGTCAGGGGAGTTAAGAATACCTATAAGATGAGAATGATCTTAAAGATAGTCATGTCCATTTATGATTTTAAAATTTGCATAAAAGATTTGTCATGGGAGTTTCACAGGAATAGAATTGTCAATGAGACTGAACCACATTTTTCCTCTAGCTTCAAAATTATAGCTATATTTGACATAGGTACTTGTGGCTTTGGCAATTTAGGATGAAATCCGATTGTAAGGAAAGGCTAAAGAGGGCTATGGAGACAAACATCCCTGTTTTGGCAGTTTATACACCATCATTTGAATCCTCATGAAAATAAAATAATTATCACTTCTTAAAATCTCAGTTCATGTGATTGTTTTTGTATCAAAAATATTTTTCAGCAATAAGCTTTCCCATGCAGTTTTATGGAATCAATGAAAATTTGAAATCCTTCTATAGAAGAGATCTAATATTTATATTTAGAGATTCTGACCTTAATTTTAGCATATTATATCTTTGTATGATTTTAAAACCAATTTGAAATGGGAAATGTCTCAAAAATTAAACAGATAATTTACGATGAGTATACAATATCACAAGAGCAAATATCATATCTTAATATTCTCCTTGATGTCGCCTACAAAATGAGAACATGCATCCATTAAACCGCTGATGACAGCCGTCTTGGCCATCATCGGTCAACTGCTATTTGGCCTCACTAGATCTGTCAATAAAGTGTTGTCATTGATGATGAGCAAGCAATACAATCTTCCACTGATCCAACACAGAATGACTAGCAATGTTGTACTGGCATCATGTGGACCATGTTATTAATGGTACACGCACATATACAGTTATTCATTGGCCCTTTGCCGCTTGGATGACGGTGGCCACTTGTACCAACATAAGGCAAATTATACTTTATTTACTTCTACAAATAAAAATGGAATCTTAATTCATTTTTATCTGATAATAATTTATACATTAATATACAATAATTACATCATATTCTTGATTAAATAATGCTTCCATCCTGATAAGAATAGCAATAATAAATACACTAATTTTATATTTCTTTTGGCTCACTGAAGCAACACTGAAAATTTCACCTTTTCACACTAATGTGGCTGACATAAGCACTTTACAATTTTTTATGCCATACTATCTATCACGCAATATGAAGAATAAATGGTGAAAAATTATTTTTTTATTGAAAAATAATTTTTAGGGTTAAAAAGTATAAAGTTATTTTTTACATTTATTAACATCAAAGTAAAAAACTATTTTCATAAAAAAATAGTTTTTGGCAATAAAATTTAAAAAATAGCAGTACAAAAACAAACTGTCACAGTTTTACTGGTCAATAATGTCAGTGCCACCAATTGGCAAAATCTATTGGCCCCTACTTATCATTCAACTCAGACCTGGTTTATTTTGGCCAGCATTAACGTATGGCCATAATGGCTACAGCCAGGCCTTGAAACAGCCATGAGCAGTTTATTCTGGCCAATAGAAAACTTGATTGGCTAGCAACACAGCTAAGCTTTTTACTTACAGTTTGCGTTTGTGGGTTGTGCAATGCAATAATATAACTTGAAATGAATGCTTCCTTATTAGTATAGTTTAGCTCTCCAAGTATTCTGTATATTATATATATATATATATATAAATATATATATATATATATATATATATATATATATATATATATATATATATATAAAATACTACTATGATGATTCTTTGATTTATAATTGACTTACATTCCCAAGAAGAGTTCCTTCACTCATTTTTTAACTATTACAAAATCTTCAAGGCAAATGCTTTTAGTTATCTTTTTTTCTACAAAGGTAAATTTAACCACATAAATTGCATTTTAAAAATAAATATATATATATATAAAGAAACATATTGTTTTACAATACATATGAATTACAGATAAGTAATATATATATGTATATATATATTCATTCTAAACTTAATAGTCAAATAAATTCCTAATAATTTCCTATTACTGAATATCTGAAGAAATGTACAGTTAATATTTTATAACAATGAACTGTAATTTAAAATTTATCAATTCATTCTTATAAAAATTCATTAATTGCAATAAAGTAAAATTCTAATTCTCAGAAGTAATATAAAATTTTTAATTATCATTTTGAGTATCTTGTAAGTTGTACCTTTTTATTGTATATAGGACCCCTTTTTTAACAAATGTAAGAGTTATACCACTGCTGTTATGGAATTCCAGAATATACATTATCAAATATGGTAAAGGAATGTCCAACTGAGCAATGATGTCATCTTGCACCACTATTCTTAACAAATGAGGGACCAGTATTCTATACCCTTCTGAGGGTGTTAAGTTCTTTCAAAGCTTTTCAGGTTGAGCTCTCATATCAAACAGACGTACAACAGATGTGTGACAACCAAACATAACCAAGAAATGTTTATATACTAATAAAAGTTATTATTGAAAATCTGCCTATTCAATAAAACTTAAGTTCACTAAGACAAGGAGAGGTAACCACATAATACATTACATATATATTTCCTATTTAAAATACGATTTTATATTAACAAATTACCCGAGTGAGACAATCCCTGGTGTGTATCAATTTCTTCATCCGATTCAGATGCTTCACCGGATATCACAATTCCATGAGGTATCCTTGGCAAATTCTGTGGACAATATATAACTATTATTAAAATCTGTATAAAATACATTATTAAAATCTAAAAACCGATTAAGTTTTGCAAGAATCTTCACGGAAATAGATCGATATCGAGCTTTTATCGATATTACACTTTGCGGTGGATTCAAACAGATTTTAAATGCTTTTTTCTGCAGAATTTATTATATTTTTAATTATAATGAATGTATTTATTTTATTGGACACCAAATTATCAGTATAAATTTTCCACTGTTCGTTTTAAAAATTGCTGCAGATAATGCGGCGCTTTTTTTGCTTTTGCTCGAATAAAGGGGCTATCGGATAATACGCCGCTGCGGATTATATACAGGAAAATACGGTACATTGTTTTGAAAATCACTTTGCAAGAAAATAATATTTATAGGAATTTTAACCTCATTATCATATTATATAAAAAGGAAAACATTGATTTTAAGAATAAAAAAATATTTTCAGAAAGAAAATAGAGTGATTAAGCAATAAAATTTGAAACAATGTTGAATAGAATAAAGTACTTTATAAATATTGGATAAATATGTATATATATAATAGAAATTACAAAATGATTAATTGTGAAGTATTTATTTCATACAATTAAAAAGTATAATGTAAATATCTCAGAAAAATAATAAAAATATTACATATAATTTTAAATACATTATTTATTAATAAAACTGAATATTGAGTATAAATATTAAGTAAAAAAAAAAGTTTCATTATTTTTAATCTAAGACTTAATACTAGAATATGTAACGCAAAAGATTTGGTGATATTTTGAGACATTTAGAAGAGCGATAAAAATTTAGGCTTCATCCCACTATTCGGTATAGTTAATAAATGCACCAAATAAATATATTACTGTGCCAAAATGGATTTGTTTACAGTTTTAGTTATCCTTGAGCTTATGCTGTGTTTTATTATTATTATTAGTTTTTTAGTTTATTTTTAAATAATTATGTTTAATTTGGGTGATAATTTTTTAAAGTTACTTAAGCTGTAATTTATAGCATTGGAAGTTGTTTTGGAAATTGAATTTATGTTTTTGAAAGTTATTTTAATTTTGGAGTATAAGAGAAGTTAAATGATACAAATCCTTTTACTTTGTGTTATTCTATTTTTTGTTCTAATACCCGGCTACACTAAGGATGTACCTATTCAGTGTTACAAAGGGCAAATGCGATGGAATATTATACATACACAATGGTGTAGACGAGCTCCAGACTGTACCTTAAGGTTTACAGTTTTGGAATATTCACCCATCACCAAGTGCCTTGTAATTTTTAACCATGGTCAGGTGACGAGGTCACGCCTGATCTGACACCTTCCTCACCATATCCACAGCAAACCAGCGGCAGAATTTTGAATGTCACATATTAACGCAGATACGTTTAGAACCCACGGAATCCTAGCAACCCAGTGAGGGAGAGTACATATAGTCAGCCTCCCAATCACTGTTTGAAGCAAATGAAGCATCATTTTGCTGATCTTAATGAGAAGCGGCGTGAAGCTACTGAGCCACTGGAGCTCTTTCATCTTAAACAGTGGGGCATCCCGTGGGCATGCCATCTTCACCCCGAAAGTGAAGGGATAAGAAACAAACATAGACAGAGAAAGGAGCATCTATGGTCAAATCAGGATTCAAACTTGGGACCCATTGCTTCAAGGTTATGGATGCTAACCACTCCACCATCAGTTGGCTTGTGTTATCCAATTTAATTTGCTATTTTATATAATAAAACACTTACAATTTATTAAGTATAGTGTAGAAATATTTAAGATGATTTTTGTTGAATTGTATTACTCAATTAATTAAAACTAGAATAATGTATTATTTTAAGATGGACCCCAGTGCCTGATTAAATAGAAGCCCGAGTTTTCATGAAAATGTATGTTATTCACATTATTGATTTAGATATATAGTGCAGTTGCTAATATTTATATGAATTTCTTATATACTATGCATTTTTAAAAATTCTTTTAATTAATTAAAAGAAAATTAAAAAATTTATTATGATTATATTTTACTGTCCGAATATGAATAATAGTATTTACATATAAAGATTTATATTCATTTTTTAATACATAAATTTTGTAAAATATGTGTAGTTAAGTTTGCAGTCTTTAGTTTTGTAGTTCTTTACTAAATAAATCTAATAAAATATGCGATGTTTAAAATAAATAATAATGTGAAATCGCGATATTTAAAAGTGAGGTTGAGCGCAGCTGGGATTTAAAAAACTACAACTCTACCGCAAATTGTTGTTGGTTTGGAGAGATTCAATTGGTCATTGTTTTTAAAGATTTTGTATTCAGAAATCTTGTAATTTTGCCATTAGCAATACTCTTGGAAATTGCGCCAATGTGTTATGTGTATTAGAATTTTACCTAATCCAATCATAATGTTACAAAAAAGTATGAACACAATTTTAAGAAATCATAAAAATGAAGAAATTAAATATATCCTCTCTACCATTAACTATTAATCAATAATAACATTATCTACAGAAAAAGATTCAAAGTGGAATTATCATGTAAATGAAGTGTAAGTAATCAATTCTTATTTTCCAACAAAATATTAAACTATAACTGGGAATTAAATTGTAATAAATCCTACCAATAGGCCTGGTTACTAAATGTGCTTTTATGTGTAAGTTTTAATAGCACCTTATGTATAACTGATCAGCACATACATCTCCAGATGCCATCATTAAAACCCATCACTTATGTTTTAATATATATATATACGTTTTGAGATTTAGATAATATCGCATTCAGGATCTGTATTTAGTAATAGGGAGCAGATAAAATTTGTTTCTCCGATGTCAAGAAACACAACAACCATATAACATACAACCCAATATAAATCAACTCTTTTAATCCAATAGTTAGTTTTAAAATGGTATTCCTTTAAACAGTTACATGTCAAGAGATGGTCAAAATACATTATCTTCCCAGATAAACAAAGGAGACTTTCCTAAACTAATATGATTTATATGAGAATATAAATAGTCGTGAGAGGTTATTATCCTTAAATTCACTAAAAAGGAATAAAAAATGAAGATGCAGTTTTGTAAGCAATGGAATGTCCAATAATTACACTCGTTCTTCCAATACTACAAATATGAGTGTCTGACATAGTTCTTAAAATACATTTTGCAATAGTTTTATATGCAGAGAAATATGATGCAGGGAGTGTTGGTTTTCAAAGATAACCAGTTTTTATAGTAAGAATACCAGCTTTTTCATTGCCATAGATGCCACAATGTTATTAGTTGGAAAATAAGGATCCAACCAGAAAGAATAGCTTCACTGAATAAGTATTGAGTAACCTGAACATGAAGAGATGATGTAAAGCTAAAACTATTATACACATATAGCACATCCACATGACCATTATATTACCAAAATTTACACAATGGTAATTTTGTATAAAATGTGGAATCATCACTAACAGGAACAGTTATAAATTAGTTCTAATCATAAAAATTAAAATACTTCATATAAAATAATAAAACCATTAGACTATCGATTTTTTTTTTTTTTTTTTTTTTTTTTAGAGAAAAAGCCTAAAAATAATTTGCCATGTTGTTGTTGATGTTGTCTTGTGCCAGCTAGACTGGTATTATAGGGTGAGCTGCTCGACTTTTCCAACTGAACCATATTTTGGTTCAGTTTTAAAAGTGATAATCTGCCATGTCATTCATATATTCAGATTAATCGGACAGACACTATATTATGCTAACCTTTGAGATTTAGATATTTTATTTCCCAGTTTCAAATTATTGCAGTGATTGTTGTGAAGGAAAAGATCATAATTGCTATTCTAAGATATTCAGCAATCATAATCAGAGGTGGTAAAATAGATTCAACAGTTTATAATTAAAAGTTTTGAATTATTGACCATCCTAGAATGAAAAAATGGGATAGGTATCAAAAACGGTCAAAATATTAAATACAATCTACGTCCTAGAAAATCAGATAACATTGAAGAATATGTAATAGTCATCTAACTTAAATATAGCATCATATAAGGTTCAAAAATGAAGAATATCTGTAAGCTTTAACACAAAAAAATTTTTTTACAGCTAAGTTCACATTATTCGCAAAGTTACTGGTTTGGTTGGTTGGGTTTTATGGCACTAAGTCCAAAGATGGACATGCTGCACCTGCAAAGTTACTGGAATTTATATTTAATTTGTATATCCCCTGATAATATACCATATAGTGAGTGACATGTTGGACAAAAAAAAAAATAAAAATACATACACTACACCTTAGGACTAACTATCATAGTTTGTGAAAGAATACCATATAATCTTTTCGGCACATTTTCACACACAACCAAAAAATATTGTTAAGCTAGTAGAATTAACTATATTATCATATTTTCCTGTATATAATTTACAACAGCATATTGACTGCAAGATCTTTTTTCATACAAAAGGAAAAAAGCATTGCATTGTCCAGAGCAGTGTATAATCTGGAGTCATTTTTTGGCAACCAGCTGAAAATATATACTGCTCATAATGTGGTGTCACATAAAATAAAAAATATACAGTATGGTCAAAAATATAATGAATTGTACAGAAAAAATATTTATCATGAAAAAGATCTAACTATATCCTATTTAGATACACCTCATTGCAATTGCAATAAACTGAGATGAAAGCACCAGATCAAAAGTGTTGACTTGAAGATTCTAGCAAAATTTATCAATTTTTAGTTTTTAATAACTTTTAAAAGGAGATTAGAAATATTTTAAAAATACATTAGTTTCATTAGTAATTAAATGAATGAAATGGGTTATTTTTTAAATGTGCATTCATTACATTTTTTCATTTGTACTGCACATGCTTTGTTTTTCACCTCAGATTAACATATTTGTCACCAATTCTCTTACTTGCCTTCCCTATAGCTTTTAGCTTAAAATTTGCTACATAACTTAAATGCTCTTGGAGTACTTACAAACTATTCCGTTGCCCTTTTATATCATAAAAATATGTTATCAAATTTTAATAATTTTTTTTTTCCAAATGTGAAGGAAAAGATAAGCAGTTTACAGATATCTTCATTTTAACAACTAGATAAAAACTTCATTTGTATTTTATATGATGTTAAGTCACATTATTTAACAATATATATTTTACACAGATATTGATGGGATAATATTTTTGCTTCCACATGATGATATATAAACTTGAATATTTTCCGAATGAAATAGCTCAGGTGAAGGCAAAATATGAAACGACAATATAGAATAACAACAGTAATATCTTTTCGACGAAACAAATTTATTCTTGAACATATTCGGACAAATTTACTTTATTCAAAATTTACTTACACTTTTTTCAAAAATTTATTGTTAGCTTTTGTGATGGAAAATGATTTAAAAAAAAAAAAAAAAAAAAAAAAAACAGATTATTAGCAGTGTCATTTAATATATACAACAAAATTCAAAATATTTTTTAAAACATAATCTGCGCATTATACACAGGAAAATGAAGCAAATATGTATTAACTTTTAAAAGACAAAGCACAAATAAATTAATGCTGATAAATAATAAAAATATAAAATTCAACCATAAAAAAGAATAACAAGCTAAAATTCAAAAGAACAACCAAAAACAAAAATGAGCAAATGTAAACATAAATTTTGAACAATAAACTGAAATTCCTAATAATCAATAAGATATTTAAGAAGAAACCATTAAGATAAAAAGATTATTAAAAAATGAATTAAAAATTAATAGAAATGCCACAAAAAAAAAACTAAAATAACGCTAAATTCAATTTTAAAAAATGTGTTTTACTTAAGAACTCAAAAAAACATTTTACTTGGATAATTTAAAACAAAAAGTATAAAATTTCTCCAATTTTACTTAAGTAAAATTTTCTAAAATAATTTGCTAATTACTTGAAAAAAACTAAACGCTGAAAAAAATATTAATTTCATCAATTTCTAGAACAATGTATACATGGCATAATTATTCATAAAATATAATTATGTATGGAAATAAAAATAAGGTAAAAGAATTAATAAATAAAATAAGAAGGTACGTTCAATATCTTCTCTTTACTGAAATAGAATACAAAAAATATGTTTGATTAATATGTAAAAATATTCTTCAATTGTTTTTGCAAATTTGAAAGAAAAAAAAACTGAACTGTTGATTAAAATAAAATGCTTGACCACCAGAATCGCCAAAATAAACAATAGTAGAAAATCTCTAGACAGTAAATTTCTTTTATCACGTCTGAATTTCAAGGAAAAATAAACAAGTTCAGAAAAACTTTAACATATCTAAGCCAAAAAGTTTATATAACATCCATATTTATCAATTGTTGCATTATTTTATATTTCATACCTCAATTACAATGCCAAAAGAAATCTCAATAGTGAACATAGTGCTTACAGCTAATGTCATGGTTACTGCATGTATACAAGTAAAGAGATAACAAACTTATAAAATACAGAAATTAAAGCCTTAAATAGGAAGTTAATGATTAGTTTAGCTGTAACTATAGGCCTGTGTAGATATACAAAACTTGGGACTTTTCTGCTACTTAGATTTGACTCATCAAATTTTTTTGCAAGAATAACTATGTTAACAGTCTTTTCCTTTAAAATATCCAAAAAGAGAATTTAACTTTTTTCTAATTATGGATAAAAAATAAGTGAGTGCTGTGGTTTAGTTTTTTGCTTCAAATTTTGAGGATTTATTAATATCCGATTCCAATCCAGCAAATTCCCATTTTGTGGTTTTCTATTGTATTTTAGAGGCGATAAACATCCATATGAAAATGAAACAAAAAGTAAGCTATAAGTATTAAAATTAATTATATTATATAGTAAACAAATATAATATATAAACTTTTATACAGTGCACCACATGAATTAAAAGAAAAAGTACTCAGGAACGCTTTCAAATGAAATGAAATAAATTCAAATTGCAGATAACTATTCAAAACTTGAAGCGATAAGTTAGATGTTAGCAGATGCAAAACACAAGAAAATTGTCTATTCAAATTACAATCATACCTGATAATCTTTAATGCTGGAGGAAGGAAGAATAATTTTCACTTCATCCGTTTCTAATAAGTCAATTTCGTCTTCTAATTTCTTATTAAATTCAGTCATCTCCAGTTAGATTTTAAAAGGATATTATAACAAGATTTCCGCTGCCCACAAAATTGATTTTAAAGGAATATCAACATACACACATCCATACTGCTGATAACATTCATTTGCCATCTCTTAAACTAAAATTAGAAGCTTGTACCACTAACTTATTGTTTTGTTATTATTTTTTATGGAAGAAATAGAATAAAGCTGGGATCCCTAGTACCAGAGGCTCAGTGGTATTACAGTGGTCATTTACCGGTTTCATTGGTCACTCAAAAATTTACAATAATACCGAATTTGATTTCAATACACCGAATTTTTTGACCGGTCACTCTTTTTCCTACCGTTAATTCTGAACCACACCGTCGTCAGCCGCTCATTGAGTGGTCGCTTGACGACGACTGCAGCATTTAACATTGAGATTGAAGGAAAGTAAAATCATGCGCAGACTTATTAATAGGTCTGCGCATGCGTGGTGGCCATATTAAAAAATTATAGTATTAATTACCTTTTCTGAATGTTTAATATTTTGAATAATAGCATTATTTTTAACAGAAAAAATTAAAAAGCGCTATCAATTAATTTGAATAAATATAAAGTTTATATCTTTAGGATGTCTATTTATTTAATTCTATTACATTATTTTTACGAAATTAATTTTTATTTTGTGTTTGTAAAATTAAGTCAAAATTAGCATTGCAATTAGTAATCTATTTTAAATAATATGAATTAATTTTAATATTAAACTTCACTTTAGTTCATTGTTTTTGTGTGTGATGTTGAATCCATAATATTAATAATCTACGATTATTATGATAATTAAAAACCAGTAGCCAACCTAAAGATCAATGTTGATAATTTCTTTTGTATATCTTTGATGTATGCTATTTTTTAATTAGATTTCATTTTTGTTATTAGCATTAATACGTGAAACTTGGCAATAGGTTAGCATTTTCAAATAAATTTAGTGATCTAAAGCTTTATTCCAAAAGAAATTTCTTAAAATCTATTCGAATGTAAAAATCTATCTTAGTGATAAACATCAGTATTGATTATATATTATTATATTGTAAGTATTATCTATAAATTAGTAAATAACAAATATTTCGAATCTTTTTCCACTATATAATAAGACAATATTATCAGCATAGCAAATATTAGAACTATACACTGTTGAGAATTTGTTTCAGAAATAAATATTTATCACTTATTCTAAATATCATCATAGATTTTCTTTTGCAATAAAATAGATTAAGAAAATCCTAATACTAATTTATCTTTATAATGTCACATAAGGATTCATGTACATCGTAATTAAATGTGAATGAAGCAACAAATGTTTGAAACTATATTATACATTACAGTATTAGAAGAGTCAATTTTTATATTCTTGAAAAATTTATAATAATATTCTTGATTTAAAATTTTATGAAATATCATCAAGTACTGAAGATGACTCCAGTTAAAAATTAATAGTAAATAAAATCTATTGTGTAAGTTTATTGAAAATAATCACTATATACTCTGATAAACTCAATAAATTATAACAAAGAAAATGAAAATAAAACTTAGTATTTTTGTAAGGTATAAATAGGATAAAATTTATCTTCTAGAACAGAATTATTCTACCAGTGACATATGTTTGCATGTTATTTTCATAATAACAATAGTTTTTTAATAGTAACATATTTACTGAATTTAGGATTGAAAACAGAAATTAATGGGCAATATACAAACTAAATACTGCATTTATTTACACTTAAAATGTCATTTTATTTAATTAATTATATACATGATTTCATTCACATTTAGATCAAAACAGTTTTTGATTCACATTTCGGACATTTAGGAGCAACATCAATCCTCTTAGGTAAAATACATAAATATTGTATGAACTGCTTGATTTTGTCTTTAATTCCAAAAACTAGATATAAAGTTAGAAGCGACAAATTCTTGAGTAAAGGCTGCATTTTTAAAGTCAGGAAATCGCCCTAAAAATTATCAGAAAAATTTTAATATAATTAAGAGAGAAATATTTTAGGAGAAAAAAAAAACACTGCTGAATATAGTACGATTTATCACATGAACTCCATTTATATTAACTCCATCACATTTTCCCCAGGCATCAATGGTTCCACTTACAACGTATCGTCACACAGCGTGATAACCATCTGTCCAGATAGCTGGGTTACCAGGCTATGACTCCAATCGCTTAGATTTGGCCAAGAAGGTGATAAAATGTGTCCTTTCGCAGAGTAAACACGAATACCATAATATCCCATATTATGAATAAATTCTAACTAACCAAAGTAATTAAAATGCCCTTTTCCTAACTTTTCTTTCGGTAAATTCACAAACCAGTGATTTCAAGTATAATTTGTCACTAATTTGGTGTTCTATAGCTATCATTGCCAATCCATTGAAAAGATTTTGAGCCTGCATCGTTCTGAGATAATATTTTATTGAATTTTGTTTTGAAACGCTTCTTTCCCCTGAAGCCAGAGTGACTGGCAATGAAAGTAGGATTCATAATGCTATGCTGAGGTTTGGTGCGAATTTAAGCGTAGTGATAAACTTGAGAACTTCAACAAGGGTTTTCTTTTTTGTTAATAATGACGAAACAATGCTTATTTCATCGGCTAGTTCCAGGGCATTAAGATCGCTTGAATTTCCATTAGTTAAAACTACTTCCAAGCCTTTGCATTGAGCCAGTAGCTCATTTCTGGGCATGTCTTTTAGACTAAAAATATTATACAAAAAGCTGAAATAATTACTGTGAGTATTTAGCAAATTATATCTACTTTCCAAGGCATTTATTACTTGATCTATAGTGTAAAAAAAATCTATTTTATATTTTTGTTTGAGGTCTTGAACTGGTTCATCCAGGCCCTCATACAAAAACGTTCTTGTTTTGCTTCTGACACGATGACGTGGTGTGGTGGTTTCGAAATTAGCTTCCACGTCAATCTCTGAAGCAAGCTCGGTTGCTTCTAAAATGATGCTTTCAAAAGTTTCTTCTGATCTCAAGTTTTCAAAGAAGAGTTTGCAGTTGCTGAGCATATCAATAGCTTGTGACATATCAAAATTTACACTTTGCAAAAGTTTGCTGATGGGGTTAATATGACTCAAAATTTTGTACCGGATCACAACAGAGCATATAAATTTGAACTGCTTCAAATTATTTAATAATCCGCTAGCCTCGTCTCTGATCAATTTCGATTATTTTTACCGATTATTATTATTTCGATCAATTTTATCGATTTCTGAATCTTCATATATGCTGTACAAAGCATCGTGAATTGGACCAATTTCAAACCACAGAGCTTTTAATGAGTTGACTCGACTTTCCCAATCGTATATCACTCAATGGTTTTAGTGTGTAAGTATCAATATATTTTAGTAATATTGCCCAACGAAAAGAAAAGGAAGGAAATACTGTATATAACTTTTGAACAATATTGAAGAAGTTGGCTGCTTTAAACGAGGATTTGCCATCTCGCTTACAACTAAATTTAGCGAATGGCTGCTGCATAAATCATAAAATGATCTGGGGTTTATATTTTTGATTCTTGTTTGTATTCCCGATTTTTCTCCTCTCCTATTGGAACTGTTGTCATACCCTTGATCGCGCATCTTTTCTGCTTTAGCATATTTTTTTCTAGCTCTTCTAGTACAAACTCCGACAATTCCCTAGCTGTTGATCTCTCAATAGGTAGAAAACCCAAAAAATGTTCGTTGATATTAACTTGAATTTCAGACTCTAATTCCTGTATGGAGACAAATCTTATCACAAATGTCATCTATTCTACTTTACTTGCATCGAGAGTACAGTCAAGAATTACGGAATAATACTTAGCTTTTTGAACTTGCTCAATGATGTGGTGCTTTATGTTGTCATGCAATAATTCAATTATTTCATTTTGTATAGTTTTTCCTTAGATATGTAACTTTGATTTCTTCTTTATTGGGGATTCTGCGAACGTGTTCTTTCATTTTTAGATCAAACTCAACCAATAACTGAATTAATTTCAAAGAGTTTCCATTATTGTGTTCATACAGTTTATCGCTTGTTCCTCGAAATGCTAAAGAGCTCTCGCCTAGCACTTTAACGATTGATATAATGCGTAAAAAAACTTCAGACCAGTGATTTATCTCTGAGGCAATGAGTCTTTGAGAAACTGCATCGATTGTTTCACCTATTTTAAATCTTTTCTTTAATTTAAGCCATGATTTCAAACAATCTATATGAGTTTTAACATTTTCATGATGTGCTAAAGAGTCCCCTAAATGCTTCCAGTCTTTAAATCTCCGATTGCCAAGAGCACTCAAGCTGGATGATGCCGTAAAAAGTCAACATGGAAAACAGTACAAAGCATTTTGAAATACGGAATATACCAAAAATTCTTTTGAAACCTTTTCTTTATTTCTAAGCTTTTTCTTGTAATGTTTTGGTGAGAATCTTCTATGCTGATCATCAAAAGGAAAATCAAAATTATACAAAGGTATAGCTCGACCAAGTTTAAGCAAAAAAACTCAATCTGCTGCACGCATGATTTTGGGCCATAATCCTGGGTCAGAAAAGATACCTTGGACGGTAGCCTTTTCTAAATGTGTCTCTGAGATCTGCACAACTTGCGAATTTTGATTTTTTGAACCACATCACTACTTGCTAAACTCGTTTGAGATGACTAACCCAACTCAGTAATGCTGACGGTTGCATCATAAAGGGGATTCATATCCGGAAAGTCATTATCTAGGTGCTGGGCGTTGTTCAAATGTTGTTCGGTTGTGGGAGCGTTGAAACTGCCTTCTTTCAAAAAGTTCTGCAGCGCATCTGACAGTTTTTGAAGCTGTGTTTGCTTGTTCAATCTCGGCTTTTTAAATTCGATCCCAGAGGGTTTTCTTGTAGCATCGGACATTTTGGTTTCTGGAACAAATTAATTAAAATAAAAAATTAATACTGATATAAAAATAATTGGTATTTTTTCTCTTGTTTGGTAGTTTTATGTAAAATATACTTTTGTTAGAAATTACGCCTGCGGCACGTTTTTAATTTTTTAAAAATTTTTGATCAAGATAAAATATTTAATAAACTCGTGCCAAAAAGATACGCAATTTTATACTCGCTACTTCTAAGCACTGACTGCGCTGTGCTTTGAAAACCGCTTGCATAAAACAGCTTGCTGTTTGACATTTTTATAAACTACTATTTCGTTAGTCCTCAAAAGAATGGTCACACCATAGAAACCAAGTCACACTATGCAACGACAGAGTTACAATTTATGTGGCCCTACACTATATAATTTTAGGTGTCCGTACTCTCTACATTTTATTTTTATATTTGTAATATATAGTTACCCATTTTTTAAATACGAAATACAAACTAAAACAAACAAAATGAAAAATACTCTGCCAATTTATGGGCACTTAAGCTCATACGATTAACAACATATCCCCCCTTAATTGTAGGTACCTCCACTGGCCAAAAAAAAAAAAAAAAAAAAAAAAAAAATTGATACTACACAAGACATTTTTTTATGTAAATTCTAATTTTTTTGAAATACCCGCTGTGCGCCACTGGATTAAAAAATAAAAATGCATTTTAACTCCAGACTCAATTACCTTTTATTTGATACCACACAAGCCATGTTTTGATCTAAACTTTGATTTCTGAAAACTACCCCCACTCTTTTTTTGTCTTATGTCTGATGGATTTTATTCGTTTTTAAGAATGAAAACAAAAATTTAAACATTTAACTTCACAGAAGCCAAACGCGCTGGACAATTTGCACAAGCACTTTTTAAAAGCTTTTTTGCACTAACAATTCAAACAATCTATTTCATTTTGCAGCAGCCGAAGTTTAGTGGCTAATAATGCATTGTTTCAAGTTTACTTCCTTTTTATATGCAGTTAGGGATGTTAAATCTTATTTCGCTTGGTTTCAAAACCAGAAATAAAAATCAAAACTATCAGTCAAATTTTGCAACGCGTTTTTGAGAAAAATCCCGTGAACCGATTTCAATGATATTTGGTATACTTACAATACAAGGGTCCGATGACAATGCAATATTATGAAAAATAATTTATTGATATGATACCAGAATGATAAAAGATTCTTTACTTTTTAGTGCATTTTATAAAGCATGTAACTTATTTTTTTATCAGTTTATTTTCATTTTCTATGATTTTGGCACCCTCAGATCATTACGCTTCGGGCGGCTGAGGATCGCCCTACTCTGGGTCCGGCCCTGAATATCGCAAGGCAACACAAAGCTAAACTTGGTCATAAATTTCCCAGGGATTTTTCTTTAATACAATTCTTAGAATACAATATTTTATGGCCGTGCAGGTTGTAAAAGGGTGGGATGATTAGATAAGACATTTTTATTTATTGAAGTACAAAAATGATTGAAAAGTAACCAATATCTCCCCCCTCCCCCCAAAAAAAATAATAAATAAATAAAAAAAAACTTTTTCTCCCCAACTAATCAGTTTCCTTTTTTGCAAACTGTCAGAAAGCTAAAACCTAAGCTAATAATTAAAACATAATTTAATAAAGAAAAAGCTAAGCTTCATCTTGTCCTCTACAAGTAAACTTTTTTTTCCTCAAAATTTCTCTGCAAAAAATTATTGGACTCATTTTATATATGGTAATATTAAATTTACCTATCTAAGAAAGAATCTAAAAGCCAATTTTGCAGGTAAAACACTATGATCTCAAAAAAGTTTATTTTTTATTTAAAGGGCAACAAAAAATAAGCAATAAATGGTAAAAAAAGTATATGAAACATTTTAACATAAATTTCATTTTTTCGAATAACAGAAAAAAGATCATATTCTAGAGGAATCTTCATGTGCGATGAAATTTATTGGATTAGATGTTCATTAACTAATCTCCATTATAAGGAAAATAATGAAATTTGTCACCTTAAAGGGAAACTATAACCTAATAATTTAAACACAACACATTATAATTACACACACACAATAAAGAGGGACACTCTTAACAATAAATAACTAATGTAAAGAAAATTTAGTATCCAAAAAACAAATTTGGCAAAGAATATAGGATTTTTTCTTTTTAAAAAGGTATTTTGACTATTTTACTACTCGTACAATAATTTTGAAAATATTGTTTTATGAGCATCAAATCACTTCATTTTAATAAAACTATACTGTACATAATGTATTTATAAATTCATTAAGAAAGGCAAATTATTTAATTCATTTTTTTTCCTTAAAAAAAATCCTTTTTTACATTGACTATATTTATTACTACCTGATTTTCATGTGATATTCATTATCAAAACAACACCATAAACTTTCCACTTGCTTTTCATATTACATAAAAAAAAGATGGTACTTTTCCATTTTACCCCCAACATATGGTCCTAAAGAAATAGTATGTTTCTTACGGAGAAGTGAAAATAAAATAATGTAGATGCAATGATTTTATTGGCTCAAAATTTTATTTTAAATCTAATCTATACCAATGGAATTTTTATGCACAAATTGACTAAAAAGTAATAAACAATGGTAAACAAGCTAAATGCTGAACAAAGTTAGTTGGTGCAGAAGATTGCTAGGTGATAATTTTGTCGGTTAAAAGGAGCATTACAGTCATAAATTACATAGGGGAAAAAATAAAATTTAATTTTGTTTTATTGGAAAAAGGTACTATTGCATTATACTTACACATTCAATCACCGATACAATAGCTAAACTGTTTCCACTAGAGATAAATATTATTTAAATAAATTTTGACAATAAATGATAAGTACTTAGTTAAAATAATTTAAATATAAAATATCTGTATTATTTTTTAGTAATTTCTAAAACATAAACCTTTTTAAGCAATACACGATGCATACAAATGGGGTATTTACGACAGTAATTTATGATTTTTTTTCTTTCCCATTAAGGCGATTATCGTGTTGTTATGGCTTATCCACCAATTGTCTGAAAGGTCCATCAGACTATTGACCCTGAGGAAACAAAGGACCAAAAAAGGAGATGAGTATATGTCCTCTCTTGAGAGTCCTAAACAGTCCAAGAAATTTTCTGGAGAGACCTGCTCAGTTTTACATTTAGAGCAAACTTTAAAGTTTTTCTTGCCTTTGAGATACAATACACCCCTTACGTGGCTGGTAAATGACCCTTTATCATACTGAGGAATAACAGAAAAGTACTAAAAAGACATATTCTCCATAATATTTTTGTCACATTAATTCCTACAAGATTCTATTTAAATGATGACTCACTGGAAGAGCTCTTTTTGTTAACAACTTACATGTTCCCTCATCACATACTTTCATTTACATATTGGTTAAATTTGTGTACCATTTACACATATTCAGTTGAGAAGTAGTGCATGAAATAGAATCATTTTCTATCATTGGTAAATTAAAAATTTGTCAATTAGAAGTCAGAACAAAAGTGAAAGCAATTTGCTAGGGAATATTTATTTTTAAATCATCAATTTTCAATTTATTACAAAGACTGATAAAATCAAGTACTACCTTATTTTTTTCAAATAATTTGTTTTTAAGAAATATAGTACACTAAAATTAAAGCGAAATCATTTTTTTTAAATAAAGCAATTTAGAATACATAAGAAACATAAAGCTTCCACATAAAGATTGATCGCAAAAAATAATAAATCTTTTACAACAGAAAATTGAAAAATAGAAATGAAGAAAAAAATCACTATTTGTTTCAGTGAAACAATATTATTTTTGATCAAATAACAATTTTTCAGTTCATTTTCATAGTTTCATTAAATATATATTTCCCAACAATCTTAGGAACAGATCTCGATATACACCGATATAAAAATATCCCCTAGGGTTGAAAATTTTCATTGATGTATTTTTTACAATTTTAATGTTCATATTCTATGCTTTTATGAATGTTTAATTAGAAAATAAAGTTTCACTTTTTTTAAACGACAAAAGTTTGTTTTGGATCTTTATGCTTGTAGGCTTATAACTCGCACCGAGTATGATTGAGATTTTTCACATAAACAAGTTTCACTTTGTTTAAAAACTATGTACAGATACCAAATTTTACTTCACTTCGTTTCATATATATGCGAAAAAATAATCTCTAAAACGAAATGATTGGCTGAGTTTATTCCTTCAAAATACCCAATATTCCCGAGTAAATTCCCGAGAATTTTACATCTGTAGCATTTATCTGGTTTAATAGGAACAAAGAAATAAGTTCCTTAAGTAGCTCAAAATAATTTATTACAGATTAGGGTACAATTTAAGCACAACACAGATACATATACTACAAATAAAACAAAATTACATCTAAACATATAAAGTTAAAGGGATAGGGTAAACATGAGAGTCATATGGATATACGTCTCACTCCTACGGTTGCTGGAGAGGGACTTACTTCCTTGTTGGTGGTGTCACTGGTGGTGTTGCAGACAAGGGGCGATATAGACTCCCCCTCTGGCTCTGCCGACGTCCCGGCAAGGAAACAGGATTAAGGATAGGAAGCATCTGAGGATGTCGACGTGGTCTTCCTCTACTTTTCAAAGAGTATACTAGCCCTTTATCTCTAGATGATTGTTGATAGGACGTTTTTCCTGCTGTCCCTGATCAAGTACTCGGTACTTACCATACTAGTATGTTGAAATACTAGTATGGTAAGTACCGAGTACTTGATCAGGGACAGCAGGAAAAACGTTGAAACGTCTCAAATCTTTGTGAATAAATAGGCGTTCTGAGTAATCCAAAAGGTTTCTGATTGTTAGATTTGTACCAGTTACATTCAGCAAAATCTTTCACGTATTCGGCGATAAACTTTCTCATGCCAGGAAAGAAATACCTAGAAGCAATTTTATGATACGTATTCTCAGCTCCACAATGTCCTGCAGTGGGTGAATCATGATATTGCTGTAAGAAACGTTCTTGCTCGTGACAAGGGACAACTAGACTTCTGACTCTTCTGACTCTGTTTCAGGCGAATATCGATAAAGTATTCCCTGATTCATCAGATAACCTCTACTAGTCCAATTTATATAATTTTCATCTTTCCTTCCACTTTCAAAGCAGTCTGTGATCTTTCTTACATCCTCGTCCTTCAATTGTTCTTCGCGAATGTCTTTAGATTTCCGGGATAGTAAATCTATGGAAACAGTGTTCAAGTTATAAACTAATTTGTCTTCTGTATCAAATGATCTGGACAGAAGATCTGCAATTACATTAAATCTTCCAGGAGTGTAAAGAATTTTCGGGTGATATGACTGGATTTGAAGGGCCCATCGAGCTAAGAGTCCGGATGGCGATTTAATACTCATAAGCCATTTCAAGGGTTGGTGATCTGATGCAATAATGATTTCTTGATTTTCCACATAGCCACGGAACTTCTCAAGTGCCCATACCACCGATAGTGCTTCTCTTTCGGTAGTTGACTAATGTCTTTCTGCCGAACTGAGCAGTCGACTGGCATACTCAATCATACGTTCTTCCGGTCTTTCTCCTTGGATAAGGACTGCTCCTAGAGCGTAATTACTCGCATCAGTTCTTATGAGGAATGGCTTAGATCCATCTGGCTGAGACAACACAGGTGGTGAGATCAGCCGCCTTTTAAACTATTCAAATGCTTTCTGCTCTGTATCACCCCATGTCCATTGTTTATTCTTTTTAGTTAAGTCACTAGGGGACCTAGCAACTTCAGAAAAAATGGGGAACATATCTCCGGAACCAGGAACAAGTCTGTAGAAAGGACTGAACTTCTTTAGCACATTTTGGAGTTGGAATATTTTGAATAGCAGATACTTTGTCAGAATCCACTTCTACACCCTTCTCAGTTATCCAATGACCTAAATACTTCACTCTGTCACAAGAAAAATTGCATTTGCTTCTATTAGCATTCAGTTTAAAAATATAAAGTTTTTCAAACACTTTTCGTAAATCTGATAAATGTTGATCAAAAGTTTCTGATAAGATAATGATATCGTCATGGTATGACAATGCAAAAACATCCTTGAGACCAGATCTAAATTTATCAATGAGACGTTGAAAAGTTGCGGCTGCGTTGCGCAACTCAAAAGGCATATGTAAAAATTTAAAAATTCCAAATGGACAGATGAAGGCAGTCTTCTCTTCGTCTGATTCATGAACTTTAACCTGATGATAATCAGAGTTTAAGTCTATCGTAGACATGTATTTCGTCGACTTGGCTTCAGTCAATAAATCATCCATTCTAAGTAGTGGGTAATTATCCGGAATACTCGTTGAGTTTAACTTGTGGTAATCAATACACAATCTGTTGGTACCGTTTAGTTTATGTATTAATACCACAGGACTTGCATAAACAGATTCACATTCATCAATTATTTCTTCTGTTAATAAGGAATCTAACTCTTTCTTCAACAACTCTTTCTTTGCAGGCGTCATTCTATATGGAGGTTCAGCAACAGGTAGGCTATTTCCAGTCTGGATTCTATGTTCAATAAAAGGAGTAGGTTCTCCCCCTGGCTTGAAGTTATTTTCAAATTCGTCCAGCAATGAATTTAATTTGTGTCGTTGTTCTCTTGTCAAGTGTTTTCCTTCATCATTCCTTAATTTCACAGAATTAGAGGTTTCTGAAATATCAGCAGATATATCAGGAGAAATTCATTTCTACGATATTATTGCAGTACTTACTGTTTCGGATGGTTCACGATAAAATGGGTAATGTCTGTGTGGATATTCACTAAAATGCCAAGTGCCATTCTGGATGTTAAGCACTATACTAGCAGCCTGGAGAAAGTTAGTACCAAGCAATGTTCTATTGCCTTTAGCGTTTGGTAACGCAATAAATTTCATGCGAACTTTCTTTCCCTCTACATTAAGATTTAAGTCTGTTATCAAAGCAGGGACATTTCTTTCTTTTCCATCGGCAAGTACCATTGTAATATTCTTCTTTTGAAATTTGAAACCTTTCTCTTTTAATAAAGTATAAAATCTCTCTCCCGCAATGGAATTTGATGCCCCTGTGTCGGCACAAAAAGCTGCTTTTTCACCACAAACAGTTAAAAAATTTGAGCTGGACAATGAATCTGAAGCTTGTGCGGTATACAAATTTACACCATTAACAATTGTTTTAGCCTCTTCTTTTAGTTTGTTGCATTTTGGACACTTAGACTGAATAAAACCAGGATTACCACATCCATAGGAATGAACAGAAAATCTTCTTTCTGACTTGTCTTTAGTAAATTTTGGACTTTCATAGTTGGAATATTTGATTTTTTCATTTTTCCTAGAGTTAAAAGGCTTATAGTTTCTCTCTGAAGCAGATTTAATATAGTCTTTGGAATTTGGCTTGTTAGCAAAGATAGGGGAGTTTTTTCTTCATTCCCAGTTATTCATTTTCATAGCTGTCAAGCTTTTCTGCAAGTTCTACAAGATCATTCATCTCTGACCATTATCAACAAAATGTTCTCGAACCTCTGGAAGTGTTCTTTTCTTTAACTAGTCAGCTATGATTAAGTCTTGCAATTTCTCAAAAGTGATGATTTTCATCTCTTTTACCCATCCTTCGAAATACGATTTAATTTCAAAATAGAAGTCTTTCCGTGTTACTTCTGCACTTTTTCTATGTTGCAAGAACATCTGCCGAAACCTATCTGATGTAAGTCAATAACGCTTCAAGAGTATCTCTTTAGCCTTTGAATAGTCTTTAACATCTTCATTTTCTCTTGCAATTAATTGATTTATTTCGGCTGGTAATGGAGCCTATCAAGTACGGCATCCAATTCATTTCAGGTATCTTCACTAATTTTAATTGATGTTCAAATACTGTCAGATAGATTCCTATTTCATCTTTATTGGGATTAAATTTTCGGAGAATTAGATTCAAATCCCAATTTGTTTTCTCTGTTTCACTTGCTGGAACTGTGGCAGTGGAGGAAAGTACCTTCTGAGCTTCCACTTGAAGTTTTAAGTGTTGCAATTCATACACTCTCTCTTTTTCAATGCGTATAGTTGTTCCTATTCCTTTTCTTTTGCTAGTTTTTCTTCCTTAGCAGCTTCTTGCCGGGCAATTCTTTCGAATTCAGCTTGTTTCTCTTTTTCAAGCCGTTCCTCTATTATATTAGTTAGCATATTTTTTACTAATTCTTCATCATAATCTTTTGATTTGGTTATAATATCTTTCAGATGAATTACTTTCAGATCATCTGCTATCCCTAACCCCATTTCTATAGCGAGGTTTCTCAAATCATCTTCTTTCCCTTTCCCAAGGAATGACATTTTTGCAAGTGTTTTATTTTTAATAGTATTGAAGTTATTTTCAACTGATTTTAAAATGCTGATTTTTTAATATGTTGTTCTTTATTTTAGATAAAACGAAATTTAAACACCATAAGTCTTAAGTACAATATATTATGTTAAAATATAAACCTTTTAACTTTAAATATAAGTGAAGTGTAACCTTTTATTATTTATTCAAACATAAATTGCAAATAAAATGAACTCTTTAATTATTGTAAATAAACTTGAAATATTCATATGATACTCATCATCATAAAATAATTAAATCAATTTTATTTTATTATTCTTACAAAATTTATAAGAATTCACTCTATTTATATACTTCAAATCAAACAAAGCCAAAACAAAGCATTTCAAAATTCTACTATGAAACTTTTATTTTCGTTTCATTTATAACTCTTTACTTTCGCTTTACAATTAGCAATAATCACTAAATGTACCTTTGTTTATAAATTATATTTTACCAATACTTTGATTCCGCATTCAATAACTCAAAATATATTAATTAAGATAATTTAATCATATGCATTCACAAAGAATATTTTATATATAAGTAACAAAAATGTTTTATCGACTTTTTATTTCTTTAACTTTAAATTTCTTCAATTTTCTAAAATATCAATTCTGATTCCTTTTACCATATTAATAATTATTTTGTTATCTTAATGTATAACTTTAAATGTACATAAAAAAACAATATATTTTCATTCTTTATTCAATGAAACCACTTACTAAAAGAATAAAACTCAAAGATTATAAACAGAAAGTGAATGACGAAAAAAATAAAATAAAAATAAGCATTAATATATACTGAACTCGTTTCATTCATAGATATTGAAAGGCGTTTATGAAAGCAATAACAACGGTCGTTTGCGGCGCCCTGTTTCGTATTTTAAATCAAAACAAAAGAATCATCACATGAAAATGCACAGTCATTAGACAATTAAATTCAGTTAGATACTCAATTTTAAAACACTATTTCACTGTAAGGAAGATATTTTCAAATATTCAGAATTAAGAAATATAATATTCAGAAGTAACATTTACTTTACTTATTGTTCATAATGTTCTTTACATATAATTCACGCACATATATTATAATACTTCAAATATAATAATAAAATTAATGTTTCTTTTAATTCAATACTCTAATACAAAATTAATTACATCCTTAATTGTAATTCTTCACAATTAATTAGGAGATATTAGAAATATAATACAGTAACTGAAACTTATCTGGAATTCTCAAATCGGAAACGGGATACTCCAATTGAAGGAGACAACTCCAATTGAGCTACCATCTCGGATAAGATTATATTTGTCATGAATCCATAAACCACAACACATCAGGAGGTAATCTGTAAAATTTTTGAGTTCCCTTCCAACAACAAAATTTAATTCTGTGTAGAAATTTTTAACAGCGAAAAGAAACTCGAACTCGGGCCCCACGTTGGGCGCCAATATTTTATTTTGTAGCACTTATCTGGTTTAATAGGAACAAAGAAATAAGTTCCTTAAGTAGCTCAAAATAGGAATTACAAATTAGGGTACAAAATTTTTAGTATTACAAAATAGGAATTACAAAATAATTTACAATTACAAAATAGGAACATTTACAATTACAAAATAGGAACATTTACAATTACAAAATAGGGTACAAAATTTTTAGAATTACAAAATAGGAATTACAAAATAATTTATTACACATTAGGGTACAATTTGAGCACAACAAAGATATATATACTACAAATAAAAAAAATTACATCTAAACATATAAAGTTAAAGTGATAGGGTAAACATGAGTCATATGGATATACGTCTCATTCCTACGGTTGCTGGAGAGGGACTCGCTTCCTTGTTGATGATGTCATATGTGGTGCTATAGACAGGGGCCCTATACTATTTAATTATTTTGCACAGTTACAATGATTTGTAAGAAGTTAGCTTCCTATTTTAAGAATATTCAACATTTCAATCATTATATGCAAAAAAGACTTATCATTAATAAATATGAATTTTAAAATTAATGAATGAATTTTACTTATGGAAACTTGTTTCATTTTATTTGATTATTCGTACATTAATATGGCACACATTTTCATTGTTTAAAGGTACAAAATTAATGAATAAATCGCTTTCTTTAGTTTGATTTAATAAACTTGTAATAGAGAAAAGTTTGATTTACATGGTGAATGTCTGTTTTTATATGCCGAAGAGGTGTTTCTAAATGCAATAACTCGTTTAATTTTATACTTACACCTGGAGGAACGAGATTGATTTCGTAAGAGAGACTTGAACGTCGTAACTGGTTCCTTTCTGCAACAAAAGACAGATCTAGGTCTATGCACGGGCTTCTGTACTCTGAACTAGAACGTCGGGTTCATCTCCTATATTTTGGACTAGAACATCTGGAATGGCTACTATATTTTGATCTAAAGCATCTAGATTCTTTCGATGTTTGTTAAGTTCTAATGGGACACGAATTTTTATAGTGTCCAGGTTGCTGACAACCATAACAGAGAATTAGTTTCTTCATAGATGTTACTGCAATTGCCTGAGTTAGTTTTATTCTCGTAACGGAAGATGAACCTATTCTGCATTCAAAATTTCTGTTATACCCATGCAAGTAAAGTTTTCATCTGGCCAGCCAAGAATGGTTTGCACTATTCTGTCAAAAGGCACATACGAAGATATATCTAAAGTCTAAAACTAGTATATTTTTCGTTAAATGTTCCATTTACAGAGTTCAATCTGTTTTATTAATTTTATTAAAAACATGAGGTATTTTTTTATTTATATAATATTTTATTATCACATAGTTCGGAAAACTTGACTTGTGATTTACTCTAGTATCTGAATGGAAGTATTTCAACAAAGCTCCTGAGAAATTATTGGATCTTATATTCCATCTATTATACATTAGAGTGATCTTCAATATTTAAATATATCAAAGATAAAGCAATGTTCTAATTTTTATTGAATTCTTTCAGACATTTAAGATGTACGGTGGCATTCAAATCTTCGAATGAACCAGTTCCAGTTTTTAATATCAGTGGAGTGTGAGCTTTATCTGTTTCTATTACAACTTCAGACACATTCCTTTTCACCAGAATGAACTTAATGTCTTAAGTTTCATGTCTTGTAGATTTGGTTACTTAACTTAGTAATTGCGTAATTATCCATGTTAAAAAGATTAACTATATAGCAATCTACTTCTTTTTCTGAGAAAAAAAAGAGAATTTTAAATTAACTTTTAGTAGTTTCAACTGTTTTTTTAATATTTTACTTATTATATAATTGAAAATTTTCAAATATGAAACTCTATAAAAAAAGGTTATATCATTACAGTGCATGTTTTAAATAATCTAATACATTTTCATTCATTCATGGCGCGCCAGCCCAGGATGGGTCAAGGCATTATGAACAAGTTTCTTCCAGCCACCTATACTGGCAGCCAAACTTCTCCAATTTTCTGTTCCAAGGATCCTACAGTCTTCGACTGCATCATCCTATCTCAGCTTTGGTCTTCCTCTTCTTACGCTGATGAGTTTTGCAAAAAAAAATTGTAGTGTTTTATTGTCCTTCATTTTAATAGCATGTCCAACCCAATTGAGACGTCTTACTTTAATGTGATGTACAACGTTTGGCTCCTTGTACATTCGATAGATTTCAGTATTGTATTTCTTGCGCCAGACACAGTTTTCCTTCATACCTTCAAAGATACTTCTTAAAATCCTGCGTTCCAATAGGCCCAATAGCCTCTCCTCTCTTACAGTCAAAGTCCAAGTTTCCGGAGCATAGGTTAAAACGGGACGTATAAGCGTTCTATAGATCTGTAACTTAGTTTTTCGCGATAAAAATTTAGTTTTTATTAAATGTCTTAGTCCAGAAAAGACTTTGTTAGCTGCAGTTAAACGTCTTCTTACCTTCGGGAGAATGTCGTTATTTTTGTCAACCATTGAGCCAAGATAGATAAATTCATCAATTGTTTCAAATTTATAATCACCAATGAGTAGATGAGTTTGAGTAAATTAGGTTCTAGTTACAAGGAAATATTCAGTTTTAACTTGATTAACAACAAGCCCTGCCGATCTGGCCTCCCTCTCAATAGCCTCAAAGGCTTCTATTAAGTATTTTTGTTTTTTACTTCTGGCTACCAGTGCAATGTCGTCTGCAATAGCCAACACTTGAACAGATTTTCTAATACATTTTAAGATAGGTAAAATTTCGTCTAATAAATTCTAATACATGGATTAGCTCATGATAAATTTTAAGATATTAGATATGAAACCTGGGGACCATAACCTTTTTTGGTCCTTATAACTGGGTTTAAGTATTTATGGGCAGATGTTCTGTTACCAATACCCCCAATTAGGTAATTGCCAGAATTATAACTATAAACAAATCTATAATTATAAAGTGTTTACTGAATCAAAAGAAGCATTAGCTATTGGTTTAAGTATCTATTAAAGTATTTCGCTTTATTGATAGAACTTAATAGATTAGAAACTAATAATATATCAATAATTAGACTTAAATAAAAATAGAAAATTTATTGATATCAAACATAATGAAATAAATACATAATGTAAATGAAGTTTAAAATTTGATAACAAATAAAATAAAAATTATTTAGTTAATAATTCATTGTCATTACTAACAAAAATAAACTATATAACCAAGGCATAACATTTGAACCCAAACTATCGAACACCAGAGCTTTATAAACACATCGTCCACCTCTTGATTCTCCAAACTGCTGAACATCTGGGATACGCTACCTTTGGCGAACTGGCACAAATTTATAATTAATGACAGTTAAATGCAGTGAAATAATAATTGGATTTGAATAAAGCAATGCCACATCGGCAAAGTGATAAAATTCTAAGCTCATTAGCAATACAAAAGTTGGATAACAGTACCCAGGAAAGGTACAGCAGAAAAATGAATTTAAAGAAAAGAGCAATATTTTAAATAAATGATAAATATGGTGGTAAGTTGGTAAAGTAAAGACCGACCCGCCCGAAGGCACACGGTCAAGAGTTCACTGTGAGTAGCAATCCCTCCAATCACGAATGGCACATGTGCGACAAGTGCCGCGACACGAAGCCATCCTTAGCCAGAGCAACAACATCGAAGCACCCAGAGACGGAGAATCAGCTCTCTGCTTCGAACACTAGAATCCTCTAATGATGCGACCAAATCATCCAAGAAACCAATACTGTCTAAGCATTGCACCAAACCCGGCGACCACCACCCTACGGTCCACCAAGACCCCTACAACGGAAGTTCGGTGGTTTGCCTTTAATGAATTGATATTGTTATTTTACATAACTAAACGATAAAACAAAAATGACACCCTAGTGTCTTACAGTGAATAATGATAACTAAATAAAATTGTCCTACTTGGACGAAATACTATTTATAACGATTTACAACATGATATTACAATATACTAGTATTTATTGTTTGCATTATTTCTTTACTTATTTATGGTGTATCTTTTTCCTGGTGTATGTTTTCCTGTAGTAATGTTTTGATGATTTCTTCTATTGGTAATTTGAAGTTTACTATTGTTATTAATCTATTTAGGTCTAAGTCTTGGTAGTTCATTCAGTATAGTTTTACTCTTATTTCTTGGAAATGTGAACAGTGGTATATAATATGTGTTGCGTCTTGAATTTCACCAT
Source organism: Latrodectus elegans (assembly GCA_030067965.1). NCBI lineage: Eukaryota > Metazoa > Arthropoda > Arachnida > Araneae > Theridiidae > Latrodectus > Latrodectus elegans. The sequence goes on from CM057822.1 coordinate 433,804, forward strand.
CGTATTTGCATGTATCTGGTTTTTTATGGAATCTTTTTTGATAGGTTCCAAAAACCCCATGTCCTGTTATAACTTGATTTAGGTAGAAGTTTGAAATAGTTCTAGTTATTGAGACTGTTGAATGTACTCTTCTTGCTTTTTCTGACTGGTTCCATCTTATCTGCCATGTTTTTATGTCTGCTATTTTAATGCTTTATTTGATTTTTAGACCATTTTGTTTTATATTCTATTGTATCTAATTCTGTTGCTAATTTTGCCTGTTCATCGACTTTTTCGTTCCAATATATGCCTATGTGTGCTTTAACCCAATGAAATTTAAATTTATGGGGATGTTCTTTTAATAGATCTACTATGTTTTTAATTGTGATGTTTTCTATTTTATCTGATCTTAATGATTGTAATACCGCTTTTGCATGTGAATGTATATCGCATTTTTCAATTTGATTATTTAGGCAATATTTTATGGTATTGAGAATGGCCACTGCTTCTGGTTCATATACTGTTGAATTATCAGATAATCTTATTTTTATTATAGCTAAGGTTTCTTCCTTATTTCTTATTATAAAGGTGCATGCAACTTTATCATTTAACTTGATCCGTCTGTAAATGCATAGCATTGTGTTATGTTTTGTTCCTCATCCCAGTCTATTGATATTTTTTCCCAATTTATATTTTTTATCCAGCTATTTTCTCTTGTATATATTTCTTCATCTATTTCTATTGACTTTCTTTTGTTCCAGAGCAAATATTGTAATTGTTGTGATTTTGCTTTGATATTGATTGGTAGGCATCCTGATAGCATGTGTAGAGCATCTGTTGCTATAGTTCTGTAACATTTGGTTAGTTTTATAAGTGGGATTCTTTGTATTTGTATTAATTTCAAGTTGATTTTGACTGTATCTTGGTACCAGCTAGAACATCCATATAATATCATTTTCTCTATTACTTGATGGTATATTTGTTTTTAATCCCCAAGTTGCTCTGGTTATTCTTGATAGTTTATTTGTTAAATTATAGATTTATTCTTTTATTTCATTTAACTGCGGCATCCAACTAAGTTTATTATCTAATGTAATACCCAAATATTTAATAGTGTCTGAATATTTTATGTTTTTATCTTTGTACTTTATTGTAGGTCTTCTGGTTATATTTTTATTTATTATAAATATTGTATAGTAGGATTTATTTGTGCTCAGTTCTAATTTATATTTTCCTGCCCAATCTTTTACTATGTTCATGGAGACTTTATATAAATTTGTGAAGTGATAGTATGATTTGCTTGTTATCAATATTACTATGTCGTCTGCAAATGCTTGTAGATGAGTTTCTATTCCTGTTGCTTTATTTAATAATTCGTTTACGATTATATTCATAAAATTGGTCCCAGACTGGATATTTGTGGAATTCCTTTGTCATATTTTTGTTTTGTATTATTGCAGTCTATGTAGGTTCTCTGATTGAGGAATGAGGCTATAATTCTTAAGAGGTTATTTTGTATTCTATATGTTTTTAATATCTCTATTATATGATTCTAGTGGGCTGAGTTAAATGCATTTTTTATGTCCAAGGATATCGAACAAGTGAATAATTTCTTTCTTTTATTATATGGATAATATCATACAGAGCATCGTCTGTTCCTTTCCCTCTTATGAATCCGTATTGTTTTGAGTTTAATTTATTGTTACTGATTACATGATATGTTAATCTCCTATTGATTAGTTTATCTAACAGTTTTCCCCACGGTAAGTCGGCAAGCAAGCGGATAGGTCTATAGGATGATTTTAATACTGGGTCTTTTCCTTCCTTTGGAATGAGTATTATATCTGCCGTTTTCCAATACTCTGGGAATGTTCCTTCAATTAAACAAATATTCAAGATCCTCCTAAACCAGTTTTTATTAATAAAATACAATTCGTGATAGATATCTGAACACACTTTATTGTAACCCGGGGCTTTATTCATATTTGTATTTTTAAAAGCTTCTTCGATTTCAAATTCTGTGAATTCTTTTTCGGTTGTTTCAAAGTTATCAGTTAAACTTATTGGAATATTGTTTTCATATGGCATGTGATATCTTAATATTTCGTTAACAGCTTATGTGGTTGTTTTTGTAAATTCATTACTATCCATTTTTATCATACTGTTAATTTGTGGTCTTTTTAATTTATCTCTTATTGTTTTATAATAGTTTCCAAACATATCTTTAAATATGGTGGTAAGAAAGATTGTATAGAACAGTACTAAACTAAGAAATTAAAAGTACTGTGGATACATAAATTTAATTTGCACTGGTTGGTTTGGTTTGTTTGTTGCTCAACGGTCATTTTTTACACACGAGGGATAATTAGACCAGGACCTAAGGTTTAAAGTGGATTCCGAACTACTACAAATATCCATGCCCAAGGTGGGATTCGAACCCACGAACTGTTGAACCGAAGGCAAGAGCGTTAACCATTCGGCTGCCAGTTTGGCTTAATTTGCACTGGAGAAACAAGTTATTTATAAATCACTAAAAATTTACTTAACTTTACACAGCTGAATTTCATTAGGGTAAATTCATTTCCTGTTATAGGATATTTTCCAAACTAGTTTTATTCAAATTTCACCTCATTTTAAAGAAATATTAATAACTGTAATTTAATACACACACACACTTCCCACATAAAATACTTCCATTAAGTATTACATGTAATTTCTAAAAAATGGTTTTAGATATTGGAAATTTTACTTCATAAATTTCCCATAGCCTCTGCTATACAAAGTCTTGCTTTCCACCTTTGTCTAATCATATTAAGGCACCTCACATATACATAATCGGTAAAAAAACATCAAAATAAAAAATTTGTTATTAAAATATTTTTTCTTGACATGTGAACCCCAAATTTTAATTAAGCAACTTAATATAAAATCAACTTTGCTTTTAGACACAATTTTTTTATACACGAAATTTGTATATTTATTTCTGTATAACTGTTAACAGCTTCAGAATAAACATAAAGAATAAAACTGAGTTTCTTAATTGACATTTACATAAGTATAATACATGTCCTAGAATAGATTAACTGTGTAAGCTAATTTTTAACTATATTAAATAGACTGCAATAGAAATTATCAAAAGATGTATAAAAAAAAGTAGATCAATCAGCAGTACTCAATAGTAATGAAACATGGTTATGATTCAGGAAGAAACTATTTCAATTATAAATCCACTGGTTTACCTGCTTTCTAGTAAGTGTTACATTTAACTACCCACTTGAGAATAATATTCGTCTAAAAATAATAGATTCCCTCATAAATATTAATGTTTTTGGCCACTTAAATTATACTACAAACAGGTTAGCGTAATATTTTTAATTCTTAAAAAAATCCACAAAAACTTTGAAAAACTGTATTTTATTACGAATTTTATTTGATCTTTGAAGTACAGGGATTAATTTAATAATTTCTATGTACAAAAAATCTATATAAAATGCCTTTCAATGCTACAACATCCAGAAAGTGCAAGACTTGAGATTGAAATACATATCAAATCTCATTTTTTTATTCCAAGTTCATCACAAATACATATATACATGATTTTTTTTTTTTTTTTTTTTACACAATATATTGAAAAAACACTTTTTACAATTCATGAATTACAATAAGAAAAATACAAATTAATTCAATATATTACATGATTTTACAACACCTTAAAAATTCCCTAAGTGATAATAAACATATTGCATATATTAACTTTCAATATATTAAATAATAGAAATTTATAATTTTGCAACAAAATAAATGCAACACATTTGACTGATGATTAGAGGAAGTGAATTTATTACAGATGATATCAATATATTTTGGGATAAAAAAATTACTTATTACTATGGAAGTGTTATTTTGAATTCTTAAATGCTCAATCATGAGTCAGTTTATATTATTGCTTGTTTATTATTGCAGTTTAACTTTTTAAATTTGATCAGCAGAAAAATATTTAAATACTCATTACATTAATTCTCTATATAGCATTCAAAAAATTACAAATAAAAACGATAATTATAATCTAAAAATAAACACTTAGCTGATTTATATATGGATTGTAATCAATAGAAGAAAATTAAGAAGCATGCAAAACAAATTCGAATTTCATATACGGTATAATATTTTAATAATATTTAAAATAAATATTTAAACAAAAACACATTTTACAATGGAAAAAGATAAAGAGAAAAATAATTGGTACTTTAGTATTACTTATTGGAGAAACCAGTAATAAACAAAAAAATATGCTGAATATATGGTTATTATAACCAATATTATCCTGAACCATTCCATGTTTATCCCATTTTACTAAATTTTAAAAATGTTCCTTTGATTAATCTTTCGCATAGGAGAAACTTATGCTACAACTCTATAGATTCATAAAATTTATCTACAAATACAAAGGAGATGCAGTTAGATACTCAAATTATCATATCCAAAAATCAAGCCTTTAAACTTGATGGAATCTTGGATACAAGATTTGAACATAATCAAAAGTTTGACATGTTGAAAACCGATTTAAAAAAAAGCCATAAAATTAACTACTAAGGTTAAGAAATACATATTGTTGGCATGAAAAAACATCAATAAAATTCTATCAAAAAACAATGACATTGAAAATTTTAAATCTCATTTTTTTTTTAAATGTTCTACTTTGAATATTCACCAATGGTTCCTAGATATAATCTTTAAGTACCAAATACTTTACTAAATAATTTTAAATTCCAATATTTTATACAAATCATCCTTAAATTATATTAAAATATATGTATGCAACTCTGTTAATTTAGTGACTATATTTTATCAGTTTGTATTTCAGATGTGAATTAAATTAAACATAAATATCGGCAAATGTTTAAAAACAATTATTATGACTGCCATATATTTTCTTTTTTTTTCACAAAATATTAAGTAATAGTGAAAATACCATAAAAAATTAATATACAACTTAAAAAATCATTCACAACATAAGGTAAGAAGACTCACAGCATACTTTACACCACTTAATATACAAGCACACTTTAGCATTATCTCTAAGCAGCAACTATCAAAACTATGCAAGCAAGATATACAAAAGTGCACTTCTGTTGGAAGATTTCTTAAAGAATGCCATTTGTGAAATACTGAAAGCCATCATATAGCTTTGTTGTTATTGAGTGCATGCTGGACTCTACCATGGTGTCCACCAACAGCTGGAGCTGTTCTTCTGTCAAGCCCATGTGGAATCGCTCTCGAAGGGCCCTGATAGCACTAGCACCATTCTTGAAGCATGGAAGCTGGCAAGAAGCTTGCATTATCTCAACAAGTGTGATGATTCGCTCACAGTGCTTGCGCGCTGCCACCAATCCTTGCAGCATCAAGATCTTGAAATACTCAAACATGTCATTTCCAGGTCCTCCCATGACCTGAAAAATTTAATTTTATAAATGAATAATAATTACAATTCACATTTTTAATGTCATTGAAAATTCCATAAGTCACTGAATTTTTTCAGGAGGGATTGACATTCATATGTTGAGTAAATTTTATAATTTTTTATTATATATACCCATTGTTTATATAACGACATACATGCAATTACATCTCTTATCTTCTTTATTGGCCTTCTAGACTAGGTGGGACTTAGCCTGTTGTACAATATCCTTTCAGACAGCTATCTCCAATTTTGATTTTCCAGTAGGTGACCTTTAAAGTTTTAAGATCATTCAAAACATCGTCAAACTAACTTTCCTTTAATCAACTCCGTAGCTTATTGCACTTAATCTTCCAATGCAAGATCTTAACCAATAGATTATCAGTTCATCTCTTAATGTGCCTAGGCCAAGAAAGCCACTGTGCTTTGAAGAATCTTATATTTTTATGAATGATAAGAGTTTTTAATTCATCATTAATTTTAATTCTTCAACTATTATTTAACTGTGATGGATCATAAAATTTTCTAATTATTTTCCCACCAAAAATTTGTGAGTTATTTATATTTTCCTATGTTGCAAGTCACACAGCTATATATATATCACCATGGAAAGAATAATTATTTTGTACAATTAGTTTAATTGATCTCTTAGGATCAATTAATTTTTTACAAATATTGATAAGAAAACACAGTTACCTTTAAAGGTTTTGTGATTAATTTATTCAGAAATAGTATTTTAAAAATTAACAATTGTATATATTTGGTTATAATTATAAACAATTAAGAATTGCAATTAATAAATATCAGATAATTGTTAGAAATGCTGGCAAATTTAATTTTTTCCATGTATTTTGTTTACCAAGTGAAAGGACAGCTGCACCAGTTACTTCTATTAATTTTTTTTAGTTGATTTAATTAACACTTCTATTTCTACTCAGTATTACTATTTTATCAGTAAATGCACAATTTTGAGTTGTTTTATTCACAATAAGGCATCAGATTAAATTTTCTAATAACAAATTAAATATTAAAAAGTAAAGGCAATAATGTATCAACCTATCAGATGCTAGTAATGATTTCGAAAAATTCCAAAAAATCTTTCTGGATTAGAATGGTTACTTTAAATTCCTTCAAAGTAATTTGAATTAGTTCAATTAATTAATTGACTGATATTTATAGCTCAGTTAAAATTTCAACAGTTTGGATCAATCCAGTTCATTAAAAACTTGTTTGAAATCCACAAAAAGAGCAAAGAAATTGATTTGTTATATTTGTAAAACTTTTCAACATTGTTTCTAACTATTGAGTTGTTTGGAAAGTAATTTCGTTTTACTCAACTTAATCAGTTTTTTGCTAGCAAAAACCAACCAGTTTATGAGTGTGGAATAAAGCTACCACTAGAAAGATGGTAAAAGATCTTTGATTGAAATTGACAATATACAATTTAACAAAATATTTATTCGTTATACGTTTTCCATCTTTATAAAGAACAAAACTATTTTCCGAACAACCCAATACATGAATTTGACAGTAGAGCAGTTTGTCCTAAAAGCACATTGGGTAGTTACCTAGAATCTATTCAACAATTATTAAAAGGCTTAGCAAGTATTTTCTCGATCACATTTAATAATGTGGTATCGCTATAATTGTTATAGCTTAGCTTGTCACCTTTTTTATCAATAGGGAAAATGATTCCATTCTGCAGCAATTGCCTCTTGTCCCCAGATAATTCATAGATTTTATGCCACAGTATAACTCTTCCTTTATGATTTATAAATTCTACTCTAATTTGACTATTTCCTAATTTACTTCCTAATTTTTCATCTTTGTTTTATTCTGTTTAATTTCTTCAAATGTTGGTGTTGGAACTTTATCACAAGTTGCATTACGGACATCAAAACTATTCACATTTATTGCACTGTGAGATGTAAATAAAGAATGGTAATTTTTCTCTTACTTTTTAATCATTAATTGCTCAGCAGTTTAAAATGTAGGTTTAAAAATAACTTACCAGTCTTTTGGTATTTCTATAAAACTTTCTTTCATTTTTTCTATCATTCAAAATTTTTCTTAAATTATATAAATAAAATATTACACAATTCTTATTTTTTAAATTTGTGCTCGCTTTTCTCGTTTATAACAATTTGTTGTGTAGGTGGTACAAAAACAATTAAAATAAAAAATATATATTTAAAATGATTTAATATTAACACAGTTTTGATTTAAATAATCTTTTTTCTACTTATTGTAAAAGAATTATTTATTTTCAATTTTTAAACTACTTTTTGGCAGTTATATCCATATTCTAGACTTATTGTTTATTTAATTAAACACACACCTCTCTCTCTCATTTACGCTCACACGCATGCATGTGCACACACACATTCACGCGAGCATATATATAAGGCTTATTGATTGAATTACATAACTCTCATAGAAGAAATCAAAATATTTATTGTAATAAAAAGATATATAGTAATAGAAAATTAGTATTACTAATCAATAAATAGCTCTTGTTCAATACATACATAAAGTACATTTAAATACATCAGGTAAAGGTATCACTACTTTAACTAGAGATTTTAATGCATGTCTATTTAAGGTTGGTATTTGAAACTGACTGCTTAAAAAGAGGTTTCTCTTTTATGGGCTACAAAACGTTCCAACAATTTTTAAGCATGGAAAAACACCAGGAATCTGCCAGACTCCAAATATCGCCAAAACCATTGCAAACTTTGAGATTTTAACAAGAAAAATTAAGAAGTCAAAACATTACTAACACTGTTAATAACAAGGAAATCTGAGAAGATACTACAGACAATTTAAGTAAATGTCAGGACAAACAGAAGTTTTCATAATTGAAGTAAATTTATATGCTAAATTTGTAACATTGCTTGCCTCAATAATTCTATATTTCAAAAAGTAAATTGAGAATACTCAGTTATTCTTTAGAAAAGTAAATTTCAAACATAAAATATTTGTTTTGTTCCATTTTACTTTTTCAGATTTACAATATTTTTGATTTTGGAATTAATGTTAATTTGCACTGGTATTTTATTTTCAATGACATATACCATTGTAGACGTTTCAAGCCTATTTACATTACTTTCCAGATGTTTATTTTCGATTTAAAATTCATTAATTTCAATAATAATATTTTCATATAAATAATATAATACAATAAATAATATTTCCACGATTTTTGACTATTTCTTTCAAATTTAACAGTTTTAATCTTTTAATTGATAATATCTCTCATCAAAGGAATTATTAGCACATTCCTTATGTTTTCCATACTTAAGATGTGGTATTAATGACATGCTTTATCACAATCAACTGTGGATTTATCTATCTATCCATCCATCTATATATATATAATTAATAGTATATTTTATAAAATTAATAATCAAATATTAGATGGAGAATAATACATTGAAAATACCAAATGGAAAACAATGCATTGAAAATACGAAATATAGTGAATACTTGGGAAATGTTCATTATATATCTTAAAATTTCAAAGAAAATAGAAAATAATACATTAAAAATACAAAATATAGTAAATAGGTGGGAAAATGTTTGAAATTTCAAAGAAAAATGTTTAAAATTCCAAAGAAAAATATATATGGAATGAAGTACCAACAGGGCCAGCTTTGTTAGGGGGTGTTGACCACATTGACACAAAGTATGGCTTTTCTGCACTGGCCCAAAACATAGTCTTAAAGAAAACCAGAACACTCTAAAGCTACACCAAAAGTTGAAACCAAAATATCAAGGCAGAATAAAAAAAAGTAAAATTTAATCTGAAATATATAAGCCAAAATCCAATGTTGCCAAAATACATTTACTTTATGATAATCAAACTAAAACCATATTCAAATCCATGTCCAAATCTGCAAGAATCGCACCAAATACTATATGTAAGCCAAATAAATACATAAATTAACGAATAAGTGTAAACACAATTGGCATTTCAAGCTTCTTATAAGACCTTCAAGGTTTGGGTAACCCTTCTGTAGTATATAACTGCATCTTACTTCACTCTTATAAGCAATGCTCCACTAGCCAAATAGTGTTTAATAAATTTAATCAGAAAGTTATTATGAGTCAGAATATTTTCTAGTCCATTTATTTGTTTATTGATATTGATTAAATTATTAAATATATTAATATATTCTATTAAGTGGATTAAAAATAATATTTTTCTAAATTTTAATTGAAATTGTTTAATTCCAGAAAATATTTCATATTTTCAATGTATTGTTTTCCATTTGGTATTTCCAATGTATTATTATCCATCTAATATTTGATTATTAATTTTATAAAATATACTACTAATTATATTTTAGTAATTCTATTTTAGCTGCTATTAAGCTGAATGTACTAATAAGCATAAATATTTTTATCTATTTTTGTACTTTTAAGTTCTATATCTAATCTTGCATTATATATATATATATATATATATATATATATATATATATATATATATATATATATATATATATTTGTAATATTCCTACCAACAAATTGTTGTTCAGAAAAATGTTTTGTTTCACTGAAATTCAACCATGAGTAGTAAAAACATTATGTTAGTAAGTTGCAATAATTTTGTCTATTTCATGTAAATTAAAAATTAATCATCTATCTTTACAATCAAAATAATTTTCAATACAATATTTAAATTAATTAAATTATTTGTTAAATTCCAAGTCTTCTATGAAATAAAGAAATTCTTTTAAAACTAAAATATAAAATAAATCCATTTTGAAAGTATTAGGCAAATGACATAAAACTTAAGCATTTAACTTAAACTACTAGTTTTATCCCAATTTAAGAACTTAATCATGAATGTTTTGTAACAAAGAATATTGTACCGAGCTTCGGGATTCATGTGGATTGAGAGTTGAAGAAAGCAACTACTCGATGAACAAAAGACTTTTATTTGTAAAAAGTTCCACTAGAAATACCAGCTGTAATAATCACAATTATACAGCTACAATTCGTCAGATATAATAAGTAACAGCTTCCAATCACAGGTCTCAAATACCTCAGGCAGAGACAGCTTCCTTAAACTAGCAGTCACGACTAATCGTCTTCACAAAACTGACTGTGTGTACAAAACCTGCCTAACCATGTTGCACTGCGGTATTTATACCTGACTTGGCGGAGAAATCTATTAATTTCGCCAAGGTTCTGGAAGCTTCTAGGCTATCTCGCTAAATATTGGTCCTAGAGCTTAGCTGATGGATGTTTCCAGAAATATCCATTTATTGCCAAGTCACCAAAAATCTCGCCAACTCGCCAAAACATCGCCAAGTCACCAATTCATTAGAAAACCCGCTTTTAACTTATAACACAGCAATTTTTGCCCAAAATGTGAGTATTTCCGATCTGTCTGAGATATTTTAAGACATATACAATAATTATTTATAAATTTGTAACATTGTCTCCCTCTCAAGGACTGCACGTCCCGGGCAGTACAATCCCCTGATAGGAGGCCAAATTTAATATAAAAGAATTTACATTTCAAGAGGATACAGAACACATTACATACACAAACAATTAAAAATACAAATACAAAAAAAAAGATAAAGTATTAAAATTATCTATACTATTTACAAAGATACTATGGTATATTAATTTTTACTTTACATTACGATAAGGAGCTAATCTATCATAATGAACTACCTTTGGTTTTGAAGAAGATGATTTCCTTATACGAACCACGACGTCATTCAGTCTTTTTAGGATTGTGTAGGGACCTTCCCAGTTGGCTTGCAGCTTTGGAGAAAGTCCTTTACGTCGAATCGGGTTCCACAACCAAACTTTATCACCTTCCCGAAATTCATGTCCTGTTGCTCTTGTGTCATACCTCGTCTTCATTCTTTCGGTCGTCAGGTTGATTTGGTCTCGAGCAAAGTTATGGACATCTTCAAGACGTGCTGGAAGGTCTTGAACGTATTCCTCTGGTGATGAAGATGTATCTGGTGGACGACCAAACTGAAGATCACAAGGGAGACGAAGTTCGCAACTGAAGAGCATTTGTGATGGGTTGTATACAGTAGTCTCATGGACAGCAATGCGATATGCAAGCAGAAACAGCGGTAGCTTTAAATCCCAATCTTACTGATTTCTGGAAACCATAAGTGAGAGATTATTTAAGATGGTTTGGTTAAACCTCTCTACCATGCCGTCCGATTGGGGGTGTAATGGTGTGGTCTGCGTCTTGTCTATTCTGAGAATTTGACACATTTCTTTAAACACAGCAGAGGTGAAATTTGTCCCTTGATCTGAATGAATTTATAAGGGTGTGCCAACACTGGAAACCCATTGCTGCACTAGAACCTCGGCTACTGTAGTCGCTTCTTGATCAGGGATTGAAAATGCTTCAGGCCACTTAGTAAAGTAGTCCATGACAACTAGGATGTATTTGTTGCCATTTGAAGATCATGGTAAAGGACCCACGATGTCCAATGCTATCCGCTCAAAAGGTGCTCCTACATTATACCGCTGCAGCCTTTCACGGCTACATTTCTTTGGTCCCTTATGTGCCGCACAGTCATCACAAGATTGCCACCATTTCTCTACATCTTGTCTAGTTTTGCTCCAATAGAAGCGTTCTCGAACTTTCTGTAGAGTCTGCATTACTCCGAAGTGGCCTCCAGTTGAGCTACTGTGCAATTCTTTAAAAACATCTGAAATTCTTGATTTTGGAAGAACAAGCTGCCATTTGGAATTACGTCCATCATCGGACTCCCATTTCTTGTATAACACGCCATGGCTAATATGGAGTGAGTCCCAAAGAGCCCAATATTGTTTAGTAGCAGGACTGTAGGTGGAGATGTCCTGCCAACTGGGTCTCATACTGGAAGATTCTTTTAATTCAAAATTTGGATTTATATCGGGGTCTTCTTTTTGGGCTTCTCTAAGTCCTTCATCACTCCATGGGTTTGGTTTCGATGGCAGTGAAACAGTAACTTGGCGTACCGAAGGATTTACTAATTGATAGTTCTTCTCTGCTCTAGAACAATATCGGCAGCTTCCATTACAGGGTCTCCTTGATAAAGTGTAAGCATTTCCATGAAGAATGCCTTTGCGATGACATATTTTAAAGTCAAACTCCTGGATTCGTTGAATCCACCTGGCTACCTGTCCTTCTGGATTTTTAAAATTTAAAAGCCAGGTTAAGGATGCATGATCTGTCTGAAGCAAGAACTTTCTTCCATAGAGATAATCGTGGAAATGTCCCATGGCTTTAATGATTGCTAGCAATTCCTTCCTTGTTGTACAATAATTTTGCTCTGATTTCGACAAACATTTGCTCTAATAAGCAATGACATTCTTTATCATCGATCTCCTGCGACAAAACAGCTCCCATATTTTCGTCGCTGGCATCTGTGTCTAAAATGAATAGTTTTCCGGGCTGGGGATATGCAAGAACGGGCGAAGATGTTAACGCCTCCTACAGTTGCTTAAAAGCTTTCTCGCATTCATCTCTCCATAGAAATCTCTGTTTAACTTCTGTCAACTTGTGAAGGGGTCTGACAATACTTGAAAAACCCTTAACAAATTTCCTGTAATACGTGCATAGTCCAAGAAAACTTCTTAATTGGTGGACATCTTCCGGACGACTCCAGCCCTTAACTGCAGAGATCTTTTCAGGATCTATTCTTACATCTTCAGCAAAGATAATGTGTCCCAGATAGCTTACGTCACGTCGAAATAAATTACATTTGCAAGGATTCAGCTTCAGGTTGGCCATTTTTAATTTTTCCAGCACCTTTCGGAAATTTCTTAGATGGTCTTCGAATGTGCGCCCTACAATGATGATATCATCCAAATATACCAAACAGGCTTCGTAGGAAAGTCCTCGTAATACTGTCTCCATCAGGCGTTCAAACGTTGCAGGTGCATTGCAAAGCCCAAATGGCATAACCTTGAACTGCTAAAATCCTTGTCCTGTAGTGAACGCAGTCTTTTCCCGATCCTCAGGATGTATCTCTACTTGCCAGTAACCACTCTTGAGATCCAAATTCGAAAACCATTGATTTCCGGATAAAGCATCAAGTGTATCGTTAATCCTAGGAAGAGGGTAACTATCTTTTTTAGTGATATTGTTTAATCAACGATAGTCAACGCAGAATCGGGTAGAACCATCTTTCTTCCGAACCAAAACAATAGGTGAAGCCCAAGGACTCTCTGATGGCTCAATAATGTCATTCTGTTGCATTTCCATCAGAAGATTATCCACCTCTTCCTGTTTAGCGAATGGTAGTCTTCACGAATGTTGTTTAATGGGTGGATGATTTCCTGTATCAATTTGGTGCTGCGTTATTTTGATTCGTCCAACATCATCTGATTTCTTGGAAAAGAGATCTCCGAATTCTAATAATAGATTTCTTGCAGCATTCCTCTGTTTATCATCTAACTCTGCATTCTGAAGGAGTTCATTAATTAGAGTGTCAGGAGGCTCAGAGAGTGTGGCTTGACAATTTCTGTTAATACAGGTCATTTGAATACAAGTCTCCAGCACTTCTCCTTCTTATATTAGTTTTCCTTATCGCTTAGCTTAGCAACTCTTACCGAGATTACATTTCGTGAAAGGTTGACGAGTGAAGAAGCCACTAGTACTTCTTTAACGCTATTGTCAGAATCTGGATATTCAATCAATCCATAATGAAAATTATTATCTTCTGAAAGAGCTCCGGAAACTATCGTCTCAATTCTTAGTGGTAATGGTTGGTTGGTTGGGTTTTATGGCGCAAGGTCCAAAATTAAACATGCTGCGCCAAGAGTAAGACTTTTGTAGTTTTATTTTTATTTGTTTATTTTCTATTTATTTGTTTTCTTCCAAAACCAAGCAACTTTAAATTTAAAAATTTAAAAAGTAAAATCTAGTGTATATATTATTTAAAATCTAATTATAAAACAAAGTAGAAATTGAAGTGTATATAATTTCAATAGTTTAAAATACAAATTAAATAAAATGTATAAAACCTATGGCTCTCAAAAAAGCGAATAGGTTTCTATGGGGTGGATCCCCTATTAAATCAATCATAGTTAAAATATTAGAATTAAAATAGTGTAAACGTTGTTGGTTAAAATCATGACATGAAATTAAAATATGATAAACAGTAAATGGTTCATCACACGCTTCACACCATGGATTTAAATCATTTAAAAACAAATGTCTATTTGTGAAACGTGTGTGCCCGATACGAAGGCGAGTCAATTTAACATCAGCACTTCGTAACGGTAAAATTGATAATGAGATGAGAAAATACTATGAAGTTTGTTTCCGACCTGCAAGTTCCATGATTCTTCCCAAAGTGAATAAATAAATCTTTTTATATCCTTTCTCACATCTGAGAGCGGAACCGATGATAAAATTGGATGTTCAGCAGCCTTTGCAGCTGCATCCGCCCTCTCGTTTCCATCAAGACCTACGTGACTTGGTATCCAACAAAATATTATTTTGTATCCCTTGCCAGCAAGGGAGTCCAATGCTCTGAAAATTCTCGACACAACTGGATGATATGTAACATTATTGTTTCTCAAAGCTTCAATAATACTCATGCTGTCAGTGTAAATACAAAATTCATGACAATCATCTGTATTCACGTGCTGAAGCGAGTAGCAGATGGCGGTTGCTTCAGCAGTGAAGATGGAGCAGGATGAATAAAGGCTGTAACTAAATGCTGTATTATTGATAAAAACGCCACAGCCCATATGTCCTGCTGTTTTAGAGCCATCTGTGAATACAGGTTTGTATGATTCATACTGACAGCGATGAGAAGAAAACAGCTGTTGAAAAACAATATGTGTTGTGTCAGATTTTCTGTAGTGAGCAAAGGTATTAATAAATGTAATTGTTGGGTTATACCAAGGCGGATGAGCGAATTGATCAATAGATTCAATCCGAATACCACATAGGTCTGCGAGAAAAAGTTGTGACTTTGCTCGTGGGAGAAATGATGGGATGCTCATTGGACGAGCATCATATAGTCTCTTAAGAGAGGTGTTAAGAACCATGGAACGTATAGGATGATGGGGGTTTGATATTATCTTAGCATAATAACCGAGAGACTGCTGCATTCGTCTCAGGTCTAACGGTAATTGATGACATATCACGTATAGACTTTGGACGGGTGATGTGCGGAATGCCCCAGAACAGATCCTCAAAGCGGAGTGATGAACTGTGTCCAGTCTTCGTAAAATAGAAGATCTAGCTGATCCATAAACAACACTTCCGTAGTCAATGCGGGATAGAATCAATGACTGATAAATTCGAAGAAGTGATGTGCGATCTGCACCCCAAGATGTATTTGACAACACCTTGAGGATATTAAGCAATCGTTCACACTTCTTAATTCTTCGTTAATTTTCGGTCAAAGATTATGCCCAGAAATTTTACTTCATTGACTACTTGTATTGGAATGTTGTTGATATTAATAACTGGATCATTATGAAGGCTTGTCTTTCTACAGAAGTGGACACATCTGCTTTTGCTTGGAGATAAAGTGGGGCCATTCTCAGCACACCATGTATCTAGTTTATTTACAGCTGTTTGTAATTGTCTCTCAATTATTCGCATATTAGACCCCTCACAGGATATTTGCAGGTCATCAACAGTACCATGTACTCATGACGGAAGTTGATGAAGTATGTTACTGATGAATAAGCTAAAAAGTGTGACACTTAAAATTGAACCCTGAGGTATACCCTCAGACTGTGTAAAAGTAATGGATGTAGAATTTCCAATACGTACTTTAAAATTACGGGAGCTTAAGAAATTCTGAAGGAATATCGGAAGATTACCCCGAAAGCCAAAATCATATAATATACGGAGAATTCCATATCGCCATGTACGGTCGTAAGCCTTCTCGATGTCAAAGAAAATGGAAACCAAATGATTTCTCCGCACAAAAGCGTTGCGGATTTGAGTTTCCAAGTATGTCATGTTATCAAGAGTGGATCTCCCTTTACGAAAGCCACTCTGATTCTTATGTATATACTTATTAGTTTCTAAGACATATACGAGACGGGCATTGACCATACGTTCGAGAGTCTTACATAAGAAACTCGTAAGAACAATTCGTCGATAATGTAAAGGCTCTGAAGGATCCTTACCAGCCTTTGGAATAGGAATCACTATTGCTTCACACCATAATGATGGGAATTTATTTTCAGTCCAGATCCTATTGAACAAATAATGTAAATTTAACAGGGAGTCTGGACTTAAATGTTGAAGCATGAGATAACTGATTCCGTCAGGTCCTGGACTGGTATTATTGGCCTGTTGTAATGCTTTCTTCAATTCAAACATTCCAAATTCACAGTTGTACGGTAAGATTTGTAGATGGTTTAAGCGAATTGGTACTCGCTCAGCACGTCTCTTAGTCCTCAAAAACGAAGGACTTTAAGAGTTCGAGCTTGAGACGTTAGCAAATGCTTCACCAAGGACATTAGCAATATCCATAGGAAAAGAGTATACAGCAGCTCCGGATTTTAAAATGGGAATAGAAAATTCCCTATATATTCCATTGGCTGCTTTCACTTTTCTCCACAACTGCTTACTGGATATTGGTGATGTTATTGAAGATACACAGCAGGACCAGGATTCCTTCTGGCTTCTACGACGAGTTCTATGAACTATTGCTTTTGCTCTCTTAAATGCGATAAGATTCTCCGTCGTGGGGTACCTCCGAAGAAACCCCCATAATTTCCTTTGTTTTTATAAGTTTTTTGACATTCGTCATTCCACCAAGGTTTGCGACGCCTATTTGGTTTAGAAGAACTCTTAGGTATTGTTAAGTCAGCTGCATTTATAATTGTTTCAGTGATTTTACTAACGGCTTCATTGATACTCTCGATCAAAACCATTTCATTATCAATAACTGCCAATTGTGTAAATAACGTCCAATCTGTCCGACTGTACACGTAAGTAGGTAGACGTTGTCCTATACTACTACCTCCAGTCTGGGAGATGACAAGAGGAAAATGATCGCTGTTGTGCAAATCATTTAATACTGTTAAATTTAACAATGGCAGCAACGATGGTGAACAAATGGCAAGATCAAGAGAATGAAATATTCTTGTGGGTACATGGAAATATGTCTTCTCGTCGGTATTAAGCAGACAGAGACTTATCTGAAATAAACCGCTCTATCTGCCGACCGCGAGAATTAGTATCATCACTTCCCCACAAAGAATTATGGCCGTTAAAGTCACCCAACAGTAGAAATGGTGTTGGCAGCTGATCTATTAATGCATTGAGTTCCTCTTGGCGTATGACATCATGTGGTGGTAAATATAAACTACAGACTGTTAGTAAGCGTGAAGTATGTATTCTTACAGCTACAGCGTGTAGAGTAGTATTCAATAGATGGGCAGTGCTGGGATAGTTATTAGATGTTAATATACAAATACCTCCAGACACTGCACCATCGTCACCACAGTCTTTTCTAAAGCTTCTAAACCCACGCATGGAAAGGTTATTGCTGGACTTCAGGAAAGTTTCCCGAAGTGCAACACATGCAAGGTTATAGGCTGAGATTATAGACTTGATGTCATCATGATGTGAACGCAAACCGTAGCAGTTCCATGAAACAAAGGAAGTTATTTTTTACTTTGAAAAGCTCCTCTCCCGGAGCTGGAAGGCATGTCATCAGACATCTCCTCGAGCGATAAGTCTTCGTCCGAGGGATGTAAGGAAACAGCGTCAGCCTCCAGGGACAAGGCTTTACGGGTGGATATTGAGGATCTAAAAGATCCCTCCCTTGAAGATTTTAGTTTATAAGCCTTCGTAGATTTTGATCTCGCAGAAGGAGCTTTTCTTTTAGTAATGTTTGAAACGGAGGATTTTGATTTTTGAGTTGGACTTCGGGGCAAAGTTGACGAGATAATTATCACATTATCCGTTTGTGTGCTACTGGATTTACGTATTTTCCTAGCGGTGGTTCCATAACTAATTCCAGCTTGTGGTGTTCGTGATGTGACTAGTTTTCTTGCCTCAAGGTATGAAATCTTTTGATTAATCTTAACAGTGGTGATTTCTTTTTCTAGTATCCAGTGCGGACAGTTTCGAGAGTAGGAGGGGTGGTCACCATGACAGTTGACACACCGCTCCTTTGGCCACGATAGTTCAACCTGTACAGCAATCACCGCGCAACGAGCGCAGGTGAGTTTACCCCTGCAAGCATTCTTCAAATGTCCAAAGCGCTGGCAATGAAAACATCTCAGGGGGTTTGGAATGTACGGCCTGAAGGGTAGATTCATATAAGCTGCTTTGATATACTGCGGGAGGTCTGGGTTTGCAAAAGTCAGAATGAGATGCTTAGTTTCAATTAACTTCCCATCCCTTCTGACTAGAATGCGTTTCACTCCACAGACCTGATCTTGCAGGTTTTCAAGAATCTCAGCCGTCGGCGTGTTTAGCAAATCCCTAGCAGAGATGACGCCACGAGAGAAATTTAGATTGCCATGAAGCATAACAGTCACTTCCAAATTACCTACATATTGCATATTAGCAATGATTCTTGCTTGATTAGTTGAAGCAAGCTCCACTAGTAAATCACCAGAGCGCATTTTCTGGATAATTTTCACCTCACCAACAACTCCCGATATTCCTTTTGATATTAGGAAAGGAGAGACAGTTGAAAAGTTTCCCTCCTTCCTTTTAATAATGAAAAATTTAGCATTTATTTCATTTAAAATTTGCTCCCGTGGGAGATAAGAAAAAACAGAATTCTCCATGTAAATTTATAAAATTTCGGGACCTAACCGCACCACCCACCACCGAGTCCAACAAGGGGATGCAGACCAGCTGCATCAGTGCTAGCCAGGTCCTATACGCTCACAGTACATCCCTGAAGTGGCCTCCACCCTTAACGAGTCACCCAGTAGATGTACCGATCGCTTGATCCATAAAGCCAATTGATGTGCTGAGGACCACAACACACCTCCCGTTTACCTGAAACAGAGGCCAAAGCAATGCGTTGGTGTCAGGAGGCCTCAATTACCAGGAGCCTCCTTTCCAGGGACACGGGTCTCCACGCACGGCAAACACGTGGGTGATTTAGTCCTCAAGAGTAGCTAATAGCAACAGAGTGGCGAAAGCTACTCAAGGGGAGCCCTCAACCTCTTACGAGGCAACCATAATGAGGGAGAAAAGGAAGAAAAAGCAGAAGATTAGAGGAGAGAAGAAAATAAAGAAGAGGAAAGATCACTTATCCTTTCTGTAAAATTTCTATTATTTTAAGGAACTAAATTTCTTACATAATTATTTTCAGTAATAATATGTATTCATAATAAAAATTCGCTGACAATAGTTTGACACAGTAATATTATTATATATAAATCTAACTTTATCTTAAATAAAAAATATGTTGAACATTTACGATAAAAATTTTCTACAGGAAATCTATAACTTGCTTCTGTATTCTGTTTATTTATAGAATATCAAAGAAATCGTAATTTTTTCTGATTTAAAAGACATGCAGGTAATTAATTCTTAGTCATTTTAACTCGGGATTGTGACACCCGTGTTTACTTAAAGAAGGTAAACCCCCTGAGGGGTCTTGGTGGTAATGTTGCTTCACTCTTTGCAGTTATATGATAAACTGTTTTAATATCTGAATATTTCGTCTTAAAAATTGCTGTGTCTTCAGAACACGAGTGTAATTCATTATTTTTGAAATCTATTTTGAAATTTTTTTCTTTGAGCAAATCCAATCAGAGAATAAATTTGTCATTTATATCAGCGACATATGCCATATGATGGCACACGGCATTATCAAATGCAATGTTTAGATTTGACTTTTCCATGCACTTTAATCTTATCACCAGTCACAGTTTGGAGGGTAAAGCAGGGTGGCGTCCAGATGAGTTTCTCACCAAGTTTGCGAGTCAGATCTGTCCTAATGATGGTTACGTTGGCTACAGTATCGATTATCATTCTGCAAGGAACTTCGTTGACATGTCCCATAACGAAAAGTCTGTTGTCTATGCCACTTACAGAAGAAATGTGAAACAATTTAAAATGGGTCTTCTGACTCTCTGGACATCTCCGCCTTCCCTGCTGTAATGGAAGATCATTTCCACCATCGTTTGGTTTTGAGCAGTCTCTACGGACGTGTCCGACTGCACCGCAAGTCTAACACTGAATTTTCTTGTTTCTGCCACCTTTACTCAATTCTAAGCTACGGAATTTTCGCAACAGATCTTCTATTAGTTTTCTTAGATCATAGTCTGTATCAGTAGCAGAGACGGCTCTGATTGAGTGCCGGTCTTTACGCGCGGCCTGCTGGGCAGCCTCTATCTTAAGTGCGTAGACTAGAGCAGATCCGATATCTTTGACATCGGCGAGTCTAAGTGTTTTCTGTATCTCCGGATACCGCGCACTATCGATAAAGTGATGGAGAGCCAGATCTTGACGTGTCTCAGCTGGGCAGTCCGAAAATGCTAAATGGGAAAGTCGCTGAATATCGGAAGCCAATTCTCGCAGATTTCACCCGCTTTCTGATAGCGGGATTTTAACTGTAATCTGCTATATTCTTTTTTGCACTTTTCTCCAAATTGCAGCTCAAGCGCACTCGATAGAGCTTGGAAATCGTGTCTTTGCTCTTCTGTAAGTGTCTCGAGGATATCGGCTGCATCTCCTCTTAAAGAAGCCGCCAGGTGAAAAGCTTGGGCCCGGGGATTCCATCCATTAGCTTCCGCTACCATCATAAACTGGGTCTGGTATACCTGCCATGATGATTTTCCATCGAATGTTGAGAGTTTAATCGTGGCCAGGGAAGGCATAACTGTCACATTGGTTCCTCATGTCTGTTTGACATCTGTTTCTTCAAGCTTTCAATCTCCTTATTCATATTGTCTAATGCTTCTTCAATGTTTTCTTCGATCTCCAAAACCTTAGTTTCAACTGAAGTTACCTTAACGTCCATTGCATTCATCTTCTCTTGAGTAATGTTGGCGAATTCTTCTTTAACACTTACAATGTCCTTCTTAAGTTCCTTTTTAAGCTCCTCCTGTCCAGATTTTATCTCTTTCGTCATCTCGGTTTTAATCTCCTCTTGTCCAGCTTTCATCTCCTCTTGTCCAGCTTTCATCTCCTCTTGTCCAGCTTTCATCTCCTCTTGTCCAGCTTTCATCTCCTCTTGTCCAGCTTTCATCTCCTCTTGTCCAGCTTTCATCTCCTCTTGTCCAGCTTTCATCTCCTCTTGTCCAGCTTTCATCTCCTCGTGTCCAGCTTTCATCTCCTCGTGTCCAGCTTTCATCTCTTCGTGTCCAGCTTTCATCTCTTCGTGTCCAGCTTTCATCTCTTCGTGTCCAGCTTTCATCTCTTCGTGTCCAGCTTTCATCTCTTCGTGTCCAGCTTTCATCTCTTCTTTTCCAGCCTTCATCTCTTTTTGTCCAGCTTTCATCTCTTGTCCAGCTTTCACCTCAGCCATCTGCTCCGTTAATTTTTCGAGAAGACTTTTCATTAAATCCATATCCATTTTTCTTGTGACACGTTGCATCAACTCTTCCACCCTGCTTCTAACACCAGTTGTACTGAGCTTCGGGATTCATGTGGATTGAGAGTTGAAGAAAGCAACTACTCGATGAACACAAGACTTTTATTCGTAAAAATTCCACAAGAAATACCAGCTGTAATAATCACAATTATATAGATACAATTCGTCAGATATGATAAATAACAGCTTCTCTAAACTAGCAGTCACGACTAATCGTCTTCATAAAACTGACTGAGTGTACAAAACCTGCCTAACCATGTTGCTCTGCGGTATTTATACCTGACTTGGCGGAGAAATCTACTAATTTCGCCAAGGTTCTGGAAGCTTCTAGGCTATCTCGCTAAATATTGGTCCTAGAGCTTAGGTGATGGATGTTTCCAGAAATATCCATTTCTCGCGAAAACGCCAAGTCTCCAAATCATTAGAAAAACCACTTTTAACGTATAACACGTCTAAATACAGCAATTTTTGCCCAAAATGTGAGTATTTCCGATCTGTCTGAGATATTTTAAGACATATACAATAATTATTTATAAATTTGTAACAATATTATAAACTTTGTCTCTGACATTAAAAATAAGTTATGATTGAAAAATATTCTATTTTTCTTTTCCACATAAAGTTCTGTTTATATTTTATCATTATATCTCTTTTCATATCTGATGGGGCACAAAAAATTAATATTCTTTTTGATTCCCATTGCCTTAAAAACTTCAAAAAACTCATGAAATTGGTAATTTTTTGAAGTAAAAAATAGATAACTAATAAAAAAAATTAAAGGTTTGTAGGAGTTATTCACTAGCTTCCCACAAATAAAAATTATATAATCCCTGTAATTATTTTATTAAATAAATAGAAAAAGGGAAGTATAACAACAAAGATTATATTTATGATATATATGTATTTATGATATATATATTTATTATCAAAGATGTTTCAAAAAAATTTTGATAAATGTCTATGATAGATTTAAATTTTAATGTAGTTATGGAGGAAAAAAAATTGCAAAAACTGATCTAAAAATAGTAAATTACATTTCTGATACATCATATAACATTTGGTTATTGTTTCTTAATCTAATTACAAAAAATGATTCAAATTTTGCATTTATTTAATTATTAGTTTTACCATTGACTTAGGTACAATTTGCAAACTCTAAACAAAGCAACTGTATACATTTTGTAAAATAAAACATTTGAATAGAACTATGGATCTAAGGTAGAACATCACTCTTAAGATGGGCAAATTCCAGTTATTATTGAATGGGAACAACAGTGATGCATGCATATTTTTCAGAAACATCTTTGCCTTTAAAAAAAAAAAAAAAAAAAAAAAAAAAAAAAATTGGGTTTTTACTTTTGTAACATATGAATATAGCTCAATATGAAAGTTTTACCATTATGCAAGCCACATTACATTTCAAATGTGTTACATCAGCTGCTAGGCTATTTGTTAGGTATTGTAAAGAAATTTAAATAAAATTTTAGCATTTTTTAAGAATGAAAATAAATAAATCATTATTAATATGCACATATTTGTGGGTAGCTACTGTAAGTGTAATTAATTTAAGACTGTTCTTATACCATTAATTTATCTCTTTTGATAATTTATGTTCTGATGAAAACTTTACTGATGTTTTTAAATAAAAGTTAATAATTATGTATTCTACGTATATAATTTAAAAGGAATTTTCATTTGTTAAAATAAATCAACATTCATACAAAATAAAATATCCTCATAAAATATTTTTATACACAGTATTTATAACAAAATATAGTTTGACAATTATCTAATTAATATAAATGAACTTATTTTATTTTCACTTACATCAACAAATTCTTGGGTAAGCTTAAATGGAGAATTCTCAAATCCTAAATTTTTTGGTGATGAAGACAAAATGAATCCAAAATCTATATGAATTATATGACCTTCACCATCCAAAAGAATATTTCCATTATGCCTGAAAATAAAATATAATACATAAATAACTTTCAATTTCCACAAGAATATAGATTTTTCAGCTTAGGTTTCAAATAAAAAAAGAGTGCAACGAAGTATAACTAAATAAAAAGGAAAACAAATTTATTTAGTACATAAAAACAAAACAAAAAAGTTTATTTTAATAAAGATACTTTTGAATTAATGTTTAAGCAATTCTTAAGACTTATATATTTTTTATTACAGAGTATTCTAATATTACATATATTTTACTTCCATGCATTATGAAACTATATCAATTTAGTTTAATAGCATTAATTCATAAATATATACCATGTTTCCAACCAGAAGTTGAATTTTCAGAAACTTTTCAAATGCTAATCAAGAAAGGTTTCAATTTTGAAAAGTTGCCAGTTTGGTTTGATCTGTTTATTGCTTTGTGATCATATTTTGCTCACAAATACTATTTTAAACAATATTAGATTCAGAGCCATGACTAAAGAAAATCAAATTCACAGACTCCTGGAGGAAAAATCTATTCAGCTATCAGCTTAGCTTCATTTTATGGGGGAGGGGCAGAAAGATATAAAACAATATATCTTTGTTTGAAGAGTTAGTAAATTTTTCTTGGTTTGATACTAAGTAATAGTTTTTTGCACATAAGAGCTGATTAGATTAAAAGTAGATTCCAAGCCCTGAGAAATATAAAGCTGAAGTAGAATCAGAACTTATAAACAGTTGAATAGAAAATCATGACACTCATCATTCAAATGGATTATTTTTTAAGACATAAGTTTACTTTAAGACTTAAGAATAATTTATTTAAAAAATTTATTTCAGAGCTTCCATGCTTAGCCCAAAGCTCTAAAATCATTCAACTTTATGAGCATGCATCAAAAATCCTTTACCCTTGAAAAACCTTATCCACACAAAATAGAAAGACTTCAATCAGATATAGACATAACAAGTCTATTATAAAATAATATTTCATGATTTGTTCTTTTTAAGGAAATGATCACAGAAGTATGAATTATATAATTTTGATGGTGAATCAAGCAATAGGAGTTCATCTTGTCAGTCTGACTCAGCTCAAATTCATATTCTTTTTATAGATTAAAATGTTTTAGCTTTAATTATTGATAACATTTTTATATAAACTTAAAGCAAGTTTTTTTTATTTTTTTCATAACAGATGCTTATTCATATAAGATTGCATAAACCAAAAATGAAAAGAAAATACAACAATTTGATATAAAATAATTTGCTATTTCATATAGCTGTATTATTTATTTTTCACTCATGAATCTGTAATTCATGCGGTAAATTTTTCCTCCACAGAATACATAAGAAAATCAACCAGAGTGTGCTGCCATTTTGTCACTCTAATGACTTTCTACAATTCCTAAACTTGCCTTTTATTTATAAATAAATGTAAAGTAGTAATGTTACTGTAGTTTTTATCAAATATAATTACCTATTAGTTGAACTTAGCAATAAAAATATTTGCAGTAAAGAGTATAACCCTAACTTTGAACCTTTTAGTAAAAACCCCTTCTTATACCTTTTCAAAACAAGAAAATGGCATAAACATGAAAAATACACTTTTAGCTTATTATATATATGTATATATATATATATATATATATATATATATATATATATATATATATATATATATATATATATATATATATATATATATAAACAATTAATGAATATACTACTAGTTTGAATATGGTTAATAAGAGTTAAAATTATCATTGTCGGAAACCTTTCCACTTTGTTGTGATTTGATAGTAAAATATTTTATCAATTCTAGCCACGAAGATAATCTTTTTCCTAACTAGGAAATATTTTACTCTTATAACAACAAATGTGAAAGCTATAGGATTTTTGTTAAATTTTTATTTCAGATTATACATGGGTTTTAAATTTTTACATTTACATGGACCTATATATTGTTACAAATTTATAAACATTATTTGCATTTGTCTTAAAATATCTCAAAGAAGTCGAAAGTGCTTATATTTTGAGCAAAATTGCACATTCTAGGCGTAATGTACATTAAAAACAGTATTTCTAATGAATTGGCAACTTGGACAGAAATGGGTACTTCTCGAAAAATTCAGCACTGAAGATCTAGGACTAATACTAAATGAGATAGCCTAGAATCTTCCAGAAATTTAGAAAAACTCTTAGCTTTTTCATGCCACAAGTCAGGTATAAATATTACCATCCTGCATAGAAGAGTTAGTTAAGATGCTCAGTCTTCTGGTCAAATGGATAGAAGCTATTGCCTGTCTAAGGTATTATAGGCTTCTCAGATTGGAAATGTTTCCTGCTGTATTATCTGAATTACAGCTGTGTAATTGTGATTTCAACAGATGGAATTTCCTGTATCTTGTTGAATTTGCCAAGAATAAAGACTTGTGATTTTAAAAGATTGTTTTATCAACACTTAAACAATACAAATCCTGAAGTGTGGTACAATATTAAATACAATACACCCAAAGGATAGTTTATATATAAACATGGAATATAATCTATTCAACTTCATTATGTAATTATTTCTCAGAAATACGCATGTGTTTATATATATATATTGGGGCCACTGCATTAACGTTCTATTCTAAATATGAAAGTTCATAAAAAAATCAATATTTAGATCAACCATCATGGATAATAAATGCAGAAACATTTTAGGATCTTAAAAAAAAGTTCTTCAAATTTAAAATGCTTTAATATGTAAAAAAGGTTATTTAAAATTAAGTTTCAGGGTGTATGTTAAATTTATTGTTCTAAGTTAAATTTTAACATAAAATATTATAAATCAATTAAATGCAATGAAGTTTAAAAAAGTATAAATTTTATTATTTAGAGACACAAAGGGAAGCAAGGTAAAAATATAAATATTCAGAAAAAGGCAGGACATCCAATCCAACTAACATTCTCTTAAATTAGAGCTTCCCAACGCGTGGTCCGCGACTCTTTTTAGAGGGTCCGCAGCTATCTTTGAACAGCCACTGCAGTTCCCATCATGTTGACCCTCAAGTAGTTTAGTGCCCAACCAATCAGAGTGCTCACTGCTTTGTATGTTCTCCTAGCTTTGTGCAAGGCGGACAGTCGCCTGCTTTTTCTCGATACATTATTCAATGTTGAATTTCCTTCGTGAGTGCACCAATGGCTTTTTGACCAGCTTATTACTTCCACCATGGATCGGTGGCTGAAGTTGAGATCAGGTTGTAAAAAATTTGGTTTAGAGATATTTCCTTTTTTTTCCCTACACAACTACAAAATGAACATTTTAAGCTAAAAATATTTTTGATTGCATCAATATTTTAATATAAATTTTGATTAGAAATCAAACTCATTTTTATTTCTGAGAATCAATCTTTGTACACAACGCACCTATGAAGCTGAAAAAGTTTTAACAACAAACTTGGCTAACTTTCAGCTATACTACGGTAACCTAAAAACTGGGAAAAACAGCTCCCCATATGATTCCTGCTGTTTTACGATGCATTAGGAAACAACTTTCAAATCAAACAAGAATTAGTTTTTCTCCCTCAATGAAACAGAAAAGACATCTGTAAATAATGCATGTTAGATTCTTGTTTATTAGCATTGGAAAAATAGCTATGATATGTACTTTTAAATCAACTTTGTTTATTTCCATTTAATTCATTTAAATAAATTTGAAAAATGAAGTATAATAAACTTTTGTGTTACCTTGTTCAATTATATGGTATACTACGATTTTGAAATAAAACTACCTATGTATTAAAAACTTGAGGAAACTTAATATAAAAAAATGCTTTTACAATATATATATAATTTCATTATAAAATAAAATATCTAATAGTAAGAATGATAGCATGTTTATCAGAATAATAGAGAGACAAATATTTTAATTTGATTTTTAGTCATTTTGCAAAATTAGTGAGTGTTTACCTCTACAAACATTTTGACATTTTTATTTTCAACTTATTTCATAGAAGAAAGCAAAAAATACTATACACTATAAGGTATGATCAATAAGCATACGATACTATCATACTAAAATATTGCGTCTAGTAAGAAACGACACATATTTTAAATTTGAAAAATTATATACATCGTTGAAAAAATTTGGGTTTGTAGTAAAAGTTCAGCGGAAAACAAAAGCACTTCAATAATAAAACGAATGATAACAATGCATTACAACACATTACAATATAAATGAAAGGCTTAAAATGCTGTTATGGGAATCATTTTATGCTCACAAGAGTTGAGAAAATTACTGTCCTGAGCAACACAAATGCCATTACTTTTGACAAAAAAGGAATAAAAGTAGTAAAATATCAAAAGAATGAATAAATATCACGTAGAACTTAATGTGATATAAAACATGTAACTGAATTTAGTATCGATGCTCGAGAGGAAATGCTTTAATTTAAAATTGAACATGATAAACTAGCCAGATAACTTTTTCCAGTGGAAACTTAGATATGGAAGCTTTTGTTATGTCTATCAAACAAGATGTTATTAATTCCTATCAAACAAGATGCTATGCTTCAGTTCTTGCCCACAATACTAAAAAAAAATATGTTGAAATGCACAAAGCACTTAACAAAAATAGCCCAGGAAAATACTGCAAGCAGTTTAAAAATTAAAAAAAATATTAAATAAAGCAAAAAATAGGTCAAAGCCTAGGAATTTAGGAAAGAATTTTTGATAAAAATTTGCCTCATTTAGCTGCCACGCCAGATGGAATAATAGGCAAAGAGAGCATTGTTGAAATCAAATGCCCATATACACGTCGCAATATGCATTCCATTGAATTTATACAAAAATCTGCATTCAATTTCTGGCAAAAAGACAGAAAAACAAAAGAAATTAAGGGTATAAATAAAAATTATAAATTTTAGTATCAAATCCAAGGACAATTACATATTAGTGAATGAATTTTTTGTTGGTTTGCCATTTGGTCCCTAAAAGGTATTAAAACTGAACAAACCTTTAAAGATTATGTATTTTGAGAGAAATATGAAAACTAAATTAAATGATTTTTATTTTGACTATATTTTGCCAGAACTAATTGATGCATGTTATTCTAGATCAATGGGCATAAGAAATCCAAATTATATAACTGAGAAACAAACAAAGAAAAAAAATAAAAGCCAAAAAGTTGTTCAACTCCAAGAAATTAAAAGTTCAATTATATATATGTGTGTGTGTGCAGCGTAAGTAAATGGTTTTTGTATTTTAAATTTTTTTGGATACATAGATAGATAGGATAGGATAGATAAGATAGATACATTTAGTTTATGTTCTTTTTCTTCATGAAATGAATTGCTGAAGCATTTTTATATTTTAGTAACAGATTTATTTTAATTACTATTTTATTACTATACCATATCATATATACTTTTCAAGGTATTAACTGAAATTCCCATATGATCATGAAATTAAATTTATTATATTTGTAGATTCATTTTTAATTTTGGGTGATTATAAATGCATAAAATTATATTTTTCTAGTATTACTATAAATTGTATTTGCATTTGATTATTTGTTGACAAATAAACTTATTTTCCTCACAGGTTTGCTAAACTTTTTTTAATCTCATTTACCTGTGTGTTTTTATAATGCAAATTTAGTGCTAATCTAATTTTGTTCTTATCAAGTCAGGGGAAGAAATTAATAAAATAATTGAAGAATTTTAAAATTTTCTGTTTTAAAATGTATGTCACAACAGATTTTACACTAGTATGTTAACTTTTTAATAAATGTGAACTTCTAATTATATTACTTAATTAATTTTATTAATATTGAGAAATAAAGTTAGAATGTAAGATGACAAGGATAAGAGATGAATCTCTCTTTCAAACTTATAATCATATAAAATGGATGTAATGATTATATATATATATATATATATATATATATATATATATATACACACACACACACACACACACGTACATACATAGGTATATAAGTTAAATTTAAAAAACTTGAAAAAAAAAAATTAAATATTTTTATATTAAGTTAGTGGTTCAAGTCTCATAAAATTGAATTAAACCAAGGCACTTATAAACATACTTTTAATCATTCATATATTTTAGGTTTGATTTGAATTTTGATAATCATTTTTGATTGTTTAATTAGTAACTGTAAAATTAATCAACATTTGCAATTTGTCTTCATATTTTTTTAATGCATATAATAAGCTGGACTCTAAAATGCAAATAAAATAATTTTTTCTTTAGAGAATCACTGGCAGTTAATTGTCCCTAAGACGTCAACAGGTAATTCCTATGTCAGTTTCATTGAGTATTTGAACTGACCCATTTTCCCTCACCCCTATTCTAAGAACCCTGGAAGTAAATTGATGTAGGCAGTTGTTAGGAAGCAAATTTAAAACTCTCTTCTTGGCTGATATATGGCGTTAGTACTTTTATTTTCACAATATTATGCACCTAATCTGGCAGACTCGCTAATTTTGAAGGATTGATTGACAAGCAATTTCAACCAATATTGTTTTGAATACTCCCCTCTACAAACTATGAGAACTAACACCGGGTGGGGTGACAAGACAAAGGAAGTTCTCACCTCAGTCTGGAAGAGCTTTAATATGTTCATATATCACTTTGAATATAAAAATATATTTGTTCCGAATAGAAAATTCATAAAGTTAATTTGAAATTTAAAGTTTTCTGATTCAGATCAGAGCAAATATATATATATATATATATATATATATATATATATATATATATATATATATATATATATATATATATATATATATATATATATATATATATATAATTTGTAGCTTGTATAAGCAGGACATATCAAAAATAGATTTTTAGAAACTTTGAAAATGAAAGAGGAAACATTCTATTAGTTACATCTTCAGATAAAAGATTTGTTTAAATGAATGGAATTTCAAACAATTTCAGATAAAGGTGAAAAATCTGATTATTCTTCATTAGTATTAACCAGCTGAGGTGGAAAGCAGTTTTTTTAAGTAGACAAAGTGTAAAAAAAAATTTATACTAACATGATTTGAAGATATTTTCAGTACACCATATTTAAAATAAGGCACACTTGATATGCATTACCATTTCAAACAATACCCCAATACAAGTTAACATAATATATCATTTCTAAAGAATTCTGCAAGATAAATGTTTTATTATCTTTTTTGAGCTTATGCACACACATTCATTTTGAAAGTATTCAACTTAAATTTTAAAAAAAAAATGAAACAAACAAAAAGTATTCTACATTTAACAATTTAAAAATGGTTGGTTTGTGTCACGTCCATTTAAAAATTCAAGTCTAATTAATTCATGTGCAAAAATCATGGCCTTGGCAATGTGTACAATTTTATCACTATAAAGGGAAATTCATCAATGGCCAGTGAACTTTTTGTGATCGCCGGGCAGTTAAAAATATATTTTGGGATGAATAATAATTTAAGAATTAAACGTATTAAACATTTTACACTATTAAACTAATATTTTTAATTAAATTCAGAAAAGACAAACAGCTTTGTTCTTTTATAAAAATTATAAGAATCTCAACAGCTAAAAATCAAAATTTATTTAGTAACATTTCATATTATCTTTATGAAGGGTAAAAAAATTTTTTTATTCTATCCTGTGTTCATCTCTAAACAGAAAAGTATCAAATTATGCTCTTTCAGTTTATAATTTTGAATTAAATTTCAACACAAGTAAATAAGTACACGATTAAATAAAAAACTAAAATAACAATGCTACAAGTAAATATCAATTACACACTTTTAATGCCACATTATAACACAAAACTTATAGCAGAAGTTAAAAATTATTAAATTCTTTTTATTCCCCTTTGGGAGATGATTAGATGCAAGAAAGGTAGGTACAAGAAAATGGACTAAAATACAAATTTTTCACTTTTAGTGTTTTAAAAAATATAGACATTTCTGCTTCTAATCATCTTAAAATTTTGATTGTAACTGCATCAGAAGTATTTTATTATAATTTTTAAATTATGTAAACAAATGTCTTCGCTGAGCGCTACACACAGGGAAAGTGAAACTAATCGTTAAAGTTATTTTTATAAAGCAAATCTTTTTAGAAATTGTAAGATTTTTTAAATTTATTGGATTTAGTTTTGCATTTACTATAAAAATATATTTTAATAATAATAAGCATCAAGATTTAATAACCACATTTACAAAAAGGAAATTGTTTGGGGACATCAGTTGTTCAGAAATGTGAGACAGAATTAGCAAGCGACAATGTTGACAACGAAAGTATTTCAGATTTAAAAGCTAAAGTGAACCTTTTGTGTTAAAATATGTACTTTTTGAATGGAATTAATTCCATAAATGAATTAATTGATCTTTTAAATACTTTGTGATCAATCTTATTCTTTGCAACAATCTCTATTATGCAAAAACTGTAAAAATGGATCTATCATTTCTCTCAGCTTCTCAAAACATGTGCAAAGTATGCAAAAGATTTTTACATTTTTTTAAA
Organism: Latrodectus elegans; assembly: GCA_030067965.1. Classification (NCBI taxonomy): domain Eukaryota; kingdom Metazoa; phylum Arthropoda; class Arachnida; order Araneae; family Theridiidae; genus Latrodectus; species Latrodectus elegans. The sequence continues at coordinate 466,219 of CM057822.1, forward strand.
AACTTTAATTTTTCTACATTTTTAATCACACAAAATAAGTCACTAAACATTATAATAGCAAGGATATGAATGTGTATTATATAAACACCACACTCGTATACATAAAATGGTAAAAATTTCCAATTGGGAAAGGAGAGGTTGCAACAGAAATATTTTGTGGTATTATGTACTTGCCCCTTTCATCACATATGTTCAATGAATTGTGTAATGGGTTAAATTTTGGTATTAGAAATGTTGCAGAAGAAAGTAAGAGTGCTGCTACTGAAGCATGTGATATTCCAGTAGGTATCAATGGAACATGGTCTCATTTCTCTAAATGAATCTGTTATTGTCACAAGGGTTGATAACGGTAAAGTTTTACATGTACTTTAGAAGTACTAATAAGATTTTACAACTGCAAAGATAAAATGAATCCTGCACGAAATTGCCAAGCGTATTACTATGGTAACAGTGGTTTGATGGAAATTTCTGCAGCCTGCTTGTTTGATGTTTTCATGGTAAAACGCAAAATAGTTATAAAAGTTTCAATAGCTCTTGTGGTTGAGGATTCTGAAAGCATTTTTTGTACAACTAGAAATTTTGAAAATTTGTGTATATGAAGCTATTTCCTTTAACAATAGAAACATCTCAAAATGTAAGGTTTTATGGTTATTAGAAATCTAGCCATGTTTATACACTTGTACAGCTATGATATCAGCACATGGAGTTTGCATATAAAAGAGTAACTATACTATAAAATAGAAATCTGTAGATGTTTGTCGCTCAACGGTAATTTTTTTGCACACAAAAACTAATTATATCGGGACCTATGGCTTAAAGTGGATTCCGAACCACTACAAACATTCATGCCCAAGGTGGAATTCGAACCCACAAACTGTTGAACCAAAGGCAAGAGCACTAACCATTTGGCTACCAGCTCGGCTATAATCTGTAGAGGCTAAGATAAAAAGACATAACAATGCTGAATGGAAGATGTTCTAGCAGATAATTCAGATAATCCCGGTTATGGAGCTGGAATGTATTAATTATATAAAATTTTCATGTTAAATCTTGCTTTTCTCAAAATGTAGTATTTTATTTAATAAGGAACAATTTCTGAAAAAGTATTTAATTAAACATGTTAAAACTTAGTATGCTTAAGAAATACATTATTTTACATGTTTTAAACTAGGATTTTTTCTATGCAATAATTTCTTAAAATTTTATAATTTAAAATGCTTGAAAATTTTAACCATGTAAGTGAAAAATACTTGTTAGTATAGTTGTTTATTTCTTAAAAAAAGAAACAAATTATAAAATAAAAAACGCTCAGGTTAAATCATGTAAAAATATGTATTTAACGAGGAAAAATTTCAAATAATTTCGTTTAGTGGTTATTTTTTAAATATTCCTTAAACAGAGCAAGTTTTAACATTTCAGTATATGAATTTTGCTTCAAGAACCTACCCCCATAATTAACTTTTTATCAAAGCTTAAAACATTTAGTCTCTTATAGTTTGATATTTACCAACAAGCATGTATATAAATAATTATATTATTTAGTGTGAAAAAATTTTGTCAATATCTAAGCAAATTTAATTTACAATTTATTATCCAAAATCAAATCAAAATCCTAATAGAAAATGTTACCTTAGAACCAAGAGATCTAAATGATATTTCTCTTTAATGTAAATGAAAAGCAGAAACCCACATGAAAATATTTTAATTAATTTCTTTGGAGATAAATTTAAACACTTTTTTATTTTTAATTTAATTTTACAAATATTAATTTTAAAATTGCTTTTTACTCTTACATATAACCACCATTATTACAAATACATAAAACATTAAATTCAAAAGGCCTTTTATTCTGCATTAAGAGACATTAATAGCTTTAAAGGATTTGCAAACTATCTCAGAATACAAATTTACATTTAAATGCAAAGTTAGATATCAACCAAGACAGAATTTAAAGCAGTGTTCAACTAAATAGAAATAGTCAGACTGAAATTTGAAATTTTTTTAAGAGACTCAGTAAAAACATTTTGGTTTATTTATTTCTCTATTTTTGATGAACGAGGATTAATTCAACCAAGACTTATAGATTAAAGCGATTCTAAACCACAACAAATATTCATGCCACAATTAAGAATTTAACACAAACTATTAAAATGAAAGCCAGCTGAGCAATAATGGACTCTTGAAAGATGCAATTTAAAATAAAATATGAAATAAATTTAATTATAAAAATAGGTCTTACCTATCTTTTACTTGTACAAGGTATGATACAAGACAATATGCAGCACAGCTCTGCACAAAATTGCGCTGAGCTGTCAGGAATGCTTCACTGGTTGAACAACCAAATTCTTGGAGGAAATACTCCAATAAGGACATCTTGCTGTGTTTCTTAACTTGATGTAAGGAAACAGTGTTCAATATGGGCTCTATCATTCCACTGTCATCAGAGGTGACTAAAATCCGATAAGGTCGAATCCAAAGAGGCACTCTTTCAATTTCCCAGATTTTCTAGATGAAAATACTCCACTTAAGCATTTCCCCAAACACTTTTTGCATTCAGAAAAGTAATAATCATAAAATACTCATTCTTATAAAGTTTTAGTAAAATATGCGTTGAAAATAATAATCATAAGTGACACACAAGAATAATAATAATAATAATCATAAACAATATGTTATAAACTCTTATCATGGTAAAATAACCAAGCACAGATTAAAGATACATTAATGTGTTTTAGCATTCATAATTAAAGTTTAGAAATATCAAGTTTTGGAACAATAAATTTATACTAATCTCTTACTATATTTATATTGAAAATCTTATTTCATAATCTTAATAAATGTACCTACGATTTGTACAGGAAAGAAATTTAATAGAAAATAATTTTTGTTCTTTTTTAAAGAGTTAGAGTATTCCTTAATATAATGAAGATAAACACAATATAAGTATTAAAAAATGTTATTTAAGTAAAAATCCTCATTTTCATATCAAAGCAATAATATTACCATGTTTTCCTGTATATTACTATATTTTCTAGCAGATTATGTGTTAAAAAAGTGTCAAATTTTGTTGTGTGTATTATATACCACCGTAGATATTAAGATAAAAAAAAAAAACTTTCTCCATCAGAAAAGCTTTCAAAAAAGTTTTGAGTAATACTGTTTATATTTTATAGAATAAATAACAGATGGAGCCATAGTTCAGCTAATATATTTCAGCTATAATCAGTTTATTCCAATTATATTCAAGAATGAATTCAATTCTGCAAAAGTATTACAGTTGCTATTGGCTATTATCATTTTGCATTCTGTCTTGACCTGTTTTGTGCTGAAAATATTCAAGTTTGTGTAGCATCAAATGGGAATAATATAAGTTACACAGCAGATTTTAAACTAAAATCTATAGAAAAGGCAAGTAAAAAAATAAATAAAATGGTGATAAAAGTGTTAATGTACGAAGAATAAACAAAGCATATGCGCTATACAAAAGGGATAGTTAAAAAATACTCCATTTCTTTTATTTTTAACAAAACAAATATATTTCATTTTTAATATATCTAACCTAGTTTTAAAAGCTATTAAAATCTAAAAATCGAAAAGTTCTGCTAGAATCTTTGGAATTATTGCTCTTAATGGTTCTGATGCTTTCATCTAGTTTATGACACTTCACGATAAAGGTGAAACCCCAAAAAGAAATTTGACCAATTATATTATATTTTAAATACAAAGTAATTTTTATTTTATAAGACACCACAATATGAGCAGTATATATTTCAACCATATGTAAAAAAATTTACTGCAGATTATGCAAACACTTTTTTTTTTAAATCGAGAAAAAGGTCCTGCAGATAATTCACCACCATGGGTTGTATGTAGGAAAATACAGTAATTATTAATTCCATTAAAGTCTTTGACTTTTTCTTCTGTACATAAAACATATGCATTAAATTTTTTTTAACAGATGGGAGTTTTTATTAATAAATAATAGTACAAAATCAAATTTTTCAAATTCAAAATTTAAGCCAATATTTTACTATTTATTTTCTGACTTCTAAAAATGCTGTTAGTTTAACAAATCAGCATTTTCCCAGAAGCAGGCTTCTTCTGAACATGAGCACCAAATAAAGAGGAATATCTAGAGTTAAAAGAGGATTTTGAATCACTGCAAATAATTATGCATGAGGTGGCAATAGAGTCTACGAACTGTTAAACTAAATGCCAGGGAACCAAAAATTCAATCAACAGTACTGTAAAAGTTTATTTGTAATTGTTGCACAATGTGCAAATTTGCACATTGTTGCAAATTATTTGCATTTAAATTGACTTTCATTTTACTTATGATCTGCAATATTATAAAGTAAGCTAAGATACTATGAATTAAACATTGCTTGATAAATAAAACTGAAAATCAGACACTAATCCTTTTTAAAAAAAATATTAAAACATAAAATAAAAATGCAGCATAATAGTAAGAACAATCAGGATAATTCTCTGAAATTTATTTTTAATTAGGAAAATTATTTTTAATTCATTAGCACTTTCATTACAAATATATCTTTGATTCATTTATGGAGTTCATAAGCATATTCTCTATGTTAATCCATTGATTGAAATAAAATTAAGCACTATTTAGAAAAAATTTAACTCTGCATGTGAAGGGAGTTATCTTGCATTTTTTTTTTTTTTTTTTTTTTTTTTGATCAATAAAAGTTATAAACATCTGTTTGCAATTTACTTTATTAGTTTCTTGTTTTATCAAAACATGAAATAAATAAATACCACTGGAGCTAATTTTAACAAATTAAAGTTTGAAAATATGAGGTGGAAGTGTAAAATTTTTGTCAAATATCTTTTGGCTTAAGTTTTATTCGTTTAGTAATTCGAGAATCTTAAATTGGGAAATTGAAAAAATATTTCAAGGTTCATATAATGAAAAAATAACAAACTGTAAGCAAACTTATTATATTTAAGTTATTGTATTGTTTTTAAGACTTTAATGGTGTGTTTAATATCCCATGTCTGGAAAAAATCAGAACTTTTGATCTTTCTTTTACATTTATTTTACAAGCAAAAATCGCTATTAACCTTTTTCTTTATTTTTTTTAGTGAATAGTAGAGATTAAAGTTTGTAAAAATCATGAGTATATATTTGACATACTAGATTACTTAGAACACACAAAAGGCATGGAAAATTTATCATCAAAACACATTTAACATCTTTATAAAGACAAAGATGGAATTTTAATAATAAATAAAGTTAGACACCTGAAAATTTCTTATTTTCAGATGTGTGACTTTACTGATTTTTAAATTTTTAGTCATTAGTAAAATTTTGTAATTTAAGGCAGTTTAATTAAATATTTTTTAAATACTAAAAGATTTGTAGGCTTGGTTTATCTATTAATGGTCACTTTTTGCACACATGGGATAATAAGAATAACATCTAAGGTTAAAGATTTGCAGGCAAAATAAATATATAACAATAACTTAAAATTCTCTCTTAAATTTTTGAAAGGTTTACTATTTTCATATTCTATATATATATATATATATATATATATATATATATATATATATATATATAATAAAAAAGCAATTTATTATGTTAGTTGAGCAATGTTTGATTTAAATCATGAGTGAACCCAATATTCTTGTGACCACTGCAAAATCACTCCTTTATTCTACCACTAATATTTAAGCACCATAAGGATGTAATTAAAAAAAATAGTTAAGCACGATTGAAAATTTAAGTGTTTTCCATTTATGCAAATTAGAAATCCAAAATAATTAAAAAATTCCAGGAGGAAATTTAATAATAAAGACTTTTAGGGACAAAAATCTTTTTCAAGAAATCCAGACACTAACAAAATCTGAGAATAAAATGCTTCATGCATTCAGAATGCCTTTCTGAATTCAATTAAAGAAAAATGGTGCTATAAAAGAGTGTGCACCTGAAGGTTAAAAAAATTCATTTTCTATTTAATAAAAGCATAACAAATCATAACATAAAACTAAAAATTTTTTCTTGCAAGTTTTTTTCAACAAAACTGTTACATTTGAAATAGATGTTACAGGCAGGTACATTACCATACCACACTATTAATTGATACTAATATGGATTACTGATAGGAAAACAAGTAATCCACACTTTAGAAAATGAGATCATAGCTAATGGATTACAAATCAAGTGAAAATACTTAATAAGTGTTTTGGGTTTTATTTAATTATATTTGATAGGCAGTGTTTTTGCAAATAACAAGGCTATTTGATTGCAGATTATATTTTAAAGTGAACTCCAAACCATTTCAAATAACTATTCACAATGTTTTGTGTGTTTGTCACTCTCTCAATGTTTTGTATGTTTGTCATTAACTCTATCTCTAAACAAAGGCTTATTTGTTTACAGATATAGTTACTTAAAGTTAAGTAAGATCTAACTTTCTATAAACAAAGGCTAAGTGGATCATAAATTACTAGAAGCATCCAGGTTGAAGTGACAATTAAGCACACAAGGTTTAAGCTGAAACATTGATAATAGATTTTGAACCAGTAAAGTTTTTCAAAAACAGTGCATAAAACAAAGCCAAAATGTGTAAAAAAAATTCTTTTAATAAACACATTTATTTCCCAAACCAGAAGGATGCAAATATTTGAAGTGTGAGATATTAAATAAAACAGTTTGGTAAAGTTTTTTACTCTATGATCACTTTAAAAACACAAAGCTTAATTCAAGCATGATTTAAATTTTAAAATGGATTTTGAAGTACTAGACATTCATGTTTAAGCTGAGAATCAAAACAACAATGATGCTGAATTTAAGGCCATAGAACTAACCATGCAGTTGTTAGCTTGCATTTGAAAAGAGCAAATTATACAGCTTCTTACTTTTAATGTAGCCAAGAGTTGGTATGCCATCAATTCTTGCCTTAAGTCATCCCCACATTTAATGATAGCAGAGAGCAAATTCCAATTGTGTAGGTGTCCATAAGGAGAAGATTCCCTTATTCGCCTCACTTTTTCCTCCCAGGGTTCTTTCAATGCAGCAGCAGAAGGATCTTCAGGGTCTCTCTAAAATATGCAGCACAACAGAAAATTTTGAATTAATAAAAATACAATATGAAATTTACTACTCAATAAAAATACAACATGAAATTTCTACAAATTATGGTCATTTCTCTACAACTGGCATATTTTTTTTATTAATGAAGTTAACTTAAAACAATACAAATCAAAACAGTTTTTAATTGACAAATGTTATTAAAATTATATTATTCAAGATGAAAAATATAACTTGGTTTGCACTCAACTATTTTTTGGCATAGGAGCAATCGATACCTTTTATCATTTAGAAATCACTTTTTAAAGTAGATTCTCAAACCATGAAACACTGTCAAAGTATATAGCTGCAAGCTCAGCAGTTTGATTTGCTTTTTTTTTTTTTCTTTTCCCCCACATGAATCCAGAATACAGCTTAAATGTGTGTGTGTGGGACTTTAAACCATAATAAATATCTATATCCAAAATAGGGGCTCAAAACCTGGATTGGTTTGATTTGCTTGCTACTCTATGATAATTTTGTTTAACATAAAGGCTTATTAGATTGAAGCTTACAATTTATAGTGAATTCCAAACCACTACACACATCTATGAGTAAGGTGAATATCATGCTCACAAATTGAATAGAGGTTTAGAATGTAAACCATTCAGATGTCAATTCAGAAGTTAACAATATGTCAAAAAATAATTTGAAGCAATTAATTTTACTAATTATTAGTAAAAGCATAACTCGTAAATGTATGTTTTAGAAAATGAATATTTCCCAATGAACTCTATAACTAAATTGGGCACAGCTGGCAACAGATTCCTCAAACATTAGTAAATACTTATTTCAGTGTGCAGGATGAGTATTAAGTTATGGAGGACACACACAAATCTAATTCATCACACAAACTAGAAGGACATTAAATATGTTACAATATTTCACCAAACATATCAAATCCATTCAAAAAACATTTTCTACAAGTAAACTTGCATTCAAGCATTTTATTATTTTTTAAATTAAAGGAACGAATGAATGTTATCAAAAATCGAACAATTAATTTTGCTGACCATCTATTACTTTAGCACTTTTTAGAACATTATTATTTTTAGGTTATTAATAACATATCCGAGGGCTAAACAAGGTTGACTCAGTCAATCATCATTTCAGAGAGCTGATAAACTTAAGTACCAAGCATGCTTGGGAACTAAATACTGGGAGTCTTTCATAGGTTGACCACTTAACCAGAACAATGTGCTTGGCACTTTGTGACTATCAGTCAATAAAACAGATATGGGCATTGTCCCTAATGGACATTGGCTCTGTGACGTCAAGTCATTGAGAGAATATTTTAAAATTTAAGAACTAGTTTATAATATGTAAATGAGTTAGACAATTTTCTCTGTTTAATAATAAATAAGTTGAATAAAATTACTTTGAATGTACTCTTTGGAGCATTTATGTTTTCAGATAATCTCCTTCGAATATCTCCAGCTGCAACAAAAGTTGGTTCCCCACTAGTGCCACTATCTTGGGACATTTGTGACAGCGCATCTCTGTCTTTGGGTTTAGTGCATGAAGAATACTAAAATAAAGATTGAAATAATCATACATAATTTCTTGATATCTAAACAAAAAAAAAAAAAAAAGAAAGAATAATTTAACAAACCTGTAAGGAAATAGCATCATCTTCCTGAGTCCAGCAATCTCGGTCATCATCAAGTACAGAATGAATGGAGAAAGACACTCCACTGAAATCTTGATTGCTAAAATAATCTGGAAGATTTTCTTCAGAACGTGTTTGCCTGAGAGCATTTATCATCTTTGGGGGTACAGGAGAACAATGAATATCCTCCACTTCAATGACTTCTACATATATTAAGTATGGAGCCTATATGAATTAACAGTCTTATTTTATATGGAACTAATAAGATTTCCAATTTTATACTGAAAAAAACTATAAAATCTATTAAGAGCATTGCAAAAGAGCACAAGTTTTTTATTAACAAAGATCATGAATTTAAAAAACAAAATGGGTACAGATTTCATATCAAGCTTTCTGACTGTTTTCTTTTTCAAATTTTTTAAATTGTTCTTCTAGTAATCTGAATTTGATAATTTATTCTTTTTAAAAACACCCATGTTTTATCTTAGTAACTTTGTCAGTGCAAGATATTTTTGAGCATTTTATTTAACATTTGTAACTTTTCATATTTCCTCTTGACTTTAATATAATCTTTTTTATATATTTCAAATGTATTATAGGTTTCTTTTAATAATGATTCTTCATGTTAAATTATACTGGATTATTATAATTTTGAATATCAACACATTTTTGTTTTCATACAATTGATTTTTAAAACTTACTACCATTTGATATATTAAATTATCTATTTGACACTGACATTCAAATTTGATTTGATATTTTCTTTTAATTATACATTTAACAATTCACATTTTCCTTTTTAATCACAATTTTTTCATTTAAAATTTGAATTAATATCACTTATAATTTCCTATTTGATTTCTGCTGATTTTTAATGGCCTTTTATGTCACAAGAATTATTATAAGTTCTACATAAAAAATTGACTTCTTTATCCAGTTAATTATATAAAAATTTAAGTTTATTGTTAGAAATTTATGTTTCAATCTGTTTGCTTATCCTTTGCAATGTTAAATAAATTTTAATATTCCTTTTCTTGGTAGTGAAATGTTCTGTGTTTCTACTTACTGACTTTAATACATTTACTTAGACATTTATATCTTTTTTTTTTAATTTTGGTTGTTGCTCTATGATCACTTATAATAAATAATATCAATATCTATTATTTTACTTTATCCTTGGAATTCAAAACAACAGACGCCTGAGGTGGTATCCTTAAAATAAGATGACGCATAGTCTCAGCATGAATGGGAAGCCAAACTCTAGCTGGCAAATTTAGATTTAGCATTGACAATTCAGCCTGCAGTTTCTGAGCTATAAAAGAGAAGTTAATAGAAAATAGAGAAAACTTTATTATATAATATATAGAGAGACATATATAAACAGCTGAAAAGTTTAAACTATGCCCTTGCTGAAATATTTGAATTAAGTTAGTAATCACTCTGAATAAAACTGGAAATAATTGTTAGGTGTAAAATATAATTAACTGTATTTTCCAGTAATATAGAAAAGCACATTACTATTAAAATATTTACCTAAAAAATTTATAAATAAGGCTACATACTTTAAATTTAAGAACATTGCATTTTTGTAATAAATATGTTAAAAATTATTTGAATAAAAACTTTTATTATTTAAATTTTAATATTTGGGGCAAACATAGCCTTTTTTCTTCTTTTCATAGCCTTTTTTCATGTACATGAGTAAATATTTATTTGTTGAAATCAATTTCTCTCTGGCTAATATACTTATGCAAATAATTTCTTTCTGTGAATATACAATGAGTGAATAAATCTTAAAGACATGCTTTTAAAATTTTTATGATGTAATTAAAGAGTTGAATAATATAGGATTGAACTTGAACCCTCCCCCACTTCATAGAAGCTAAAATATCCAAAAAAATCATTGTGTATGAGGATATTGAATTCTTACAATTTTTTAATTTTTTCACAATATAGTCCCAGGAATAGCATAGGATACAAATTTGAAAAAATATTTATCGAACCAGACTTTATTTAAAACTACATTTAGTTTAATTATTTGTTTTCCTCTTATCACAATATATATTTAACAAAATATCAATTTTATAAATATTTGTAAATTATGACAACTACACAAGCAGCTTAATTGACACTATTATAAATATATATCAGGAAATAATAAAAAATACCCGACATGGAATAAGGAATAGGAATTACTCAGCTGCAAATTTATAAATGACAATCCAGAAAATTTTGGAAAAAATCTTTTTCATCACATTTGGTTAGAAATGTTTTTTTCACTTCTAATGACCAGTGTTGATGTTTTTTTAAAAAAATTAGTTATTATGAAAGTAATTGTGAGAAGAATATAATTTTCTGAATTTTAAAAGTTCCCTTTCCTTCTTATGTACCCTTTAATACAAAACTTTTCAAACAATGTTTTCTTTTAATTTTGCTAATGCACTAAAAAGGGTGTTGTCTTCAATTGTAATTCAACAACTTAATTTACAAAGATTCAGCATATTTTATTTCAAAACTTACATTAAGTTAAAAGCACACTAAGTTTGAATTCAAGTGAAACAAAAAATTTCATGTAAGCAGCTTTAGTATTTACTACATAAAATTATTTACTATAAGAAACTTGATATAAAATACAGATCTCAATATTATTTAAATAATATATAAGAAAATCAATACTTGAAAAATTCTATCCATGTTGGGCGATGATGTTTATTACTAAAAGTAACTTTAAAAAGTGATTTCATATTTAATCTAAATTAAAAAATCAGGAACAATGAGTATAAGAAATTAATAAGACATTTAACAATAAGTGTTTTGTAAGATATGAAATTATTTAACACTAACTTTTCAATTCTTTTGTCAAAACTGGCTGAAGACGTAAACCAATAGACATTAGAGCTTGAACAAAATCTTGTTCAGCACTTAATCTTGGAGCCTAAAAATAAAAACAATTTATCTTCAAACATTTAATTACATTAGAAGATATTAAAATTACTTGTGATTAAGATTAAAATTTAAATACATTGGGATAAATATGAAAACAGTATTTACAATTTTTACTCTTTCCATTACTTTCTTAAAGCAGATTCAGATCTATTTATTAGTAAAGTGACATAAAAAAAAGCCGTGCAATTTTCCACGGTCAAAAGCAGATTCAGATACTATTAAATATTTCATATTTTTTTTATCAATACAACAAAATGTTTTTAATATTGGTATTGGACAGAGTTGTGAGATTATATACTAGGTATAGGAGTATAGGTAAACACGTATAAAGGAGGTGAATTGTCATTGAGAAAGTTGATTTTCAATCTTCAAAATAAAATTTTAGAATGTAAAAAAATGCAGCAAAAAATAATACATTTTCATTTCAATGCTCTTGGAATTCATTTAATTTTTTAATTTTTGTGCACCCTTTCACAATTATGATTCTTCATTCTAAAGCAAAAATTCCCTTGAAGGTGTTTCATCATTTGTTCTAATTTCAATATCTATGATAAAAGCTTCATTGAAATTGAATCTGCAAAATGTTATTTTGATAATAATAAAAAAGATTACCGACTTCATAAAGCCACTTGGCACACTCATACCTGGCAATAGCAATGCACTATTTGCCCTCTTAAATCATTGCAGATATTTCGGCAACTATCAAAACATTTGCAGCCATTATCAAATGCATGACCAGATGCCAAATCTTTGGGAGCATGCTTATTTAAGCCTCCAAGAGTTGAGCTTCTACGCATAGCTGAATTACCACCCAATCCTAAAGGAAAGTAATTATTAATTTAAATTTAGATATTTTAATTATTTTTTTTTTTGTGAATTATGTTATTTCTTTACCAGTTGCATCAGAAAATGACCTCTGATGAGTCTTTTTAGGTGATATCACTAAACCAGCTGGTGGACAAGGAATGACAGGATCTTTTGGCCTAAGAAAGAAGAATTTAGATGTCTAAAAGCAATATTTATTAACAACAGAAATATATGTTTCTTATAAGTTTAAGTATTCTGCTTATAAAGACATATATATTGAACGAAAAAAATCTTATTTAGATTTACAATATACAAAAAAATTTTTATAATTTATAAATAAAAATGAATTAATGTTTTCCTGTATCTACATTAATTCCATAATTAAAAATATTAATAATCTTAAAATTTATTTCTAATGACAGCAATGACTTCCATCAATATGTTGAAATATATTAATTACATCAAACTATGCATCTTAATCCTATTTATATATAATTTTTGAGTAACATATATTAATACAAAACTATTCTTTTATAAAAGTACTGGTTTCTTTAAAAAAAAAAAATGTTCTAAAGGTATAACTTGAAATGTAGAATAAAAATATATCTTTATTGTTTGACTGAATATCTATACACTTTTTGCATTATTGTATGTGATAGATAAGCTTTCATGAATTTTTCTTTTGTAAAGGATATTCTGCCAATTCAATAGGCAGCCTATGAAGAGAACAATCTATTCTGTACACTGGATTTATCTTCCAATACTATTTTAAGAGATAGTTTTGTAATTTGTAAACATACAATTTTGACTGGAGTTCATCCCTTGTCTAGCAAATCTAGATAAAAATACATGTGAGACAGAGGAATAAGTTTTCTACACTTAACATTTTTTTTAATTTCTCAAGAATTTACTGAATTTTCTGACAGAAGTAACTAAAATCTAATATGAAATATTGTTTTGCTAATAAAAAGACTTATTTAAATTAGTTAAAATGGTTAAAAACAATATTTACAATCAACAAATAAATTTTTAGATTCAAGGAAATTTCATTTAAAATTCTTCAAACCAATATGCCACATTAAAAAGAGTCAATAAAAAATGAACTATAAGATATGAATAGTTTTAATAAGGGCCTAAAAAATTTCATATCATTTTGAACTTTATATCAATGATTGTTTTTGTATTATCTTAATCATTTTTAGCTAACAAACTGATTTTACCTGCAAAGTTTCTTCATTAACATTTTATAATTTAAGAATAAAAATATTAATGAATTAAATTAAATGAAAAAGTAGGTTATTAGTAAATTTTTAAATATTTCAGGATTAATGACTTGAAAAGTTCTTTGAAAACTTTTTTGAGCTAGTCAAAGTAAGGAAAAAAATTAAAAATAATTGCTTAAAAAAATAACATTGCTAACACTGTAAACTAACTAAAATTGAAGAAAAATGCTTAAAGAATTTTTTAACACTTATTATAATTTAAATTAAAGCAAAATGGTATATAAAATGAATATTAAAACATTTTTAATTTAATAATTTAGTAAATTATGAAATCAATGTAATAAATTTTCTAAGATTCCATTAACTTCCAAAAAAATTATTTTGTAGATTTTACACTTCTTTACCAAATATACCTGAAATTTGGATATTAATTTCCTAAGTAAACTCACTTTTTTCACACACTGAATATTTTTTGGTCTTGATTTATAGCAATTTTAAGAATTTACTGATCTGTATGCAAAAATTATATGACAAAGCAAAACTTACATTCTGCTACATTTTCCAATTTAAGAAAGACTGATTCGTAGTTTTATCATATAGTAAATCTTAGTTGGTTATCTTTAAACATGTAACCAACCATGTTATTATATAAACAGTGCTCTCCTGATCTTTTGAATTCTAGTGTCATTAACAAAACCTAATATGCAGCACTGGGATGTTAATTGTAGATATTAGTAAACACAATAAATTTATTATATACAGAATGTTCTACTTGATTTCTGTTGATGACATGGCACAGTTCAGTGAAAAAGTATTGCAAAGTGGAACTCCTGTAGAAGAAAATATAATTATTTTCATGAATGCAGTAATAGAAAAAGGAAACTGAAATAAAGAAAAATAACTGAAAAAGATATGGGATTCAATATCCTGCATTAAGTTGTGATGAAAAAGCAGCAAAAAATTTCAAAATGTAAACAAAGCTTTGAAATTTACACAATTGCTAGTGAAACATTAATGAAGCTGATACTCTTGATATTTAAAATACTTTCAAGATGACAGATGAGAAAAAAGAAAAATTGATGTTTTGAAGAAATTTGAAGGATACTGTATTCCCAGAAGTAATAGAAATGTAGATTATATTTTAATGGATTGCAAGAAGATGAGAAATTATCTGTTGACAATATCATCTTCACTTTAAAGAAATCAAATACAACATGCAGTTGAAGATCTAAAGGAAAATTTAACTATAGATAATTATATTTGCAATTACAAATAAACATCAAAAAAAATTTTTATGTGGAACTTGCTTTACAAAAATACATTAAAATGTGTAAGGACCATGAAACTGCTGAAAATCAACTCAGAAATTTTAACACTGAAAAAGCTGAGGAAGCAATAAAAAATAAAGCCATGAGGTCCAAGGAATATGTGTGCTTGGATAATCAAAATTATTCAGGTGATTTTCATAATAAAATGTTTGGAAAACTAGTGCAAAATGAAACAAAAATATGTGGTATATATAAACTCCATTTGAAATTTATTTACCTTGTATTTAATAAAACTTGCAATATTTCTAAGAAAAGGGGCTATATGGCACAAATGTGAAGATTTAATAAGAATACATATGCTTTAAATGGAAACAATTCAGAGTGAGAATAAAAGTTGTAATAAAAATAAAGAATGGTGTGAAGATTTGAAAATAAATAATTTTAAATATTTATAAATAAAACTCAATACTGGTGCTCAATATAATGTACTCCAATATCAAATTCAAAGCATTGCATTTAAAAAAGACTATTATTAAGATCTAAATTAGTCTTTCTAGTTATACTTCTAAAATTAAACTAATCAGAAAATGTGATTTATTGTGTAAGACTATAAAAGGAATTAATGCTTATGTAACGTTCCAAATAATAGAATGTAATTTTAATGTTTTGGCTATGGTTTAGAAATTTTGGTTTAATACAACTAAGGAGAGTATTCTATATAACCAGAGTTTAACATTCCTGATTGCGAAAAAATTTATTGATTTATTTAATAGATAGGAATATTTATTTATTTTGATATAAAATCTGATACTATAGGAAAAAAATGAGCCTTATAGGTTTGGTTTGGATTTTTGACCCTCAATGGTCATTTTTTGCACATGAGGGCTAATTAGACCAGGACCTACAGGTTTAAAGTGGATTCCGAACAACTTCAAACATCCATGCCCAAGGTGGGATTTGAACCCACAAATTGTTGAACCGAAGGTAAGAGCGCTAACCATTCGGCTGCCAGCTCGGCTAGAGCCTTGTAGGTAAGTTTCCTTTAATTTAAGGCAACCATTGAAAAATGAACTAGAACTATAAAAATATAGAATGAAAATATAATTAGGAAAACTAATAAACTTGACGAATTTGAAAATTTATTAGTGATAATTCCTAACATCAATAGTAGTTTAAGAATTTTAAATCACTCTTATTTAAATGCAAATATTTTAAGAGAATATTTTTATTTATTCACTTTTGTAGATATAGTTTAAAAAATGGCTGGAATCAACGTTTTTTGTAATTTACATGTTTACAAAGCAATTTGACAAATTCCAGTATTGGAAGCAAGAGTTAAATTAATGACATTTAATATTCTGTTTGATAAATATTGCTTTTTGCAATTACTACATTGTATTAGCTCAGCACGTGAAATTTTTTCATACATGTTTTGCTCAGATATTCTCTTGGATAGAGAGAGTAAAAACAGATGATATTTTAAATTGGGGAAGAAATAAGAAAGCATGATATGCGATTTAAGACATGCTAGAAAGAGCTGAAGATAGAGAGATTAAATTTAAGTAAATGTAAATTTGGGATGAATAAAATATTTAAAGCATAATTTTTCAAAAGATAGTGTTAAAGCAAATGAGGATAAAATTAAAGCAACTAAAATGAAATTTCCTCAAAATGTACAAGAATTAAGACTTTTCATGCATAACTAATTTATATTTCTAAATTTATTCCAAACATATCCCAATTAATTACTATTTTCAGCAAAAAAAGAGAATATTTTAGACTTTACCATGAATGACAGAAATAAATTACAGACTTCCAAATTGTTTTACAAATCTTCAAAGAAGTACAATGCAAATTTTACAATGGCAATTTATGTATGATTGAGTCAATTAAGGAGCACTTATTGCTATTTCAATAGAAATTTTCAAGAATAATTCAATATTATAAAGAATCTAACAATAGAGTACAGTGAACTTGAAAATTGTCTAAAATAAAATGAACAAAGTGTTCAGACTACCAAAGAATAGTAGATTTACTTTATGTTGAAATTTCAAACGATGCAGCAGAAAATTTGTATTGTGATTTATTTGTAATGTTGTGTTTCTGTAATAGGCTTCTTTTGAAACTTAGTTTCAAATTAATAGCAATATCCTGGAGGTTCAGTATAACATATTGTAACAACAAACACAAAAGGTCAAGATAGTGCTACCAAAAAAAAAAAATTTTTTTTTTTCCTTTTTGTATGGTTTAAGAATATTGTGAGTTTAAAAAAAATCATGTTATCCTACAACAGCCCTTTTTATTTTGTGTATTTTCTTTTTCATGTATAAATAAATAATAAAACTTTTATCATATTCTTTCGCAGAAAATAATTTCTTTTTAAATTTGTAGTTCATAAATCTATTCAAAAGATTTCAAATAAATTGAATTCCACAAATTTATAGATCTCTAATCTAAGAATTTGCTAAGCACAAATGTGTGATTTCACAGTAAAGGATTATGACAAAATAATGGACTATGCATACAGATACAGGAAAAATTTTTTCAATATAATTCTACTAAAGTAAACTCATTCTTGTAAATTACAATATAATTTAAAACAAAAAATTATAAATATTTGAAAAAGATTGAATTTTAAGATATTCATTGCAATTTCAAAATGTAAGTTCACAAGATTTTAAATATCTTTCACAAAATAATAACAAGTAAATTAACTTTTAAAGTAATTAGACAAAAGAAAATTTTCTTTTAAATTAAATATATATGCTTTTGACATTTGTATACTCAATATCTACAACAGCAAAAATAAATAAATAAATAAATAATTACCTTAATTCTTCGGACAGAATCAACTTCTTTAATTTAGAACCTTGTGATTTTTTACGGGACGGTGTATTTTCTGAACAGAATGCTTGCAATAACCATGCAAGTTGCAATGAAAATTCTACACTATTACGGCACCTAATAAAAAACATGAGAAGTTTATAATTGAAGAGTAAGGATGACTGTTTTAACAAATCAAAATCTGAAGATTTTCTGTCAATAAAGAAACAAAAGCAAAAGTGATTGCAATAAATTACTGTACATTGCAATAAAATACTGTACATTAAAAAAAAAATTGACAAAAAGCAGCATTTAAAAGTGTTAAATATCAAAATAATGGGTTCACTAAGCAGATATTACTTATATTAAAATATTCCTATTTTTTAAACTAAAAATATTAAGTAAAATGCTCATTAGATATTCAAATAATAAAAAAGTTTAAGAAATAATATTGCTTCAAATTATTTTCATTGAATTAATAGCAAATCCATTTTAGATTTCATTGAAATTTAGGCTAAATCCTAGCAGCCCACTCAGCAATGAATGCATGAAACTGATTTACTGTGTTGGAATTTATTCTTGCAATTTTATGACATAATTTGAGATGAGTAAGCTTGAAATTGACTTGGATGTTTAATTAACTTTTATGTATTTTTCATTTATGATTGAAATTTAAATGTTTGAAGTTGTCTCATTTTGAAAATGCGAAATTGATATTTATGTATTTGAATATACATTTTATTTTATTTTCAAAGTGTATATCAAATGGAAATATGTGGTTTAAAGTTGCACTTTATTTTGAAAAGCTATAAATTGAAATTTAGGTGCTTTAAGTTACATTTTTCTAAAGTATATCAAATTGAAAATTTGTATTTCAGTAATGGTATGAAGGAAGTGGAAGATGTGGATAATGATAAATTGATATTAAGTTTTTTTTAATTACTCAGCAAGTATGGATTAAATAAATTATACTTTACTAATTATTTTTCTAAAATTAATGTCATATGTAATAATTTATGTAATTTATTAAATTACATAAACTTAATAAATTACTGCACAGAATTGTGCAGTAATTTATCAATTCTGCACAGAACTGATAAATTTCTGCACAGAAATTTATCAGTTCTGTGCAGAATTGATAAATTTATATGATAACTAGATTTTAAGCCTTACATTTCACAGTAAACCCAGAAATATGTATGTTTAATAATAGAATAAATTAAATTTTTTCATAAAACTATTGAGTTAGATTTATCAACCAGTTCTCTGCAGGGCTAGATTGTATTTCCCTTGATGTTTTCTAAAGAGGATTATTTAAATCCGAGTTTTTAAAAATGTATGTTACAGATTTAGTTTTATTGCCAGGTTGCCTCTCAGATTGAGAGAATTAGATTGATTTTTTTAAGGTGGGTGACATTGTCCAATTAATTAAAATCAGAGTTTTCATAAAAATATGTTATTTATGTTGCAGATTCAGCTTTATAGCCTAGTTGTCTTCTGGTGCAGATTGTGTGATATTTAACTTAAATTTGTTTTTAATATGTAATATTTGCAAAATTGGTTTCTAACTATTAATATTTTAATTATTTAATAAGTAATTATAATGAAATATTCGAAATTTGAAATTTAAAATAGTTAGAAATTGCAATGTACAAAGTTAAAGTTTGAATGTGACTAAAGTTTTGAGAACTGCATATAGCAAAAAGTAATGTAATTTAGAGTGATGAGATAACTGTGTAGCACTTAGCTCTAAAATTGAAAATTGGACCAAACTAGAGCAAGCTCCTAAAATTTTACCAAAATTTAAAATATAAGTACAGAATTTAATAGTTGGTAAAAGTTTACAGAGCTGTAAGGGCTTGGTGCAATTTCAAATTTTCAGGCCAAGAGCTCTATATTGCTGTCACCAACCTAAATAATGTCACTACACGCGATATCTGTTTATCAATACTGATTGCATTCGAACTTCAGCTTGAAATTGCGCGTTTTTCCGAATTCCAAATATCAAAATTTTGATTATTTCATTATAATTAAGTACTATAGAAGTTTTAAAATTCTAATAACTAGAAATGAAATTTTTAAAACTCAAATTTTAATATACCATGCAATTGTGCTCACTTAAAAACAAAAAAAAAAGAATGTACCGTTACCTACTACAGTGACAACCGATAATAAAGCTAAATTTCTAATGTTAACAAATTAAATTTTTTTACTTAAATTCAATTTTTAATATATCAAGGAATGGCGCCCACGTTAAAAAAAGCATCAGTGTAGCAATATCAATCACCACAATCGGGCAATAAAGATAAATTTCTAACGTTAACAAATTTCACTTTTTGTTTAAACTCAAATTTTAATATATCGAGCAATTATGCCCACATTAAAGAAATATCAGTACGAGGCACATTCTAACACTAACAATAAAAACACAATACACACAACTTAAATATTTACTTATGGAAACATTCATTTTTATAAAAACTGTAGTTTTTAAATATGAATAAAATTGTAATGAAAAACAAAATAACTGACTTAATCTTCATAGCTCTCCGAATCATTACTTTTTGGCGAATATACCACCTATAACTATCGCATCTAAAAAATCTCCTATTATGTTTTTTTTTTTTTTTTTTTTTTAATTTAGAGCATGATGGTAATAAGAAAGTTGTTGAATGGTGCATGAAAAATCAAACCTACTTTCATGTACCATTCAACAACCTTCTTATTACCTCACATTCTAAATTAAAAAAAAAAAAAAAAAAACATAAATTTAATATATCCTCATTCATACCATTAATGTTCACAAGCAACACACAAACTCCAAAAATCGAATATCGAAACTCGATGCTTCAAGATTATTCTTTAATAATTTCAAGCGTTACATAAAAAACGAGCGTGTCACGCAATCCCATTACCTCATAAACGAAAAGCACATCATACATATGTAATCCGAACCATTAAGCCAGTTTGGCAAACTTATCACACCACTTTATCGAAAATTTGGCGCATTTTACCCTCTGTACAGTTCTCTACTCTTTAGCATAATAATTTACTTGTTCTTATTTGTAAAGTGAGAAATAATTGAAATTCAATAAGATACTTATGTATAAATATTTTATTACTCTCATAGAATTGGTACACCTGTTATAATACAATGGTATATTAAAAGAACATCACATTTAATTAATCTAAAACTATGAAAATTCCTAAGAATAAGGAATTGTGAAAAGAATTTAACTATAATAATTATTACACAAACAGCAAAATTGTAAATAGATTTTATTGTTTCTTTGTATAAAAAAACCCCTTTATATAATTTAACAGAAATTGTTTGAATTATGATTACAATAAGATTACTTTTTTCCCCAACTTATTTTAAAATGATGTTAAATTGTTATTTAAATAGATAATATAGAAGAGTCCTTTTTTTAAGATGTCCACAGGAGACCTGGAAAAGTTTAAAAATTTTCTTTTTAAATAAAACAATTGCATTTTATTTCAGAAAATTTAATATTTTTCAACTGAAAAATTTTATAATTTTTTCACAAATAAATTATGAGAATAGCTTTTTTTAAATTTATGTTAAAAATCAGTGCACACATTTGCATTTTACTTTCTTTAAAAAGAAATAAAATATTTTCACATTTCCATTATTTACATTTGAAATATTGTTTGATATTGTTTTTAATACATAGGCACATTTAAATAATAAAAAATTTTATTCCTTCACAAAATTTGGCTAAAAACATGTATTGGAGAAAAAATTCTAATATTTTAATAGATTTCAAGTTTTCTTACAACTTATAATATAATTTTAGACTCATTCACTTTACACATATTTTTATTTTAATTCTAATTAATGTAAAATAAAAAAATCACTGAAAATCTGAAAATTTATGGGAAGAAAAACAGGGATAAAGTTATTTTACTACTAAATTATTATTATATACACTCATTTTATGTTTTAAAAAAAGACTAAAATCAATCAAAAGATTTAAAGAAACTTCAATATGATAGAATTAAGTGAAATTTACATCTTACCTATGCACAAGATATGGATGAATAGCTTCTGCTATGTCTGAATGGTGGACATATAAACTCACAAGTTGAGGCAAGTAAAAATCAACACTTTGATTATCAAAAGTAAACATTCGATTACCTTAAAAATAATTTAGATGTTTGTACAAAATAAATAATGAAACACATTTTATTGTTCAAGGGAAAACATGAGATTTTTCTCCCACAGTACAATATTTGCATGCATAAATGACAGTTATGTTTATAAAAACTGAAATTGGAAACTTAATTAAGAGAAATTTAAGCGTGAGTTAATTTAAACAGTACTGACACAAATGTAACTCATAAAGGTTAAAATTTGACATAAAGAACACTTACATTATATTTTATTATTGAAAAGTAACTTAATAAATACAAAAAGTTTACTAAGCTCAATATCTATTTAAGAATAAACTATATAAACTGAAGCATTCTACTGTCATATTCAGAAATATATATATTCATGCATACACAGAATACATTTATATATGCATACATGTACATGTTAATAAAAGCATGTGTTATATTTTACACTTTAACAAAAACACCAGCGAAATGTGAGCAATATTCATTAAGTGAAAGTTATACCTTTAATATTAGTTAAAACTCAACAAAATAAAAATTACATGAATGAACAAATATTGTTTAACAAATTTACATAATATATTCAACTACCTGATGCTTCACTCAATATATTTAAAAAAAGGAAACTTAACATTCTATAAAAAGTATGATTTATATGGTATGTGATTTATTTGATATTATAAGTGAAAGTATAGCTTTACCATAATTTGGTTTGCCGTTTTACAAGAATTTTTATCAACCTATAATGACTAGTTTAACTGGAACTAACAATTCATTATGAATAACTAGACTTCCATGGTAGAGATAGGAATCAATTTTATAAGCTATTGAACCAAAGACAAAAGCATTCATAATTAAGTTAACAGGTTATCTTATACATAATCAAAAAGCAGAGAAAAGTCTCAAAATTATAATAGAAAAGACACTAAAAAAGAGAAAAGATAAGATTTAGAAATTATACTAAAACTTTTGACACAAAAACATAAAAAAATAATTAAGAGCTTGAAATCAGATTTAAAATATTTCTCACTACCAATAAAAACAGAACAAATCGGGAAAAATAGACAAGTTGGTTACATGCAAAAAGAAATTTAACACATACTAAGTAAATATAGACTATCATTAAATCAAAACAATTTCATCTAGTGATTCTGTATAAATCACAAAAGGGCATAAATCATCAGGACAGCATTATCTTTAGAAACCTTCATTATTAAGGGTTAAATTCCAAACAGGAAGTTTATCATTTAAACACTGCCTATATAGGCAACACCATTCAGAAAAAATTTCTTATTTGTCATGAAAATTTTGAAAATGTTTTCTCAAAATTTTGAAGGGCAACAGAAAAATATATTATTTAAATACTTTTGTTGTACTGCATAATCTCAAGAACATATCTCAGAATCATGAAAATTTTATGCCTAAAATGTTAAAAACATCATATAAAATATATTTGCAAAAAAGGATTTTAAAATTTTAGTAATGCCTAAATTTTTTTTTACTTTGATAAAATATTAAAAAAATTGAACTTATGACATAAGTCTCAGGCCCAATTATAAAAAAAAAAAATAATAATAAGTAGTAGTAACATTTTGGGTCAAACAGTAAACACATAAATACCAGGTGATTATAATTAAAGGTCCGATTTTAAAAATCGATAATTTTAAAACTACTGGTCAGAATGACTTGATATTTTAGCAGAACAATCGTAAGGCAATGAAATTTTGTTTGGCAAAAGAAAAAAAATAGTTCCAATCTGAGCCGATAGATGGCGCTGTCTAGGTAATATCAGGAGGAAAGTCTAAAAATGTATTCGTTAAACACAGAAATGTTGTTAGCCAAAAAAAAAAATTAGAGTTCAGGGATTTACTAAAGATTTATTAGCGAAAACACACACAGCACAGCGCGATCCTTCATAGTTAGAGTCATGATAAAGCATTTAGGCAAAGAGCTGGTGCTCTGCATTTTTATGACAGCTAAGTCTCATGTGCGCATGTCACGTGTTAGTAATTTGCATATATCTAGACAATGTGTATGCTGACAGCGCCATCTATCGGCACATTTTAGAACTATTTTTTTTCTTTCTCCAAATAAAATTCCATTGCCTTATGATTGTTCTGCTAAAATATCAAGTCATTCTGACCAGTAGTTTTAAAATTATCGATTTTTAAAATCGGGACTTTAATTATAATCACCCGGTAGATTTTTAATGATTGAGATGTAATAAAATGATAAAGAAAAAAATGACTTCATAAGGAGTACATTATGAATCACCTATATCTTCTGCATATAAAAACTTACATTCAAAACTAAACAGTGAAAAGGCTTTTGAAAAATATTTAAGAAAGATAAAATCTGAAAATTGATATTTGAAAGGCAATTTTAAAATACTGATAACTAATATGCATATATAATTAATTGTATACATCATGTACAATAGAATATTTTTGGTGATTCAAATATGTGACAGAAAATTTATTACATTACTAAAATAGTAATATCATGCCATGTAAATTTTTTAATTGGAAGCACATCTTATTCCTGCAGAAATTTCTTTATAACAGTAGCAGGGGTAGGAGTACTGAAATTTTTTTTCAGGACAATATTTTCAATAAATATCAGGATATTTTTCATGACATATTTTAATAATTAAGCAAAACCAATGATACTTTTACATATTAATTTCTGTTTTATGAATATAATCCATTTTAGTAAAAAATGCACTAATTAATAAATTCTGAGTTTTTAATTTTTAATACAACAATATGAAAAATGATACAGAAATTTAAATTTTTTATACTGAACATTTTCTGAAAATTAATAAGTTACATGATAAATGCTCTAAATTACAGTAAATTTATGTATAATTGAATAATGTTCATTTTGAACTGGATGCATTAGCATTTAATTCTGATAATTTAATACTGCACTTTTTCAACTTATCATTCACAGATGCAATATCTGCATTGGCAGAAAACATCATTTGTCCAACTTTCACATCACTCATATTATCATCACTAATAGCACATGCTATTTTTTTGGTTGCATCAGTTTTTGAGCTGTACACTGGTTATCAAGTTTATTTTTCTTTTCTTTCTCAAGTTCATTATTTTCTAACAGGTGCAATTATTTACACTTTTTTTCACTAGTAACTTCTATGTCTTCCTCATCCTTTCTTTTCTTCTCTGATTGTGTTGCATCTTTTGATTTTTCCATATATGATCACATTCTGTATGAGATTTCTGAATATAATATCCACAGAAAATCCATCAATTTTACAATAAATTTTATCAATACCCTTACATAGTGCTCAATGGATTATGTGTAAGCAACATACCCAAATCAATTAGTAATGGTAAACTTTGCTTACTCAGTTCACTATTTTTTTTTGCTTTACAACAGCTAAATTAACTCTTGATCCATCCATTGACAACTGTATTAATTTTTCTAAATTCAAACCATTATTTTCTATAAAATATAATAAAATTTTTACAATTTTATTGGTTTCAGCATGTTTTAAAAAATGTGATTCGAGGTAACACAAATGACATTTTTTCCTTGATTATCAGACCAATATGGATGTACATATCCAACAATTTCTTTATTTGTTTTGTAGTAGCTTCATCAAAAAATAAAGCAAAATATGAAATGCTGATATCCCAAAGCAAAAGAGTTTTGAAATACAGAGCTAGTCCAAAACTAATCAAATATCTGACTTTTTTGTTAGATAATTTAAGGTATTTTGTTATGGAGGAGTCAACAAAAAATTTTCTGTAAATGTTAGCTAAATCATTCAAAGATGAAAAAGAATAACTATTTTTTATTGCCAACAAAACTAAAATGGTTTCAGCTTTAATGGTTTTCTCTGATGTCATTTTGAGAAGTCATGATTTGTTATTCACTACTCCTCATTCAGTTCAAGTTACGCTCATTACTATTACAGTCTATGTCGAGGATTCAGATGAAGTTGATAGTAAAAAGTGTTTGATTCTTGTAACAGTTCACAGCTTTTTTTGTGTTTTAATCCATCTGCATGAGCAACATTGTCTAAAATCCATACTTGAAACACTGAATTTGCTTTTTCACACAAAGCACTCAGCAGAATGTACATCAACAACACTTCTGAACCAAGTCTTAGACATTTAATTCCCATCTTGCAGTTCCAACCATTTATTGGAAAATTTCGTTTTCCTTGGAATTTTTAAAAGAAAATTAATTGTTTTCAAAAAATAAATTCGAAACTTGCTAATAAACGTTCTTTAAGTCATCCATCAAAATCGTTCAAAATGGCAAGATAACAATTCTATGCATGCGAATAAATGTAGGCGAATAATTCTAACAATTTCACTATCATTGCAAAGACTTGTGCACTACTAAAAATAGAATCTTTTTCCTGTAAAAGCAGAAAATAGAACTTAATGGTAAACCCAAACCTAAATTTTTTGACACCACACATTCGTGACCAATGTCTGAATAAGAGCCGGAGACGAATGTTTGGTAACCCTATTTTTAGTTTGAAAGAGAACAAAAAAAAAAAGAGGAAAAAATCTCTTCCTTGTTGAACTTAGCAGTGGAAAGAAAAAATATATTCCATTGGAAGAAAAATTTACTACTGAAAATTATTAATTAAAATTGAACTTTCAAAGGAATTTAATAAAAAATTAAGGAATTCCAGGATTTATTTTGAAAAATAAGGACATTTCAGGACGTTTTTTAAAAAATTAGGAATTTTAAGAATATTAGGACAACTTTGAGCCCTGCAGTAGTGAAATTTATTGCAACAGTATATTACTGAAAAAAGCAATTAATCTATTCACCTTAAGAGATAAATAAGAGGGTTACTCTGAAAATTTTAAAATACAAGCATGCAAAAAATGGTGTTAGAAAATTTAAGATTTAAAAATATGAACTATTTTATTTTGGTTCATGATTTTTTATTAGTAGTTTAGCAAAGAAAAATTTTAGAGTGAAAAAAATGGAGCAGATGTCATTACAAAATAAAGAAATAATTTTAAAGTAGGATTAAATCAAGAATGGGCTCAATCTCTCAGCTTCAGAAATGAATCTCTTCAGGATGAATCCTGAATTCAAAACTTGCAAACTATCTCTTAAATTACTTAAAGGTAATAGCCAATGCATTATTTCTAAAGTAATAAGTATAAAAATATACATATAAGGTAAGTAAAATATTTGCATTTTTTTAAGTTCAAATATACTAAAAAAGTAAAGTAGGAGATCTTTGAAAATGAGCTCATAATAATAATAATAAAAAGACAATTTGCAAAGGGGGGAAAAACTATCACATTTTCTTCAGAAATTATAAGTTGAACAAAACCTCATCTTAGAAAGAAAGAAAATTAATTGGTACACATAACTAAATGGCTTCTAGAAGTTCAAGAAGCTATTGTTAAATGATTCTTGTTTCAACATGACAATGCATATTTTTATTCAATAATGACTATTGAGTTTCTTGAACAAAAATGCATATAAGTGATAACATTTATCCTATTTATCTGATTTAGCTATATGACCTAAAGTTTCTTTTAATCGAAAAATAACTTTCACAAATGTCCTTTTCATTCAGAAGATAAGGGCGATGAAGCTGCGATGAAGCTTTAAATGTATTTTGCTCAATCCTAAGAAATGAATGATTTGAAACCATTAAACTTCGGAAAATTTGCCACATAAAATTTTCCAAAGTTTAAAGATTTCAAATCATTTATACTAGAGGAGAATATTTTGAACATTCACTTAAAATAATCAGAACATAAATATGGGGTATTCAAAACATTTTAGAGTGACATTTAAATAAAATTACATAATAAACTTTTTGTATTCCACTAAGTAATAACTGTGTGTTTGTTTATTCTTGAAAGTGTGAAACTATTCTCACTTTTACATAATTTTAGGTACTATTATACACGTGTACGATAATCATTGTAATGTGAAAGAAAAAAATAGCAATTTTTGTCATAAATATTTTCATCGTGTATTGTTTAAAAAATTCTTTAGAAACTACTAAAAATTGTATAAATATTCTATTTACACTTTGTAAACTAAATAGTTGTCATTTTTTTGACAAAATTTATTTAAATACCAAAATTTTTTTCTCACAGAAATTGCTTAGCAATCGCTTTAATGACCTATTATATGAATAATGATGCAAGAGGGTGTAATGGAATAGTACCCAATTTTATATGAATTAATTATCACAAAAATCAAAGAATATTATCATTTTGTAATGTTTATATCTCCATGCCCTTTTTAGTATATAGGAGCTATTACATTGTCACAAGAAATTTCAGTTCTAACATATAAATAACATTGAGGAAACCAAAACTACATTCTTGAAATCCAATAATTTTATTACAGGCTAGTTTAAAATGGAACTCAAATCATTAGAGATATCTATAAATGAGGTGGAAATTGAATAAATGAAATTTTTTCATTGAAGACAGAAAATTAATAAAATAGTTGCTAGGTTGTAGGTTTTATTTGTGGCTCAAGAATCATTTTTTTGCATATAAAGGCCAATTAAACTGGGACCAACAGTTTAAAACAGAACCACTACAAACATCCACACCCAAGGTAGGACTCTAAACTAGTAACTTTGAACTGAAAACCAGAGCAATGTTTGGCTGGCAGTTCAGCATATATATATACATTTATTAAAGTTATGGAAATTTTGATTAACAATTAAAAAATTCTCACATTTCATAAATTACAAACAAATGCTTACCTAAGTAGGTCTGTACACCAGGTTCTTTTGAATTAAAGAGGTAAGTTATAGCTATTGACATATCAAACAATGTGGATTCAAATAACCTAAGTAGTAGGGATTCTTTAGGTGGAGGCTTGGAAAACATCACAACTTTAGAATTTTTTAAGGACTCAAGGCCCTCAGGTGTTAAACTGTCTTCAGTCATGATGACAGCTTCACTCTGCTCTGTGGTGGTATCCAGAGTCAGCCGAGGTTGTTGCCCATCATCAGAATTAAAAATGCCACTGTCATCAGAGGCTAGGCTACTTCGATCTGTGTTGTCACGTGTAGGAATGAGACAAGACGGACTGGGAGAAGTTTCCAAGGAGACACTATCATGGAATTTGGGCACTTGGCAATGGAGTGAGTTTGATCCACTTTCTGGGATCTGTTGAAGTACAGAGTCCAAACTCCTGTTGCGGTGGTGGGTCTGCTGATGAGAACTACTGCTGATCCGACAGTCCAAACTGTGGTTCCGGTGATGTGTGGAATGGAGTTTTTTTGTGGAGTTGTGAATGCCAACATGCAAAGATGAACGGAGACGTTTTGATAGTGAATCGTCCTCATTAAACTTACCTTCCATCTCAAGAAGTCACCTCCATACAACTCCTATCTACAAATGGAAATGTTTATATATTATAAAAAATTCATACGAAAATAAACATTTTATGCATTACAATTATCAAACACTTTTTAAATAATTAAGAATAAACTTATTTAAAAATATAAGAATAAAATTGATCAATAAACACAGCTTTTCAAAAATAGTTGAATTTATTATCACTCTTAAGATAAAATGGCTTTGATAACATGCGTTATCAAATTAAAAAATCTTTGCAGCATATTAAATAACAAAACAGATGCCAAATAAGTTTCAAGTGAACATCATAGAAATCCTTTTTCTAAGGGATTTTCATATTCTTACCATTATTGTTAAGGCAAGTGTTCTTTTCCAACCCCAGTGATAACATAAACAAGGTTGGTATGTATGTACTTAAAAAAATGAATTTAGTAAGCATATCTATGGAAGTACATACTTGGGAATCATGATGAGAATTCCTGATTAGAATTATATAATTAGAATTATATAGTATAATCTTAATAAAGAAATTGTTATTATCTTTATTAAGATTATACTTAATTAAAATAAATATTTTTCATCGTAGAAGAATAAAATTTTTCATAGAATATGTCATGAAAATAAAAATTACCAATTAATTTCAGAATTCTTATCTGAAAAAAAATTTTATGAACTTACTTAAAAAAATAAATAATTGAGTATTTAGAAAGCATTTTAATCAGGATTAAAATAAACTTTCCAATAACAGTTTTAATACACTATCAAAAACAAATAATTATAGTAAACTTATTCATTTTTATAAAACAGTACAAATTTTAACAATAATAATTAAACAGTAAAATTATATTTATATTAAATAGTATAAATCAACACACCAATAGAAAATCATTATAAAACAATGAATTAATACAGAAAATGCTTTACTATGTTGATATATTTACGATATTCAATAGTTCTTGAATTTTCGAAAACGGTAATGCTAAACTAGGCTAAAACGATTCTTTGGTATAACTGGTAAATGAATGTCAGCTGTATATAAAAATATTTACCAACAAAAATATTAATCTCTTAAAGAAAAATCTTTTCAAATTTTTTTATAAATAATTATAAACCATCCTTACCATTGTAGAAGATGCATTACTTTTTTTATACACATTTTTGAAGCACGAAATATTATTGATCATAATAACGAATTCATTCACAGTACTTCACAAACACAAAGCAATACTTCCTACAAATACTACTTTGTTTTAGTTTGCATACATATAACTGCTTTCTCATCATGAATCTTGAACACCATGATGTTGATCCAGTAAAATCGGCAATTTCTTTATCAAAAGCCATTACTTGATACAGTGATTGCAGATTGAACCTCATTTTGCATTGGGTACATTTTTCTTGATTTTTCTTTATCAGTATGTTAATACTTTCCTAATTACATGAACTTAAATTGGAACGATAAATTTCAGTACATGATGAGCAATTTTTTTTTTTTTTTTTTTTTTTTTGTAAAAGACTATCATTGATTTCCCATTTCAGGGACAAGTGCAGCACTGTTAATTTTCCAACCTAAATTAAATCACTAACCACAATATCTGCTAACTAAATACAGACGACATTCGAACTTCAACTTTGGAATTTCACGCTACTTTGAATTCCAAATATAATTCATTATAAGTAACTAGAAATATCAAAATTCTAATAGCTAAAAACAACTTTTTTTAATTAAAACTTGAATTTTAATATACCGAGCAATAGTGTTGTTACCCTAGTACAAACTCAAATTTATGTATTCAGTGCTTTTAAGTTTTAGTTAAGTATAGTTCTATTTAATATTTCTTATCAACATATATTATATATATATGTGTGTGTACATATATATTATCCATTTAAAATATTTGTGAGTTATTTTCAACTTTATTTTTTCTGCCATGCCTTACTGGCATACTACTATACCATTTAATACAAACACACTTAAGATTTTAGTTTGCCAATATAGCATTTGTATACTCATAATGGAATTATTAACTTACTGTATACACATGCCAGTTTGTCAAAGGGGGTACATTTAGGAGTTTTAAAAGTACCTGATTCAGAAAATCAAACTCTGGTGTCTGATAGTTTTGGTTAAGAACTGTTATTGTTAATTGTATTATAATTTACTTATTTTTGTTAGTAATGATAATGATTTAATTGGGATATCTTTATTATATCTATTCTCAAATTTTAAACTTAATTTATGTTATGTAATTATTTTATGTTTAGTATCAATAAATTAAACTTAATATTTATAAGCAAGCCTAATTATTGGCATGTTATTAGTTTCTTAATTATTAAAGATTCTATTAACAAAACAAAATACTTTAAAGGCATTTAAACCAATAGCTAGTTTTTTTAACTGCATTAAAATTTAATATTTGCAGCTCTGCTTATCATAGTAATTATTTTGGCAATTAGAATAACGGTGGGTATTGGTAAAATGAAATCTGCCAACAGATATTTAAAAAGTAGTACAGACTGACAAAAGGTTATGGGCCCAGGTTACATATTGTAGCGTACCGAGGTGGCAAAGCAATTGAAGATAATTTCAATTTAATTTATTGATGAGGTTAAATTTTAAGTATACATAATTTTTACTATTTACACAAATTTTAATACAACTTTCAACTTAACAATCATGACAATATCATTGGCGGACGCCACCACAAAGTGCACCTCCAGTGCGTTGTCTTTTTGAGAATACACTGTACTCACTAAAGAAATAAAAAAAGTATATAAACATAAGGGAGGAGGGCGGTAGAATCTAGTGAGCATGCACTGTACTGATAATTGCTTGTTAGCTCGTTACAACTCTTTCCCCCCTCTGGAAGGATTTTACAAGAGTAAAAATATTACAATAACTCAAACAAATAACTAATTACAAAATATTATAAGCTTAACCACATAATTATAAAATGATGTGAAAAATTTGTATTACCTTTTTTTTTGGTATAATATATATGGTATATAATATACACATAACATTTTTTATTTTTGAAATTTAATATGATACCAAATAAGACAATATGAATAAAGAGAAATGTTTGTAAAAATAATGAAAATTTTCTATTTACAAATTCTACTAAGAACATCAGTATTCTTATGCAAAACCCTTTTCAATGGATTAAATCAAAATTAAAGGGCTGCAACGCTAATGCCCAATGCATTAACCTAGGGTTTGAACTAGCATTGGAATTTAACCATACAAAGGGTTATGATCAGTCTAAATTTTTGGCTGTTTAAATAGCATTGTAACTTTTTTACTGCCCAGACGATTGCAGTACATTCTTTCTCTGTGGTACAGTATTTTTCTTTGTGTCTGTAAATTTCCTACTAAGATAAAAAATAGTATGTTCTTTTTCCTCTTCATGCAATTGAGAAAATACTACACAGATTCCTTCAATAAATGCATCAGTTTGCAATATGAATTTTTTTTTATAGTCCATAGCATATAACACTGGTTTGTAACTCAGTTTATTTTTCAGTTCTTTAAAAGCAGTTTCACATTCCTCCGATCACACAATCTTTTCTTTCTTTGACTTTTCTCTTAATATATCTGTCAAGGGAGCTGCAATAATGGAGTAATTAGGAATATATCTTCTATAATAACCTGATAAACCTAGAAAAGTCCGAATTTCTGTTTTAGTTGTCGGAACTGGAAAATTTTTAATTCTGAGGGAGTTCTTTCACCTTCGCTAACTATGTGACCTAAATATTTGACATATTTCTAAGAAAAAACACATTTAGAAGGTTTGATCTTTAAATTTGCTTTTTCAATTCGCCGAAAAACATCATCTAAGTGCTTAAGGTGAGATTTCCAAGAATTAGAAAACATGGCAATGTCCTCTAAATATAGAATCGCAAAGAATTCCATTCCTTGTAACAATTTGGTTATCATTTTACCGAAAAAATATGGTGCATTCTTTAAGCCAAATGGCATTCTAAATGGTCTGTAACAACCAAAATTTGTTACAAAAGTCGCCAATTGCTGAGCTTTTTGAGTAAGTGGAACCTGCCAATACCTTTTTGCTAAATTAATTATTGTTACAAATTTAGCACCAGAAACGGTTTCAATCCTATCCTTGATATTAAGAAGTGGGAAATATTCAGTTTTTGTAATTTCATTCAATTTCCTATAATTGATACAAGGTCTTGGTTCTCTATCAGGGACTTCAACAAATATCATGGGAGATGTATAATTTGACATTCACGTCTCAATAATTTTATTAGCTAACATTTTATTTATTTCAGTTATTAAAATTTCATTTAGTCAGAGTGACATTCTAAACGGTCTGGCACGTACAGGTTTATTGGAAATCAATTCGATATTGTGCTCTACAATATTTGTTAATCCAGGTTCATTTGAAAATATATCAGAATATTTACATAGCAATTCACTTAAGATTTGAATCTGTTCTTTACTTAATCTCTCTTCTAAATTATTTTTTTGAATTAATTCAGAACAATTAAAATTATTTGGATTGTTTTCAATAAATGAGAATTCAATTTCTAAATATCGAGGATCTTTCATCGCATGTAACTCAACAAGATTTATAACATTGGATCTACTGTAATAGGACTTTAGTAAATCCACATGATAAATTTGTGATTTCTCTTTCTTATTAGGCAAGAAGGCAATATAGTTAGTATCAGAGATTTTTGATTTGTTCCTGGGCCATGCCATAGAACAGCTAATTTATTTGCAGAAGAAGGTGCCAAAACAAGAACTCTGCTTCCTTCTTTAAATTCTAGTTTAACACTGTTTCTATCATAATAAGTCTTTTGCTTTTCTTGGCATTCTTCTATTTTTTCCACAGTTAGATTTTGTGACATCGTTTTAATTGATTGATAAGATTTAAAACATATTTAACAGCATTTTGCTCTTTTTCAGGCTGTAACCAGTGTTCATAGAGTAAGATTATTGGTGTTCTTAAGTTTTTTCCATAAACTAATTCTGCAGGGCTGAATCCAGTTGACTCGTGAGTTATAGTTCTTAAAACAAAAAAAGCTGCATGAATATGTGGCTCCCAATCTGGGGAATATTCTAAACATAATACTCAAAGAATTCGTTTGATAGTTCTGTGGAATCTTTCTACTGGATTACTTTGTGGATGATATACTGAACTATGTATAATCTTTATTCCAAACCTCTCAAGAAATTCTGTAGTTACAGCACTCATAAACGAGGCTCCTTGATCATGTTGGATCTCTTTAGAAAAGCCCATTCGGTTAAACATTTGAAGTAATGCATCAACAACTGATGTGGAGGACATATCCTCTAAAGCAACAGCATCTGGATATCTGGATGCAAGACACATAGCAGTAAAAATATATTTTTTTCCTGAAAGTATGACAGGCAAATGACCTACAGTATCTATATTTATCTTTCTAAAAACTTCAGATATTATTGGTACTATTCTCATTGCAGCTTTCTTTTTCTCTCCAACTTTTTCGGTTCTTTGACAAGGATCACAGGACCTTACAAATTCTTCTAATTCTTTGTAACAGTTTGGCCAGTAAAAGTTTCGAGCTACTCTGTCTTTTGTTTTAGCAACTCCAAGAGGAGAAGATATACTTTCACAATAAGCTATTTTGAGTTTTTCTCTGAACTCCTTAGGAACAACTAATAAAAAATTTTCATGTCCTAATTCATCTACTTTTAAGTAACAGTTCATTTTTTATTAAATAATTTGTTTTGTTGACTTCTTTAGACTCGATATTCTCAGCCTGTTTAAACAATGGTTTGAGATCACTTGTTCTTTGGCATTTTTTGAATTTTTCTTTATCAATCTTAAGTAAGGAAACTAAAGGATCATCCGACTGAGATTCTGGTAAAACTTAATTCTTCCTTATCCACAATTTCTTCATTGGAATTTGTTTCCAAATTTTCTGTGGTTATGTTTGAGTTCATCTTCAATTCCTCTTCTATTCGTTTCTGACATCTAGTCTGCACATTATTTATCTATCAAATTCTTATTTTCCTTATTTTCTTCTATTAAAGAGGTTGTTTGGTTTCCTAATAGGTATCTACCATGATCCAATTCATTTTGCAATAATAGCAGCCTTTGTAATAACATTTCCTAATTCACAGTCCAACACAATTCTAGCAATTGGTAAACAAGTGGGATTCAAATCTAAGGATTGTTGTACCAAAACATGTTCACCAGTCATATCATCAGGCAACACATACTTCCTACTAACAATATCTCTTATGGCTCCAGTATCTCTCAAGATTTCACATTTAATTCCATTCACTTTCCCAATAATTGTATATGGTTTGAGTAATTCTTTAACCATTTCTTCTCCTACGTTATTTATATATACATAAAACTAGGGGCGTGTCTTTAAATGAAAGGGCATTGTGGTCTCAAATGATCAGAAGAACTGTATTCAAAACATTTCAATAGTCTTCTTTTTTCAAAACTTTTATCTTTAAATCCTTCCTTAAGATCTTTCTTCTCTGTCTTAAAATTTTCATTCCTATGATTATTATCACGTTTCACAAACCTGTAAGGAGAGCTCTATGATCTTTGAATAGTTTTCTTCTTCATCACATTAATTGGTTTGATAGTTTTCTTAACGTCCTCAAATTCTTCTAATTTCTCTGCAAAATGAAGTGGATTGTTTGCTCTGTGGATTGTTGCAAAATGAAGTGGATTGTGGAGCTCTGTTTTTAATCTGATCCGTTAGTATTAAATCAACTAACTTTTCAAAAGTATCAACTTTAAGACCATTGCTCCATCCATAAAAATAATTATAAAGTTCATGATAATAATCTATCCAAGTAACATCTTCTTTTTGATGTTTTACAAACAATTGTGTCTGAACTTTTCTGGGGTCAATTTAAATCTTTTAAATAAAACATCCTTAATATAAACATAATTCTGTGCTTTTTTTTCTGGTTCACATGCAATTATTTGTGTGATTTCATATGGCAATAAGCCTAACAAATATGAAACCCACAAATCTTTAGGTATTTGGGCATGACATGCCTGGCATTCTAAAAGAATTAAATATAGACTAATATCTTCTTTTACATATCTATGGACCATTCCTTGAAGATCTTTACGAGAATGTTGCGCATCTTCACTGGGGGGTCCATTTGCAAGTTTCAATTGAGCTTCTAATCTCAGCTTTTCTAATACATGTTCCCTTTCTGCTTTTTTTCTCAGTTCTTCTACTTCTTTTCTCTATTCTTCTGCTACTTTTCTCCATTCTTCTCCTTCTATTTGAATATTGATGAACATCGACATATAATAGATAGAATAGAAGATCCAGTAGTTGCTTGGGAAACATTGTTGAAATACTTCCATCCATATAACTGAGCAAACCACATGCCGATATTTTCACAATTATGTGATATTAAAATGTTACTTGAAGAAAGTATTCTCATGTTTTCAACAAGATTATTAAAAGTCTACAACAGATTGAAAACTATAGATCCTACTTTTAATGAAAAATATGCTAGTTTTCAACTTCTGAGATATCTTCCTATCCATTTCAACAGAATAGTGCAAGTTATTCTTGGTTGGCGGGATGAAAACTTTAACTATAAAGCTATTACAGAAGCCCTGAATGCAGAAGAGGTTCGTCTTCAATTACGCGAAAAAGACTTTCTAACACAGGCTAGGGCAGTAACATCTATGCATCTATGAAAAAACAAATTCTCTGTTTTGGTTGTCAGCATTATAGAAATTCATGTCCTCTTAAAGTAAAATCATTGAAAGTATCCAGATGTTTTAGACCAAAATAACAACAAATAGAATGGCTACCCATTCTATTTGTTCTAATCCAGAATGTAACAGCCAAACCAGATGTTTCAATTCAGAGTACAAAGGTCCAAACAGAGAACCCAGATTTGACTTCGTGGCAGAAAGGAACCTGTCATGCAATTCAAATTACACTTATCAAAATCAACCTTGTTTCTTCTGGTGTAAGGAGAAGCATAAACGTGGGATTGGATTTAGAAACACCACTTTGACAAATAAAGATGGACATTCACCATGTAAGTCAAACTTTTCTATTACAAGTTTATTTAATCAAACTAAAGAAAGAGTGAATTGGGTTTTTGACACAGCAGCTTTACATCACTTTTGTAAAGAAAGAGACCTCTTCATTAGTTTTTTACGTTTAATCAATGAAAAAATATCAATTGCTATTGACGGTGTTGACTTTCCTCTTGAGGGAAAGGGAACTGTTAAATTGTAGTTTGGTTTACAAAAGTATACATTAAATGATGGTAATGTACTCTCCAAAGTTACGGAGAAATCTTATTTCGGGTCCAAAACTAGATATTCAGGGTTTTGTATATCATGGCGGTAACAGTGCAGTGAAAGTCTCAGAAAAAGGGGGTAAAACAGTTTTTAAGGCCATATTAAAAGAAAGTATTTACTAAGTTTCACCCCGTACGGTTAAAGCTCACAAAATTCATTTACAACTAACTTAAAGAATAGCAAAGCTCTTGAACTATGGCAGAGACATTTTGGACATAACAGCACCCCACTATTTCATATATCAGTAGGAAAGAGAGGGTAATTGGTTTACCACTCTTAAGAGATAAAACAGTCTTTTGCGAGCCAAGTAAAATTAGTAAATATTGAAGAGTTTCATTTAAGTATTTGAAAGAAGCGAGATTCAAGGCTCCGTTAGAGCTGTTATATGCTGATGTTTGGGGTCCTCAATCCGTCAAAAGAACAATGGGAGAAAGGTATTTTATTACCATAATTGATGATTAATCATGTAAAGTTTCATTTCCTATTTCTGAGAAATCTGAGGTTTTTGGTATAATTAAATCCTATATTACAAGAGTTGAAATTATTTTAAATAAAAAGGTTAAGGCATTTAGATCAGATAATGGGACAGAATTTGTGAATAGACAGATACAAAATCATTTTGCTGAAAAAGGGATTGCTCATGAATTAACAAATGTATTCAATCCGGAACAAAACAGAGTTAATGAGAGCTATAACCCAATTGACGCAAGTGGTGCTAGAGCAGTTCTGCAGGAATCTGGTCTTCTTAAGTGTTTCTGGCCTGAAGCAATACTATATTTTACATATACTTGGGATAGAATTTGCCACAATAATCTGAACAAGACGCCTTGCAAATTATTATCAGTTTCCAGACCCTCAGCCGAACATTTAAAGCCTCTTGATAATGTAGCATATATAGGTAACATAGAAAAAAGCTAGATATCACAGCCCAAAAAGTTTTCCTCGTTGGTTATGCATTCCGTACAAAAGGATACCAAATTTGGATGCCTGAAACAAACAAAATAATTCAAACTATTAATGTTTCTTTTAATGAGAAAGTTGTGTACAAGGACACGTAAGTGCAGCAGTGCTAGGGGCCGTAATAACAGGATTTCAACTGCCTCTAATGAGAATGAAATGAGATGTGACGATATCGGATACCACATTGCACCTTGTGATTCTGAAAGCGATGACAGTGATTCTGAAGTCTCTATAGAAAATATTCCTAGCTATATAAAGGGGTCACTCTGAAATTTTTGAGATACAACTAGGTTTTTAAAGTTAAAATTTTATGTATGTTCAAAGTAGTCTCCTCCAGCATTAATGCACTTTTGTAGACAAATTTTCCACAGATTAAATGCCTCAAGCCATTCATTTCTTGGAATAGAAGAAAAAATGCATTTATAGCCACATCAACCTCTTCTTCTGAAAGAAAACGATGTACATGTAAGTTCTTTTTTAGATTAAAGAATAACCGAAAGTCGCATATAGCTAGATCAGGTTAATTTGTTTTTGTGTAAGAAACTCAACTGTTAATCTGGCTGTATGTGAAGATGCATTGTCATTGTGAAGCATTAGTCCCCTAACATTCAGTTCTTGTAGAATTTCTGGAAGACATTTAGTGGTATACCAGTTTGCTATAACTGTATTCTGTCCTTCCAACTTGATAGCTTTGACCAATCCCATACTTCTGAAGAAAATGTCATATATCACTTTTTTCAGTGCACGTTGTTTTTTCACCATTGTCGGTGTGGAATCATCTTCAAAGACCCATACTTTGCTTTCTTGACGTGTTGGAATGTCAAAAAACGGTATGTACGTTTCATCACCTCTTACAGCTTTAAAAATGATGCGGTGGCCACCATTATTTAGCAATGTAAAAGTTTCTTTACTGATTCTGATGAATCCTCTTTTTGATGCTGAGTTAGATTATGGGGAACCTAATGGCAAACTACTTTTTTCATATGTAATTCTTCATGAATGATTTTGTGTATGG
This sequence comes from Latrodectus elegans, assembly GCA_030067965.1. Lineage (NCBI taxonomy): Eukaryota > Metazoa > Arthropoda > Arachnida > Araneae > Theridiidae > Latrodectus > Latrodectus elegans. The sequence goes on from CM057822.1 coordinate 505,755, forward strand.
CTGCGGATCCAATGTTAAGTTCCATCTGTATCATTTGATAGGTACAGCGATTATCAACTATTAAAATTTTTTGTATGGCAGACACATTATACAGGATTACTGCAGATGACGACCTTCCTGTGTGTTCTTCATCCTGAAGAAAATTGTGACCTCTTCTAAATTCTCTAAACCATCACAATACAGTAGCACAAGATGGAGATTCATTACCAAATGCTAACTGCAACTGCTGAATGCATTCTTCTCGATTTAATCCAGCTTTAAAATTGTAGAAAATCATAGCGTGAAAATGTTCTCACATCAACTCCATTTTCTCTTCTGTTTAAAATTTATTCTACGCTAAACAAGTTAAAGTAAGTTGGTAAAAAATTGTCTTCTATGTTTAAATACTTTGTATTTTAAAATTAAACCGTTTTTATTTTGTAAATTCTCGTCTGCGCATACCTCAAAAATTTCAGAGTAACCCTTGTATCAAAACCTAGATTAGTAAACTGGGAAAGAAAGGCTGTTCAGAGGAAAGATAGATCGCGCACAGGTGTCTATTATTATGAAGGCAAGAAGGAAAGGTTAAGATCCCTGAATGATGTTGCCAACTACTGCAATAAAAATAATATTGTTTTCAAAATCCTAATTTATTTGATTTTAAAGGAACAAATCAGACAGAAGGTCTTGTCTTACGCAGTCATGATACTGTTTTAACAGATAATAAAGATAATGGGACCACCAATAATCTTAGCATATCCAGCTGACTAGATCGCATTCCTATACCCAAGACTTATAAGCAGGCAATTGAATCAGAATATAAGGACAAGTGACTAAATGCTATGAAAGAAGAACTCTGTAACATGAAGAATCGGGGAGTGTGGCATTTGGAAGACTTGCCAGAAAATACCACATTTATTGGATGTAGATGGGTATTCACCGTAAAAAGAGAGGATACAGGTAAAATTGTACAATTGTACAGTTTTTCCTGTATCCTCTCTTTATAGCTAGGGTTATAGAGTTCTTTATAGCTTTTCTGCTACGTTTATAAGCAGGAGAAGGGTATCTCATATGGTGAAACTTTTTCCACTGTGGTCAATTTTAATTTAATCAGATTTTTCTTTCTGTTACTCGTATTATGTAAAGGTTGGTACCACCTTCAATGTGATATAACAGGAGCTTACCTTTATGCCTCTTTGGAAGAACGAATTTATACGACACACACAACCACCAGGTTTTCAAGAAACTAATCAAAAGAGAGAATTCTGTCATTTAGATCGAGCTATATATGGATTATGACAAAGTGGTCAACAATGGTTCTATGAAATCCATAATATTTTGTTAAAAATGGATTTTTGTAAATTTCAGTGTGGTAACTGTGCTTATTTATTAGATTACTTAATTTTGATATTGTACATTGATGATTTTGTGATATTTGGCAGACACCAAAGGACAATCGATAGAACTATTATTAATTTGAAAAACTATTTTGACATAAAAGTACTAGGCATGACTCATACCCTTTTAGGTGTAGAGTTTAGTGAGGAAAATGGTAGCGTCTTAAATCATCAATGCTCATACATTAAAGATGTATGTGATCATTTCCAACGATTTAAAATACCAATTTCATCACTACCCATATCTAAAGGTTCAATTTATACTGAAACTTCCTGTCCCTCTACAGCAGAGGAAGAAAGAAAAATGCTAAAATTTCCATATAGAAGTGTGTTAGATTGTCTATCCTTTTTGGCCAACAGAACCCTGACATCTCTTATGCTGTTAATTTCAGTCCAACCCAGGGATGCGTCATTGGGATGATTTATTAAGACTTTTAGGTTATGTTTTCAACACGGCAGATTTTTGCTTAGAACTTTCTTGTAAACAATCCCAAATTAGAGTTTATTCAGATGCTGATTTCGCTGCAAACCGAGATGACAGAATGTCTCTAGGAGGTCAACTGGTTTTGCTAGGAAATTCTCCCATAAGTTGGCATACATTCAAAGAAAAAAGTGTCACCTTATCAACTATGGAAGCCAAGTTTGATGCTATGACCGAGGATGTTAAAGAAATAGTTTGGTTTGATGGTATACTAAATGAGTGTCATGATAAAGGTATTGTAACAAGTGAACCAAAAATCCCAATTTTGTTTGTGGATAATCAAGCTGCTATAGATTTGATAAAATCTCCAGTTGAAAAATATCGATCAAGACATATAGATGTGAAGTTATTTTTCGTTCGCGATATGCATAATACACAAAAATTTTAACTCAGTTTTATACAAAGTAAATTAAACTTAGCTGAAGCTTTCACCAAGCCGCTAACAAAGTTTGAACTGCATGTTCATTTCAAATATATTTTATTTTTTGAAGTTCATTTCAAATATATTTAAGAAATGATTGAAAGATTTTTGTCTTTTGTAATTTTAATATATTAGGAATGTTTTGGTTGATTTGAAATTAAAATATTCTGTGTGTGCATTATTTTTGAGTACATTGTATGTTGTGTATCTGAAGTATCATTGTATGTTGTGAGTTAAATAATTGTTTTGTATAACATGCAGTTTATGAACTTTTTCAGGGGAAACATGGATATTGTATAAATTTGTAAACTTAATGAATTAACAAATGTTTATGTGATATGTTTATATTTGAGCTCAGTGTATAGCTAATATTTTGCACATATTGATAATATTAAATTATAAAATTTAGATATGTTATCTTCATTTGAATTATTTTGTAATCAGATACCAGAGTTTAGTAATTTCTAGTAAATCTGGAATTGATGGTGATAAGAGGGGAGGGCATTGTTACCCTAGTGCAAATTTAAATTGATATATTCAGCCTTTTTAAGTTTTAGTTTAACACAGTTCTATTTAATTTTTCTTATCACCATATATTTATTATATTTATCATTCATTTGAAATACTTGTGCATTATTTTCAACTTTATTTTTTCTGCTATGCCATACCGGCATGCTACTATACTATTTCAAACACACTTAAAATTTTACTTTGCTCATCTGGCACTTCTATATTCATAATTGAATTATCAACTTACTGTATATGCATGCCAGTTCATAAAAGGGACGTATCCCACACACACAGGTATTTTAAAAGCACGAGTTTCTGAAAATCAAACTCTGGTGTCAGATAGTTTTGATTAAAAACTGTTATTGTCATTGGTATTACAATTTATTTATTTGTGTTAGCAATGATAATGAATTATTTAATTGGGTTATCTTTATTCTATCTATTCTCAAATTTTAAACTTAATGTTATGTAATTATGTTAAGTAATTACTTTATATTTAGTATCAATAAATTTTACTTACTATTTTTATACAAGTCTAATTATTGGCATGTTATTAGTTTTTTAATTATTAAAGGTTCTATTAATAGAACAGAATACTTTATAGGTATTTAAACCAATAGCTAGTCTTTAACTGCAATATAATTTAATATTTGCAGCTCTGTTTATCGTAGTAATTATTTTGGAAATTAGCATAATGGTGGGTATTGGTAAAATGACATCTGCCCACATATACTTAAAAAGTAGTACAGACTGACAAGTGCTCATCTAAAAAAACTTCAGTTTAGTACTACCTACTATAGTAACAACTGGGCAATAAAACACTAATGCTAACAAATTGCTTTTTTTTTTTTTTTTTTTTGCAAAAATAAATTTTAATTAACCAGGTGTGTGATGCCTACCTCAAAAAAATTTCAGTATGGCACAATTTAATCAATCAACAATGGCACTACAACCCTGTGTGGGTCCTGGCCTTCTCAATGAGCGTATTCCATCTTGGCCTGTCTCAGCAGCACTTTTCCAATTAGATGTTCCAATAGTGTTAAAGTCCCTATCAAGACAATCAATCCATCTGATTTTGGACCTACCTCAGGAACGCTTTCCCATTGGCCTTGCAAGAAAGATTTTTTTAGGGGTGCGTTCAGTTGGCATACGCAATAAAGCTTACTAAAGATGTATTTACTTGTATAAACATACATTTTTATAAAAACTAGACTTTCTAATAATACCTCTGAATGAAATTTTAATGGAAAATAAAATAACTCACCTGGCCGAGAAAGAGCTGTTTTAAGAGCTTCAAAGAAATCAACTGTATTTCCTTTATGGTTTCTCAGCCATACATGAATCAAAGAGACTAGACACATGATTGATACCCCGTACAGATCTTTTATTATCTGATGAAATTAAAATTCCAAATAATATAACTTTAAAAAAATTCAAATAGAGTTTTCAAAAATTCGAAACAAATTAAAAAGTTATAAACAATATATCTTCCAAAAATCCAAGATAATATAACTTCAAAAAAATCCGAAGTTCAATAACGGGAACATTAACATACCAAATTCTTAAATTATTAACAAATAAAATTACTCATTAAAGGCAAGGGTTATACACAAACAAATTTTGCAACATGTCCAATGATCCTATTAAGTCATAAAACAAAAATCTCGCCATGCAAATGCATTCTGAACCTTTAAACCGGCTTGTCGCACTTTATCAAACGGTCAGCGCATTTTACCCACTGTACAGATCTTTTTACTCTTATGCATAAAAATTTCATATATTCTACTGGATTATTAAGTATTGTTTATAAATATTTCATATATTTGTATTTCTATTTATTTAGAATGGTAATGTTGATTAATTTAAAAATCTAATTTTTGTAAGAATGTTTACGTTGTAGATTTATTTTTATTGCCAGTTTTAAATTGGGGCTAGATTACACTGATTTTTTTAAGGTCAGCAACACTGCCAGGTTAAATGAAATTTAATCAAGTATATTTCGTAAAAATGCATTTTACTTGTTGTTACTTATCTCAGGTTGTCTAGCCTAGCTAGACAACCTGAGATAGGCTAGAGAACCCCCACATTGTCTAGCTAGGCTAGACAACCCCCACATTACAGATTTAGCTTTATTACCCAATTTAATGCAACCCTAGATTATATTATACTGTTCAAGGTGGACGTCAAAAGCCAGTTAATTAAAATTTGAGTTTAAATAAAAATGCCTTTTGCTCATATTATAGATTTAGTTTTATTGCCTGTATTTCAGTTGTTTTAGATTGCATGATACTTAGTTTATATTTGTTTTTTTAGTATGCAATCTTTGAGAAATCAGTTTTTAGTCATCAGCATTATATAATACTTCTGTAGTAAATATTTATAGTGAATTATTTGAAATTTTGATAATTGAAATTTAAAATAACATGCTATTGCAAAGTTTATGGTAGAGATGATTTATATTCAGTAACAATACACATCGCACACAGTAATGTAATTTAGGTCTCAAAATAATTAAACAGTGTTTGGCACAAAAATCAGAAATTGCGCGAAACCAGTACAGTTACCTAGTTTATTAAAAGGGTAAAAGACCATTAAGTATAGTGACATTAGGTTGGCAAGATAAGAGTAACTGTACAGTGATTGGTGCAAATATTGATAAAAATTATGTGGCCATAGATGTTTTACAATTTTAATGAAAACAAATATTATGCAGATACAAAATCACATTACATCATAAAATGAAAGATACATCATACAAACACGGTTAAGCAGTTTTTAGCACATTTTATCACATACACTGACACCTAATCATTAGCCTCATTAATATTAAAGTCTTGTTTGTAAGCTAAAATTATAATTTATAAGTTTAACATGATAAATTTGAAAATTTTAATATTTTGTTAGTTTTATTTGAAGTTAAAATCCTTCAATTAATTTGGAAGTATGAATTAAATTTGAAAAACTGAAAATTTTTACATTTATAAGTTAATACTAAGTGATAATGAAAATAACAGTTTTAAAAATGGAGTTGGGAGAAAATGACTTGCAACAAACATATTTGGTGATTTTATTAATAAATATTAAATAGAATGTGTTATGTAAGATTTAATATAAACATGTCAAGTATTCTATGTATTAAATACCTTACTATTTAAATTAGAAACAGTGTCAGAATTCTGAAGCTATTTTCGCTTATAAATTTAATTATAATTATAAAAAAACTATTTTACTTTCTTTATTATATTATCACTTAATTATTGGCATCTACCTGATTTAAGTATTAAGTATTTTAGTTGTTGAATTATTATATGAAGAATTAAGCAGCACAAAATTGTAACAGACACAGTATAAAAATCTCCTTCCAATTGATTTTATAAACAAACTGATATAATAAAATATATTCACTTATTTAATTCAGTTTTAGAGGTTGGCAGTTTTCTTTTTTAAATCAATATCACTGTGGCAACACAGCTACAGTAAATCTCTAAAGGGAAATAAGAAGCACATATTCCCTATCTGATGGGGAATCCAGCTCAGTTGCTGTTTGGATGCGATTGTATGAAGACTGTATAGGCACAAGTGTATTATGTTGAGGAACTTATTTTTATAGAATGTAATAATGAAAATTGTTATTTGTAAAGTTGTTATTGTTAAAATATGAAAGGCAATAGGACTTAGTAATGAAAAAAAAAAACACAGAAGCAATTTGTAACGCAACAAGCACTACATAAGGTATTTTGTAAAGATCATATCAGAGAGAAAATCTGGAAAAAAACAATACTATTTACATTAATGTTTACTTCTTCACACATGCTTCACAGTTTTACACAAGATACTATTACAAGATTAATTTAAATGAAATACTAAATTAATATTATACTGAATTTAAAACCTAAAACCTGCATTAAAAAAAAAAACATGTTTTTGTTACACCAGTATGTTTTTTGTACCTAGCCCTGAGTTGGATTCTACCAGTTACATAGAAGCAGCAGGGTGGAGTCTTTGTGATATGGAAGCAGGGACCAAGCAGAAGCCTGCCATACACAAAGATATCATTTTACTTGGAGGACATTGCAACCATAACATATTTAACATGCTCCAGCTGCCTTTTGCACAAATGTATCTTAGGTTAAGTTGAGATTTAAACTTGCTACCTTCTGATAATAAGAATATCTTTACCAATCAGGCAACAGAGTTATTGATATTAAGCTATGCTATTGAATTATTTAAAAAAAAAAAAAAAAGCTTAAATATGTAGTTGAAAGCATATGACCATACACTCATACTAATGATTGTTTGCTAGAAGACTTACCATATATTTAAGGAAAAATCCATTTATTTTTATCATTTAGTGATCACTTTTTATACATAAGGGCTAATGTGAATATAATCTATGGTTTTAAATGGATATTGAATTACAGTGTGATTCTTGTCATAAGTGTGGAGGTTCAAACTCACAAGTTGTACACAAAAGATATTAATGCCAAAACTATGTACATAAGTAACAAATATGTTCATTAACAAGTTTCTGTTTATCTCAACTTAATCTTGAGTGATATACATTTTAGATAAAATACTGACTAAAAGTAAAAATATTTCAATAACAATGGAAAAAGCAGCAACCTGAACAAACAGAAATTCAATTATAAATTTTTTGCAACTGCGAAAAATAATTCATAGTTTCACAAATTTAAAATATTTGTCTTGTACACATATACTAGAATATTCAGTGAATTCAGTGATTAATAATCTAATTGAGAAATAGTGTGTACTTAAGTAGTAAGGCTATATAGAGCACAAATAATTTCCAAAGAACATTTTAGTCAAACAGTTAAAGTTCTCTATATTTAAAGTAGATGCAACCCTCAGTGGTTAACAGTGTTTTGTACTGTTTCTTATTGAAATAGCCTCATATAGAGAAGTTTATGGGGTTGTTCAAAGTATAGAAAAGATCGTAGGAATTTATAGATACTTGAATTTCTATGATAGCAATTGATTTTAGCATATGTGTTAAAAAAAGGAGTATTCATAAATTCAGCATTGTATTTATATTTAACAAAGAATTTATTTATATATTTTAATTTAGTTTATATATAAACTTAATATACATGTACACATACATGAAAAAATCTTTATGTTTTCCTATATCACATATTTTCTACAAGGAAAAAATAAGTTACTCAACTATTTCCAAAAGATAACATCAATAGCATTATAAGCTAACTGAGAAAGAAAAGCAAGAAAATGCAGCCATTCCTCCTCAGTTAGCTGTAACTCATAAATATGACATTTTGGAAACCAGAAAAAATATCTGTAATGATGAATTGATAAAAATATATTTCAAAACTAGACTTAAAATCAATTCTATGAAATATAAAAGTGTTGCTGGTACCATTAATAAACATAATGAAAAAAAAAATTCATAAAACTTTCTAAAAAATTTTCAACAAGAAAAATTAAGACTTAACAGATTTTATTATAAGTTATATGAAATTAATTAGTTCTCAATTAATTTAAGATTAAAACTGAAGCTAAGGAGTTTTCAGTTAATTTTTAAATATTTTTAACAAAATAAAAATGATCTACAAATGCATGGAAAAATGAAGTTTCAATTCTTTGAATAAAACATTGATAAATGTTATAATAAAATTTCACCGTACGGTCACCCTTGGCGAAATTTTCAAAAGTCGTAAAAATAGCTGAAATAGTGACAAATATTTCATACATTGTTGATATCTGACAATATGTTCAACCAATCTTATAAAATTAAAAAAAAAAAAAACTCAGATTAATAGATTTCAAACATTAATGGTAAAATAATAAAGTTGATATGTTAAATTATCCATAAAATTTTTTGATTAAATTTTAAATTAAGGAATTTAAAGCAGTAAATATTCATGAGAAATTAATGACAAGTAAGGTTGTCAAAATACTAGTTTGCCGGGTTTTCAGTAAAAATGTTCGCCAAATTTGGCGCCAAAAATGCAGCAAGGATGACTGTAGAGTAAATATGATCCAATGTTATTAACGTAAAACGTAAATATTTTTTAAATGATAAGAAACAAAACAAGATATTCTTAAAACTATTACAAGAATATTTCACAAACTAATAAAATGTTAAACTACTAAAACAAAAATATTTCAAACATAAGTTCTATCATATTTTTCTTAATACTTATAAAAGAGCCTAGACATTATACAATAGCCTTATATAGATTGTGTGTGAGCTACGGGATATAGATTGTAGGTCAGCAATTGACCTCAGTGAATGGATAAAATAAGGGAATATTCATAAATTTGGATAGCCTTAAATAGGTTGCATTTAATAAAGAACTTATTTGATTATTATAGCTCAACTTATATTTTGTATATGCATATATATACAAACTAAAGAAAATCTTTCATAAATTATAATAAGTATAATTAATTATCCATGATTCTATGATTTTTGAATTAACACAAACAATGAAATGTATACAAGAATAATTGTATTATTTTACATCCTAATCAAATATTTAACTTTATTAAAAAAATCTAATGTGAAACTATAAAAATGACAAGCAAAAATAAAGATAATTTTTTTAACTGGAGAAGATAAACATGAAATAGAGCATCAGGAATGAGAAGAGTAAAAGCACTTAAACTGTAAAAAACACCTGTTCATAAATAGATATTTCCTAGCCTTCCAAAATGCAATAAAAGTAAAAATATTTGGGAATTAAATGTATATGAAAATACTATAAATCAATAAATATGAGTGAATGCTTACAGAAACACTATTTTTATAATTGACACAAATTTTTAAAAAAGTAATATAATATGTCTTCTCTAAGATGATTTCTGAATTATAAAACAATGAACTAAAACTTTATAAAATTTCTTAAATAAGGGGAAAGAATGACACCGTAAATAATTTAGTGGCATTCCTTCACTATTTTTTCATAAAAAATTTTAAATATTTTATTTTAGAAAGAAATAATAGCGTTCATTAATAATATCACAACTACAAGCAAATTTTCTCATACATATGATATCACCTAATTTTAAATTTTCTATGATTTTGATAGATATACCAAATTTTTATTCAAATATGTTGACAATTACTTATGACTTATCTGAAATGTACTAATTTTTTAAATAAAATCTTTCTGCGAGACCAAAATTTAGTTTTTCTTTTGATGTTGCAACATATTTTAAAAGAAAATTTAATAGTTTTAAGATACTTAAGAAACTTTAAGAATTAAAGTAACAAAAAATATGTAAAAATTATTTAAAGACGAAAAAATTAAAATAAAAGAGAAATTTCATTTGTCTACAATACGTATGTAGATAAAATGAAATTTCGCTTACTGGAAAAAAACACCGTCATTTAATATTGTAAATGTCAATACACCATGACAAATTAAAATAAATTGCTTAATAGACAAGACTTAAATACAGTAATCATATAGGAAAAATTGTTCCACACATCCTAATAATTTTCCATCAATATTTTTACTTTTTCAAATATTTTTGAAGTGAAAGGCTTAAACGCATTGATGATTGCTGTCTAATGTTTACATCTCTAATCACGAAACTTACCTCACACGAAGTTGTCATGACCTAAAATATTAAAGTTGTTCTTAAGCGATGTTAGTCATAAGAAACACTTAAAATGATTACCATAGGTAAAAAAGTACAACACTGATTATTTATAATTAAAAGTCATTCCATCACAATGATATAATCTCCAAAAATTAATATTATTAATACAGACGATTCACCCATTCTCCAAGAATAGGAGGCTGCAAATGAGTCATAACCGCAGTTATAATCTTTAACTGATTATCAATTATAACTGTGAATAGCAAACTTGGCTATGAAATTTATATTTTAATCATAACGTAATTTGGAATTCTATACTAGTAGAATCACTGACAATTATATTTATAGATAGATAGCCTAAAATTCTATTAAATCTCCGAAGACACAATTTTAAAACATCACTTGAAATTACTAGTCAAAGTTAAAGCCTTTTCATTCGACTTGAAAGTAGATTCACAGACTGAGTGCAAAAAAAAATTTCCACTTGGTCCTATGGAAAATAAAATAAATCCATAAATATTCTGAAAACTCAACAATAGTTTAAATTTTTTTAAATAGATAACTCTGTCTTCCAAAGTGTTTTTATTTATTATGTCAAGTTAGAATAAAATTTCATTTTTATTTGGTATTTTGATGTTCTATTCTTTACTTCTCCACTATCCTACATACATAGCGGTGCAGGTGAATCCACGACTGTACTTTTAGGGTAACCCGTTTGTAATATTCTCAAATTACCAAGTCAATCCCGCTATAGCAGACGATTGATAAGACGTGTTTTTCACTCGCTCTTCAAACCGTTTCCTGAGTTTTCTCCCCGCTCACCACTACAATGGACGCGGCAAGGTTAGCTAAGCCTTTTTGGCCCCGCGTGCTGAACTACCTACAGATGTTACTATTTCACCTTCACTGAAGATAACTTTTTGATTTTAGTTCGAGTAAACACAGCGCTATTCAGTGCTATCAACGGCTGGTTTTTTTAAAGCTGATTGACTTTCTTGACCTCTGAGTGGACGACACTGGAACTATGACTGCAAATAAAGTAATAATACAACCTGCCAAGCTGACGGACATTATGAATCCTAAATACAACAATGCCTGGGAACTCCATCTGAAGCAATTATTGGAAATCCAGACGGCGCTACTGGTTAGCAGAGACTGCACTACTGAAGTACATCCAACACAAAACTTCTTGGACATGCTGGATATCAACATTAAAACCTGCAAAGAAACATTAAAGACTTCAAGTACAGGAAGCTATTATCTTTTTTCTGATATGGAGAGCCCCCTACTACCCCCATAATAGTAAAAGTGACTAATATTGCCACTCAAAACGATAAATTTAATTTTAAAAAACGAATTAATGATGGTGAGGAACCTTTCATTTCCCCAAGAAAACAGCCAAAGCTGTGATTGAGAGAGTCACCAAGACTCCCAGAGCTGTGACTAATGTGTTCAGTGGGCTAACTTCAGACGAAGAAAACTGTGGTGAAACACTTCTGCTCGGAAGATGGCATCAGCAGCTAGAAAACTTTTCTACCTGAACATTGGCAACACCAACCTCCATAGAATAGCGCACGAGGAACAGGAAAGGAGAATTCACGTTTTTTTTTCCCTTAGAGATTTTGTACTCATAATGTTTTTTTAGGCATTTTCTTAAAATTCGATAAATAAAATTTAGTTAAGTTTTAATATATGGTGTGCATTCTTATTTATTCATAAAAGGATTAATGAGCACACCATATCTGGTGACCATAATTTGAATACGCATACTTCGACGCGAATTCCTTTGGATCAACATCTACAGTTCTATGAGAATAAGTAATGTCAGTGCTGATTTGTACTCATCCATAACTTCTAGGATGCAGGTAGGATCTTTTTATAATTTTCTTAAACGTAACGTTATGCGCTTTTTGGTTATTTGCTGGGGTCAGTTTCTTGGAAAAATTGTGTATATTTTAACGCAAAGTTTTTTCACTTAAATAATTTGTACATATTTTTCTCCCATGAGCTACATTCTGTTAACTACTCCACAATTTTATCAATCCTTTCGCATCATGCTGAGTTTTATTATTTGATTTACTATATTGTATTATATAAATATTCATTACTTCTTTTATATTTCATAACCAATATTTTTGTGTTTATTGCATTTTCATTTATATATCTTGATATTCGAAACTATACTCATTTCCCTATTATTGATTTGTATACTTTGTAATTATTTTTCTGCTAAATTTTGACCATGCCTTTATCTGATGATTCTTCCGTTACTCAAAATTCTCCCTCCGAAGACACATCTTCGCAGGTTGCACACGTTTCGGTAAAAATACCACCTTTCTGGAAAACTAACCCTTCCCTGTGGTTTATTAGGTTGGAATCACAGTTTTTCCTAGCGAATATAACTTCCGATCTAACAAAATTCAATCATGTTGTTTCCTGCTTAGATCCCGATATACTAAATTCGGTACACGACATTTTAGAAAAACCACCTACTACCGAAAAATACGATGCCTTAAAAAAACGTCTCATTTCTGTTCATTCCGAAAGTGAAGCATCTAGAATTCGAACGTTATTGCAGGGAGTAGAACTCGGTGACCAAAGACCCTCACAATTACTACATCGCATGCGTTCGTTAGCTGGAGATACCGTAGGTGAAGCACTTTTACGCTCATTATGGCTCACAAGACTGCCATACAACACGCAGACTATTTTATCCGCTTTCAGTGAGGATGATTTGAATAAAATAGCCGCAGTTGCTGACAAAATAAGCGATTTAGCTATCCCTTCGTATGTACATTCTATCACCCCTAACTCTCATGATTCTGTCACGGCTCGCTTGGAACTCCAGGTAGCGCAGTTAACTCAACAAGTTAGCGAATTAAGCACCGCTCTGGAACGCAGTTCCCGTAGCCCTAGGCGTAATTTCCGCCGATCATTTCAACGCAGCAGATCTCGCAATAGTTCCCGCTCTCGCACTAACTTCAATCACTACAAGGAACGTACGAATGAACTCTGTTTTTATCATGTCAATTTCGGTGATCAAGCGCGAAAGTGCCAAGCTCCATGTTCTTTTTCATCAATCGGGAAACTAAACGGGCGATCGCTCACTGGCCAATCTAGCGACCGCCAAGTGAATCGTATCCTGCTGGCCGACCCGTTTTCAAAATTAAAATTTCTAATTGATACAGGAGCCGACATATCTGTTTTGCCTAAAAAATATGCTCCAAAAACCACACCCTCTGAAAATTTAGCTTTATATGCAGCAAATGGCACTAAAATTTCTACTTTTGGCAACAAACGCCTCATTATTGATCTAAATCTCCGCCGAAAATTTTCGTGGTTATTCGTAATTGCTGACGTAAGCCAACCAATTATAGGTGTTGATTTTCTTAAACATTTTGAGTTACTTGTCGATGTCAAAAATAACCGCCTGATCGACTCTCGGACGTCTCTCTCGTCAAACGGCATATCTTTTAAAAAATTTTCCCTAGATTCCAACATATCCGTACTTATCGGCGATTCCAAATTTGAAAAATTACTCGGTGAGTATCCTGAGCTTACAAACCCCTCTTTAGTAACAAATGAACTTAAAAGTTTTGAAATTTTCCATCACATTGAAACTAAGGGACCCCCTGTATTTTCCAGACCTCGCCGTTTGGCCCCAGACTTACTCAAAGCAGCACGTTTAGAGTTCGAATACCTAATGTCTCAAGGAATTATTCGACCTTCCAAAAGCCCTTGGGCCAGTCCCCTCCACATGGTCCGCAAATCTAACGGTGATTGGCGCCCTTGTGGCGACTGTCGTCGCTTGAACGCTGTGACAACTCCTGACAGGTATCCTGTACCCCATATTCAGGATTGTACACAGGTTTTCTTTGGTAAAAATATTTTTTCTACCCTCGATCTGGCAAGAGCGTATCACCAGATTCCCGTCAATCCTGAGGACGTACCGAAATCTGCTGTAACCACCCCATTCGGTTTGTTCGAATACCTTAAAATGCTATTTGGACTTCGTAACGCCGGTCACACTTTCCAAAGATTTATACATCAAGTGCTTTACGGATTGGATTTTTGCGTCCCCTATTTCGATGATCTTTTTATAGCATCGGCAACCGAAGATGAACATGTTAAACACCTTCGCACCATTTTTGATAAACTCCGCGAATACGGATTAAAATTGAACCCCTCTAAATGTGTGCTTGGAAAAACTTCAGTAACATTTCTTGGTTGCTTAATAACACCCACTGGCGTAAGCCCTCTTCCCGAAAAGACCGCAGTAATTTCTAACTTCCCTAAGCCTGAAACACTGTCTGACCTTAAAAGATTTTTAGCTATGTTAAATTTTTATCGTCGTTTCTTGCCTAAGGCCGCAGCTACTCAAGCCCCACTTCATTCACTTCTAAAAAACTCTAAAAAGAATGACAAACGACCTGTTCTTTGGACAGAGGAAACAACTGCCGCGTTTGAAAAATGCAAAAGAGATTTAAAGAATTCAGTCACCCTTGGTTTCCATTCCCCTGATCAGAAGCTATCATTAATGGTAGATGCTTCCGATATCGCCATAGGAGCAGTATTACACTCCCAAAGTGCCAATGGCTTACAGCCTTTAGCTTTTTACTCCAAGAAACTGACGCCAGCTGAAACCAAATACAGCACATATGATAGAGAATTATTGGCAATCTATTCTGCTGTAAAACATTTTCAGCACAACCTTGAGGGTCAAACCTTTTCTATATTTACTGATCATCGTCCACTTACATTTTTGTTTAAGAAAAATTCTAATTGTGCATCTCCTAGACAAATTCGACATATGAATTTTATTGCTCAATTCAGCACTGACATTCAACACGTCTCTGGATCCAACAACCCAGTTGCCGACGCCTTATCAAGGATTTTCGCCATTAATAGTAATGACGCCATCGATTTCGCACGTTTGGCTGAAATCCAGGAAAATGATGCAGAACTAACTCAATTACTATCAACTTCGGGTAGTTCCTTAAAGCTACAGAAGATGGAACTGTCCCCAGGACTTAAATTATTTTGCGATGTAACCAACGATCGAATCCGCCCTTTTGTTCCTTCCCCACTTCGAAAAACTCTGTTTGATTCCCTCCATGGACTTTCTCACCCAGGAGTACGAGCAACTAAAAGACTGATTCTCTCTCGTTTCGTCTGGCCTTCAATTTCAAAAGACTGTGTTGCATGGACTCGCGCATGCATTGATTGCCAGAAATCAAAAGTTTCCAGACACAATCATAGCCCTTTGCAAGCCTTTTCTGTCCCCTCACAACGCTTTCAACATGTGCACCTGGACATTGTCGGACCTTTACCCCCATTGGAAGGATATTCTTATCTTTTAACAATGATGGACAGATTCTCTCGCTGGCCGGAAGCAATTCCGATACGTGACATTTCCGCAGAAACCATCGCCCGAACTTTTGTTACCAATTGGATAGCAAGATTCGGAATACCTACCACCATAACAACTGATCAAGGTCGTCAGTTCCAGTCGAACTTATTCACGAATCTCAACAAAATCCTTGGCATTCATCGAATTCGCACAACTCCATACAACCCTGCCGGGAACGGATTAATTGAGAGGTTTCACCGATCATTAAAACAATCATTAATGTGTCACAATGACGTCCAGTGGACATCAAGCCTGCCCATTACATTGCTAGGACTTCGATCAGCCTACAAGGAAGACCTTGTTGGTACATGTGCCGAGATGCTTTACGGTACAACAATACGGCTGCCTGCAGATTTCTTTCAGGCCACAAGTGTCTCTACTTCCCTGGATCCGGCTTCCTTCTTACAAAAGTTGTGCGAGTCCATGAGAAATGTTGCACCAGTGCCCACTTCAGCTCATATCAACCCCAAATGTTTCGTGCACCCAGCTTTGGATTCGTGCACTCATGTGTTTGTGAGGCAGGATGCAGTAAAACCTCCATTGACTCGTCCGTATGATGGTCCTTATCAAGTGCTTAAACGGCTTAATAAAACTTACACTCTCCTCATTAAAGGAAAAGAATCTGTCATCAATGTCGACCGACTAAAACCAGCATTTTTAATGTCTGAAACCTCTGATTCTTTAGTTCCTGTTCCCATTGCTACCCAAGCTTCACCGAACTCTCCGAAAGCTAAGCCTGGTCAAGTGATTCAAGACTCTGCTGTAAACGAAGATCTCCCTGTGCAAACTACGCGATCCGGCAGAAGAGTCCGTTTCAACCCGCGATATCTCTAACTCCTCGTGCCTTAGGCACTTGGGGGGAGAGTAATGTGGTGAAACACTTCTGATCGGAAGTTGGCATCAGCAGCTAGAAAACTTTTCTACCTGAACATTGGCAACACCAACCTCCATAGAATAGCGCACAAGGAACAGGAAAGGAGAATTCACGTTTTTTTCCCTTAGAGATTTTGTACTCATAATGTTTTTTTAGGCATTTTCTTAAAATTCGATAAATAAAATTTAGTTAAGTTTTAATATATGGTGTGCATTCTTATTTATTCATAAAAGGATTAATGAGCACACTATAAAACCATGAAAAAATGGATGACCAGCCAGTGACTGAAATAGCCCTTAAAATTTCACCCATAATTGTGAGGTATGGTGAAAGCCATGTTTCATTCATGACCAAACTAAAAACTGAATTAAGAATAAATATTGAAACGAAAGCTTCAGGTGTAAATTTGAAATTGCTGCCCAAAACAGCAGACCATCACAGGGAAATTACAAAATTTCTTGAATATAACACCTACGAATATATCCTCCTAAGAGGAAAAAATGAGAAACCCCATAAATTTGTAGTCAGGGGACTTCCCATGACCACAAAAAGTTAGGTAATTGTTTCTAACTTAGCCAATCAAGGCTATAAAATCCACAAAGTAAACAAGATGACGAGTCAGACAAATGGAAAACCCCTACCTCTATTTTTGGTCCACCTCTTCAATAACCCAAAAATAAGTGTTATATTTAAATTAAATGGTTTGTGTCATATTTCAAACCCTACCATAAAACATTATAGGGAAAACAAAACAGTTATGAAATGTTTTAATAGCCAAAGTTTTCACCACTCAAGCGATTTCTGAAATATGGAACCCGGTTGGGTGAAATGTGCAAAAGCACATAAAACAAAAGAATGTCCCAAGGACAAAAAACTAGAATCCCCAGTCTGTTGCAACTGTCTGTTGTCCAGTCTGTTGGGAACCATCCTGCAAACTATCGGGGATGTGAGAAATTCCCTAAATCCAAACCCAAAACGAAAATATTTAAAAATAACCGTACAAGAGATAAAACGTTTGTCCTCATGGGCATGTATAAGCAAATTAATAACACCCCTTAATGTATGCCTCACAACGGAGATTTCTAGTTTTATCGTGGAATTCCTGTGGTATTAAAAACAAAATATGGTCGAATTTCATGTAAATGTTTTTAATGTTTTGTTTGAATTTCATGTTTTGTAAATGAGCATAATCCAGATATAATATTAATTCAGGAATCATTCCTAACAAATAATGTAAATATTCACATCCTAGGATATGCATGCTATAGAAATGATCGCCCCCGAAATGCCACCCTAGCAGGGGGTGGGACAGTTATTTTTGTCAAGAGTAGTCTCCCACACAACGAAAACACAACACAAAAATTAATTACAATAGAGGCAACCTTGGTCACATTGACGCTGCCAACCCTACCCCATATTACATTCTGATCCACATATATTAAACCTAGACTAAAATATCAATACATAAACATTGATCTTGAAGCAATGCTTACAACAAACTATGATATTTTAATACTTGGAGATCTTAATGATAAGTACACTGCATGGAATTGTAAGTCACACAATACAACAGGTCAAATAATTAAAAAATTCACTGATATAGCCGAACTAGAAATCCAGGCACCTGACACACCCACAGATCTTAGTGCTAATTCAGCAACAACAATTGATATTGCACTCATAAGAGGAATTAGTTATAACACTAAAATATAAACAATCACCAGGCTCATTTCGGATCATAATCCAGTCATGATCAAGATTGACTTTAATATTCCTTTGATTAATACTCCTACTCTTCATAAGACACATTGGATCAAATACAAACAAATTTGAAATTATAACCCGTTTAATATAATTAATACAAACACAGGAGATTAAATTGAAAGTGAGACGATTCACTTGGAGGCGGAATTGCTTGCAGTGCACCGCGAATCAGAAAAACCTCACTTCTCCCGTCCCACTCATCTCCTACCCCGCTACACCAGAATTTTTAAAGGAAACAGAAACAGACTCAGGAAACTATATCATATTAGCAGAGACCCCCGAATAAAAAATCAATATAAATATAATAAAGCGAATAACGAGTTTAGAGCAAAGATAAGTTCTTACAATTCACAGAAATGGAGAGAAAAACTAAAATCATTAAATACTCACGACCGATCTATTTGGAAGGCCTTCAGTATGTTCAAAAAGAAACCACAGTATTTTCCGCCCATTCAAGGCCAAAATACAATTGCTTACACAGACAAACAAAAAACAGAAGCAATTGCCGACGTCTTTGAAACACAATTCACCACTGATGACCCACACGACACCAGAATCGAAGATCTGGTTGTCAGCAACATACTCAGATTTCTCTCCAGACCACACACACACACACAAGTTATACAAAGCACCACCCCTTCGGAAGTAATGGCAATAATAAAAAAATTAAAGGATAATAAATTCCCAGGAATTGAAGGAATAGCAAACAAAATGCTAAAGAAAATTCCAAACAAAACATTATTCAAAACTACGATGCTTATTAACGAGATATTAAGAATAACACATTTTCCTCAAAAATGGAAAATTGCAATAATAGTACCAATATTAAAACCAAAATAAGACAACTACCTTCCCTCAAGCTATAGGCCTATTAGTTTACTGCCGTCTATAAGCAAAATAACCGAAGCAATTATTCTAAATAGACTAGATGAATTTTTAGAAAACAATAGTATTCTTATCCCTGAACAAAACGGCTTCAGAAAATCACATTCAAAAACCCGTTAACTTATGAGAGTAGATGAAATCATTACCCAGTGATTTCAACATATAAAATTTACACGAGCAGTTTCTCTTGATATTGCAAAGGCTTTTGATCGAGTTTGGATTGGTGAACTTGTACATAAACTCATTAATATTGGTCTACCCGACCCACTTATTAAAATACTAATTTCATATCTTTTGGGACGAAAGTTCCATGTTCGCATTGGTACTACATACTTAACACATAGACAAATCTTAGCCAGCGTGTCACAAGGGTCCAACTTGGGACCAAGACTCCTTCTTATCTATGTGAACGACATTCCAACATCAGCACTAACTTCCCTGCACTTTTTTGCACACGACACATTTATACTAGTAGAAGAGAGGAAAACATCATATATCACAAAATCACTCAACAAACATTTAGAACAGCTTAGAAAAATGGATGGTTGTTAAATGGAAAATTCTTGGTTCGTTAAATGGAAAATTCTTATTAATGTAAATAAAAGTGTATCCATAATTTTTAACAAAAAAAGACTACTTTTACCCACTGCAATTAAGATCAACAACGAAATTATACCATGGTCACAAACCTGTAAATATTTAGGAGTAACTTTCGACAGAAAATTAGCATCTGATCCAAATTATTAATAAATTTAAACGGCAACAGCTGCATTATACCCACTTATCAACTAGAATTCAAAATATTCCATGGAAAATAAAGTGCTCAATTATAAAGCATATCTTCGACCACTTATTTCCTATGCCTGCCTTATCTGGCGTTACACACATGATTGTAAAATTAAAAAACTTAAAACTCACCAAAATAAATCCTTCAAATGGGCAGTTAAGGCCCTCTGGTTCATTAGAATTAAAAAATCAGACAAGAATTAAAAATCCTTACCCTGAGAGAATTCTTCGCGAAAATAATGTATAACGTGATTAAAAATATTGATAAAACTAATAACCAAACAATAATTAGCCTTCCGTCCTATAATGACCTAAGTACCTATAATAGATTCCGTCCTTGCTCAGATATTGCCCAAAGTTCCTCACCAATCACCATAAAATAAATTGTAAATAGAAAATTTTCCTTTGATAACTACTTCTTTGTATGGAAAAAAAGAGACTACTAAAAAGATAAAAGGATTTTTTTTTCTTTTTGTTACATTTTATTCTATATGTGGAAAAAAAAATATTTAAAATAAAAATGATGATGAAAAATGGATATATAAGTGTGCATGGTAAATATATAGAGAAACATATATTTTTATTTAAATATATATGTATATGTAAATTTATAAAATATAAAAAAAATATAAAGATAGAGATATTGTATTGCAGACCAAGTTATACCTTGTAAATATTATAGCGTATATAAATTCTTGTAAATACCTTTACCTATTCTTATGTAAATATTCTTATTTCTCCCAATTTATTCCTCCACTATTCCCTTTATTATTCTATTAGTTTCATTTAATTTAAATATATATTTCACATAAATAATAAATTAATCAAGAATAACTTTTTAAATTCTGAAATAAATTTTATGAAATAATCATGGTCCCCTCCATTAAAATTTCTAACTCATTTTAAGCCAATTAGTTTCAAGTTATAGCTCACCAACCAAGAATCAGCTATCTAATGAAGGTTAAAGCTATCTTAATGAAGGTTGATAATCTTCAGATCCAGGGATTTCTGAAAACTGCCAGCCGGCAATCACGTAGGAGTGCAATTAATAAGTGCCTCCTAATTGTGAACCACGGTCAGGTGATGAGGTCACAACTGAGCTGGCACCCTTCTCTCCACATACACCCCACAGCAGCGGATGGACTTTGGACGTCAGATATTAACTTGGAACGTCTTCAATCCATGGAGGTCTATCTACACAGTAAGGGTGAATACATGGTTACCATCGCAGTTATTGCCATCGGCAAATGATGCTTCACTTTGCTGATCTTAAAGGGAAGGGGTTTGAAGCTATTGAGACACTGAAGCTCTCCAC
Source organism: Latrodectus elegans (assembly GCA_030067965.1). Lineage (NCBI taxonomy): Eukaryota > Metazoa > Arthropoda > Arachnida > Araneae > Theridiidae > Latrodectus > Latrodectus elegans. The sequence goes on from CM057822.1 coordinate 527,161, forward strand.
AATCATACTATGTGATGTTGTTACATCTTCCTGAGTTTCCAGACATAGACTATTACCCATTCTAAAATCAACTCTTTGAAGGAAACCCTCACAACCAACATATAAATTATATATGAAATTTCTATCATGTCTTTTTGAAGATGAGATATGGAAATAATAAGCATTGCAGTCAATCCCACATCACAATCGTATGTAATACCACCAGCAAATACTATATAATGAAAAAAGAGCTTACCGATTAAAAGCTCAGCAATTTTTTTAAGCGTATTATTATTTTTTTTGTGTGTGTAAGCATCGTAACTATGCCTCGTTAGCCTCTTTTGAACAAGTTTCGGAGCTCAAACAACGAAGAATACCATGCTATAAGAATTGCAAATTAACATTCGGTGGAAACACTGTTGTATTGAATGAAACCAACAACTGATACGCGGATGTTACCTTTGGATGCCGGAAGGAACAGTAACCCAATCCTACACAACCAGTGACGTCCAATGTACGTTCATGATAAATCCATCATATCCAGTGAACGTCATGGAAGGTAACGATATCTACTGGATGTCTGTTAAAATCAGTGACATGGATATTTTCTGGTGGCCAGTATGGACCTCGAATACCCGTCAACTTATGAATGTTAATGAATCGACGTGTGTGGATCAAAAATAGACGATCCTAGTCTATTTTTGATAAAAAAAAAATAGATCCTAGTCTTTGTGATAGATAAATACATGTAGATAAAAAAAAACAATTTTACTGTTGATGTAATTCATACATTTATCTAAATTTAGTAAGTAAACAAGTATTATATATATTATATATATATATATATATATATATATATATATATATATATATATATATATATATATAGACCCAAGTAGCAAAATAGCTTGGTCCTATATTGGCTACTTGTGGCTATTAGGTCCAGTAATGACGATCTGGATGATATACATTTCGTTATACATGACCAATGTGGACGGCCCCAAAATAGAATATATATATATTACTTCATTCCTATTTTTAATTAATTTTTTTTTAACTAAGATTTAAATTACTCCCATTAAATGATTTACTTTTAAAATAAATAAATTCGATACTGTTTTGTAATTTCTATCAAAACGTTTTTGGCAACACTGAATTCGAGATAAAAACATAAACTAAAATGAGCGTAATCACTTCTCAGCATTTGATTGAGATCAAAGTGTAGTAATTAACAAGGCTTACCAGCACCAGGATTACCTTCCTACATTTGCGATGTAATAGGTTTTAATTAAATCTTCTGATTTTGCTACCTTTTTTATATACTAACGTATCCCTAGTAGCAATTCAATTGCAGATTAGGATAACATTAACCGATGGAAACTCAGCGGCCCCTGTGCGGCAATAGTGCATGGAACAGTGGACTATTTATCACCTCCGTTGGAAAGCGGCTGTGGTGTCCCCGTCCATTTCGTTGAAGTGCATGGTATGATGAGTCTATGGCGTATGGCCAAATGAGTTTTTTAAGATTCGATGAAAAGGGAGTGAGTGCATCGATGATATTATGCCATTCAATTTTGTATTCTAGTCGTGTACCTACGCTGTTTCCTGGCTCATATATCAAAAATACACTATCGTTAAAAATAATTTAGGTAAATGACGACAGACCCGTACGGGATTGGAGCGATTTCAAATTTTCACGCCAAGTATTTGATAAGTAAGATAATTGTCAACTAATAACGATCGCGTTCGAACTTCAGTTTTGAAATCGCGCGTTTTTCCGAATTCCAAATATTAAAAATTTGAATACTTCAGTATAACTAAATACTGTAGAAGTTTTAAAATTCAAATAAATAGAAACAAAATTTTTAATATATCGAGCAATGGCGCCCAACTTAAGAAACATCAGTGTAGTGCTACCTACTACAGTGCCAACCTTACAATAAAGCTAAATTTCGAACGTTAACACATTTCATTTTTTGAATTAAACTCGATTTTTAATATACCGAGCAATGGTACCCACCTTAAAAAAAAATCAGTGTAGTGCTACCTACTAAAGTGTCAACCGGGCAATAAAACTAAATTTCGAGCGTTAACAAATTTAATTTTTTTGTTTAAACTCGAAATTTAATATAACGATCAGTTACGACCACATAAAAGAAATTTAAGTACGCGGTATAGTCTAACACTAACATGAAGAACGTAATACACACAACTTAAACATTCATTAACTTATGTAAACATTCATTTTTATAAAAACTTTAATTTCTAAATATGAATAAAATTGTAATGAAAAACAAAATAACTCACTTAATCTTCATCGATCTCCGAATCGTTAATTTTCCGTGAATGTATCGTTTTTATCACTTCTAAAAAATCTTCTATTATGTTTTCCCGATGATTCTTTCCTCCGTGCGTACTCCGCGAAAACGTAAAGTCAATATATCCTCATCCATACTTATTAATTTTCGCAAGCAACAAAAAAACTCCAAAAATGGAATATCGAAACTCAATGCTTCAAGATTATTCTGTAATAGTTTCAAGGGTTACATAAAAAACGCGCATGTAAAACGAAAAGCACGTCATACCTAGGTAATCCGAACCGGTAAAATCTTCTTAAAAAAGTGTGGCAAACTTTATCGCATTCTTGGCTCATACGCTTGGCGCATTTTATCCTCTGTACGCTTCTCTACTATTTAGCGTTTATTTATACCATTTATTCTTTGTCAGGAACATATATCAACCATCTCTTTATATATTGCTGTACATCAATATCTGTGATACAGCTGTCATGGTGGCAAAGAGAAGCTGCAAATAAATAAATTTTGCTCCTATAAATAATGTTAAATAATATAACATCAGAAACAAAGTAAGATCAACATTACAAACATTTTTATAATTGATACTGTTAACATTAAATTGCTTCTGATATAAAACAATTTTAAACATTAAACGGAAATGTCATAAAAATTAAAGTTGTTAAATGAAAAATAGAAAATAACAATTCTTCTTAATTTTAAGTTACAGGAATAATAAAAACTAAAAAGTTACATACAGTAAACAAAGGATAATAAAACATGTTATTAAAAATTAAAATAGAAACATATCAAATATTGTTTTCAATGGTTTTATTACAATGGTTATTATTCTGAAATATTTTGATTAAACTGAATAAATTAAACTTTCACATTTGAATTTAATGATGTTTTCATAATGCACTATATCACTTTTAAAACTTATTTGTACAAGTAGTTCACCTTAGAAAGTTTAAAAATAAAAGGCAAACTTGTAATCAAATTTATAACATTTTGAAGGGTGGAAACCAGACCAATTTTCTGGAATATTATTTCTTTTAAAAATACATATTACAGTAAAAATTTACATAGAATATAATTTTCACAGCAATATATATAAATATACACTTTAATATCTGCCAGTTTGAAATACAAAATTTGCACATTGTATGCATTGGCACTAATATATGGTTTGACTATTTTCCAGGAAATAATATTTTGCTATTATATTATACAATGTAATGTTCTATAAAAAATGTTGTTTATTATACAAAAATAAGATAAAATAAATTATTATTAAAATTAAACTATAAAAACAGATTTTACAAAAAAGTAATAATGAAAAATAAAAATTTAGTTACACACACACACACACACACACATATATATATATATATACATTTTTTTCAATTCTTGGAGTTAAGCACTTTGATGCACCTCATAGGGATTTGAAATATATATACTGCTGTTTAGTAATTTATAGTAATAGAAGAGTTGGTGTGTTGCCTATAAGCTCAGAGGATATGTAACATGAAGGCGAACAATTGATTTCATTGAACGATAAAAAAAGTTAGCAATGTACTTCAAGCAACGTTATGAAGTCTCATTTATTCCATTTTAAAAGTTACAGAAGTAGAAACTTTATAATTATTTAATGCAAGTAAATAAATATTTTTCAAACCCTTTCAATATTATAATACTTTCAGCACACATAGCAAGACTGATTTAGATTATTTATACGTTTCTATAATTCAACAGTCTGAATGAATTAGAAATATATTAAAATTATTAATTTACTTAATTTTTTTTTAGCAGAGCTATATAAAAATATATATTACATATGCTCTTTTATTCATAGATAAATTTTGTTTCTTTTATATAAAAGCGTTAAAGCCCAAATTTATTTGCCAAATTAATTTTTTCTACTTGTAACTGAACAACCTTTGATAAAATATCACTTGTAACAATACATGAAAATTAACTTCATTTGTCAATCTGAATTGAAATATATATCAGTGCATGTATTGATAAGAAGCTTAAACTGTTACATTTAATTTATTTCAATATAAATGGAATATTTGGTTTCACAAGTTCATTACTCGAATTATTTTTTAAATATTAATCTGGCGTTTATGAACTGAACTTTATGTATAATTATAAATAAAAACAAAAGAATCTTTAGAACTTTATTTGGCAAAATTACTGTACGAAAGAAATTTATAAATTTATAACGAGTTTCTATTGACTTATATTTAATTATACATAATATACTATATAATAAAATGCTAAGAAGCTCTTATTACTCCATTATAAAAATATTTTTATGAAAAGTTCTTGCATTGGTAATATTTTATTGTATTACAAATTGCAAAAAATCTTTATATAATTATCATATAATTATAATTATTATCTTTAATTATAGGAAACTTTATATCTACTATATAAAGTTTCCTAATTAAAGAGACTTTATCTATAATTGAGAATTCTTAAGATTCTTTGCAAATTTTTTTCTTTTTTTAATTGATTAGAGACTTATTTTATTGTCATTCATAAAAAATATTCCAGTTTTATTTTTTATAAAAAAAAATTTATATTAATATAATTTTAAAATCTTTTTTTATGTTTTGTTTTTAGAATTTGATTCATTAGATTTTAGATTTGAATTTTTAAATTTCAAAAACTAACTGGAAAGAATTTAGTGATTTACTTATGATTTTTATTGATCTAAATTTCCAAAAATACTTTTGAATTTAATGTGCTCTGTTATATGTAAGTTCTTAGTTATTATAAAAGTAAAACATAATCATCAGTTTGTGGCAATGAATCATGGCAAGAAAGCAATTTCTCATATGTTTAGAATAATCAGAAAGTTTTATTTACATGAGTAAACATCATCCGCTGTCATTCTTTCCCTGACATGCTTATCAATCCCTTATGAATCATGGCAAGAAAGCAACAGGAAACATGCTTAAATCGTAAAGAAAATATGTCATTAGATGTTAAAAGAGGAACTTCATCTTCACTGTCACTAGCCATTCTTCCATAAATATCAAAATATATTCTCTATAGATCTAAAAATCATTCACGATAACGAACCTTTGCTAGGAATAACGTACTTTTGAAGGAGAGGGTAGGAATGAAACAAGATGAGAAAAAGCAGTTTCTCATATGTCTACTTCAACTAGAGTAATCGATAAAATCACCATTCATTGTATCTATAACTAAATGGAAACATCTTTAACCACATAGGAAGCCACATGGTGCAATGAATTATCTTCATTGAAACGAAGTCTTGACGTATATAGAATGGATCTAGTGATTGTTAGGTTCCTAGCCTAAAAGAGGCCATGTACCTTCTATTCCTAAGAAATTTAATTACACCTAACTTTAGTTGAGATTAACATAATGATTTCAAAACATAAGATTATTTAAACAAAAAATTTAAGAAAATATTTTGCTTAGGTTAAAGTGCTCCCAACGAGAGTTCTTTGCATGAGATTGAATAAACATAAAAAAGAAAAATTTGAATACACATTACAAACAAGTGCAAGAAAATATTTTTAAATTACAGTTTATATACATAGTATTAATATAACTATATAAAGACAAAAGTATTTTTTATTCTATTATATATGCATATATACATAAATGCAAAAGTTTTTGTTTCCTTTTTTTTATATATTTATATATTTTTTTCAAAAGTATACGAAGAAGAAATTATCTAATTCTACTTTTTGGGAGGCGAATAGATAAGTTTGAATGTGGTTTAGCCCGCAGAACCGCCTTTGGTCTGTGGAAATTGGAAAGTTCATAGGGACTGTAGTTTTCAATTGCTAGAATTTCAGAGTTATATATTTCATAAAGTCTGTTGTAGAACCGAAAAGCAAGGAATTGGATGTATCTTGATAGGGACAGGACACCCAAATTGTTCCTGATGTGTTCGTTTCTGATGTAGAAGTCTGATTCAGTGATCAGTCTAAGAAATTTACTTTGCTGACCCTCAAGAGGTTTCAGGTTCGTTTCCGAAGCACCACCCCAGATTGGGGCTGCATAGGTGATAATAGAGCGAAGGTATGATTTATAAATTAATAGCTTGTTAGCCATGAAGAGCTTCGATTTGTAGGCAATTAAGGGGTAATGTGAAGTTTTGGCAGAAATAAATTTATTCTTGATTTTATTAATATGGGCTTTTCAGGTAAGTTTTTTATCTAACGTAAGTCCGAGGTACTCGACTTTATTTGACCAGGGGACCGAAAAATCGCTTAGTTGAATCTGGGGGGAGGGGGTAGAGTACGTTTCCTAGTAAAAATGACAGCAGTGGATTTGTTTGGATTTATTTTAATTTTCCACTTATTAAGTCACTCTTCAATGGCCATGAGGTGTTCAGTAAGGGTAGCATGGATTTTCCAGTAGAGAGAGCTGGTGGACAAAACGGCAGTATCATCCGCGAACAAGCAGAGCATAGTATTTTGGTGTTGCGGAATATCATTGATATAGATGTTGAGTAAGAGAGGACCCAGAAAGGATCCTTGCGGTACGCCTGCAAGAATGATCAAGAATGTCCAGAGAGATATCTTTTCCTACTCTAACAGTAAAAGTGCGGTTGGAGAGGTAGTTATTAATTAAAGTAATTAATTGGGTGGGGAAATGGAATTTAATTAGTTTGTAAATTAGACCAGGATGCCAAACTCTATCGAACGCTTTTTCTATATCAAGGAATATACCTCCCGTGGATTTTTTGTCCGCAATTCCTTATGAAATTTTTTCTACTACTCTGAGTAGTTGGTGGGTGGTAGAAAGTTTTTTACGGAAGCCAAATTGTTGAGGAATAATAATTTTGTTGGCCTCATCAAAGGCCAGTAATCTATGAAGAATAATTTTTTCGGCAATCTTGGCCATAGTCGGCAAAGAGGAATCGGTCTATAATTGGATGGGAGATTTTTGCTTTTACCCTTCTTGTGGAGCGGAATGATAACTGCCCTTTTCCACACTTTTGGAAAATGGCTTGTTTTCAGTATACTGTTGATAATTGCAGACAGGAAGCAAAATGCTCTAATAGGGAGCTGTTTCATAATTTTGTTATTGATATTATCATGACCGGGACTTTTCTTGGGTTTGAGTTGTTTAATAATTTCCTTAATTTCAGAAGCAGGTGTTTCAATGGAAGGCTGATTATTAATGTTGTTAGTCAGGAAATTAGTTACTGTGTTTAAGATTTGCTGGTCATTTTGTGGGTTACTGAAGTTGTTTGGTTGAAATTGTTTTTCAAGAATGTTTGCCACACATTCCGCTTTTTCAAAATTTGTGAGTGCTACTTTGGTGCCATCTATGAGTGGAGGGGCACACTCCTTGTTTTTTCTCCTTTTATTAGCTGCTCTCCAGAAGGATCCATCCTCCACATTGAGATTAGAGAGGTATGCATTCCATGAGTCATGGTTATGTAAAACTATTTTATTTTTGATTATTCGTTTTAAGGCATTAATTTGATTTTTAATCACTGGAGATCTGGTTCTATTATGAATTTTCCTTAATTTATATCTTTTTTTAATTAAATCAATTACATTGTTTGGTAAGCATTCTATTTGATGATTTATTTTGGTGAATTTACTGTGATTGAGAGCAGTATTTATAATAGAAGTAAAATTATTAACATTTTCTTCAAGTTGGGATGGCTCATCAGTTAATTGAAAGGCTTTATCTGGAATTAGACAGTTAATTTTACTTCTAAACTTACTCGAATTGTGGCAGGTTTTTTGCCAATCACTTTCTTGCTGATTATTTTTGCTGAAGAAAATTAGCACTGGGTAGTGATCGGATGGGAGCTCCTCGGTTGTTGATAATTTCATGGGAGGTTGTATACCCCTGGAGAGCATTAGATCTATACAATTTGCATGTGTAGGGCCGAAATGAGTGGGTTTATCGGGTTTAAAAATAGTAAAGTCGGTATTGTTTATAAGGGAGTTTAGGACTTTTCCAGTACTGTTTCCATAATTGCAACCCCAGTTCTGGTGTTTAGCATTGAGGTACCCAGCGAGGATGATCTTAAAATTGAGTGCTGCTAGGTTTTCAATGTCAACAGACAGAAGTGATGAATTGGAGGTGGGGGGGATGTAGAGTGACGCCACTGTAATGTCAGAACTGTCCGAGAAGTGTAGTTTGATAATTGTCGCTTCAGCAAAGTGCAATTTAAGTGTGGGAATATGTGTATGGCTGATCTTTGTTTTAATTAAAATGGCCGTACCTCCCTGGTGAAAGGTGTGGTCGTTTCTGTAGATATTATAGTTAAGTACATTGAGGTATGAGTCTTAACAAAGTGGGTCTCCTGAAGTAGAATAATATCAGGATTGTTTTTCGTTATAAATGTTTTAAATTCCGGAAATTTATTGTGCAAACCATTTGCGTTCCATATCATAATTTTCATATTTTCGAATTTTTTTAATTATCATTGTTAGTATTATTTAAACTAAGAGCTTTTAATAAAATGTTGACTTTATCTATTGGATGGATTGTCTTCTTTAGAAGAGGTACTGCCTGTAACAGTGCAGCATAAGCTTTAAATACTATATTAATTTCTTTAAACAGTTGAAGAATGGTGTGAATGTTTTCAATTTGTCCTACGTTAGGTAGGTTGGGCGTAGGAATAGTGCTGCTTTGGGGCTGTGGTGTAATATTTTGTGCTGTAGCCTGCGCAAAGGTAAAATCTTTTTAACTTGAATTTGCAGATTTTGTAATCGTAGGTTGTGATTTTTTGTTTTTATTAGTTGGATTCGCAGGGCAGCCTGCGTATGAGGTGGTATGTGAATTGTCACAGTTACAATATTTTGGGGAATCTATTTTTTTGTGGAAACAATCTTTAGTTGTGTGTTTTTCACCACACTTCACGCAGTTCAGTTTTAAGTGACAAATTGCAGAGTTATGCCCATACCCTTGGCAATTATAGCACTGCGTAGGTCAATTATTAATGTATGTTTCGACTCTCATAATTAAATTCATTATTTCTTTGACATCATGAATTTTGGAGGCTACTTCATTAGAGTTTAGGGTGATTAAGAAGCAGGAAATGGGGTTTTTGACCCTGTGTTTTCTCATGACTGCTACTGCGGCTACATCAAAGCCTTTGTTAGTCAGCTCTTTCTTTATTAGTTCAAGGAGGGGGTGCGGGGTAAGCCTTTAATAACAACCTTAATGGGTTTTTCAAGACGGTTTTTAATTACTAAGCATTCAATTTGATTGTCCAATAAATATTTTGTTATTTTTCTGTGCATTTCCGAGGAAGCTGGAAATACTTTGAGAAATTCTCCTGATAGTTTTGCTGTAATATTTTTGTCGGAATTTATTTTAAAATCGTTTAAGAGTTCAGTGAAATTACTTTTAAGTTTGATCAGAATGGGGGGTATGGAGTTTCTGGGAGAAACGGTAGTTGGCTGACTATTGTCAACATTGTCGCGAGTTTCAGTTTGCAAATTACTTAAAAGAGAGAATTTATTACTTGTGTTAGTTTGTGAATTGGGAGTGGTTATTTTAACATTTGCCGTTTTTCTGGGTTTAATAAAACCCTCCTCATCATTATTGTTAGTTAGAGCTCTCTTATTTTTAGTTGGGGTGTTATACATATTAACATCATTACTAGTAGTTGGTAATTGGGAGGAGCTATACATAACATTGTTTACATTTGACCATGTGTTATTTACAGTAGTATTATCATTACACACATTGTCATCAATAGATACAGTATTAGTCGTATTATTAAGATTTTGCATATGATTATTTACGCTACAATTATTTACATTTATCATAGAGTTTACATTACCGACAATAATAGAATTAGAATCATTGCACTCATTAGTAGCAATAGCGTTATCTATATTACAATCAATTTTGTTAATATTGTCTGATGAATGATCATCAGAGTCATAAGATTTTACAAGTTTAGATTTGTTATTTTGTAATTTAGAACTATTTTTAGCATCATTTGCCTTTAACACCGACCATTTATTTTTACTTTTTGATAATTTGATTACGTTTCTTTTAGTTTTAAGATTTTTAGATTTAATACTAGTTTTAAGAATTTTATGAGTTGAAATATCATTATCAAAATCAGTATCGGAATTACTACATATATTATTATTATCATTATCATCATGCAAAGAACAATTTGAAATTAAACAATTACCAAATTGGGAGCACTTACCCCGTAGTTCTTGACTGCTGATGAAGGCATGTTGATAAAGTCCGTTTTGGTATATCCAAATTTGATTTTTAAGAAAGTTCTCATCTTGGGATCCAATCACTTCCATAAGTCGTTTTTGGGTGGTAGCAAGTGTTTCCAGTAGTTCACATTTTTTAACTAATTCCCTAAGGGTATCACATCTTTCCACTTTGGTGATAGGAATACAAGGATCAAGAGATAACAATGCATCCAAATTTGGCACTACACTTCTTATTGCACTCTGTATGTATGAACGCACTTCAAAAGTGATTGAGTAGTCACCATCAGCAGAGGCATTTGGAGATTTTTCATTAATTAGTTGGCCCTGCATAGAACCAGATAGTCCAGGCATTGACACGTGAGGAAAACGAACAGTTTGCATAATAAGTTGATGGCTCTGAAAAGGGCCTTTGGGGCCGGGCATATCTTTAACACGATCACTAAGTGCATTTAGGGGAGGAAAGTCTCCATAATCCATAAGCACAGAAGTATCTACATCGGATAACTCATTGGAGTAGCTGGCATCCGCAATGTCCATAATATTGCCGGTAAGTTCCGGCAGGGGTGAACGGAGACACTCCGGGGGTCGGTCGGCGGCGCCGCCGTCCTCGGCCATCGGCGGGAAGGGGCAGCGCTGGGAGCAATAACCGGTTCGCGTTGTCAAAATCGCTAAGCACGAGCGTAAGTAAAACACGTCTTATCACATCAACAGTTGGACGCATATACAGGGGATATATGGGAAGCTGTTTGAAACAGTACTGTCAATAGTCGAATACTTGTAAAAATTGTACAGAAAATAAATACCTCATCCTATTCAAGTATCTGTGATAAAAAAACTTCGCAAGGTTTTAAGGAAAGGAAATAATTAAGTGAAAAATATTTGAATGCTATAGGAGCTATTTACAACTACTGCTGCATAACAAAAATATAGTAGTATCAATATGATAGAAACAAAATTATACAAAACAAATTTCGCTTATCAAATCATAAAAGATTACAGGAATCCTATAAAAATTTCAACTTTATAAATATTCACTTTTTTTATATATATAAGTAAGGTAGAATTTTGGATAGAAAATTTCCAAACAGCAATTTATTTTAAATTTTTAAAATTCTGAAAACAGAAAATTTCAAAAATTGCGTTAATAATTCAAATTTAATATCCTTGATTGCATTTCATCTACATTTTATTTTTTTGAAAGAATAATTTTATTTCAGTTCTTGTTATTTTGTATTGTTAACATTAACATTAGTAAACGATTTAATGACTTAACAGATAAATACCTAAATCCGAAGTTAAGTCTGAAAATTTTAATTTAATCATATAGTTCCTTTTTTTAAAAATTATCTCAAATGTTTTCAAAATTCAAATGAATTTTTACGTATAAAAAATGCAAGTATTTTTTTCTATATTGTAAAGTCGTTGAAATGGGAGTCAGTCTACAAAAAAATTTATATAAAATGTGATAAAACAGTATTATGCTTTCAATATAATGAATATCACAAAGTTATATATCAAGAATAAAAATCGAAAAATATTATCAAAATTGAAAAAGTAATCATTATTTAAATTGACAGAGGGTATATTCTTAAGACTTGAAAAGCTAAGCAACAAAAATTTTTATAAGCATTTATTTTTATATTCTTAATATTTATCTATTACTAGTTTAGAAAAACATTAATGTTTTAGATTATCACAAATTTACTTAAGGCGGAAAAGTTATGTTTGGTATCGAAAGATTACTTTTTTATTTATTTATTTATTTTATAAATTCAGAGCACGCCCTTTAATTCAAAATTCATCAGTTTTATGAACGTTAATGAATATTCAATATAATGAATCTTTTTTTATAAATCTATTTTTAGATCATCATATATAACTAATGTACTATAAGTTTGCCCTGAATTTGTTAACTTTCTTTAATATGGTTTATTTTTACTCAAATAAATAACACCATATTCCTATAAAAAAGATTAGCTTGCAATTTAAATATTGTATTAATATTATATTTTATAATAAACAATGATTATTTTACGAGCTGAAATTCATATGTATTTTAAGAAAATAAATTATTTTTTTCATAATTTGAACAGCTAATTAATTTATTTGTAAGCCAATATCTCATTTTGAACTTCATTTTATTTCTGTAATCAATTTTGTCCCTTTAATATAATTAATCATATTTATGTGATCTATATCTTGTTATTTTTATTTCAGATTGTAACAACACAACTAAATCTAAACATTCTATGATTTCTATAGTCATATAACTTTAGCGTACTATTTCATTCAGATTTTTCAAAGTGAACGTTCTTTGTTTTCAAAACTTTTTTGTTTTAAAAAAGAAGTTTATTTGAAAAATATAATGCGTTTATCATATTTTTAAATTTAAATAACACAATCAATCGTATATGGAATATACCATTTTATGTTTCAAAGATAAATTAGAAAAATTAATTTTTTATTCAAATAAGAAGAGAGTAAATATATAAAAACATTTTACAACAAGAAATTTTCTGGTTAAGATTATTATATTTAAAAATTCTTTTATACCTTATATGGATCACGCAAAAAGATAATTATTTGTAAAACTAACGTATTAATAGTTTGCTTATTTTAAAAAAAAAATTTGGTAATAAAATACACTACTGGCCATTAAAATTGCTACACCAAGAAGGCGACATGCTACAGACATGAAATTTATACGAAAGGAAGAAGGTACTATGATATGCCGCATTCAGACAAAGCAGGCGCCACTAGCGACACCTATATTGTGTTTAAATGAGGAAATTGTTCAGCTGGTTCCTCATACACAAATTGCATTTGAACGTTGTTGCCTGCTGAAAAGTTGTTGTGATGCCTCGTGTAAGAAGGGGAAATGCGTACCAGCACGTTTCTGACTTTGATAAAGGTCGAATTGTAGCGTACCGGGATTGCGGTTTATCTTATCGCAGTATTGCTGCTGGCGTCGGTCGATATCCAATGACTGTTAGCAGAATATGGAGTCGATGGATTCAGGACGGTAATACCGAACGCCATGTGGGATCTCAACGGCCACCTATCACTAACAGCCGAGAAGCCAGGCATATTATCCGCATGGCCGTAATGGATCGTGGAACCACGTCACGAGCCGTGAGTCAAGAAACGGGGTCGTTTGGAAGACAACAAATGTCTACACGAACAGTTCGACAACGTTTGCAGCAGCATGGATTCTCAACTCGGAGACCATGGCTGCAGCTTTTCTTGACGCTGCGTCATAGACAAGTGCGCCTTCAATGGTGTGATCAACGACGAACCTGGGCACACGAATGGCGAGACATCATCTTTTCAGATGAATTCAGGTTCTGTGTACCGCATCATGATGGTCGCATCCGTGTTTGGCAGCATCGTGGTGAACGCACACTGGCAGCGTGCATTCGTCATCGTCATACTGGCCCATCACCTGGCGTGATGGTATGTGGTGCCATTGGATACACGTCTCGGTCACCTCTTGTTCGCATTGACGGTGCTTTGAACAGTGCATGTTACATTTCTGGTGTGTTACGACCCGTGGCTCTACCCTTTATTCGAGCCCTGCGAGACCCTACGTTTCAGCAGGATAATGCCCGACCGCATGTTGCCGGTATTGTACGGACCTTCCTTGATACGGAACATGTTCGGGTGTTGCCCTGGCCAGCACGTTCTCCAGATCTTTCACCAATATAAAACGTCTGGTCAATGGTTGCCGAGCGACTGGCTCGTCACCAAACGCTAGTCACTACGGTTGATGAACTGTGGCATCGTGTTGAAGCTGCATAGGCATCTGTACCTGTACATGCAATCCAATCTCTGTTTGACTCAATGCCCATGCGTATAACTGTTGTTATTACTGCCAGAGGTGGTTGTTCTGGGTACTGATTTCTCAGGATCTATCCAGCGAAATTTTTTGAAAATTTAATCACTTGTTATTTCTAGTATAATATAGTTGTCCAATAAATATCATTTTGTTATCTGCATTTCTTCCTGGTGTACCAATTTTAATGGCCAGTAGTGTAATTATTTTCTGTAGGTTAAAAATTTAATTGCTTAGACTGTAGCATTAATATGATTTCGATTCACTAATACACTATTTTGATAAGATCATTCTATTTCACACACCTTCTAAAATAAAAGAGCTAAAAATATTTTCTGCATTAAAAAGTTAGCTCATCTTTAAATATAAAATTCCATTATTTTGCTTCTGAACAGAGAGTTTACTGTTTAAAAATTTAATTATTTATATTTCTCATAAATCTATTTTGTTTTAAATCTGCAATAAATTTCTGGTAAGGAATTTTATTTTATTTAATATTATCGTTACGTCATCTAGAAAAATTATTACATGTATGCAAATAAAAAATAATAAATATGTGAATAAATTGATTTTCACAGCAGAACAAAGGTAATATCAGAAATATTGAAGTTTATTTTTTAATCGAGAAAATTTCTAATATAGTAGAATTTTTAAGAAATAATATCTTTTTAATATTGATATATTAAAATAATGACTTTTTTTTTATATGGTGCAACAGTAAATAGTGTTGATATATTTTTCAATATTATGTTTCAATAAAAAGAAATAACACATGTATAATATTCTTGGCTACACACTTATGAGACAATTATGTTATACTATTGCCTTAAGATGATACTTCTGTTTTTTTTTTTTTTTTTTTTTTATCACCATTTGAAGTGTATGTAAAAAGAAATTAAAGTAATAACGAAATAAAAAGCAATATGCAGAGAGTAAACTTATTAGTAAATTTTTTATTTTTTCCTAATGGACAAAAATAAAAACGCAAATTAAATGAATTTTAGTCATTAAGGTAAATGTTATTTATTATAGACGACACATCGATTTTACTATAACAGCCATGAGCTCTTTCATTGGAAATTAAATAATTTCCATTTACGAAATTTATTTGTTTAATTCAGTCATAACTAGTCGATAAAAAAAATGCCGTCAAAAACAATAAAAACTAAATTAAATTAACTAAGATGTAAGAAATAATTCGCATAAGCAGGAAAATTATTAAAATTTAACTTAGAAAAGAAGGCAAGCTGGTTAGTAATTTAAATACTACTGAGAATGAGAATAATTGCTACGAGTAAAAATTGAAACAACTTATGTAAATAGTCGTGTATATAGCCTGTGAAAATATAAATAAAAGATCTCGTTCGAGTACTGCTGTTCTTCGTTGGGGAAGAATCAAGCTCTTTCACTGAGGACTTAGAAGATTGAAGACCTCTGAATAGATATGGAAATCTATTCTCCCTCTCCTCCGGGAGACGGGACTGAAACAATAAACACAGGCGCCTGTCGTCAGACTGATGGTTTGCCCTTTTCAGGGTTGCCTTTGTCAGCTGACAATGGTGCGGGGGACTGCACTCCTGCCCCCACCACAGTTAGGGCCATGACAGAACTCGACCTGGAATCGAACAAGGACATCGAATTTCAAGCAATCAGTAGTAAAATTAGAATAACTACGGACTACATTCACAAAATTAGCAATTCTCAAATGTCTCCTAATGACATTGAGCTTCTTCTCCTACATAGTCTCGAGCTGACAAAGCTGACTGAGAAACTTGCGAAATATCAAAATAGGACCGAAACAACAACAAGATTAAATCACCGACTAAAACATTAAATAGACCTCCGGCATTCACCGTACCAACACTAAATAGATTTGAAACACTAATGCAAATAGAAGAGGAAAACACTGAAAATCCCAACATAGAATTCCCCCCACTACCACAACAGAACTATAAACCGCAAAGAATCATCAATAATAAAAGAAAAAACAACGAAAACATTAACACTACAAACAAGAAAACAAATGAAACAAATAGTTCACAAGAAGAAAACCAGGAAAACACCGAAACGAATTTTACTACTGCCAAAAAGAATAATAGGGTTCCCCCTATAGTCATTAAAGATAAAAACCTTAATTGGAAATCAATTCAAGAAATCTTCAAGAGTAATAACATCACAGGATATACTGGAAAAATGACCGGAACCGAGGTTCTAACCCTAAAACTAGAGACGTCTGAAACTCATCGCCACACACACACACACACAGATTACTAAACTACTTGACAATAATAATATCTCTTACCACACCTTCCTACTTCCTGATGATAAAAACTTAAAAATTGTCATCAGAAATCTTCCTCCTATATATACTCCAGAAGAAATCTCTGCTGAACTCATAAATGAGGGGTTTATAATTATAAATACCACCCAAATGTCTAAAAAAAAGTTGAAGGAAACAAAATTAATCTACCTCTATACATAGTCACTCTCCCAAAAAATGAAAAGGCTAAGGAAATCTATAATCTAACACATCTATTCAATTTAGTAATAAAAGTAGAAACCTACAAAGGTCGCAAAGGGACCACTCAATGCTTCCGATGCCAGGGCTTTCATCATGCACAAACCTCCTGTCACCATAAATTTAAATGTGTTAAATGTGCTGGAGAACACCACCATACACAATGTACAAAATCCAAAACTCTCCCTGCTATTTGTGCTAACTGCGGAGAAAATCACCCTGCAAGCTACAGAGGATGTAGTAAATTTCCTAAAAATAAAAACAAGATATCAAATGATCAAATACAAAGCAAAATTGTTCCAAGCACAAACCCAAATTTAACATATGCTAACGAACTAGTAAATAACTACGAAACTTTAAATAAAACCAAAAATATAATAACAGAAGCTAACACAGTAGTGGAAGAACTACAAACCCTAATCAATTATGTAAAAGGCTCTGGAATATTCGAACTAACAGCTCAGATAAAACAACTAAATGAGGCAATAGCCAAAAACCAGGAAACCAAAATAAATAATAATGAGTAACAACCCAAGAAATTTCACACCAATACAAATTGCAACATGGAACGCAAATGGAATAAACAATAAAATCTCTGAATTTGCAGAATTTATCGACAGACACAAAATAGATATTATTTTATTGACTGAAACACATCTGACTCCCCAATCAAATTATAAAATTCCTAATTATAACATCTACCGAACTGATAGACTTCACCACAAAGGAGGAGGAACTGCTGTAATTATCAAAAACTCTTTTAACTCAACAACATTCAGCTCTACTATTGGCACAGGCTTTGAAGAAACATCAATTATTGTCAACCTTCCCAATAATCTGAACATTAAATTTACCAGTTACTACAATAGACCTCAAAGTGAACTCAGCGAAAAAGACATCATTAATATTATTAATGACAAATTTCCTACTATTCTTGGAGGAGAGCTGAACAGTAAAAATGAACTGTGGAGATGCAGAGTTACAAATACTAATGGAAAAATTCTTAGAAATATCCTGCAAAATCATAATATAAAAATCATAGCTCCCATTGAACCAACACACTTCAGCCCACATAATACTCATGGAGATATCTTGGACTTTTTTCTTACCAACAGTAATATTCCTATCTCTGCTAATACTTTAATTGAACTCTCATCAGACCACCTGCCTGTCACAGGGTGCATTGGCCTCCATAAAAACAGCAAAACCAACAAGATTATCTCTCACACCAACTGGCAACTTTATTACAATATTTTACAAGATAAAATCAATAGAGAAAAAAATAAAATCGAAGAAATCATTCTACCAGGTCAACCAATAATAATAAATAAGCAAGAAATTGAAAATCACATCATAGAAAACATTAATAATTTCACTGAAGACATTCTAGAAGCAAAGAAAATGGCCACTAATCACAGAAAACTTGAAGAAAATTATCTGAAATTACCTACAAATATCAGAAACCTCATCAAAGAAAGAAACCGCATTCGCAAAAAATATCAAAAAACCCTGAACCCAAGCTTCAAAACTAAAACCAATCAGTTAAATAAAAAATCAAAAAACGTTGTGCAGAACACAGACATGAAAATTGGAATAATAAAATTATAAATCTCAGCACAGAAAACAACTCAGTCTGGATTTTAGCAAAACAGCTGAGTAATAAAAAGCAAATTAATTCATACATTGAAGGACCAAATGGACCTGTCTACTCTATTTATGAAAAGTTAGATATCTTTGCCAAATCTCTTTACAACCAATTCCAACCAAACAAAAATATTAACTTAAATTTTACAAAAGATATAGAACATACAGTTAACAATTTCCTCAATCACACCCCCATCTACACTAGTATTGAACCTACAACCCTCAGTGAACTTACTCAAATTATCAAGAAAATTAAAACTAAAAAAGCTGCTGGAGATGACAACATCAACAATAATATGATTAAACTTCCCATGGATTACATCAAGAAACTCATGATTATATACAACAACTGCTTGAAATTTTCAATCTTCCCATCAATTTGGAAAACTGCTTCTATCATTCTCTTTTCGAAACCAGGAAAAGATCCAAGAAAACCTGAAAATTACCGTCCTATCAGCTTGCTTCCTGCATTAGGAAAAATCTTTGAAAAAATAATCCTTAATAGAATTAACCAATACATCAAATTACTTCCTGATCAACAATATGGATTTAGATGTAACCTTTCTACCACAAAGCAGCTACTTAGAATAACCGAAATTATTGGCAAAAATATGCATAAAAATTTATATACAGCAATGACCATGCTTGATGTTTCCAAAGCATTCGATAAAGTCTGGCATGAAGGCCTATTATATAAATTAATTAAACTTAACCTAAATTCAGTTATCATTCATATTTTATATAATTATATTAAAAATAGATTTTTTTCACATAAAGCAAAATGATGTAACTTCCATCACCCTGCAAATTAATGCTGGAGTTCCCCAAGGTAGCATCCTGGGGCCCATTCTTTATTTGTTTTACACATATGATTTCCCTATTCCCGAAGACACAACAATTAACATCGCTTTTTATGCAGATGATACAGCATTGATAGCGGAATCAACCAATCCAAATCATGCCATCTCGAAATTACAAAAGGAACTCTATAGAATTGAAAACTGGTGCCAAGACTGGAGAGTAGTTATCAACACTGAAAAATCTCAAATCCTACATTTCCGTAGAAAGAAAAGAGCCAAAATGAAACACAGAAACAATAATAATCTCATCCTGTTCAATAAAATCATCCCACAAGTCAAAGCTGCCAAATATCTCGGACTAACCCTCACTTCAAATTTCACTTGGACTCAACACATCAATAATGTTACTAAAAAAGCATACTCAGCATTTGGCTGTATTAAACATTTAATAGGAAAGAAATCGAAACTTAATCGCAAACTTAAAAGACTACTTTATATCTCCATGATTCGCCCAATTGTAACATATGCCTCCCCAGTGTGGAACAACATAGGAAAAAATGAAAGAAGAAAACTTAGAAATTTTCAAAACAAAATTTTAAGAATTATAGCAGGAGTACCCTACTACGTCAGAAACAAAAATATTGAAAAAGACCTCAAGATAGAAGATATTATTGTCCACATTCAAAAATTAAATAAAAATTTTTATGATAACGAAATTAATTGCAATACTGCAAATTTCAATGAGATTTTCAATTACAAATATATCCCAGAATGGAGCCATCACAGGCCTATAGCCACACAGTTATTCCTAAGTGTAAATGAACTTTCATAAATGTATATATCCCATGTAGTGTATATATTGTATATATTATTTTCTCATATTTTGTTTACTATTAATTAGCCCATAAATTTCATATTTTGTATATTTGCCCAGAAAAAACATTTTCTAGAATTTATTTTATTATTCACACTCGAAAGTATTTTACTTAGGAAACAACTTAAAGTGATATAATGTGCTCTAACCACGCCCACCACGACAAGACAGCTCTCCGCTGATTGGTCCTAAGGAAGACATCGTTCTCCTACGCCGCTGAAACTAAGCG
Source organism: Latrodectus elegans (assembly GCA_030067965.1). Classification (NCBI taxonomy): domain Eukaryota; kingdom Metazoa; phylum Arthropoda; class Arachnida; order Araneae; family Theridiidae; genus Latrodectus; species Latrodectus elegans. Next base: position 547,538 of record CM057822.1, read on the forward strand.
CTAAAAGTGAATACAGTCAGTGTTATTCCATAGCGGAAGAAAATCAGATGAAAGAGTAAAGGCCTGCTTCGCAGGACGACACTCTGTAAAACCACAGATCTAAGATCCAAAAGTACTGCTGTTCTCAATTGGATTTAAACCAAAACTTGCACGAATTCTGATTTCGATATCATAAAAGTGGTGGCTTAATGCTACATCTGGCGTCCGCGACAGGACACGACTGCTTTGCGAGTAAGTTGAACTTATTTTGAATTATTTGTTTAATTTTGAACTAATATGGAGATTTTAAAGAAAGCAAGAACGCAATACCGAAGGTTATTTTCAAAAGCATGTAACGATTTTGATAATGAGGAAAAAAATTTATAATGATACTAAGTTAAATAAACTAAAGTTAATCAAGGAGAAGGTTATATTAATGATTAATTCTGAGGAAAGTTTTAAAGAAATGATTTTAAAAGAGTGTGTTAATGAAAAGGAAATAGATGATTCGGAAGCTTACTTAGATCGATGATGTTTGTTAGAGCAGAAATTAGAACTACTTTCGCTTTCGGATAAAGAAGATTCGGTTTCAAGTTCTAGTACTTCTATGCAAAATTCGTTATTGCACTATCCAAAAATACAATTGCCTACGTTTAATGGTGATATTAGAAATTGGTTATGTTTTTGGGGCCAGTTTCAGAAAATTGATAAGGACTGTAGTCTCGATCTTCATGATAAATTTGCGTATTTATCCCAAGCAAAGGAAAAGGGTAGTGTAGCGGAAGAGCTAATACGAAGTTTTCCCCCGGGGGTGGTAGTTACGAAAAAGCTCTAGAACAATTAAAATCGCGTTTTGGAAGGGACGAATTACTAATTCAAGTGTATGTAAGGGATCTGCTTTTAATTTTGTTGCAAAAACGAAACACGCAGAGGAAATCCTTACGGAAATTATTTGACCAACTTGAAATTAAATTACGCTCTTTAGAAATGTTAGGAGTCACTAGCGACAAATATGCTTCTATGCTATTTCCTCTCGTGAAATCAGATATTCCGGAAGAGACTTTGCGAGCTTGGGAACGTTTTAGATCTTCGGGTCGCAGAGGACTGGAAGAAGAGGGGAATAATAATACTGAAAAGAATGATCTGGATTTGATTTTGGCCTTCTTACAGGGTGAGGTGGAAGCTGAAGAGAGAATTATCCTGGCTTCAATCCTTCGACTATCCCAAACCGAAAAATGATGAGAAATGTGACGCAAAATCCTATAATGAGGAGAGAATTGTTAAGAATAAGGCTCGATACTGGAATCGTACAGAAATACCTAGTGCAGATAATCTTTTAATCTCTTCACGAGAACACAAATCATGCATATTTTGTTCTAATTTCCATAACTCTGGTGACTGTCGGAAGGCAAGGAAAATGACGGTAAAAAACGAGAGTCTTTGGTTCAGCAATCAGGTTGTTGTTTCCTGTGTTTAAGACCAGGCCATCGAGTGGGAAAGTGTAACTTGAAAGCTGGCTGTGTTGCGTGCGATAAGAAACATCATATATTGTTGTGTAGAAGCCTGCGGTCGCAAGAGTCACATCCTAAAGAAAATGAAAATATGCCATCCGAGGAAGCTGTAGAGAAGGATCAAGCCCCAGCCAACGTGTCGAGATCTCCAGATGTTATGTTACAGACGTTGATCGTAACAATACGAGGAAATGGAAAAACACGTCAGGCCAGAGCTATAATCGACTCTGCTTCACAGCGTTCTTATCTGTTGAAGAGTACAGCTAAGGAAATGAGGTACAAAGTTGAAGGCTGCGAATATCTGCAGCACTCGTTATTAGGAGGTAGCAGCACTCAGGTATGTAAGCATGATCTTTTCACTTTATATTTAACCAGTGTTCAAGGAGGTTTCAACTGTAATTTTAAAGTCCTGAACCAAGCCATTATTTGTGAAACTAAACCACCTGTGATTCAAGAGCTTTGTTCCAACGAACTCGCTCGTTCAGGTATTAGAGTGACTGATGATCCTAAAGCTCCTATCGAGATTCTAATTGGAGCTGATGTAGTAGAAAAACTCATGACGGGTGGGCACAAGATTTTGCCGTGTGGCCTCACAGCTGTCGAGACTAAGTTAGGCTGGACAGTCATGGGACGAATACCACAAACGTCATCTAAAGAAAGTACAGCATTAGTAGTTACTTCGATGTTATCTCGAGTTGAATCGATTGCCAATTTATGGACTTTAGATACACTCTGTATTACAGATCCTTCTGCATAAAAGTCTAAAGTTCAGTTACAAGAGGCAGCAAGGCAGCATTTTTAAGATACGGTCTCTGTTGAGGATAATCGTTATGTAGTGCACCTGCCATGGATAGAAGATCATCTTCCACTTCCCGATAACTACGCCTTAGCCCTAAAGAGACTAAAGGTAAATATAAAACGTCTCGAATCTCAGTCGTTAGTTAAAGAATACGGTGATGTTTTAGAGGAGTGGTTAAAAGAGGGAATAATAGAGGAAGTTCTAGATGAATGTGAGAGACCAGCACATTACCTTCCACATCGACTGTCATAAAACAGGCAGGCAAAACGAAAATGAGACCTGCATTCGATGCTTCCGCAAGTGTGAAAGGATTTCCGAGCCTCAATGATTGTTTAGAGAAAGGGGAAAATATCATGGAGTTGATTCCAAATATTTTAATGCGTTTTCTTGCTAAAAAAATTGGTGTCATTGCTGACATTCGCAAAGCCTTCCTCCAAATAGAAGGTAAAAGCGTAATTTTAACATGCACCATAGCAGAGAGTGATTGATATTATTTCTCCAAATACTGTAAAATTCTCAATCTTGTCGCATGGATTCTTAGATTCTATAATAATTATCGTTCTAAGAAAGATACCAGGAAGAATGGCGACCTAGATTCTGAGGAGATTTTAGAATCTGAGAGAAGAATAGTAAAAATGATTCAAAAGGAATGTTTCATAAGTGAAAATGATGAAAAATTGAAAACTTTAAGAGCCTTTAGTGATATTACCAGGTTAAAGACCAAACTTACATTTCCGGAGGATAGAGAAGAGTTCAAAATGCCTGCAATACTTCCAACTCAGCACGAAGATGTAAGAAGATTAATTTTGTTTTACCACGTTAAAAATGCTCACGTTGGAACACAGATGCTACTTAACATCCTACGTGAGAAATTTTGGATATTAAATGGCAGGAAAACTGTGAGATCAATATTATCTAAGTGCCCAGTTTGTAAGAGACATTCGGCAAAGAAGCTTGATACATTCACAGCGCCTCTTCCCGAAAACCGTGTACCCGATGCTACTGTATTCGAAATTTGTGGGATTGATCTGACTTGCCCTTTGATTCTAAGAGGGAACCAGAAATCCTGGGTTTGCATATTTACGTGCGCTGTTTGCCGCGTGGTGCACTTCCAGTTAGTGACAGCTGTTTCCACAGAGGCATTTTTTAATGGCTCTTAGAAGGTTCATATCTCGTAGAGGGAGATGTGAAGTTATCTACTGCGACAATGGCACGAACTTTGTAGATGCTTCAAACTTGTTCAAAACTTTAAATTGGGATGATATCACTAATAAAACTGCTCTTCATCCAATCAAATGGAAATTCAACCCACCAACTGCCTCATGGTGGGGAGGTTGGTGGGAGAGACTGATAGGTATCCTTAAGAATTTGCTGAAAGGAGTCTTAGGTCGAGCTTCATTGACTTATGAAGAAATGGTAACAGTGCTCTGCGATTGTGAGTCTATTATTAACTCTCGACCATTGATATATATGCCGGAAAATGACGCTGAGCTTCTACCTCTGAGTCCTTCTTTATTTCTCCAAGACATCAGGTCATCTGGTACACCTGATTGTGATGCAATCGATCACAAGAGCCTTAATAAAAGAATCAAATATAGGCACAACCTTCAGAGAGACTTGAGAAGACGATTTCGCTCTGAATACTTGGGAGCTCTTATCCAAAGATCAGAGCACAAAAGACTGTCGAATATAGCCATCGGTGACATCGTTCTTATCGGAAGTGACAACACTAAACGCATCAATTGGCCCTTAGGAAAATTCATCGAAGTTATCCAAGGAAAAGACGGTATGACAAGACTTGTGAAACTCCAAACATCACATGGAGAGTTACTAAGGCCAATTCAACGTCTCTACCCATTAGAGATATCTTCTACCGACCCTGTTGCTACAAGACAGTTACCAGCTAAAGCAACAGGAGATAAAATACCTGACCGGAGACTTGCTAATGATAATGTTTTGTCGACAAAATTACAAGATCCTCGTAAAACAAGAGCAGGTCGAATCATTAAAATGCCACAAAAACTTGATTTGTAGAAAGAGACTTTACTGTTGTTTAGTTATTTGAATTGTAATTAGTTTATTTGAAGTATTTACATTTGTCTTTATTCTTTCTGTAAACAAATTTCAGTAATTGTTATGTTAAATTGTTATATATCTTTTAAATTTGTGTGCATATTATGTTTATCTTAAAGGTAAGTTAACGTTTACAGAGTAAAATATGTTTACTTACGTGAGAGGATGTTGAGAATTACATCTGAATTTCATCTTCTTTATATTTGTAAGTTGCGAATGGCAACTGTAGTTTTTGTTTATGTTTTTTTTTGTGACGGTTCTCCCTTGTGGGAATGGGAGAAATATGTGTGCTTCCTTTTTTGGGCTGATGTTAACTTTACGCATTTAAATGCTACTGAGAATGAGAATAATTGCTACGAGTAAAAATTGAAACAACTTATGTAAATAGTCCTGTATATAGCCTGTGAAAATATAAATAAAAGATCTCGTTCGAGTACCGCTGTTCTCAATTGGATTTAAATCAAAACAAAACTTGCACGAATTCTTATTTCGATATCATAAAAGTGGTGGTTTAATGCCACAATGAAGTTGTTGGAAGAAGAGACTTTAGTCCATTTTCAAGAAACAGTTAAGAGAAAAGTTCACAGATACGAAGTCGCCTTACCTTGGTTGACTGGCTATCCACCTGTGTATAATATGTATGATGTTGCTGAATCGAGATTGCGCTTAGTAACAAAACGTTTACTGAAAGAAAATATTTTCGAGTCTTACGATGATGTTTTGAGACAATGGCAAAGGGATGGCATTATAGAATCTATACCAGAAAATGAAATTTCGAAAACCGGTCATTACTTTCCCCATAGGCCATTCATTAAACCATCAAATGCTACAACTAAAGTTCGTCCCGTATTTGATGCTTCCTTCAAACGATCAGGTTACGCATCTTTAAATGAATGTTTAAGTGTTGGACCAAGTCTTTCAGAGCAGATTTACCTCCTCCTTTTAAGGTTTCATACTAAAGCAATAAGAGTTATAGCTGATATAAAACAAGCTTTCTTACAGTTGAGTATCCGATCTGAGGATCGTGATTATTTGAGATTCTTGTGGTGGAATATTTGGACTAGATCATAATTAGAGTTCTTCAGACATTGTCGAGTTTTCTTCAGAGTAACTTCGAGTCCATTTCTCTTGAATGCCAGCATTCGTTACCATCGTTCACCTGAGTACCAACTTGAATCTCTGTAGACGACTGTGGAGAAACTTAATCAAGGTTTCTATGTTGACAATTTAACAATCAGTGTTGAAAGCCAAGAAGAATTAGAACAATTCAAGAAACAAACTATAGAAATGATGAATGCAGCATCTTTTGAATTAAGATGTTGGGCTCACACTGGAATTGAAGATCAGGAAATTCAAAGCGTTATTGGCATTAACTGGAATACAGAAACTGATGAGCTATATTGCGTTAATACTCAAATTGACACTGGATGCAGTAAAATTGTTTCAAAGAGAAAACTACTTTCTATAGTTATTAGTATTTATGATCCTATTGGTTTCATTTCTCCTGCGACACTCTTACCAAAACTTCTACTCTAAAAAGCCTGGTGCAATAAATTAGATTGGGACGACGAATTACCATCAGATATGCTATTAATCTATCGGCGTTGGGATAGACATTTAGATCTCATTGATAAATTTAGAATTCCTAGTAGAATACTGAGTGGAAGTGTAGAAAATGCCACCATGCACTTATTTACAGATGCTTCCGCATATGGGTATGTTTGCTGTGCTTTTCTTCGATGCGAATTGGACCACGAAGTGAGAGTCGTTGGTTTCAGCAAAAGCTAGAATAGCTCCCGTTAAGAGGCCTAAAATTCCCCGTCTGGAGCTTTTAGGTCCTGCCATTGAAGCTAGAATTGCATGGACAATATTAGAAGCTTTGAATTTGCCGTTGAAGATATATTTTTGGACCGATTTAATGATTGTCTTAGCATGGATTAATTACTCAGAACCCTGGAATACATTTGTGGGTAACAGGATTAAAGAAATTCGAAAACTGACAAATGTAGAAGATTGGCGATTTGTCCCTGGAGATATAAATCCAACAGATTTACCTTAACGCTCGTGTAATTGGTCTGAACTTTTACAGAGTCGATGGTGGGAGGGTCCAAAACGGCTCTATGAAGGCCCAGACGCTTGGCTTTACAAAGAGATAATCTTACCTGAAGAGACAATGGTAAAACGTTGAAAGACTGTTGTCGCGAACCTGAACGAAGAACCCAAAGAAAATTTTAGAGAAAGATTTTTATACTTTTCCAGTTATCCCAGGATCATTCGCATGACTGCTTGGATATTGAGATTTTGCCAGAATATCAGAGTAAATTCTTACAAGTTCACAAAAGAACTGTGGTACGAAGAAATTGAAAGAGCCGAAGAAGCTCTGATACGAATAATCCAATCAGAATGGCCATCAAATAAACGGGAGAAGTATACTCAAATAATTCAGTTTCTAAAAGAAAATAACGAATTGAAGGTTCGATCAAGACTAATTCTTTGACAAGATCCAGAGGACTTTGTTAGACTCATTGTTCTACCGGATCATCCAATTGTGAGGAGACTAATTGATTATACCCTTAAAGAACTTCATCATGCTGGAGTACAAATTACCTTGTCTCATCTACGTAAACGATTTTGAATTCCCCGCAACCGGAGGATTGTTAAAGAAGTATTGCAAAGGTGTGTAATATGTAAGAAGCATGCATCAAACCTGTAGTGCCAATTGTTTCTGCTTCACTTCCTGTTGATAGATTCAATCGCGTTTCTACGTTTGAAGTGACCGGAGCTGAACTAGCAGGCCCTATTTTCTTGAAAAGAGGTGAGAAAGCTTGGATCGTGATTTTCACATGTGCAGTATACAGTGCTATACACTTAGAATTAGTGACCTCTTTATCCACCGAAGCATTTATGCAAGCTATGCGGCGATTTTTTGCTAGAAGCGGACGCAGTTCTGTTATGTACTCAGATAATGGAACTAGTTTTTTTGGGAACGTCCAGAGCTCTCACCACCCTAAAATGGGAAGAAATAATTGCTGAATGTACTAGTCAAAAGATAAAATGGCATTTTAATCCACCACCGGCGCCATGGTATGGAAGTTGGTGGGAGAGATTGATAGGCATCGTTAAACAGCTTTTGAGGAAAGTATTAGGACGGGCTTGTGTAACGGACGAAGAAATGGTTACTTTGCTTTGCGAATGTGAAAGTATAGTCAATGGACGTCCACTTAGATACCTTTATGATGATCCAAATGAGTTGAGGGCTATCAAACCTTCAGACTTCATACAAAATATAAAGGGAAATGAAAGTGTCGACTTTGAGATTGTAGACGCAAAACATCTGCATAAACGCGTTCGTTACTTACAAATCTTACGCTGTCAATTACGTCAACGGTTCCAAAAGGAATATTTGGCCGAACTTATAAGAAATAAAAGGTTACAATCGAAAAGACATATCCTGTCCCCTGGAGATGTGGTTCTCATTGGTTCAGACAATGCGAAACGTTTAATTTGGCTTTGGGACGGGTTATTGAGCTGTTCAAAGGCAAAGATAACATCGAGCGAGTCGCTAAATTACGTATAGCCAATGGAGAAATCATTCGACCGATATAAAGAATCTATCTCTTAGAAATGGGTCCGACTGAAATATCGGAAGTCCTACTTGAAAATATAGAAAATGATGCTTATATTACTGCTCATAACAACCGCGGGTCCACTGAGTCGAATAAGACGTCTTCACAAGCTGATGAGCATCGGGAAGGACAATCATAGGCTATTACGAAAACCCGCTTTGGTCGAAGAGTTGTTCCTGTGAAACGATTGGACTTATGAACTATTCTAAAGACTAATTTTCTGTGTGTTAAGAATAACATTTTCTTTTCGTTATTAGTTTTTTTTTTTTTTTTTTGTAAGTGATGTTTTGTATTGTAATATGAATGTTTATACGCTATACAAAATGTGGGAGATTGTTGCCACTGTCATTGTATTGTCAAGTTCCTTTAAGTATTTCATATGCTCGTATTTCTATTATTTATAATTTTGGGTTTGGCAACTTCTTCATTCTATTTACTATATTAGTTTTAGTTACGGATTTAAAAATATGTCACGTTTTCTGGCTGTGTCTGCCGTATTAAATATTTCTCGTAAATAGTTATTTGTGCTTGTGCAGTGAAATTCAATATTGTTCTTCAAATAAAGGATTAAAACTTTAAAAGGTGTTACGATTTGTGACAATCGGAAACATTAGAAACACCGGATATTGGCTTACCATAACTCTTTGCAATTCGAACTTCTGATGACATGGGGTCGAAATGATTTCCAGTAGGAATCTATTTCCTCGGATAAATGACATTATGCTTTGGGGAAAGTGTAACTCTTGGAATTTTAGGAACCTCATATTTCCTCAATTTATTTATGTATCTTTTTTATAGTTTTCCCTCCATCGAGTTTTATTAATTAGTGTAATTTACCAGTTTGTTGTTTAACGATGCCAAATTTTCGTGATAGCTTATTGTTGGCATGAGTACGCAATTGTACACGATTTCCCACACTTAAAATTCTATGACTTAGAATAGTGGGTGAAGTTTTTATGTATTTGAATCCGTTGCTTGGTAGACGTAATAAATCTAGTTTAATTCGAGTTTGGAGTCCAAGATACAATTCTGAAGGAGTTTTTCCGGATTGTAATGAAGTTTCTAGATAACGAAATAAAATTTCTCTTACCTTCTCTGGTATTGGGTTCTTTTCATTGGACATGGACTTAAATTTCTGTTTAAGGGTTTTAACATTACGTTCAGCTAACCCGTTAGTTGCAGGATGACCTGGAGCTATTGTCTTATGAATAATTCCATTTTCTTTACAAAATTCTGTGAATTCGATACATGTAAATATATATGCGTTGTCATATATAAGGACTTGAGGCAATCCATGCATACTGAAAATATCCTTTAATAATCTTATTATTGAAATAGTTAAGGGAGAACTTTCTTGAATTTTAACCTTAGGCCATTTTGATCTTGCATACATTACTATCAAAAAATTATATCCTAAAAGAGGTCTAGCGTAGTCAATATGTACTCATTCAAAATTTTATGATGGTTCTTCTCAATGATGATTTGTTAATTTTTCAGAATTATCTTTTACTTCTGCACAACTTCTACATTCTCGAACTCTTTGTTCTGCTCTATATCTCGATCAATGTTTTTCCAATAACAGTATCTTTGGGTTCATTCTTTATTTTGACGATTTCTAAATGTGCGTGATGAAGTTCTTTTAATATTCCTGTTCGAAGTTTTTGAGGAATGTACACTCGATGTCGTTTAAAAATTACTCCATCTTGTAATAAATATTCATAATCATATTTGTTACCTGATAAAAGTTCTTGTTCTAAAACTGACAATAATCCTCTGTCTCTTTAGGATCATCTGTCTCTTTAGAAATTGCCTCAAGCGTAATGGAAGAAGTTGAAATTTTGTTAACAGTCTGGCAGTGAATAATATCATCATCTTGTAAGATATTTGGATCTTTGAGTTTTAGTGCTGCTCTTGAGAGATAATCGACATTCAGATTTTCTTCACTTTTTTATGTTGCACTTTATAATTATGTTCACCAAGAAATGCTGCATATCTTAGTAATCGGAATGATGCCATAAAATTTATTTTACTATCGTGATGAAAAATTGTATATAACGGGTGGTTATCAGTGTAAATTCTCTATTATAGATGTAGTTATGAAATTTTTGAATTGCAAATTTGATGGCTAATACTTCCCGATCTAGTTGACCGTAATTTTTTTCAGAAATTGTTAGGGACTTAAATGTAAAGGCTACCGGTTCTCGATACCATTTACTATGTGGGATAAAACTCCAGCGATGCCTGTTGGGTTGGCGTGACAAGCAACTACAATGGGTAAATTTGCATTGTATGGCATCAAAACACTTTCGCTAGAAATGTCATTTTTTAATTTAATGAAAGCAGATTCACAGTTAGAAAACTAGTGGAATTTTTAATTTTTCTTTAGAAGTTGTCGTATTGGATAATTTAGAGATGATGCATTTGGGAGAAATTTAGAATCATAGGTGAACATTCATTAGAAACGTTTCAATTCTTCGATATTTTTCGGTCGCGGAGCATGAATAATGGCTTTTGTTTTCTTTGGGCATTTTGATATTTCGTTTTGTTGCATTTCATAGCGTATGAAATTTTGCCTTTGAAAAAATGACATTTTGAACTCTTTATATGCGTATTGAATTTTTGAAGAGGTCTCAAGCATTCAATTAGATTATCTTGGAATCTCGAAAAAGTTTCTCCATGCATTATAATACTTAAAATATTTGCCGGCTGGTAGTTTTCAGAGGACCCTGGATCTGGTGATCCTCTACCCTCATTAGATACTTGGTTCTTGGTTGGTGAGCTATAACTTGAATCTGATTGGCTTAAAATAAGTTTGTAATTTTAATGGACGGGACTATGATTATTTCATAAAATTTATTTCAGAATTTAAAAAGTTATATTCTTGATTAATTTACTATTTATAAGAAATATATATTTAAATTAAATGAAACTAATAGAATAATAAAGGGAATAGTGGAGGAATAAATTGGGAGAAATAAGAATATTTACATAAGAATAGGTAAAGGTATTTACAAGAATTTATACACGCTATAATATTTACAAGGTATAACTTGGTCTGCAATACAATATCTCTATCTTTATACATTTTTTTATATTTTATAAATTTACATATACATATATATTTAAATAAAAATATATGTTTCTATATATATTTACTATGCACACTTATATATCCATTTTTCATCATCATTTTTATTTTAAATAGTTTTTTTTTTCACATATAGAAAGAGATGTAACAAAAAGAAAAAATCCTTTTATCTTTTTAGTAGTCTCTTTTTTTCCATACAAAGAAGTAGTTATCAAAGGAAAATTTTGTATTTACAGTTTATTTTATGGTGATTGGTGAGGAACTTTGGGCAATATCTGAGCAATGAGCAAGGACGGAATCTATTATAGGTACTTAGGTCATTATAGGACGGAAGGCTAATTATTGTTTGGTTATTAGTTTTATCAATATTTTTAATCACGTTATACATTATTTTCGCGAAGAATTCTCTCAGGGTAAGGATTTTTAATTCTTGTCTGATTTTTTAATTCTAATGAACCAGAGGGCCTTAACTGCCCATTTGAAGGATTTATTTTGGTGAGTTTTAAGTTTTTTAATTTTACAATCATGTGTGTAACCCCAGATAAGGCAGGCATAGGAAATAAGTGGTCGAAGATATGCTTTATAAATGAGCACAAGTTAGTGCTGATGTTGGAATGTCGTTCACATAGATAAGAAAGAGTCTTAGTCTCAAGTTGGACCCTTGTGACACGCTGGCTAAGATTTGTCTATGTGTTGAGTATGTAGTACCAATGCGAACCTGGAACTTTCTTCCCAAAAGATATGTAATTAGAACTTTAATGAGTGGGTCGGGTAGCCTAACATTAATGAGTTTGTGTACAAGTCCACCAATCCAAATTCGAGTACAAGTCCATCAATCCAGAGAAATGGTTTTCCATTTCTTTGGCTCGTCATCTTGTTGACTTTGTGGATTTTATAGCCTTGATTGGTTAAGCCAGAAACAATTTCCTCACTTTTTGTGGTCACGGGAAGTTCCCTGACTACAAATTTACGGGGTTTCTCATTTTTTCCTGTTAGGAGGGTATATTCGTAGTTGTTATATTCAAGAAATTTTGTAATTTCTATGTGGTGGTCTGCTGTTTTGGGCAGCAATTTCAAATTTTCACCTGAAGCTTTCGCCTCAATATTTATTCTTAATTAATTTTTCAGTTTGGTCATGAATGAAACATGACTTTCACCATACCTTACAATTATGAGTGGAATTTTAGGGGCTATTTCAGTCAGTGGCAGGCCATCCATTTTTTCGTGGTTTTCTTCCTCTGGAGATAGCTTACTGAACGCATTAGCCACCGCTATGGGGGTCTTTGTAACACTCTCAATCACAGCTTTGGCTGTTTTCTTGGGGAAAATGAAAGGTTCCTCACCATCATTAGTTTGTTTTTTATTAAATTTATCGTTTTGAGTGGCAATATTAGTCACTTTTACTATTATGGGGGTAGTAGGGGTTTTTGCCATATCAGAAATAAGATAATTGCTTCATGTACTTGCAGTCTTTAAAGTTTCTCTGCAGGTTTTAATGGTGATATCTGGCATGTCCAAGATGTTTTGTTGTGGATGTACTTCAGTAGTGCAATCTCTGCTACCCAGTAGTGCCGTCTGGATTTCCAATTGTTGCTTCAGATGGAGTTCCCAGGCATTGTTGTATTTAGGATTCATAATCTCCGTCAGCTTAGCAGGTTGTATTATTTTTTTTATTTGCAGCCATTATCCCAGTCAAGTCCACTCAGAGGTTAAGAAAATCAATCAGCTTTAAAAAAGCAGCCGTTTATAGCACCTAAAAGTGCGGTTTTTGTCGAACTGAATTCAAAAAATTATCTTCGGTAAAGGCGAAACAGCCACAGCTTTAGGTAGCTTAGCACGCGGGGCGAAAAAGGCTTTGCCGCGTCCATTGCAGTGGTGAGTGGGGATTAACTTCAGGAACCGGTTTGATGTACTTACGATAATACAGTCAAAGAATGTAGATATGCCTGGTTCACTCATTAATGCTTGATCTAATATTCTGTGGAATTCACTAGGAGCAGATTTGATGCCAAAAGATTAACGATTTATTTGAAAAGATCCTTGATGTGTAGGTATAGTTTAAATTACCTTGCTTTCGTCACTACGTGTAAATATACTTTGAATAAGTCTAGAGTGCAGAAAAATTTATAGTTCCGAAGACTATTCTGTATTTCATCTACCTTTTGGATCGGATAATGTGCACCTTGCTGATGAGGGCTTACAGCTACTTTATAGTCAATACATAATCGAACACTACCATCAGACTTAGGTATAACCACAAGAGACGAACCTTAGTCATTATATTATACTTTTGTAATTATCTGATCTTGTTCAAGTATTTTAAGTTATTCTTCAACTTTCTCGCGTAATGCAAAAGGTACTTCTCTAGCATTTAAAAATACAGGTTTCCAATTTTCTCGGAGTTTTAATGAGCAAGTAAAATTAGGTAATTACCCCACCTTTTGTTCAAACACAGTAGGAAATTGTTTTATAATGTGTTTCAAAACTGAAAATGCTATCAAAAGTAAAATAAACTCTAAAATCAATCTCGAAATACAAGTAAAAAGATTAAAATTGTGATTCGGAAAAAAATATATCCCACTGCTTCTCTGAGAGCTATTGTGCGCGTTCCTATTCCTGATGTCCATAAGGATAACGGGGATTTTCTCAATATATTGTTATCTGTAATGAGTGTGATATAGGATAGTTTATAGCTACTTGAAACTTCTAAAGGAATTTTAAAATGAGCATATTTCGAGATTCTATTCATTTTATGCTCTAAGAACTTGCTAAGAATGAAAGATATTCCTGACCACGAAATTCCTCTTCTGTCAGTTACAATCGCTAGTCCTGTGACAGCGGCCAAGAAGATCAGTCAAATGTATGGGTAAAACAAAGGGACAAAATATAAAATGTTTTTGCCTGAAAAATGTTATTCAAGTCTACCATGTCGCAAAAAATTAATTAATTTCTTATTTTTTTATATGAAAAGTTTGCTTTCCTAAATAAGAAAGGCATAAATTAACTTTCATTTTTCTTTACGCATTTTGAATAAATTTTTAATGATGTTCTCATTATTTTTTTAGAATAACATTTGCATATTTGAGAAATACACATCATCTCATCAACACTATTTTTTCAGACTTTGCTTAAATAACATTTGTTATCCTATAGAATATCTAGGTATTGTATACAATGTCTAGAGAAAATATGTTTTAGTTATCCTATTTCATACCTTGCATAAAAACGTCCGGCATCATTATACAATGCCTAGGCATTCTATAGAATGCCGGCATTTCATACTTTGCCAATAATTTAAATCCATGGAAAACTTCAAAAAATAAAATTCAGTGTATCACTTTTGGAAAAACTAATAATATTATAAATCTACCCTGCTTTTAGCAGAGAACATTTCTGATTTTATTGAATATTTTTTAAAAAGGAAATGAAGTTTTTTACCTTCAAAATCTTCTATGTTGTGAAGATTTTTATTCCAAATATGAGAATCGCACTTTAAATAATTCTTAACATCAGTTGTTAGTTCCTTCAGTGAATTAAATTAATCTGATGATCAGTAATTGGACAAGATCTCGCCTAAGTGATTCAAAATTATTTTAATGTAGAACGAGAAAAATTAAATTGATCAATACTAGTGATCAATTTCCTTCATCAAAAACAAGGGAAATGTGAACAGTATAATATATTGTAGCGGGTATAATTATTGCTACCTACCATTTAAGACGGTAGATGACGATAAACTAGTGCTACGTTTTTACTTTCAAAATTCTGAGGTAGCGAGGTAGGAGGTGAGTGGAACGGGTGGAGTGAGGTTTTTCAGATTCACGGTGCGCTGCAAGCAGTTCCGCATCCAAGCGAATCGTCTCATTTTCAATTTCATGAGGGGACACACAAAACTAGGTATGGACGACATTAGTCGTGACGTCATTCACTATTAAGTTTTTCCAAACAATCGTTGCTAATGTTGCCACAACTTGAGAATTCTCGTAACCAATATATTTTGGAGATATCCCCGATAAGCTTTCTAATACACGTTATCCTGAAATATTAAGTTTTAAATAAGAAATAGCAATTTAAATATCTATCACTCAAAACAATGGCGATTCAACAATTGGCCCTTAACAACGACTGCTTAGAAACTGTTGCTACGTTTTGACGTCACACTGAAGTCGTCCATTGTACCTAGGCGCCAGTTACGCTCACTAAGTCACTGCCAACCACGCCCCCTATGGGGTGTAAATAGCAATTTTAAATGTGGCATAAGACCTACAGGACGTTTCTGAATAGGATGGTATACGGAACAGTGAGATTAAAATTTACTGACTCGAATTTTTAAATATAAATATATTAAATTCATACCATCGCTTAGAAAGCATTTTCACATCGAGTTCAAATCAGCGTTCATTGAGTTTTAAATTAAGCTGCAATCAAAATTTTGAAAGGCAAAACAAATTTTTATTTTAATTTCATCAGGGACGAACATTCAATTCAAAGTTTTTTTTTTCCAATTTCGTACAACACTTACTTCAACGTGCAAGAAAGAAAAAAAAAAAAAAAAAAAAAAAAAAATTCGTTGTGCAAAATAATTAGGATTTTATTTATATAAAAAATTCTGACTTCAAATAATTATATTGTAGTGTTCTTTAATTAATGTAAAATTGACACATCACATTTTTTGGCGATACAATTGTATTCTTTCTTAAAAATATTTTCCTCGATGCTATTCGGACTTTAGAGCAATGTATTCAATTTATTAGTATGAAGAGAGTTATTTGAAGGAATAAGTTATTTATTATTTATGAAAACTTAATTTCATTTATAGTACAAGTTACATATGTCAATCTCTGTTGTACAACAACAAAGCATTCATTTAAGCAAAATTTTAATATATTTAGACACAATTCAAACACAGTCTCGTGGCGCAATCGGCTATTCGAGCAAATGATCATTTTCTAATATTATAAAATATAGATTTGTTTTTATGAAGATGTTTGATACCTTTCTCACGCTTTTTCATAATTCCTGGGTAACAATAACTTCTTGAAGATTATCTTTTAACAGAAAGACAGTTCCATTTCTTCTTATTTCAGAATATCAATAGGCTGTTCCTTATACTAAATTAATTTAGGACATAATTCTTAGGTTATCTTTAATTTTTTGATCATTGAAGAAATCGGGTAAAATTTATCGTATTTCTAACATCCTTTCTCACTTGGGAATACCATAGGGGCATTTAAAGTATCTTATTTTTCTTTTGCGTGTTATGTGTGTATTGGAAATGATTTTTGTAGTAAGAAGAATAATTGATGTTCTTACATGATCAATATATAAAAATTCATTATTCAATTAGTTGGTGTTATGTTTGAGCCCAGGTGAAATTTATGACTCTACTATTTCAAACCGAATGTATTTTTCACACAAAATTTTTGGCGTAAAACATGCATTGTAGCATTAAATGTTGACTGAGAATGTTTGCATTATCTCATACTGTAAGAGCAAAAATAAGTACCACAAATAAGTTTTTAAATACTCTAATTTTTTCTATTTTTTAAAATATTTGTTAAATCTTATTCAAAAAATAAATTTTTATCTGGATGTTTTAAAATTGATTTTGTTACATGATAGAAAATATTGAGCAAAAGCAGTTGAGGATAAATTTATATTGTAGAGGTGAAAATATTTTTATCTAAGTCCCATTCATGATGTTCACTGTTTAGCTTCAAATGCATAACATGTCTACGTTTAGTCAAATTCATGTGAATTAGCATACAGTTTCTAACGATTTCGTGGTTTACCTTTATGAGATGATGTGAATAGTCTCATCATTGAATTCCAAGCATGTTAAAAATCTGTTAAGTGATAAGAAATTCACAAAAATTAACTAACAAAAGTCCATACACTTTTCTTTTTAATGTCTTATTATCTTGTGGTTTCAAATACAAAAGGTGATGCAAAACACACTACAGTTATTGCCTGAATATTTATATTGGACAAAAGAACATGTTTCCTGGACCAAATGGATACAGCCTTGATATCAAAGCGGTTTGAGAGGTCTGTTGACCTGGATGGTATCAAGTGCAACTATTAATGAATGATACAGAGGTAGTGAAATTGTGGTTTGGACAAAGATCAGTACACAATGATCTACATGTGCTCCACAGGAAGGACCCCTGTGAGATATTGAGACAGGATACTTGATCAATATGTCATTGCTAGTAAATAATGATGGTTGAGTGGTTAGCGTTCCTGACTTCTGAGCCATGGTTACCAAGTTTTAATCAAAGTTCGGGCATGGATGTTAATTTCTGTGTTTCTCTGTCCCTTCTGAGATGATGTATGAATGAGGCCGAGCCTATAAATGGGTTTGTGGTGGGTAATGCTACTCGCCTTCATGACTTGCTTCACAGGTGCCTATCAGGTAATGACAAATGAGTGGCAGTTCCCGGCCTTGTTGTGGTTAAGGGTTAGTTACCCATGTGCCTGCTGTTAATAAAAATAATAATTCATTCTGAATTGTTATGTGTTATCTCATTAAGCTGTGATAGTCGATGTCTAACTTGATGGCTACTTCCTAGCAAATGTAAATGGCAGAAACATATCTAGATTTGATAAAATGTGTTTTTGAGATCATCTAGAGAGACAGTTTTCAAAATTCTAAGCATTACATGAGCCAGAACAAGGGTAATATATATGTCTAGTGTTCCTTCCCCATTTATGCATCCGACAACTTAATTAACAGCATGAAAAATTGATGTTACCAATGCATAGCGATTAAAATATGACATATTTTGATTAAAACTCATTTTTATAATATTTCCATGACAAATTCTGACATAAAACACTGCAGGCAAGGAATTTTTCGATCAAGTGCGCTTTTTATGTTGTAAATTGTTGTAAATCATGCTTGTGTTTAAAGTAATGTAAATCTGTTTACCACATTTAAAAAAGAATAATTTAATGCATATTTCTTCCAAATTCACATTCATATGTTCATTTAGTTTCAAGTTCAACATGTGTAATGTGTATTATGATTTGCATTGTATCTATCACATAAGCAACTCAAATACTAATAGATAAGGACAACTAAAAGTCATTGTAATATTGCAATTTAATTTTGCAGAAAACCTTCTTTTTGCATTGTTATTATTTGCTATCAAAATAAAATTTTGTTGTAACATTTAAATGCTTCAATATATATATATATATAAATATAATTATATAAAATAATACATAGTAACTTTAGAAATAAATAGTATAAATTAAAACACAAGTAAGAATATGAACAAAGCAAAAGAATAGAATTCTAAAAGGTTCATTTTTTGCTATTTTAACATATTTTTATAATGAATTTCACATAAATCTATATATAGTTAATTATTACTGAGCAATCATCATAAAAATATTCTGTAATTTTTTTGTTTATGTAAATCTGGTTATAGATGAGAAAAATTCATATAGAAAAATTTACAAACTATTTTCAGCTTCACGATTAAGCAAAAGATAGGTCTGAAGATAAATAATAAGTAAAATTAATAAAATAAGTTAAGTATGCTAAAACTTTGTACAGAAAAATTATTTATTAGAAATTTTTAATAACAAACTATAATATAAAACAAAAATTTCAAACTGATCATAATAACAATTAGAACATTAAAAAAGTGTGACATGTTAAGCAAAACGGAATAAATAAAAAAAACTACATAATCACTTTTAATAAAGCATTTATATATTAAATTTTGAAATATGAAAAAATAAAAAAATATTCCAATTAGCATTATTAATGTAAGTTACATACATATATAGCAGCAATTTAATTAATATTTTAAAAATTCTTTCATTATATAAAAGCATATAATTAGAGAATTCATTAACATTTAAAAACATTCTATTTAATTTTAAATGAAATAAATAGAATTAACAAAAGAACTTATTGCACTAATACAAAAAAACTGGGTTATATAATAATAATAAAAAAAAACAAACATAATATTTAGGTAATATAATGAATGCAACATTTTAAAAAAGGGCAAAACAATCATTTTAACTATATTGCACACTAGCTATTAACAAATTCGGGATTTTGTAGTAAATATTCAAAATAATATATATGGAAAATAAATTTTTGAGAGTAAAACTGTTATTTTTTCTTAGAAAAGTGTAATCATTACTTCTAATAATTGGGTTTATAGACTGCAGTATTGCATTATGTATACAATTCAGAAAAATAACTTTTATAAATTATTTCCCTAAAAGTTATAAACTCAATAATACTGAAATAATACCAGGAAAAACAAACAAACATAAACACAGATTACTTTAAATTTTTTTATAAATATTCTAATCCCAGAGATTATAATTTTTTTATAAAATACAGCAGGCAATTAAATTTACAATGACAATAAAATCAAAAAGAAATAAAAATAGCCAAGCCAAATATAAGTATTTAAAAAACATCACAATAAATATTTGATCTATTGCATTATTTGCATTCTTAATGAATTCTTGACAGCAGCTCAATACTTAAAAAAGGAATATTGGTTTCATATTGGAACATGGAAATGATCTTCCACCAATCTGTACAAAATTCTTCCACCGCAATGAATGATTTGAATATTCAAATAAAAAATTTGTATTCAATCACGTGGTGACGATTTTCCCCGTGTCCTCCTTTCCTCTGTATTTGGCTTTTCCTGTTGTCCAGGGTAAGTATCGATATTTGACCATGTGCTATTTTAAAAGAAAATATAAACTGGACACTTTCAAATAAAACAAAATGCACTGATCTTGAAATATTAAGTGTACATATTTAAGCAAACTAATAATTTGTAATTGATGGTAAATTATAATTTATACACTGTTTTAATATACATATAAATAAATGTTAAATTACTATGCACAACATAAACTACAATAATATATTTAAATCTGTGCATTTTAAAAGAAAATATAAATTAGAAACTTAATTTCATGTAAAAACTATAGTGACCCTGAAATTTTAAGAGTAGTAATTGAATTAATTAATACACATAATTTGAAATGATTTCATTAAAATAATAAATGAAATTAATCAGAGTATTTGTAAAATTGTAAAATACTCTTATTTAAATAAATGGAAACAGAAATTCAGCATCATTAAGCCCTGATAAGATTAGCAGTGTTTTCATCTATTCCTACTATTTAAAGACCATAGTAGAATATTAATTTTTTTTTAATGCACACATATGCTTCACTGGAAAAAATATCACATCACTAACAACTTAACTTTTATCATAGCATATAAACCTTTAAGTAATTTTTCCATGCTATCAAAATGTAAATAAGAAAATATTTTCTTTGATGAAACACTTCTTAGTTTTAAAATTGTAATGCTATCAAATATAATCAATCTAAATTCAATATATAGTTAATAAATATTAAAGGAAATTTATTTCTGCCATCTCTTACCTTTATTTGCCTTTTCATAGTAACACAGAAAAGAAGAAGGAAATACAAAAGGAGAATAGGCCAAAATACTGGTATGTTGAAGAAATCAAAACATGTGCAAAATGCAGCTATAAGAATAGCCTTGGTAGCAGAATACCTGAGGGTAAAAAGAGTAGTTTTAAATAATTTAATGGAACACTTAAATATTTATGCAGACACACATACAAATTACAACAAAAATAAATTCTCATAAATTATTTTTGTAAAAACAAATATTTAAATAATTTCTAATTGCTACTGAATTTAAAATAAAAATTAACAATTTTTATGTACCAAAAAGAACATAAAATATTGCTAAACTAAACTAAACTGTGATTAATTCCTAAGCATGTTTAATACTCAGTTTATTGACCCATTGATGGGATGAAAGACTGTAAAAATATTGCTAGCAAGATAAAATTATTTAACCATATATATATAAAAACTTCAAGTCAAATTATTATTCCAAATATTGAAATTTCTATAAAATTTTTTTAAATTTTAAACTTAAATAACAAATACCCTAACTCAGAGAACTCTAATGATGTATTTGTCAGCAGAAATAATATTTATAATTTGTAACTTACAATAAAATATAAGCTATATTATATAGCATAATATAATATTAAATAAGCTATATTACACTTTTGGGAATGAGAGAATATAATAAAACATTTCCCTAAATTATTAGATCCATAAACTAACATTTAATATCAATACAAGTAATTTGTTAAATAACTTTCTGAAATTATGAAGAAAATAATCTTAAATGCATAAAAATGGAAGTAACCAATTAAATATTTCAGAAATACTAACAGAAAAAATTAAGCTAATTTTGTCATTCACTCAATATACTATGCTACAAAGCTTGAACAAAGAATGAAATTTAAATGCTTCAAGATGTCTAAAGTTCTTTTGAATTTTTTTCTACATGGTAAACTTTTAAATGATAAATAATCCTTTAAAAAAGGATATTAGATCCAGTAATGGAAGGGAAAATTAGTCTCAATTTATATTTTTCATTTCAACTAAAGTTGAAAATTCATAAAAGAAATATTCATTTTAATTCAAACAAATAATGTCATTTAATTTTTTACAATGTGCTTATTAGAATATATTTTGTCATATCTGTGATAGTCGAATCAAATAAAGCCATGAGTTCTTTTAACGGCTTTCAAAATTTTTTCAATGTTTTTGGCATATAGGTTCACCAATGATGATAAATCTCCTATTCTCCTTAGATCAGCACTTATAGATGGACTGTCACAAACATGGTCTGATATTGGCTGCATACCTGGGAAGTTACCACAGTTCCTATGGACTCTCTAGTCTTCTCTGTCAATCTTTATGTCTAAGTGAGGTTAGGTTCTAAGGCAGTTCTCGTGGTTTATCTGTCAGTGTCCAAATTCCAATGCCAGCATTTTGCCAGAATTGACATTTCTTTTCAGTTTAGATTTAGCTATTGCATTAGTATCTTGGAGGGTAACTTTATTATTATTGTGATGTTGAGATTTCTGGCTTATTTGGCTGATTTAATTGAATTTTCATTTCCTGCCCTATCAACATGTGCGAGTATCAATTAGAGAGTGCAGTTTTTTTTTCAACTTTTGAATGTCATTAAGATTTGAATAGATTTCTTGGGTGATAGAAGAGTCTCTATTGAGATTTGCTAGGAGGGCAGCCAATGAGTCACAGAAGATAACAAGGTCCTTTGTTTGTTCAGAAAGGGTGGGGCTTTATACATGTTAAGTGCCTCTAAAGTTTCCTGAAGTTCCCAAGTGAAGTTAGAGGTTATAGTTACAACATCATATTTAACTTGGTGAGGTGTATCACTTAAAGTAGTTAAAAATACTCTGGATTTACCATTCATAATAGTTTTATCAGAGGAGTCATTAGTGTAAGCATGCACACACGCAAATCTTCTTTTGGAAACTGTACTATTTTCTTGAGGCCCTTTTCTTTAATGATATAACACTTATTACATGATCATTTTTATTGCATGGCTCCAAGAGATCAGTTTGGATATTGGTGTTTGATGGGTTTTTTTTTTTTTTTTTAATGTAATACATTGGTTCTAGGTTGATGCCAAATTCGTTATGTTAGCAGCCAAGGTTTGCTTTAATATCTCTACCATAGTGCGGATCTTTTCAGTTTTATTTTAGCATTCTACCCATTAAGGGTTCATTGCACAATATGTCCTGGCACACAACTTTGTGCCTTGTATGTGAACTTTAACAAATTCACTTTCCTTCTATTTAGAAAGCTATCAAGACCACGCTTTCTGATTATTTTGACTCTTAAAAGAACCTGTAATACCTAGAGAACACATCCCCAGGTGGCAGACTGGGAAATCCCTCTATTGGTTTATCTGATGGGTAGTAGGAGGAAAATAAAATAACTCCTGTTGACCAGCAGGCAGAAGTCCAAACTTCTGAGGATCTGGTGCCTCTTTCCTATGATGAGTCATATGTTGGATCATAAGCATAACATTTCTTCATTTGGAGCAGTCAAAGCCTTATGCTTTGTTTCTGTTAAATATTATTGGGTATTTAAATAATATTGGGAAAATCTTTTTAAATATTTTATTTTTTTCATGGATGCAACACTGCACAAATTTTATTTCCTTATTTCATGCTACACTTAAATACAACATGGATATTGGAATAAAACTTAAAAAAATTATGGTTAACTTATGTGCTTTATTAATAAAATATTATATATTCTGAAATTCATGACTTTATACAATTTCTTCACTTAAAAAAAAAAAAAAAAAAAAAAAAAAAAAAAGTTTTTACTGTAAGTCTATGCCAAAGTTAACTCCAAGATAAAAAGATTAACTTCTTGATCCCTTCCACCTTTAAAAACATCTTTTGACAGACTATGTTGTTATAATATTAAGGATATACAAATATTATAACGTTGCACAAAATAATGAGTAGGAAATGTGGATGGAAAGAAAGGGCCAGTTATTGCTCTACTTGAATAATAGCAAATTCAAAACACAAATGAAAGAAAAAAACTTTCTCAATGCACAAGCAACCCCTGATAATTCAGTCCTGATTGGATGCTGCAATGATTTAATAAAATCATTGCAGTATCCAATCAGGACTGAATTTTGATCAATTTAAACTGCCAATCTATTTTTTATTTTTGCAATTTAAATAAAAAATAAAGTATTTGTTCATAAATATGCAAAAGTGCTAACAAATATGACACATTTTTAGCATTATAATTAAGTGTAAAATTTAGTAATTACTGTTATAGAAAAATAAATATCACCTGTATCTCTGAATCTAAATTAAAGCAGGTCACAACTTTGCAAGTCATTCAATGCCCTTTGAGTATATTAAGCAGTTTCATCATTTGAAACAATAAAAGATAAATAAAAAATTTAATGTAATACTAAGCAAATCAAAATCTGTTAATTCGTTTTCAAATGAATATTGAAGCAAATTTATTTGCTCAAGATTAATTTTGTTTTAAGAAACATTGTTCTTTTTTCTTTTCCATGCATAAAATTTACAAAATAATTAAAATAATATATAACTTAACCAACTGAACAAAAAAATGGTACTTTAATATATTTTATTTTGATAAATCACAAGGAATGACATATTTGAACTCCACACCAAGTACTCAAAACAATAATGCATTTTGTAATAAAACACTGCTTGTTTCTGGTTGTTTCAATAAAATTTAAACATGAATACTAATTCAACTAAGAGCAAATGTTAAAATTGCAATCCAAACCATTACAAACCCAAAAGAACATCACAGAATGGAACTCAGGTTTTGTTTTCTATCCCAATTGTAAGTAGATTAAATCATTTTTTCCCTTTAGTTCCCTGCAGAATTAATAACCACTGGTTCTAAACTGATTTTTAAGTTACTCAATTCTTCACCAGACATGGAAAATTCAACAGCTACCTCCACCATTTTCATATTAAATACAGTGAGTGTTAAACAATTAAAAACAGTGTTGACAGTCCTTCACACATTTTTCTTGAATGCCCTAAGTTTCACTAGAAAAGAATGAGCTTTGTAAAAACTTGAATAACAGATAGCTCCCAATTATGACGGACCTAGTGAAGAAAGACACTTTAGTATTCTTTGTAAAAAATTATCCATTCTGTAATTTAACTCCTTTTTTGCTTTTATATCTCATTTTTTTCTCTTCTTTCTTTTCTTTTCATCTCATGATTTATCTAAAATTTGTTAGGTAGTACATTTGTTGTACTTTTGTTCCCAGTATGATATTTCCTGGTGCACAGGAAATTAAAAAAAAACTATTACAAACATTACAGGCATAAGATGGGAGTCAAACACATGAACTTTTGAACTAGAATTCAGAGTACTAACCATTCAACTTATAGCTAAGCCTGGTTCTAGTGAATAAAATTTTGTAAAGCTTCTATTATCAAATAAAATATATTCACTTAATTTGTCACAAGACAATAAATCGTAATATAAAACAAAACAGTAAGCAATGTGCAGTTAAAATCTGAATACACTTTCCTCAGACAACTATGTAAATATACATTTAAATGTGAACTACTAAATACACATGCACATTGAATTCAGTTCAAATCAATAAATTATTTTTTGAAATAAAATTAAATATGTCCAATAAATTAGGAAGATATATCCACAATACTGTGGATACAATAAGCTTAATGATAACTTTCTTCAAGTTTCTTTACAAAAATAAATAAATAAATTTTGGAACAAAAATGGCTTTATTTTAACCACCTCAATAATTTTACTTTGATATTTATTGTTTCAAACTTCCTTCTTGGGTGAAGAATTTCACCCCATTTTCAAACTCATGAAAAGCTGTGAAAATAGTCTAAGAATCTTAGTAATTGACGTAGAGATAATTAGAATGTAGGTTACTGCATCTTAAAATAATATTTGTAATCTACATATAAATATTGACATGAATAAGCATGTCTATATCTACATGTAGGTTAGAATACATGAATAAACACACATACATACAAGTAAAAAGATAAGTTAGTAAACAAGTTTTTACACAACAAAAATCATACATAAGATTAACCATTTTTTTTTTTTTTTTTTTTTTTTTTTTTTTGTAAAGATTACCTGACAAAGGTTACACAAATATAAGTTTTAATTATTCAAAAGAAAACTGAAAAATTAAATATTATACTGACCAGAATTTGAATTCTGGTAGTCGACGAATGAAGGGTCTGAATTCTTGATTGGCAGTTGTAGGTAATTCAGGACCATCATCTAAGAATGAAAATTATAATGTATATTCAGATGAAAGTATTGCCAATAAATATTTTATTTTGAGCTTTAAGATAAAACAGCTCAAGATTAATTACATTAAATTAATGCTTTATAGCATTTAATTTGAACTTGATGTTAGTTAAGCAAAATTTGTAACTTTTAATTAACACACAATTTTGAAATTTTTAAAATTAAAATTGCCTTAAAAATGAATGAATGAATTAATTAATTTTTCTATATAAAATTGCTCATTATACCTTTCTAATTAATGAAATTCAGAAACTAACCATAGTTTTCTCTTGTGGCAGGATCGATCTTTGGCGATAGAAATGCAATAAATAAGCTAAGATGATATATACCTAAGGCATATGTGATGATATACCAGCCCTGAAATAAAAGTAAGAAATAAACTATCATTTATATATGTTGGAATAAGCAACACTAAATAAATGGATGGATTGTTTTGGTTCATAATCACTATGAAAAGATAACACAATTAAAACATTTTTAATATGATACCAATGTATGTAAAAAGCAAAGACTAAATATATTCTTTCATACAAATCCACATTAAAAAAAATGCAGTGGAGTTTGATAAGGTTTTTTCAACCAACATAATTAAACTGTTTCAATGATTTTTTTCAATTTTGAGAATATAAATTTGATTCTATTAACTGCAATATGAAAAAAAGTTTCATTTTTAATAAATTCTAAAACTAATATTCAATTATTTAAATATTTCTCCATTTAGATATTTTTTTAATACTTTTATTTAAAAACTTAAAGTGATTTTTGGATTAAATATCCTAAATTTATTTACATTTTTATGTTTAAAATACACATTAGCACTATATATAAATTTATAAATATGTGTATGAATAATTTTCACAAGGTGCTTAATGAAGACATGCTTTACCTTTTCAATTTCCGAAAACCACTATGATCATAAAAATGTAATCAAGGTATGGGAAAGTGATGATCAATTGCATAATGTGATGACTTAAAATGTAGCAAACAATAAAATTCCAAAATTGACCTTATTTCAAAAACTGAGATATGAGGGATAATAGCCAATGACAAAGTGGTACATTAGTAGCGATTCAGTATCAAGTGAGGAGACACTTTCATCTTCAACAAAACACTTTTGATAATGCAATGGCAGGAAATGTGCCTAATGGCAATTAGTTGCTCTTTCTTTTGTGTTTCATGATGCAACTATTTTGAAATTTATTCATAAACTAATATTTATAGAATGATTTATTTCTTTTGGATTTCTGTTGATAAAGTATTGTTAGATACTAAGTAACAATAGCTCCATAACTTTGTAGTTGGCTTTATACATTTGTTTCATTTTCTAGATAATAGTGCTAACTTTTAAATTTTATTAAAATGTTGCAAGTTACCTAATGAAGAAAGGTGTAATTTGCCTAATTTCATGGTGCATAATTACTTTCATATAATCCATACATCTATTTAAGACCATAACTATCAACATTTCAAAATTAAGGGATGAAACAGGGTTTTACCAAACACCCTTTGTATACTACTGAAATTTTCTAAAAAATAGTTTAAAGGCAATTGTTAAGTTTTTCTACATCTTAAAAAAGTCTTAATGTGTTTATAAATGCATAATCATGAAAATGAAATATTCTTTGTAATTATAAAACTAACCTGTACACTTAAATATTAGGCAATGAACAACTTATAGAGAATATTAATGAAACCCACATCAACATTTAAAATTTAAATTCCTGAATAGTTTTTTTTTAAACATATTTAATAAAAACAAAAAATATAAATATATATTCAAGTTTAAGAATCTCAAGTCTTAAGAGTTCATTTCAAATAACAGTATTCAACAAAATTTAAATATTTTAGTCTTTCAAAAGCAAACCAGCAACAAAATAATCCTACTTAATAACAGCAAAAATATTTTATAAATTATAATTAAATTAAATAAAATAATTCTCTAAATTAAAATTTTAATGTCAGTGGAATGAGATATAATAAATAAACTTTTCAATTGGCATCTAGAGTAGAGAAATAATTTAATTATTTTGTTAAAAATAGCATCAACAAAACTTACCTTCAAATAAAACACTCTAAGTAAATATAACAACAGCAGAATAATTGTAGCAATCCATCTTTGAAACATGAAAGGTGTCCAGTAATCCAGAAGATGTTGATATTTCTGCAAGGAAAACAAAACAATTTCAATTTTTTAAAAACCAAAATGCATATTTATAATGCACTTTTTTCCCAAAATGAATAAAAAGGTATGCAGGTATTTTATAAATTAAGATACATTCAACCAAAAAATGCATAGTTATTATATACTTTTTATTAAGTAAATGAACAAAAAGGGTTGGTATTTTATGAATTAAGACAAATTTCATAAAAGAGGAAGGGCATATTAATATTCATTTTACTAAATAACACATATTAGAATTTAATGAATAAAGATAGATTTCATAAGAAAATAAAAATATGATTCTTATTCAAAACAAACATTACAATTCAGTTGATTAATTATATTAAAACAAAGTATATTTATAATATAATTTTTTCATTAAATGAATATAAAAAAGTATCAGCATTATTCTCTTATGAATTAAAACAAATTTCATAACAGAACAAAAATTAAAATACATATTATTTAGTTTTTTTGAATTATTATTAAAAATGTTATCAAAATTTAATCTGATCATTATAATAGGATTGAATATCAATGTGCATATATTTAATATTCATTTTTTAAAAAATAAAAAAATGTATTAGTATTAAAAAAAAAAAAAAAAAAAAAAAAAAAAAAACTGTGCATCAAAATATACTTCTTTTATTTATAATCAATTTATTTTGCTAAAAGAGTTAAAATTGGTGACTAAATATTCAATGAATCAAGATAGATTTCATAAAAGAATAATTAATATATTATAAACAATACAATCTAGACTGAATAATAATAGATTCTACAGAAGCATGTAATAATGATAAAGTCTGCCTGCATTGAGATGTTCTGTAATACCTGAATTCTGCATAATAAACCCAAAATCTAGATGTTTCATATTTTTTATGTGACATTTTTTAGTGGATAGAAACTGAACCATATTATACTACATAATGTCTTGCAACAATTTGATCAT
Organism: Latrodectus elegans; assembly: GCA_030067965.1. Classification (NCBI taxonomy): domain Eukaryota; kingdom Metazoa; phylum Arthropoda; class Arachnida; order Araneae; family Theridiidae; genus Latrodectus; species Latrodectus elegans. Next base: position 576,469 of record CM057822.1, read on the forward strand.
CATGAAGAACATTTTAAAGTTACAGTGACAATACTTTAATTCCGGAATGTCTAATTATTTATCAGTAATATATTGTCAATGCTGTATTCATTAAAGCAACATTAATTTCCTATGGTTACTTCACTCACATAAGTTTATACCACTTTTTTTGGATGCAATTAAAGTGGATAACAAAAATTCAGGCTGATGATGGGTGTGAAAGCCATGACTAATCATTCAAGTGCAGCATTGATAATTATATTGCCTATAGTAACTTTCAATATAATACAGCTACATCAAAATTTCAATAATACTTATTTTTAAATTAAATTCTAGCTCAGACGCCGAGCTGACAATACAGTGGTTAATGCTCTGCTCATAAGTTAAAAATTTAAAATTTTTAAAATTTGAAATTGGAATTTTTTATTCTGACCCCAGTATGTTGCATAGAAAACACTTTAAATCATAACTATCAGTCAAGTCAATTCTTATGTGTAAAAAGTGACCATTCAAACTAACCAAACACATATGGGGTACAAATAAAGCAAATAGAAAAAAAAAATTCAATAAGTGGAAAATTTATAAAAACGAAAAAATAACAATATTTAACATAGCAGTTTAGTTTGCCAATCTATGGTCACTTTTGACAGATGATGGCTCATTCCATAGAGACTTACCATTTAAAATGGATTCTGAACCATACTAAAATCCATTTCAGAAATGGAAATCAAACCATTAAGAACTAAACCGAAGAAAATATTGCTAACTGTTCTGCTGCTAGTATGCAACATACATTTAGTAATTTATAAATTTTAAGTAAATTAAAATTTACTGAGAAAATGCTTTTCAAATCTAAGGCATATAAATTTATAATTTTCTTAACATTAAATTTTAAATACTTAAACATATCTAAATGCACAAATATTAACTAAAACTTTCAACTGATAGTAAAAATGAATAAATGAATCTCATATTTAATCTAAAGTAAAAACAGTGAATGACAAAATTACAATAAGAAATAATCACAATCATCAGTGAAACTAATAAGCAATTTACTGAATTTTATTTTGATATATAGTATTAGTTAAGTTATAGGTCAAATTAAGTTACTGTAATTCATTTTTTGTTAACCAAAGCCACTAAACACAGTCAACCACCGGAACTAGTTCAGTATCCCCATATATTGGCGAACGCTGTGAATTTTTTTCATCGCCAAAGTAAGCACGCCAAGCTAACATGGGAAATTTCCCGAATTCAATCGAAAAATAAGCATTTTAGAAAATTAAAAAAGAGAAATAAATATAAATGATGGACTTACTTGATATGAAGTTTAGCTGATATGCCGATTGGTATGTTTATTTCGACATTTTTTCGTTGTCACCAGTGTCACATTTCAGTTTGTTTTTTTTTTAAAAAGGCACGCAAAAAATATTTTTCTAAATATTTACACTTTATAAAATTTAAAAAAGCAAGAAAAAAAGGCATGCAAAAATATTATTTTAAATATAAATTACTTTATAAAATTGAAAAAAAGCATTCAAAAAATATTTTTCTAAATATATACACTTTATAAATTTTAAGATAAGCATTCAAAAAATATTTTTTTAAATATATACACTTTTAATGTAAATAAAGATAAAACATTAATACAATAAAAAATATACATTCAGAATTTGAATAAAATAATTAACCTTCTGCAAAATTTGATACTCCTCCCAATTAATTCCCGAAACGATTTCAACAAATTTATTAAAACAATTTTCATTTGCAGCTATGCAAGCTTTATGAAACATATACATTGCAAGGTAAAATTTAAAATCTGTAATTATTTATTGTATTTAACAAAAATATAAAAGATAATAAATGAAATTAATAAGATAATAAATATATATAGTAAATAAAACAAATAAAATGAAATAATGTGAAAGAAATTGTAAAGCAGAAGAATTTACGATGATTAGACGCTGGTGAGAACGAAGCCCAACTGAGGGAAAATCCCTTCCAATTCCAATAGAAATGTGGAACAAAGAATGTTCTAGAACAATGAAAGTCGAAGTAAAATTTAAATAGCTGTAAAACTTATGTAAAACACAAGAAAAATGAATAATGGCAACAAAAAAAAAAAAAAAAAAAAAAAAAAAATAGTAACTAAAACTGAATTTGGCAACACTAAAATAAAAACAAAAGCTGAAATCGGCAACACTATGAAGTAAACAAAGGGCGCCAGATTTGGCGAGAAATCATATATGGGGATACTGAACTTGTACCCAACCACCTTATCATTTTGAGCTGTTTGATAATATATTATTTTATGGCCAAATCTTTAAAGCAACTCACAAAATCAAAGGAAAACTATACTTTCAGAATGAAATCATGAGTATATGTATTATATTACAGATATTTTAATTAAAATGGACCATGTCACAAAGTTAATTACCTTTGTTGTAAATTATAATTGTAAAATAAACAAATATCTCGTGCAATACATATCACATTATAAGATTTTTTTTACCATAAATTTGATCATAGTAAATTTGAGTAAATAACAAAAATGTTTAAATGGATTTAAAATATGAGCTTAGGTAAGAAAAAATTATATATACATTCTAAATAAATTCCAACTAAATTGGCAAATAAAACATATACAATACTTATTTGCAAGTAAAGTTTCACAATAATCTGAATATTAAACATTCACATTCAGTAAAAATATTGTATTTATTAAAAAGAAAATATCAATTTATAAAATAATTTATTTCAAACATAAAACTAATATTAAAACATAAAAAGTTTTCACTATTCTTACTTGTGAAATCCATTCACATATTCTCACTATTCGAGATTTTTTGGGAGGAGAATCAGTGACAACACTTGTCTCAGCTTTTTCATTCATCTGGATAAGTTTAAAAAAATGTGTCTCATGAAAAGTACTTCACACTAAAAAAATTTCATTCATGAAATAAAAATATAACTGGATAATGAATTTGAACTTTAACAAAGAAGAAACATGTAAGTTGGCCTCCAAAAGTTAAAGAACTACAAGATGACATGAGCAAAAATTAGGTATGTATTGGTTGTAACATAAAAGTCTATGCATAAATAATTTACAAAAAAAAAAAAAAAAAAAAAGTTTGATGTAATTTTTTTTGTTTCTGTGTCATTTGACACAAAGACAAAGAAAAAAGGATTTTTGATAGGGGATATGCCCATTCATTGATGGAATTGACTTCCCATGTTGACTTACCAAAATACAAAGCAAAAACCAGACTCAGAATAAACAATTTCTCAGCTCTCTTACAGATTTTAGCAGAGGACTTAAAGCAACAACCTGTCTACCAAGACAGTTCCATAAATGCTTTATGGGATTCAGACCTGGAGATTGAGCTGGCCATTTCCATTGTCTTCAAACCATGACTATCAAAATATTTCTAAACTACAGATTGATGAGGTTAGGCGTTATTATCCATAAAAATTGTCAATTGCACTGATGTATGGGAGGACACACAGATCAAGGATCACATCCCAGTCACAATACAGGTCTGTGTGACCAACGAGTGAGATCCCTGCCAAAACCACTATTTTACAACCAGGGTAATTGTCTTTCAATAGTTTTGAATCGATGACATCTGGTGCTTTGTTCACCCAAAGATAGCACATGTTTTGTGAATTTGGATTTGTCTGTAAAAAAGTACAAAAGCCCATCACTCTTTGGTCCAGAAAACATGTTGTATTTTGAAATTATAATTTGGAGAAATAAATATTGGATATTAGTAATCCTGATAAATGAGACATTTAGCACACACTTTGTGAAATGAGACATTTAAAATGATGCAGCAGGGGATGGATTTGAACTTTAACAACGAACAAACATGTAAAAAAAATATGCCATTTCTTTATTATACACAGTGATAAGTATAGCATTACCTTCTTCTCAGTGGAAAGTCATGGGTTTGAAACACCTGTTACTGTAAAATGAACAGAAAAATGATGATAGAATACATGTGAATCTTTTATCTATATATAAAGTTTACCAAGTTAGATTATTCTTTTCATGATGTGATGAATAATCAAATAATCGTTATTTTTCCTGTTGAGCAATTTCCAAATCATTGAAAGCATGGTTTGTTTGTTGCCAAACGTTCTCCCCTCCCCCACAAAGATTAATTGGCAGTTTAAAGTGAGCTCTGAATCACTATAAATACACCACATGCGTGAAGTATGTTACATTTCTGCTTACGCATTTACTAGGATGGGTGTTAACTGTGAAACATTTTTCAACTCTCTATTCCTAAGTATAAACTTACAAATTCACATGCTGCGTGAGTTTGCCGAGTGTTACACAGAAAAATAAATGCATTGCTATTGAATAGATTAATGTAAGATATAAAACTTACTGGGACAATCTGGTAGGGTTGCACCCTTTAGAATGGAAAGTACCAGTTTTATCCCAACCACTTCTAAACAGAAAATAGAGACTGCATTTCTGAATGTATGATTGTTGGAAAGAGTGCTAAGGAAGTTACTATATTTTCTTCATTATGTAACATGAATGTTGTTAACCATCTAATTAACCTTTATAAAAAGGAGCATTGGATACTCAAGTTCATTACAACTCAAGTTCATTACAATGATTTTTAACAATTTAACCTTCTGCTATGCATGTCAAAGCTTTTATTCCTAATACTTGGCTACAAGGAGCATTTTAATTGTTTACACAAGATGTAGCAAAATTGATGGCAACTTTATTTAAAAGGAAAAACAATGGGTTTCCCATTATAATCTTGAAGATGAATAAGTTATTTATAAGTTAGAGAAAAGGAACAAGCAAATAATACTCTCAGGTATCATTTCACTAAGCAGTCATTTCCATCAAGACCTACTTTATGCGACTCCAGTTATCATTAATGAACACAATGAATTTTCAGTTAAGACTAAAACTTGCTACCTTTAATATCATAGTAAGAGTGGTATATTTTTTTATTAATTCAATCATGTAACTTACTGTGGTAAGAATTTTCAAATTTTTGTTTAGTATATTTAATAACTACAATAACCCATATGGATAAAAACAAATGGATACGAAGAAAGATTTTCATTACTTTTTGGTCAGAAACTGTAAACAGTACCTTCTACCACTCCTTTAATAAGCTACATATACAGCTTTTTCTTGCAAAAGTTGGCCCTGAATTTCTAGTGATTGTTCCTCCAGAGTTTGCATATGATTGTGATTTGAGACCAATGGACATCCAGAAGGAAACACTTGGATACTATCTGTAGCCAACATTGATAGGACAAGATGATCTGTTCCTTGGACACTGAACACCCCAAATTTGATATGTTTGGATTTCTCTTTTTAGGGTCATTCCACAGAATTTGAAACCAGGGGAGAAAAAATTTTTTTTAAAGATTAAGGTAGCAAATACTTCTTTTATACTGAAAAAAGTGTGATCTTTCTCATACTTAACTTTATTTTTAAGTCAGATGCTTGGTTTTAATAATACAGTGCATTTTAAATACCCTGCAAATATTTTGAAATCTTACCTTTAAGGTATGACAAAAGTTTGTTCTAATTAACTCATCAATATTTGGTTTAAAAAATCTATTTTGTATTTATTACTGATTATTAATTTATTTTTAATCAAAATGCACCTCATCAAATCAGAAATTGTGTTTTAATTATTTTTTTAGACATAAAATATCCAGATCATATTGAGTAGTCACATACATGACCAAGACATGAAAAAGTTTTTTTACAGACTGCATTTTTTACTTTACAAAATCCATATTTTATTTGCAAAAGTAAATCACTTTAATCTATCTAAAGCCCTAAAAAACTTTAATTTAATTCCACTTAATAGTAGAATAGACAATGGTCAGGTTTGTGACAAAACCAATGGTCAGGTTTGTGACAAAATCAAGTGATCAGGTTTGTGACAGTGTTAGTATGTTAGTGTTTGTAATTTTTCTCACTAGATGGCTGTTTTCTATACTGATCAGTACTTTCAAATATTCTAACCAGGTGGCAATACTAGTCTTGTTCAAAGCACATGTTGTTTATGTACTGAAATTCACATTACAATCTGCAAACATCAAATTTAGTCTGCATTGAAACAATATCAGAAGATGAACACTGATCAGAGAGCAAGAAAAAGCTGAAAATCAGAGAAGATATTATGTGAAAAAAAGAAATGATACCAGTTTTAAAGAGAAAGAAAAAGGAAAGACAGAAAATGATAAGGAAAAGAAAGGCTATAAGTATGACCAAGAAAGAGAAAAAGAGACAAACTGAGGAAGCCAGAGAAAGACAAAGGAAATGTAGAGCTCTCAAAAAGGATCAAAGTATTTCTGGTTTATCTAAAATGACTTCTGCCTCTATCTCCCAAACTTCACCTTACAGAACACCACAAAGTCTTGGCAAAGCTGTAAAGAAAGCTTAAAAGCATTACAAAATCACCTAGTAAACAATTGGCAGTTGTCAGTAATCTGGTAGATAGAGAGTGGGTTTAAAATTACACAAAACCATGGAAAACAAACTCACTGACATTAACAGTAATCAAGATAAAGCATTGGTAGTAGCATTTTTTATTTCGGCCTGACATTGTATATACTGCTCCAGGTATGAATGATGAAATGACTATATGGGAGAATGGCATTCGAAAAAGGGTTAAGTAAATATTTTCTTACAATGCATTTGAAGGAGGCATATGCTTTGTTCAAAGAAGAAAATCCAGGTTTATACATTGGATATTCAACATTTTGTAGTATTAGACCACAGAATGTTCTGCTTATGAAAGATACTCCTTGTGACCAATGCAAGTGTAAAATTCATGAAAATTTCATGTTCTTACTAAAGGGACTAAGGATAATATATAGCAATGACTTTTGGGAGAAAGTCTTGTGCAATTCAGTTTTAAATTCTGACTGTTGGAAAATGAACTGTGTTAAGTGTAGTAGTGGACAACTGCTTAATGAATTTCTGGAAGAAAGGGAAATAAAGGATTCTACAACTGTTCAGTGGCATGAATGGGTAATGTCAGAAAGCTCACGGTTATATAAAAAAACTCATGAAGGATGCAAAGGAGAACTAACAGAATTGATACAATCAAACTTCAAGAATTTTCAGCAACATGTCCATGTAAAAAGAATTCAAGCTGCAGCATTCCAGTCTGATATTCAGCAAAAAGATACAGTTGTGTTACAAGTTGATTTTGCCATGAATTATTCATGTGAATGGCAAGGGGAAATACAGTCAGCACTTTGGAGCAGACAAAGTGTGACTTTATTTACAGCTGCAGTTTTTGAAAAAATGAAAACTAAGTGTTATCTAATTGTATCCGATACCAAAGATAAGTGAAACAGACTGTTTCTGCTTTTATAACCAAACTCCTTGAGAACATTGTGTTCGAATCTATAAAACCTAAGTTGATAGTATGGAGTGATGGTCCATCAAATGAATTTAAAATAAGTTCATATGTTACTTCATTCATATTTTATCAAGCACCGAGGAAAGATTTTCATCAATTGAATGGAAGTATTCAGCAACTTCTCATGGAAAAGGTGTAGTAGATGGTGTGGGTGGTAGTGCAAAGTCTCGTGGTGTATGCAGAGGTCATGGGTAGACGAGCTGTTGTGCAAAATGCTGATAGTTTTGCAGCAGTGGCAGCAAAAGTAATGCCAAATGTAAAAGTCATTTCTGTAATGCAACATGAAATTGATCAGTTTCAGATTATGTGGGATCTTGCAAAAAGAGGTGTCGGGAATAAAAAAAGGCCCATGTAATAAATTACCAAAATAAGTACATATATTTATTTGCTAATGCCCAGTCAATAGATACAATACAGCAAGTTTGTTATGGAGACATTTCCTCATGATTGTGAAAGCACACCATCACTTCAATCAACATCTGTTTATGAACAGAATGCCAATATAATAACAGGCACATTTTTGCTTGTAAAAGTATGGGGCAAAAAATCATGAAACCATATGTTGCTCAAGTATCAGCAATTGAAAACTTTGATCTTAGTGTTGTTTTCTTGAAAAACAAACTGAAACTAATTTTATATATCAAGAAAATGATGTAGCATATATCCAGAAATATGATATCCTTAAAAACTGCCTGTACCAACAATTAATAATCGTGGGAGTTGTTGTATTTCCTTGCCCAATAATGTAAAAAGAAGCAATAAAGACATGTTAGTTCATACTATGTCACATACATGACTACCTGTCACATACATGATACACAGAGTTTTCTTAAATTTATCCATCAAAATACAATTTTAAATGAATTGTGCTTATGTATATTTCTTTGGTACTACTTCAATAATTATTTTTACAAATCTCACTAAATTTGACCCATATGATTCACAGAATTTTAAATAAGAAGCATTGCAAGTGTGATCCAACTTCCATATTTTGTCACATACATGATCATACATATTTGTTTGTTTTTTAAACTTAAAAGAAAACACAGAATATCTATTATTTATTATTATGTATTGTCACTTCATATTTTACTTCAGTTAAATATATTTTCACCTTATTTACTACATTTATGTCTAGAAATACCATAATTGTATATGTATATATCCTATGATTGTCACATACATGACTGTGGAATGAGCCTTTAGTGAATTACATGGTACTCTTTTAACAACTAAAGATCTGACAAATTGCTATCCATCTTTGTTGGGAATTTGCCCTGCTTAACATTTTTACTTATGCATGCTAATGTAGAACTTGGATTACTATGATATTAGTGTTACTGTTGATGAACACTTTTTATAGTCGCTATAGTAAATTAACAAATTTCTTATTACTATACTACTGATAATATTGTTTTAAATGTTAGCATCAAATACTGTATTTCTTTATCTACATTCCAAAATGAAATTTGTATATTTATATCTTCTTTTGATGCCTTTACATTTTTTAGTTTTGAAACATTCAACATCAATAAAATCACATGATTTTAGAAGAAATTATTTTTTTTTTTAATCAGAATAATTTGTTTAAAATGCTTAATACACAAATGTTTCCTTATAGTATTCTGAAATCCTAAGAACTGTACATTTGTATTTAACTAATATACATGAGGTTATATATAATCAATTATAGAAATATTGCATAAAACTCACACATGTATGAAAAAGCAAAAGATGTGAAAAACAAAAACTAAACTATATGAAATGTGAAAATTGAATTCATATTATAGTCATTTCAAATGAATAATTTTAAATCTATAAAATGCTAAATAAAAAAGAGTGCTAAATAATATCAGAGAATTTTTATTAATAAAAAGACTTTGATATTCTGAAACTCATTTAAATTTAGATGAAATGATATTCTGTAACATTTTATAAATGAGGACAACTTAAGAGCTGATAAGAGAAATTATAAAAAAAAATAAATATTTGGAAGTTTATAAGTATAATAAACTTTTATCTGATCATTATTGCAGTATTGCAAAAATGATATTTTATTTTTTATATAGCAGTATTTGCAGAAATGATATATTTTCATTTTATTAAATTCTAAACTAAAATATTTAAATTTTTGATTTTATTTTATTTTTTTTGCCTCATACTTTCAATAAAAGAAAATATGTTCATAATATGAAAATAAATGCACAACACCAAGGTTCCTGTTCACAGAAACGTAAAGTCACGCTGATTCTAGAACAGTGGCCAGCTGCACTACATTACGTGGGTGAGGAACCATGCCACAAACATCAATCAAGATGGTCTCAGGCCCTCAATTAGGTTTAAGTCAGGTGAGTTTACTAGCAAGAAGAGAACAGTCAATTCAACCTGATATTCTTTGAACTACATACATACACTGCCAGCTGTATGAGACCTTGCATTGTTTCGCTGATAGACGTCATCATCCTGAGAAAAAACAATAGGCACATAGGGATGGACATAGTCCACAAGGATTGACATATGTTCATATTCATCCATTGCATTTTCCACAATGATGAGTGAACTCATAGAATGGCAGGAAAACATTCCATAGACAATAATGCCCCGAATGAACTGTTCTGGCAATGGATGCAGGATGTTTGTTTTCAGAGGTTTGAGATCACATATGGTGGTATCCAACTATCCAATGGAATTTTTAAACATGATTCATGAGAAAAATCTACCAGTTGCCACTTAGAAGTCATCCAATTGAGGTACTGCAATGCAAATTCTAGCCTTTGTCACTGATGAACCATAGCCAGAATAGGTGCATGAACCAGACATCTGCTTCAGAGGCCAAGATTCAACAATGTTCACAAGATAATAGTTTGGGAAACACTGTTGGTAGCTCCTTGGTTGATTAGGCAGCAAATTGCTCACCAGAGCAAGTCTATTCATACCAACACATTTCTGCAGCAGTCATTTATCTCTGTTATCTATAGCTTGTGATGCACATCTGCCATGTCACTTATTTTGGACAGTCCCATTTTGCCATGGACAATATACTTTTACTATGGCAGCATGAAAACAAAAAACTTATCCATCTTGGAAATGCTTTCATCCTTAGCTCAAAATCTATGATGATACCCTTTCAGACATTGGATAAATCAATCCATTTCTACTTTACCTCTATGATTGCAATGTTTTTACAAACCCCTAACAATCCATTTATAAATGCTCAATTGTACTGTGCTGTCATCTGCCTTCTGTAGTTATCTAACATTCATGTTGAAAATACATGGTGGTCACCTTAATGTGACAAGATAGTGCTCATACATGCATATATATATATATATATATATATATATATATATATATATATATATATATATATATATATATATATATATATATATAGAAAATATATATGTAAATACAAATTCACAATGTAGATTATGTATATATAAACAGAAAAGACACCCAACACAAAAATGATTTTTTGTATAAATATATATTCTATACACATAAATTACATTTAAGAATAATTTAGTTAGAATACCATAAAGATAAATGGGATGATTGGTTGGTTATTATAAGGCAAGTATAAAATAGGCGATAAGCCAAACTTAAGTTTTTGGAACCTAAACAATATTAGATATAATGTAATAGAGTACTTTCTAAATTAATTTAGTAATGCTTAAAAATTTACAAAAAAAAAAAAAAAAGAAAGAATACAAATGTATAAAATTATTAAGTATAAAATTGTCTACAATATTGAAAATCAAATTTAAATGCATAAAACCTAATGCTTTTAAAAGTGCAAAGATACTGTAATGGAGTAATTCTCCTAGAAAATTTTGTAATGTTAAAATATTACTGCCAAAAAATATGAAGCAGTGATGGTTAAAATCTTGATAAACAGTTAAAATATATTGTGCTGTACATGGATTACATGTTTCACATCAAGGGTTTAAATAAATTGTGGTGGTTATGGGTGAAACAAGTGACCAAAATGAAAGCAAGTTGGTCTGACATCTGTGCTTTGTAGAGGTAAAATTGTTAATGGAATGATAAATAGGAAGATGAAATAGAGTCTATAGCCAATTTAAAGATAATTAACAAACAATTTCAGAACTAGACAGATTGTCAAATTAAAAAATTATAAACTTGACCTAAGAATTATTAAATACAATTATTACCAGGTCAAAAATAGAATTAGACAAATAAGATATTAAAATCACATTACAAATAAAAATATTTTCTGAAAATATAACCACATGCTAGATAAAACAAACTGCAATTTTTTTACTGAATGCATAATGAAGAAGAATGTTATATTTAATTTTGAGACACTATCCACTCTATTCAAGATTGACTTTATATTGATTATGATAGCACACAATCAAATAATAGTTCTGTGTTCTGGTAATAATAATAAGATAATGTTTGTAATAGATTGGGGTTCTGGTTTTTATTTCAGACATCTGTGAAGGTTGTGTTGCTTCCACAACAATTAATTTTGATGTTGAAAGGAAGCCATTGGCCAAACTACCTTAAGACATGCAATAATTACTACTCACTCAAAGGCTATTTTCCTTAAGTTGTTTTCTTGTTGATTCTTAGGGCACAATTCAAGCTTTGGGATCTTTTTACAAAGATGACACTGTTAAGGTGAAAAATACCTGCATAATTCTAGACATCTTTTACAGAATAATTGGACCATCCTCCCTCATCATTCAATGATACTCATGGTAATAAATATGCTGACAGGCTAGCTGTTCTTTACCCCTCTGCCATTTTATCTTTTCCTTATTCTTATATCTACAGTGAAATTGATAAAATGTTTAAATGTATACTAAGAACTGTCAAATAACTTAAGCAACAGTAAAGTCTTGGAACAAACTTTTCACTCATTCCCTGCCAGACAACTTTCTTAGATGGGTGGCTTTTGCTAACTTACAAATTTTAACTTTAAAAGAACATTATACTGCAGTGGTGTTTTATCTTCATCTGATTGCCCCCAGAGTTCAGATCTCCAAGTTTAATGATTATTGCCCAGTCACTGACTTGTTCTGCACTGCAATACAAGCAATTTTCTGTGGACATTTATTTTAACCATTCAGAACTGTACCAGGCAGCAAGAATGAAATTATGGTCTAGATTTTCAAGAGAAAATAATTTTAATTTTAATATATTAAAATAATTTAAGATATGTATCTATCTAAAATAATGTTTTAGACATGAGAGTTATTTCCATGGGCACCTACATTTTTAAGTAAATTTGTACTATTACAAAAATTCCCCAAAAGTTAGGTTTGTTTGCCTATCATTCAATAGTTATTTTTTTTTTACATAATTTTCTGTACTTATGTAATAGCGTCACCGCGGCTGTTTAAAGACGATCGAAAATAAAATTTTTTCCCCTATAATTCGAAAATTTCTTTTCACAATGTAAGTCAATGTTTCAAAAGTAGAAAAAAATGTTCAAATTATAGGTTACGCGCTAAGCATACTTATGTTTTGGAACAAAATTAGCTGCGGTGACGTTATAATACCAGCATTCATAAGGACCATTTTCAACAGGAAATTTAAAATCGTAAACCTGCGAAAATTCTTAGCGATATAAAACAATCACAATAATATGAAATCATTAGGATCTAATGAAAAACTTTTAAAATTTTGATTCTCAATAAAATTTCTTGAAAGCCATTTTTTTTTACATAATTCCAACAAAATATTTATTACCAGCAACAAAAAATTCACACGTTTCTCTGTATTTTTCTACCTTTCTCATATAAAATAAGAAAATACTACAAGTTAAAAAATTATTTTTGAATTAAATATTTATTATTCAAATAAATTAAAAATTAGTATAAAAATGTTTCACTTAAATAATTTTTCGTTATCTCTAGATTTACGACAGCAAAAAGACTTACAGCAACTACACTCATTATTTGGAAAGTTACTGATTAAAACATTGAAGTCATGATCATTTAATTATAATCATTAAATAAACAATGCGACTTTAATGTTTTCCCCCGACGAGTGACGTTTACTAATTCTAATCAGTATCAGCAAGACTTTTTCAGCTCTCACATAAATATATATAAACAAAATATTGATCAGTTGATTTAGTAAATAACAATGATTCCTTGATTAAAATTTGATTATTATTGATTGCTCGGATTAGCTTTCTTGATTCCAATGGCAATGAAAATTATATTCTTTTCAATAATTTTAAATTGTCGTAAAGTTCTATCTCTCCAAATTTTATAATTTCATATTCATTTGTTAAATTTATGATAAATGATTTAATCTTTATAAATGATGATTGCTTATTTATATCTTCCAGTTTTATGCTCATAATATGGATTAGTTCCGATCTCTATCAATATTTGATTAACGGGTGGAATTTTGATTTCCTTTTATTGCTGTTGCTTTTATAATTCTTGATTTTAATTTATATCCCAATTTCAATGAGAATGATGCATTCGAATCTACTTCTATATCTTTTAAACGCTGTAGTTTGTAATATAGATTTAAATCTGATCCAGATAAAAGCTAATAAATTTCTGTGCATTTTATTATCTTGATAAAGGCCTAAATTCATAACCTTTCACGATGTTAAGACTGTCGTAATAGGATCAGCCTCATATTATGGTCAATACCTGTATATTACAAAAAGTTGTTGAAGTTAAATACAATGAAATTTAATAATTTCCAATATTTGTTTTTTGATATGGCAACAACAGATTCTCATTTTATTTCTCCTTTCGTATTCAATAACACCGGTGACAGTTCCGAATCTCGTCCGTGTCTTTTGCAAGGTTATTCAAGGACTTTGTAATTCATTCTTCACTTGAAGTCATTGATGTTAAAGTGTCTTTTGAAATAGTTTATTTGTGAAGTTCCAAAATGAGCGTTTGCTTGATTGTTATTGACGGATGGGGTATTTCTGAAGTAAAAGAAGGAAACGCTATTTATCATGCCAAAACTCCCGTCATGGACGCATTGTCCGCATCCAATGGACAGTATCTAACTTTGGATGCTTCCGGCTTATCGGTTGGTTTACCAGCTGGATTAATGGGAAACAGCGAAGTTGGCCACATGAATATAGGCTGTGGACGTGTTATGTACCAGGATATCGTCCGGATTAACATGGACGTCGAAAATAAAAAAATTGGCGACAATCCTAATTTCGTGGAATGTGTTAATAATGCCAAGTCCAACAATGGTCGTCTTCATCTCCTTGGATTAATTAGTGATGGTGGTGTCCATGGACATATTGACCACCTGTTTGCTTTGTTGGAAGCCGCAAAGAAGCATGGTGTTCCCAACACATACGTGCAATTCTTTGCCGATGGTCGAGATACGAGCCCCACGAGCGCCCATAAATATGTACAACAAGTTCTTGATAGAATCAAAGATATAGGGTATGGATCTATTGCAACAATTATGGGACGCTATTACGCAATGGATCGTGATAACAGGCACGAGAGAATAAAACTGGCTTATGAAGGCATGGTACAAGGTATTGGTGAGAAAACAACGCCCAGTGAAGTTGTATCACTTATTCAAAAGAGATATGAAAGCAAAGATGACCCTCAGACAGATGAATTTTTGAAACCCATCATTATAGATGAGAAGGGTTGCATCCAAGATGGTGATACTTTAGTATTTATTAATTTTAGAGCTGACAGAGTAAGGCAGATATCTGAAGCGTTTGGAATTAAGCGGCAATTTGAAACTGCAAAGGTTCCAACAAATCTGAAGATTTGCACTATGACCCAATACAAAAAGGAGTTTCCATTTACTATGCTTTATCCACCTACAGTACCTGTCAATGTGCTGTCTGAGTGGCTCTCAAAGAAAGGTTTGACACAGTTTCACTGTGCAGAGACTGAAAAATATGCTCATGTCACTTTCTTCTTCAACGGTGGACAGGAAAAGGCCTTTGACAAAGAAGACAGACTAATGGTGCAATCTCCCAAAGTGCCAACTTATGACCTTCAGCCAGAAATGAGTTGCTTGGGAGTTGCTGAGGAAATGGTTAAAGTGATTGAAGCCAAAAAGTATCCTTTTGTCATGTGCAACTTTGCACCACCTGATATGGTTGGGCATACAGGCAAGTATGAGCCAGCCATCAAAGCTGTAGAAGCGACTGATAAAGCGATTGGAATGATTGTTGAGGCCTGCAAGAAAAACAATTTCACACTCTTGGTGACAGCTGATCATGGTAATGCAGAGAAAATGATTGGGGATACTGGAGGACCTCACACTGCACACACTACAAATCGGGTTCCTTTTATTATGACTGGGTTGAAGAAATTCAAAAAGCCCTCCCATAATGCAGCGCTTTGTGATGTGGCACCTACTGTATTAGCTTTGATGGGTCTTGAACAACCAGCAGAAATGACTGGACAGAGCCTACTTGCTTAATTTAAAAATCTTGTTTCATTTTGTGTTCCCTATAATATATATTGTTTCATATTACTGTTACACAATCTTATTATAATTTAAGTATCCCAACCTATTGTTCTGAGATATTAGTCTGAAGTGAAATATGCTGTTGTGATGGATAGGATAGTTTATATTCAGTTTTGCCTGCATTGTTAATTAGTGATAACTTGGTGTGTCATAACATTATCAAAAAATTGTGTAAAATATTTGACCTTAAATTTTGAAATTCTATTAAATTGTTCTAATATAAACTGTTATTTATACTTTTGTTACCCAAAACTATGTTATATTTGAGTTTTTTTATAAATGTTATTGTATTGATATGGCAGTGTATTATGAAAATTAACATAAATTATATGGTTTCAATTTAACATTGTGTGTTTTAAGGAAGTCTGCTAACCTATAATTTCATGTATATATATTTTCTTTGCATTTAATACCTTTTGTTAATTTGATTAATAACATAAGTTTATTGCTTAAAATATTTGCTCAGTTTTCATTCAACTAAGGAGTAATTTTAATAATATTTTCAGAAACGAAATAGTTTAAAAATTATTTTCTCACTATCTGAATGTTTAAAATTTCACACACATGAAGCTAAGAAGTAATGAACCATAAATGTTTTCATATTTTGCGAACAGTTTGTGTTTACTTAACGTTGAAGTTAGCAATTGGATATATGCTTTAAAAGAAAATTGCTGTTATTTAAATAAATGCTTTTTTAGACAATATTTTCTTTTCTATTTCTAATGTAATATTGGCTTTTCAATTTTAAGAAACATACTTTAATACAAAAGTAATATTTGCATTTAATAAATCATGTGCTATTGTTTCAAACAGAAAAAAGAATTATATGTTTCTAAATTTCCACTTAAATTATAATTAATGTTTTTCTAAGTAGTTAATTCTAATTTTTGTAACTTAACAATACTATGTATAATGAGTATCTTTATAGGTATATTTGTTTTATTCTTTAGGTATATTTCATAGGTATTTGAACTCTTTATAAATATATTTGTTTTTTCCTATATTTGTCATATTTAAATAAAGCATAATTGCTCACTTGATATACTTATGGAAAACTTAGAATATCTTTACAATCATAGCATGTTTAAATTCTCTATACAGGCTATGTATATTTTCCATTATGTTGAATATATAAGTTACATTTTAGACTAAAGTTACAAAAATTTACATGAAATCATTTTAAAGATTAAAAAGAAATAAAACATTTAAAACTGATGTAGGCTGCCATGTAGAAGTGAATTTTAAGTTCAATAAATGTATATATATATCAGTTATTGGTTTTAATAACCAAGTTGTATTGACTTTGTAGAAATTTTCCTTGAAATCAATTTTTACATGAATATTACATAGCATTATGCAAAATAACTTCATGAATAAAACTCAAAAATGGATATAAACAAAATTTACTCAGAACTACTTGCTATGAAAATTCATAAAATGCTTAGCTAAGTATTAAAATATTAGATTAAATTCTGAATAATTGAAGTCAGTTACATATTTTTTTTACTATTTTAATACAGAAAATATAGCAATTACAAATGTGCAATTTTTTGTAGTGAAATTTTATACTAGTAACAAATTCTCAGATTTACAAATACTAAATTTTATTAACATAAATGTTTTAAAATTATAGTGAGAAAGCAAATAAGCATATTTTTAAATGGATGTCAACATTTACAAATAGAAAATACTGTTACATTTAAAAGGAAACTTAGCATTAATGATTAATAATGGAATATATAAAAATTCTATTATATCTATCATTTCTTTTCACATTAACCATTAAAACTTGTGATATGCTCAAAGATATTTTAGGTTTCCATCATGGTAACATTTAATGTGAGAATTTCAAACACCTCAAATATGTAGATTATAAGCTTTGTTTGTGAAATATTAACTTTCAAATTGAAGCAAATACATATATAAATAGCAATCTTCTATAGGATTTTCCAGTTACAACAGAATGTTCAACATTGAAGAAAATTTTCAAATTCTAGTTTTATCTATTTTTAAAAAATGTAGAAAATCTTTGAGTACTTATTAGTTACAGAAGAAATATTTTTGAAATTTTCATTGATAGAGTATTTCATGCAACAATAATTCATAATTATAAAATCTGCTTTATATTTATCATGATCAGCTAATGGTTTAATTCTAGAATTGAATAGCTAAGCAGTATAAATTATTTTTTTTAAGGAAATAAGATATTTTCTGCAAATTTCTCTTAAATTGAAGGGTACCCACAATTAAGTGAGGTTTAAAATTTTATTATTATCATACATTTTTTATTTGAGCAATGATTTTACTTTTATAAAATAAAATCATTGTTCAACTGATTGTTCTGATTCTCAAGTTTTTAACTACAAATGACAATCTTTCTTGAAAAGTCTTCCACTACTGCATGCATAGTAAAGAAAGTATCCCCAGAGATCTACCTTGATCTATAGGGGTCTCCTGCTTCAGGTTACTTACTGGGCATGATTTTCTCCAGAAACATCTATATCACATAGGGCTTGTGGATTCACCTGACTGCATTTTATGTAGGGAACATGTTGACATGGACAGGAAGCCTGCACTTCTTCACATTTCAAGACTCTCTCCACTCCTGGAGATATTTCTTCATTGGACTGCAAGACTTATTATACTCGAAAAGCCAACATAAGGATGTAAAAAAAAAAAAAAAAGGAATTTCACTTTGTTTTTAACAGTACATATTTCAGTTTAATTGAAGACGTGTAGTAGTCCAGTGAGTTGAGATGAGAACTGGATGCAGGCAGAAATTATTCTGTTTGCACCACTGTGTAACAATCATTGCTTTTTGAGCAAGTGACAAATCTTCCTGTAATGTGAATGGATCCCTTTACAAAAAATATTCTGGTTCCATTACTATATAAGATTTTAATACTTTTTCTAAATAGTTTTAGTCAATTTTAGGTAGTATGCTTGTTTCAAAAATAATTCTGCATCTAAAAATATGATCTCTTTAGCAGTATATCTTTTCTGCAGCTCTTTGCACATTCTTAGTGTTATTAACATTAGATGAATCAAGTTACCAACTTAAATTCGGCTTAAAATATATGTTGTGGACACCAGTAAATAATATCGACATTTCGAAATATAATCTAAGAAGTTTTAATTAAAATTATAAAACTTATTTATGTGTTACTACGGTAGACTTTAAACCCCAAACTGCTCTGTTGACAACTGTTTCAGATTAGGTTCACATAATGCAAAGATGTATCGGAGTTTTAGCATTTAGTCAAGGATACTATAGTCTTCTAGTGTGTTCCCACCCAGTATGTAATTTCAGGTAGTGACAATGCAGACTTTCTGACTAAAAAGGTTGTTTTAATCATGCAGAATGTTTTCCTTAAATTGAAGAGTGCCTCTATGCCTTTTCATACTATTAAAAATCTTATTAAAAGATCTATTAAAATACGTGCTCCGAAAGAACTCTCATCATATTTCTTATAAGTCTTGGAAGAATGCTATTATGAATTTGTGTAATGGCCCAAATTGTACAACGGCAGCTGAATGCCACCTTGCCACTGAACATAATTGCCTTTGAAATCATCTCTGTACATACAAAATTGTTCCTTCTCTAATATGCAGCTCTGGAGAGGTGATGGACTTTGCACATGTTCTACACTATCCTGCTCTGCTTAAAACTTTTCTTGGAGAGCATTACTGGTTGGCAAGAGACGTCCCTTTTTGCTGTAACTGTTCATAATCTGCCATTAGTAATTAAAAAAACGGTAGATTTTAATTACATATTCAAGATAGAAACATAACTAATGATAACGTTTGAGAAACAATTCTTACACAAAAATTTTAAACAACTCAGTGCGCACGCTGCGAGATCTCAATTATCAATATCTTATTTAAAAATACAGTAGGTGGTATGTAACTTCTCCATTGTTATAAATAGCAAACTAATATTTAAATATTGTATTTTACATTTGCAACATTCAATTTTTTTTTTCTCAGTTAATCCATGAACTGTTATTTTTCTTGCAAGTTTTTAACTTTAAATAGTGTTTAACATTGAATCTAGCCATATTTGACAAATGTAATTAAATATCATGAAATTTTTCTGGCAAAGAGTACAAGACTTCTGAATTCTTTCAAAGTCACATTTTATTAATTTTTTTGTTTATATCCAGCGTTTTTTTCCACTATTATATCATATTTTATGTTACTTGTTTCTTTAAATTGTTTTAAAGTTCTAACAATTAATTTTTTGACACATTTAAATGTTCCAATTTAAAAAAATTCACAAATTCCCTAAATTTTTTATATTTATTTGAGAATTAAGTGCCACTTAGCATCAATAATAATAATAATGTAAAGAATAAAATGCACTTTAAATAAAAAGAAAATTATCTGCACTAATACTCGTAGAATCAAAACAACACAATTAAGTACTACCAACACTATAGAAAATTTTAAATAAGAAACAACCACAAGATAATTTTGCTGTCACTAACTTCTGGCCATGTTATAGAGGAAATGCATTCTAAATCTGATTTGAATGTTAATAAGAAAAAGTTAGAAAATATTCGTTCTTGTACGCTTCATATATAATACATGCGTTTTAAAATAGACAAAATTTAAAAACCTATATTTTTGAATCACTAGCATGTAAAAATTATTCATCAAGACAACAGTACTTCATTGATTTCATAATTCTTCTTTCTAAAGCAGATCCCACCACAGATTACTTTTATTGAAATTCAGTATTTCATAGTTTAGTTTTCTGAGAAAAAAATGTTTTATGACCTCACTATTGTTTTTTTTTTTTTTTTTTTTTTAACCCTTTTGTCAAGGTAAACTTTTGCACAGAAGGGCTCTTATGAGCATCACCTATAGTTTAAAGTTAATTCTAAAACCACAGATTAGGGAATGTATCCAATGGCCAGAACTCTTTGCTGGTCAGCAATCAGATGAGCTTTAGAAATACATATGTGATGTAAATAAAATAACTAGTTGTTTAAACATAGGTAAATAAAAATACTATTAAATGCTAAAACTTTCAGCTACCAAACCTTTTACTTATAAAAAAATTTTTAGAATTTCCAGTAAATTATTCAAATGATGAGCCAATAAATTAGTAGCATGATCCATTTAAGAATATTTTTTCCCCATGAATATTACTTGTAAGTTTGAAATCTACCATTTGCAAGATACCTGATTTTATATTCAAACAAAGTCTTCAATTTCTTCATAGAATTCATATTTAAGACATATTTGATTACTTTGAGGAATATCTAAAGCTGGACAGTTATATATTAGATGATTAATATATCATAGTTCATAAGCATTCGAAAATGACAAACTGACAAAATGTGATATACATGCAGGTCAATGTGACTATTTACTTCAATTCTCATGTGGCAGTAACCCATTTTCTCTTTTGTAAGAATTGAAGCAAAAATTCACAATAAAATCACTTTCTTTTTTGATGCAAGAAGTTACAATTTTGTTTTCTTTTATAAGAAAAGCATAGATTTTATTTTGCAAATCCCCCCCTACTATGTATTATGAATAAGTGTTTTAATGATATTTTTTATTTTAAAACAGCATTTGTATTTTAAGAAATTAACATATTTTAAATAACAGCTTTATCAAGACCTTAATCACACTTTACCTAAACAAATTTGTCATTTGATAGAATATCAAATACTGTTTACAATGTTCAAGTGAAGTATATAATTTTCATATTTTATCAAAAAAATCAGACATTTTGTTTTTTTAAAATGTTTAGGTTATCTACAGAATCCCAGTAATCAATTTCCCATATTGCTAGAAACATACATCATTCTGCAATTTCTTTTCATAAGCAAATTCATTTATAATATTTGCATATGAAATTTTGGGAATCATTCTGGGTTAAATAGATTTATTATATTCTTACTGATATAAGTGAAAAAATATTAGATACATTTAATTATAAAATACGGAAGAAAACATGAATTAATTTTTCTTGTGATAAAACTTAAGCTTCTTTATTAAATATATATATATATATATATATATATAAGAAAAGAAGAGAGAACTCTTTTTACAGGAAATCCAACTACATGAAAAACAATCAAAGTTTACAATGTGTTACTTTGTATAAAATATTCACATAATATATATTGTTCATAAGTACAACTTAATATGAAATGTTCATATATATTGTTTATAAATATAAATACATTACTTTATATAAAAGTAAATATAATGGGAAGTGATACAAAATAATAAAAAATTAAATGAAAGGCTTATTAAAAAGTATAAAAGAAAAAAACTTATTAAATACATTAAGTATATGAAATCATAATTATATAAAAATTATTTGCTTACAGAAAATTTTGAATAAATCAATATAACTTAGCATTAAATTGAGACTTATTTTCAGAAAAAAAGAGAACTTTATAAAAATAACATATTATTTAATGACGGTAGATTTCAAATATATTAATTATATTATAAAACATAATTTAAAAGAACACAAACTAAAGTTATTTTTTTATAACATTTGTTACCTTTTGCATCTAACATTACTAGAGTTTCCATGATTTAATTTACATCTAATTCATTTTTAACTAGTAATTAAAGATTTTTAATAAAAAGAAAATTATGCTTACATACTTTATATAAATTAAAAATCAGAGATTAAATATATTGATTAATTTTGGTAATAGGTTTTTAATTATTGATTAATATTAAACAAAGATTATTAAATTTAAGTTAATTATTAATAAATTAATATTAACAATAATTAAAACTTGTATTTTATTCCAATACAGTAATAAAACTAAAATAAAAAAATTGATAAAAAACATATCTGATATTTTTATGCAAGAGGATTTATTTACAGTGGAATAAAATTCCAGAGCAAGATTTATTAGCTGGAAAATACAACTTTGCAAGCATCTGCAATGACAGAGATTACAAGATCAAGGTCCTCTTGTGTTAAGAGAGATGTCACAATGAGACGTATGCTAGGTTCAGGTAGATTATGTTCTTCCTTCTCCAAGTACTTAGCAAGAGAAATGGCCACTCCTTTGGACATAGCCTGTAAATAGAGTAAAGATTCAATGCCAAAGAAAATATTTAATTGTAATTTGATATACAGAATGATCATACATACATGAGATATTCAAAATTTTCAAACAAGAATTCATTTGAGAAAACACAGAGTTTATACAAATTTCCAAGAATCGAAGTGCAAGAGTTTTAAAGAGCTTTCCAGAAGTCCAATCAAAATCTTCAGTGAGGTACCAACTTTCAAGTTAAGTAACATCTTTATTTTAAAATTTGTTCTTAACCAAATATGCATATTATTATGTACATGGAACATTTTTTAATGATATTTGCAAATAATAGAAATAAATTATTGTAAAAACTAATGAAATTTTTCAAAAGCTTTCAATGAATTTCCAGCTTTAACATAAAGTTTTTTTTATTTAAATAATCAATTTTCTTAACATTATTGATTATACATTATATAAAATAATGGGTAATTTAAGAGCTGTTATAAACATCTCATCACAGATTTCTATCTATTAATTTATTAAGTAGTTAAAGATATACATAACAACTTCTTTTCAAATAAATATACTCATTTAAAACAAAATAAATACAACTATTTTATAGCTTTCAGGATATGACTTTTTTTCCCAATTATTATTTAATAAAAACAATTTTAAATTTTTCTTTTGCTTACTTTCAAACTCTTTTAAAACTATAAAATTTCTCATCTATAATCAAAACTTTTTTTTTCCATTAATCATTGAATACATTTTTACATTTCTTGGTTATTTATACATACACAATATTGATATTGGAAAATGCTAACTTTCCATATCTAAAGCTTTTGATTTTAATTCATTATTAATACCAAGTATAACTGTTTCTTCTCTGAAGCACTACAGTGATATATGTTTGATTTTGCAATTAATGTTAATTTACAAGTTCTTTCAGTAATCAATATTTTTCAAGAAATGTTTTTTGCTTTTCTTCTATTATCGGCAGATATATTTGCTGTTTTATTTAATCTAAACATAATATACATTTTTTTGTCTGACACCATAAACAAAACTAAGTAGGTTTTTGCTAATTATTATATCACTGACAACTCCGATGTTTCAGACATGATCAGCAATGATGCATTTAGCCACAATTGATCGATTATTTAAATTTTCTACCATCAAATTTTTGTTCACAAAAAACCTATGTTCAATAGATGCTAGGCTATGATTGAATAGTAAAAGCAAATTAACTACTAAAATAGATAAAAGATAGAAGATAGAAAAAATATCTATTCTATCTTTAATAGTATCAAATTTTTCATCAATACAATCTTGAAATCTTAGATTCAGTTGTAATGATTTAAACTCTTCTGCTAAATTACGAAATTCTTTTTCTTCCCTAAACTACTAAAAGTCAATCTTTGTATGATTTTTCCAGAGTCCGTTGGTCATTAGAAAAACTTTCCATTCGATATATCAAATAATTTATTTCATTGATAAACAAATTTAACCCTTTCAACTGAAATTATATGCAATTTTCACCAAGAAAAATATGGAAAGTAAATTTCAACTAAAAAATTTTATATTTAAATATATACATTCAGTATACTTTAAACAATATACAAGACAGAAGAAAACTGAAAAAAATCTATTAAAATCGTCCCCTTGATTGATTTTATTGGTCAATACTCTTCATTTCATACACATAAAAATAATATACCTGATCCAGACTTAACTGGATCATCATGAAACTACTGTTGCTAAACTAGATCTTCATTTTAATCAATAATTACAATCAATACCGATTGTGCCGCCACCCAGTGGTCATATTAAGAAATAATATTCAATATGGTTTTAGAACAATTTTGTTGAAAATTTTAAAATATTGAAACTTATGACTAAAAACACTATAATCTTTTCTAACAAAAAATAAATACAAATAAACATTCCAGGAGTAACTGACGATTTTCAAGGAGTCAGGTCAATATTCCAGGAATTTCAAATTTTAGAGCTTCCAGAAATTGTACAAACCAGGAAAACAACATTAGGTGAGCATGCACAATAAACATAACACAAAAGTTTGATTTTTAAAAAAAATCTTAGTTTAGAATGTGCTTTTTGCACAGCAAAGTATGCAGTAGTGTGAATGATGAATGAATAAATAAATATAAAAAAGGGTAGTACATAGGAATGCTTATTGCTAATGACAAACAAGGCTTAATATGAGAAAAATATACCATAATCACAAAATTTAAAATTTTTAAAAATTATTCATCATTATAGTTTTTTTAAAATTTTAATTATGAGTGTCCAAACCTTGTTTTACAAAGCATTCCCACTAAATGTTGTAACATTTCAACGAATACAGTCTTTATTGGAAAGCTTTGAATATTTCTTATTAATGATAGCTTTCTATTCAAGAACAAGAATATAATGCACATTAAAATACTGTTTATTAATGCAATCACATTTTAATCAAGAGGTTTAAATGAAAAGGGGACTCATAAGTTAAATTCTGATCCACTAGAAGTACTTATGCCAGAAATAGCCTTCAAACTCATGAACTATTAAATTGAAAGATACAGGACTAACAATTTAACTTTCATTTCTGCTAGATAATACAGGCACAATTTCCCCTATTTTAATATATTTTATTTTATGAAACAACTATTGAAATTAGAGATTCACTTTTCTAACATGTGATTTTAATCTGTATGGTGTCAAAGAATTTTGAAATTTCATATGGTTTGTTTGTATACCTGACCTGTACATATATTTTTTGTACAGAAATGCAAACTTACCTGGCATCTACAAAAATATACTTTTTGTGGCCGACTCATATTACCGAATAATAAGTTCTGAGTTCATTTCATTCAATGCTAAATAATGGTTTTTCTGTTTTCTGATCACACATCTCTAGGAGTTGGTGATTAGGTATTTTTAAGGTTTCCTCACTTGTAACACATAAATATAGCTCATTATTATCTATGAAGGACAAAACATATTGAATATTTTGATATGTTATAATAGCTTTAAGTTGTTGGGATATTTGCTAAGCAATGGCACAAACTATCATCATCTAAACTATATGTTAAATCCACAAACTGATGAGGTAAAAGTCAGAGATTCAACCCTTCAGTTCTGCAATATAACTTAAAGAAAGGCTAATGAAAATATTAATGCCAAATATCAAAAAAGGTTCACAGGAAAAAAAAAAATATTTGTGTTAAAAATGTTGATTATGTAAGAAGTAAAAATGTTACTAATAATACTCCAGATAAACATTAAATTGCTTTAAAAATACATGAATAAACCAATGATTAAAATATTTAATCGATTTCAACAGTACAAGAATCTATTTTGCATTTAACTCATAAAATAAATAGGAAAGAATTAATTTCTCAATAAGTTTCAAGTTAATAAAAGAATATGAGTTTCTAATAATTATAACATGCAAATGAGAAAAATATGCATGTTTAAAATATTTTCCAATAATACATCTCTAAAGACTTTTTGGAAAATTTATTCAGAGCAGTGGTTCACAAAGTAGCCTCTAATATTCAAGGGATCTCTGTGGAAACTTTTTTTTAAATAAGTTAAAAAGTGAAAGTTATATTTTATTTAAAATTGCAAGAAATATTTTCTTCAAATAATTCATTAAAAAGCGCTTTACAGTAGCATTAGGGAATTAGGTAGATGGAACTCACAAACATTGAGTCAGACATAAATACATTAGTAATATCAACAAGTTCATCCAAATCATTTATGTATTTTTTTTATTTTATCTTAGAAAATAATAACAATTTTAATTAAATAATTCTCCAGCAAAATATTTTTAATTTTGTAATTTTTAAGCAATGCATACATGTAGCTTTTTTACTTGGGAGCTTGGTTTGGTTTATTTGTCACTCAACGGTTATGTTTTTGCACATGAGGGTTAATTAGACCGGAACTTACAGATTAAAGTGAATTCCGAACCACTACAAACATACATGCCCAAGGTGAGATTCGAATCAACGAACTATTGAACTGAAGGCAAGAGTGCTAACCATTTGGCAGCCAGCTCTGCTTTTATTTGGGAACACATGGGCAAGTTTTACCTATAAAAAGGAGTCCATGGATGAAAAAGTTTGGGAACCACTGATTTAGAATGAAGAATAAACAAATTGGTAAAACATAAGGCATATGATTTATAATATTTAACATATAAAAACAAATAGAGAATATTTTCAGACACTGAAAACAATATATTTCAATAACACAGAAGTTTCAAAAATGGTCAATAAAATTTGCACAATTATAAAACTGTTTAATTACTTTTTGCAAATTTATGTGCTATGAAAGTAGCATTAAATAAGTTTTATTTCTATAAGATTGTCCCACACATTTTTTACACAATAAAGAATCCATGAAAATTTCCAAGGAATATTCAAAGCCTTTCTAAAGATAATCTAAAGCCACCTATTTAAAATCAACAAAAAATTTAACTTTAATTAAATATAATCATTATGTAGTTTTTTTCCACAAACTATAGAGATCGTAAATTTAAAAATTTTGAAAGCAAACATGATTTCTTGCCAAAGGTAATTTTTCTAAAAATATCAAGACATAAATTTTCATCATTACTTGTATATGACATAAGATAGCTGTTAATACACTCAGAGATATAAATTCCTTGTGATATAAAGAGAAGAATTTACTTACAAAATCAACTATTTTCTCTAAACTTGATTTATTTTTTGTTACGTTTTGAGAGTACATTGATGAAACATAGAGATGTTTAATGGGTGAAATATCTACTGACTTTGTCTCTAATTCTGGGATCCTAAATGAAGATAAAAAAATAATTAATGCTAAATATTATTTATATTTTATGTAAAGATATTGCTAGTAGATAAAAATATTACGTGTGCAGTTTTTTGTGAATGTACATGGAGTTTTCTTTCAAATTCCTAATTATACCTGAAATTAAAATTTTTGTTAATAATAAATTCAAAGCCACTATTTAGTATCTAAATACAGAGACAAGTTTTATAATACAAGAAATGAACTAGATAATATATATATGACAGAACAAAATCTGAAACTAAAATTATACTGTTTCTTATTTAGAAGAAACATATTGTTAATAAACTAAAACCAAAAATTTATGATGCAAGAAAAAAAGAAAAGAGTTAAGACTTAATATGTTATTTTTAACATATTATTTCAGAGATATTATTCTTTCCAAACCATAGAAAGTTACTTTAATGAATTATTTGCTTCATATTAGTTATTTACATTAGCATGAATTTTGATAAAGTGTAATAATATCCTCATCGGTTAAAATATTTAAAAACAGAATATACTAAGGATACTAAATGTCATTGTATTTGAAGAATATTAAAACAATGGATATATTGATACAAAATGTTAAAATAATTAAAAAAGGAAAAAACATCCAACTGTGCCGAAATATAGAACATTTAAATCAATTTAAAATTATAGTTATTTTGGTGAACATTGGTAGTTATGGAAAAAAACAATTCTTATAAATGACTTTATTGAGTTCAAATGCCAAAGTGTGAAATCAGCCATAAATATTAATCAAATGAGTTTTTATGCATTATTTGTATAAAGAATTTAAGAAATATTCTATTAGTAAATAAATAATCAAATAACTATATTTATTTATATACAAATAAATAAATAAATATTATATTTATTATATATTTATATATATAAATATAATAAATTATTTATTTATTATAGTTATAATATAATAAATAATAATATATATTATAATATACAATAATAATATATATTTATTTATTTATATTTATTTTGAAAACGATTCATATTGAATAAAGTCTATTCAAACTTATTTCTTACTAACGAGTTGGATTTTAGCTTACTATTTCACAGACATTTTTTGAACATGGAAATTCCTTAGAGTGCAATCTACAATTTAAAGTGGATTTCAACTCATTGCAAACACCCACAACCAAAGTGAGAATCAAACTTATAAAATATGGATTTGAATATCAAAACAAAAACTATTCAACTGGTAGTTTGTGCCCATAAGTTATGAATAATTCCATCCCCATAGAGTTTATCAAAGATTAAAGATAGCTATTCAACAACTAAATTAATTGATTCAAACTTTTGTGTTGATTTTTGTACAAAAGGGTTATATTTAATCAGGAACTACATTAAAATGATTCTGAATCACTACAAACTGAGACAATAAGTTAGAATGGGAATAAAGTCTAAAGATTGAAGAACTGAAGATTGGAATACTAATCATTTAACTACCCAGGTTTATATATATATATATATATATATATATATATATAAATAAATAAAAAAAAAACATTCTATCAGTATACAATATTTGCAGTTTATTTAAAATTAAAAGATTTATCACCTACTATTAGAATGATAACAATTCATGGTGCAATGTCTTGTTTCACACTGGTAGTTTCATCTTGGAGTGCAGTATTTTACACAACGAATATAAAAGATTATATGTTGATATATATATGTAAACACACAAATTCATGAAAATTTATTTGGAAGCACATTCATTAACTAATAAATTTATACAGATTTAAACAATATATCTCTTTGCCATAGAAACAATAGTAAAAATATACTAAAAAGTATCAAAGAATTCCTATACACTAAAAAGTGTCTTTAGAATGTTCATGAGGACTAATTTTTATATACAGATATCTTTATGACTGCTATAGTTTACTTAAAAAAATCTAGAAATAAATTATTCTTACAGAATATTAAACAAGCATAATAGAAAACAAATTTAAACATTTAGACTTATGGATTAGTAAACATAAAGCTAGGCAGCTACACCAAAATAAAAACTGATGCAACGTACTTGGATTTGATTCTAAAATTTCTAAGGCAGCAATAGCAATTCCTGCTTGAAGAGGTGGTAATGAAGCAGAAAAGCAATAACCAAGACCAGATAAGCGCTAAAAAGAAAAGTTTCTATTATATTAATTTTATTATTATTTTTTAATAAAAATAATTAAGTAATTTACTGTGGATACTGAAAAAATACTTTTAGGGTTATATGAAGTAAGAATTTCTTGCCTATCAATCATACTATGTCCAGTCAAAAACATCAACTAAGCTGTTTCTTGAACATTTAATGCAGGAAAATACAGAGCTATTGTAAACTGATATTTTATAAATACTGGTTTATCATATCACTGTATTTACGATTTCCATTTGAAAAAATTTAAGATACAAATTAAATACTTTCTTCATATGTTTAATTTGCTTAAGCTAATAATTAAAAATTAGCAACAGAATATGAATTAGAGAGAGAGAAAATGTAAATTATATATATGATTAATCTTGAAATACAGAAAGAATTTTTTTAAAAAAAGGGTGACATTAATTTTATGCAGGAAGTAAATTAAGTTATTATAAATTAATTCAGAACAAAAAACTTTATTTATATTTTGTAATATTAATCTGCAATTAAAAACAAGATAAAATAAATCCTAATGGAAATAATATCAGCATATTAAGTAAAAAAATTAGGTTATTTGTGTATTAAACATAAAAAATCTAAGATATTTTTTAAAAAAAGATAAATATAAATTTCTTATAACAAGTTACAATTGCAATCAACCTTACATTTCTTTTAAAAGCACTAACTTTTGTATTTTAAAGAAATTTTACAAAGATATAAGATTTTGTGTTAAATATTATAAAGCTGACAGATAATATTAACTAATTTTAGAAAAAGTTTGCATTGTATGATTATACATAATTTTAAATTTGTTTTTTATAATTATATATAGTAAAATATTAAGAATTATTAACTAAAAAAATTTATGTCTCCAGATCAAAATTAACTAAATAATAAACATGCAACAAAGTAAAAATAATATAGAATTACCAGTTTACAAATTTTAATATTTTCATTGATTAATGATATAGGCTGATAAAATCGTGCATCAATGGTTCATGAATTATATTACACATATAAATATATTCATAAGCATATATATGTATTTACACATACACATTATGAGACTTAAATGCAATGTCATTTTGCACACATCACTATTCATTTGTCATTTATCATTATAATGTTTACTTTAAAACTGCACCAGAATGTGCGTCAAAATTGTGGAAAAATATTATTGAAATTAAAGGTTTACTTATTTACTCAAAAGCAATAAAATTGTAAATTTCCTTTTCGTTATTTGTGGTAAAATGTCAGCCAAATACTAAAAGTGGTACATATCCAGAATCATACATTTTTGAATTTCTCAAGGATATAATGTAAGAGCTACTATTAAAAGCATTTGAGAAGCTTATCCAATAGCACAATATATTCATAAATGTCAAAATTGGTTTCTCTAAAGGCTAACCCACAAATTTTGATTTTAATGTTTCATATTAATCACGGGAAGCTTAATAATGTCAAAGAATCGTCAAATTTTCTTAATCAACCAAACTTGTCCATCTAAAAACATTTGCATCATACTGGTAAGATAAACACAGCAAATGATTCAACATTGCATAATCTTTTAGAATGAACAGGAATGGGCAACTTTTTGGATTGCGGGCCAAAAATCAAGAAAAAAATTTGATAGGCAAATGTAAATTTTAAATATGTTAATGAGATGAATGAAATTGTGACTTCACTCTAATAAATTCTATATATTGAGGATCGAAATGAGATTTACTGGTTCTAAGGAATGAGGCTAAAAGTTTATCTGTCAGCCTACTAAATTATTTCCCAGGATCATACTTAAAACACATGTTCATATATATAAGATGAAGATAATATAGCAGTGATTTTTTCTGAGCAAGAGATATTAAATTTAAGAAATTTAATTTTGATGATTTGAAAAACTTGAACTTTGGCATATTTACAACTGATGATTTCTAGTTTACACCTCAATTAATTCAAGCTGCACAGCTGACCACACTGCTTCACAATTTACATTGAAAGGCATAGAAGAAACATCTAATTCTGTTTGAATGGCACAGACATTTTGAAATTTGCGTTCAAACTCAAACTGCAGTTTTTGCAAACCATCTTCATAATTATTAAGCTTCTCTTTATTTATTGAGGATATTGATATTGAATTCAACATCGGGAAATGAGGCAAGTTTTTCTGAACTAAATACCCAGCAAATAGAATAAGTTTAAAAGCTTTGAGATGGGCTCCGATATTGTTGATAAATTGATTTTTCTCTTGCATTTTAATATTCAATTTGCTCATACAATAAAGAAGAGCTGTAAAAAATGCAAAGTCGAATACCATTGTGCATCTCCTAACATTTTGCACGGCACAGAAAACTGTTTCTTGTAGCAGAATGAAACAATGTTGTCCTTCAATCGCCTAACTTACTCAAAAATCCATCCCACATTAAGTTACTTTACTTTCGTGTAATACAGTACATCAGAGTATTCATCAGAGTGCAAGGTTTGAAGAAAATTTCAAAACTGCCTGTGAGTAGGGTACAAGATCGAATAGTATTTACAAGTTTCATGATTGCATCAAAAACAGATTTCATATTCAGTGCAGGTTTATGCAGAGCATCTTGATGATAACACAATGTTGAAAAACATTGTTTCCAGGATAATTTTGATTAAACAGTTCAAGAAATCTAGATTTTTTCAAATTATGTTTGGTGCTCACTGGTCTTAAAGTTACACATATTTGTTATGGCACTTTCAAAGTTAAAAGTCTTTCCAGAAATTCATGAAAAATATTATGTGTTGTAGTTACCTTTAAGGAATGCATGCATGCCAGTTCCTCATTAATTTCAAAGCTCTCACCAAAACCTGTTGTAAATAATACTAATTCATCAGTATTATTTATGTTAGTGCTTTATCTATAGCTATAGAGCAAAACTTTAATTAGTGAATCAGTGACTTTAATTTAGATATCAAATTTTTATCGACTGCTTTGATTATATAAATCACTATTTTTTTAGTTAAGCTTATAGTCTCAAAATTATTTTCCTTGTTTGGACATAAACTTTTTTTTCATTCTATGCCAGTCCTCGGCATATCTACCATTAATAGACATGCAACCCAATTAAAAGATGAACAAATATAGAAACAAAAGTAAAGTCCTTCAGTAGCTTCAAAAGAATTGTCAGTCATAAACTTTAAAATTTCAGAGCAGTCTTTGAGATGAGTGGCAATCATATCACAATGATTGAGCAATGGACAATGAGCAGAATCCATTATATCTATTCGATGTAGATGCTTTTGTAGATAGTCATGTCGAGTTATCAACTGGAAACAAGCGACACCAACAGCTCATGGTAAGAAGCCAGGGATTTTATTGTTCCCATCAAGTAAGTTTTCCACTGAAATCCCATCGATATTATTGCAGTATTTCTCCTCAAGGGGCAGCTTATACTAAAATCTTTGGAATACACTCCAGCACCAGAATTTTTATAGCATTCTTTGTAGAACTATCTGTGAAAATATGGTGCCATTCCTCAAAAGGGTATCTATTATGAATTTTAGCCAGAGCAACACTTTTCAACTCATTGTATAGTGTGTACCGTTTTTAACTCTCTAAGCAAGATCTAGATGTACCTATAATCTATCTAGATCCACAACAGGATTCTATTCCCCTGGAAAAACCTGGTGATCTGAGGTAGAGATATCATAAGTGTTATAGAGCTCATTAATAATTGAAAGAAATGATCGATGGGTTTTTAGTATCTCAATTGATGAGCTGTAATTTTGCAGAAAATTTCTATTTCTTCTTAAGATCTTTCAACAAGAATCATATCATTTCTATTATATCTATCACCCAAGGGTTTTAATTTAGTTTGCAGTTCCATAGCAACTATATGAGTTGATTTAACTCCTCCAGTGATTAGACACAACATGCTGTTCTGGAAAATATCAAGTTTATGTCTACTTGAATCTGAGGCAGTAATTAAGACCTCATTTCCATATTCAACAGTGGGACGAACATAACTTTTATATGCTGTGCATAGTACATCTTGAATAGAGCCCCAAGTGATGCTAGTCAAGAACTTAATTAGCTTAAATCTCAAGTGTCCTCTATCAATTGCAGAGTCAATTTGTTTTTTCGAAGTCAAATTTGAGTCTAAGTGAATACCCAAGTAAATAGTATCACTTGTTACAATTATATTTTTTCCTTTATAACTAAAATGAATATCATGATGCATGGTATTCAGGGAGAACTTGAAAATAGTCTTATTAGTGATTACTACCATATTATTTCCATTAGCCCATGAGCTTAGAACAGTTAGGGCTCTTTGTAGAGCACATTCCAGACCAGCTATATTAGTATGAGTAGCACTCATTACCATATCATCTGCAAATAAAAAGATATTTACACCTGGGCCAAATTTAGAGATATTCTCTATTAGGTCATTGATCATAATATGAAATAAAATAGAGTTCAACACTGACCCTGAGGTAAATTCAGTTTGGTCACCAAGAACTTTGAAATATTATGGCCATATTTAACACTTATAAAGCATTGATCACGAAAACTCTTAATCCATTTATAGAGATTTCCAGTTATGCCATTTTCAATAAGTTTTTTGTGTAATTTAGCTCTCCAAAACATATTTACAACATTTTTAAAGTCTACAAATACAATGATGGAACTTTGCTTTCTCTGAAAGCCATCCTTGATTTCTTGAGATAAGCAAGATTTGTTCAATCAAGGATCTATATTTAAGAAAATCATCCTGTCTCTCCTAAAGTGTATATTTTTTATCAAACACAAATAGTAACCTATTGGCAATCAACATCTCAGTCAGTTTACACATTATATTTGTTAGAGAGATCGGACGATAACTCTCCAAATTTTCAGCAGGTTTGTTGGATTTGGGCATAAACTTGGAGAATGCATTGTTTAACGAACTTTCTCTCACTGAGAAATTTATTATTTTTAGCAATATTGTATGTTACAATAATGTTGTTGTAACAGAATGCTTCCCTGTACCAAGTATACAACAATGTAACTTAAATGTGTAATTGCTTCTTGGAAAAATTTTGTTGGCCTGATAATGTTTACAAAGACTTTCAGTGTTTTGTTTTCTTTCATATTCAGATACTCTTTTGTAACTGGAATTCTTATGCTTGGATGTGAAATGATAGAAAATTTTACATTCATTCAAGACTGCTACAGCTTTATTGCAGATGAGACATGTTGGTTTATCTTTTACAACTGTAAAATAATATTTCCAGGTCAAGTCATCATTAAAAGCACTGCACTATGAATCAACTTCATGTTTTTCAATAGCCATTTTGGAAATGAAACATTTTATGAACCATCTAAATATGGACTAACAAAATAAATTTTTGATAATTTCACAACTATTCACAATGATGCTATGTGTCCTAAATCTATTCATACATAAGCAATAATATTAAGACTTGCTGGAGCTTAAAATGCACAGTCTGCTATATTTGACGTATAATTCATCTGTATAAGATTCTCATTTAATATATAAGGGATCCCATACATATCTGTTTCCTGATAAAGAGATAACCATTTTTGGAACTAATCTACAGCTATAACTAACAAAGAACTCCAGCTTTTAACACTTTATTGATTGAAATCTACCAGCATTTCCTAATTCTGTCGATTTATGTTTTTTTAGAACAAAATTAATTAAATTAAAAAGATCCTCAATCCTTTAAAAAAAAAAAAAAGGTAGAAAAATATTTAAACAAAGTAGAAAAAGAAATATAGATATATAGATTTCTTTTAATATGCAATGTATTGTCACATTAAAATTCGATACATGGACTGGATAAATTTTTTGACCGGCCATAGTTGACCTGCATGTCATAGTTTGATCATCTCTGTCTTAGAAGAAGATGAAGTTAAATTATTCACTACATACAATTTATAGCTTTACTGGTACAAATAGGAAAATGTTTTCTTCAATTGTGATACTGATCACTGTGAATAAAAAATGCATCTTCTACAGTAATCCAAAATGTGGATGGAAAAGCAGTTTCGGTCAATTTTACACCTAAAAAATACCTGCTTATGTGTTAGGTAAAGCATTTGCTGCATGGTTCATTTTAAAGTGCTGAAGCTTGAATAAACTGTAAATTCTCACTTCTAAATAAACAACTGGATCAACCTTTAATAATAAAATAATAAAAAAAACTGACCAGCAATTGTCAACAGAAAGTTAATTTGCATCACAATAATACATGATTGAATTGCATGAAAGAAAAAAAAAATTGTGAACTAGAAAAGGAGATCTATTGCTTCAGTTATATTACTAAATTAATATTGCACTACCAGATTTTTTTTTTTTTTTTTTTATCCAGATTTTACTAAGTTGCATCAAATTAATATGTGTATATTATCCAAAATTTAATAATAATATATTTTCTTGAAAAAACTAATTTATATTGGTCTGCTGTAGTAAATTTGCATTCTAGAAGGAGAAAGTTAATCGATAATAATGGTGATCACATCAATGACTAAAATTAAAAACTTGATTTATGTTTGAATTTAATGGAAAAAATATGACTTTCTGAGCCCTAATAAAAACAAACTTATACATCTATATAAATATACATTTACAGGTGCAATTCTATAAGCATAATCTATATACCCTCAATAAGTTGAATCAAATATGGCAATCATTCAAATGTGTAGAAGATTGGTTTTAAATAAACCAATCTTCTACACCTAATCCACTCTTAAATGCCAAATACTCTATAAATTCAAATTTTTTTTGATAAGTTGCAAGTCATTTACAAAATAGATGAATTGCCTATTGATTTATCTTTGTATTAAATAGTCAATTCATAGAATTTCAAACTGTACTGTAGACTTTTTAAATACCATCATAAAATTTAGATAAAGCACAGAAGCATTAAACATGAAAAATAAATTTGGATTTTCAATTTAATATACCTTACAGATGTATATACTAGCAAGCTTTCCTGTACCTAGCAAAATATAGTTTTACCAGTAATTCCTTATAGATGTGATGATTATTTATAAATACTTACTTTGATATAAAAAGAAAAAAAATTTAGCAGTACTGTTGTAACAATATCATTAGAAAATATATCTGAAAGAACATTCAATGACATAAAATGAGAAAAAATAAAAAATCTTTTAGAGAAACAGTTTACTGTTGGAGCCTATTTAGCAAGACTCAACTTTGAAGACAACAAATTCAGAGTTCTTTGAAGACAACAACTGAGTTCTCAAAAAACAACAATATCATAGGTTTTTAAAAGATAGAATTAGAACTCAGAGTGATTTGTTAAAAAAAAAAAGAAAAAAAGAAAAAAGTAACTGCAGTTTGAACAGTTTTCCACGAGTGATTACTGTCATCAACAATTTCACAGCAGAACAGGGAATTTACTGAACCTCAAATGAAAAAAATTGTCATCTAAAACTCTTCTTAACTTATTTCACTGGAGGCATACACAGTGAACTGTAGATAATACACAATTAATTGGGTGCCTGTAAGAAACTTCTCATTTCTGATGGAAATGCAAAAATGCATTTGCAGTATGGTCAGGAAAGAAGACACTGGTAATTTGAGGGTTGGAAATGGGTATTAGTCAAACTAATCAGGTTACACCTTATTTTGTCCAAATCAAAGAACTCAAATTTGGTGGAAATTCCATAAGGAAAGAATATTGTGCAATGGTCAGGTGAGAGTATAATAATGTAGAGCATGTTCAGTAGAAATGGAAGTGGTGCTCAATAGTACTTTAAGGGTAAACAGTCATGAAATAGCAAGATATATCTGCAGATCAATTGTACCATGCAATTATGTATTTTTGATGTGATGATGAGTGATATTTCATTGATGATTATACAACTATATATTGAATCAGAAGTATTCAAAATTAATTTGCTGAACATTTTTCCAACTTCTAACATGACTACGGCAGATACTATATCTTAACCCCATAGGAAACGTGTGGAATATGGTGAAAAGACACATTGGACACAGCACTATTCACATCCATGTAACCAACAAGATTATATATATATATATATATATATATATATATATATTATATATATATATATATATATATATATATATAAACAAACAATATAGTATTCCTTACACATAAATGCATTCTAGAAGCATGTAATCTGGATGCTCAAATGAATAATAACTGTTATCTATGCAAAATATGGTTCAATATACTGATTTTGAGTTTCAAATTCATTAGATAATATGATTAGAGGAAAACTTTTGCATTTTCTAAAATGATAAGAAAAATATTTCCGACATTTTCCACAAGAGAAAATGAAATTATTATCAAAGAAGAAATTTTAAATGAGAATATGAAATTAAAGAAAAAGGAAATTTTAAGATATAAAAAGCAAAAAATAAAGAAAAATCAAAAAATTTATAATCACATTTAAAAGGTTGGATTGAATAGTACATTTTCATATTTTGTGAATCCATTTGTTAGAGATATTATTAAATATGGATTCCTACAATTTTTTAAATAATATTTGCTGAAACTGCAATTCAGGATTATTAAGATGAAAGTCATTGCAAACGTAATATAAAGAAATTTCTATGAATAAATTCTGGTACTTGTGGGACAGTCAAAATATTCAAACTTAAACTAATTGCTTATTTTACATCTCACAACCACACAATATATTAAATACTATTTATTTAGAATTTTGATAAATAAATATTTGTGTTATACGTGATTATAAAATAAATATTATTTATTAAATAATATTATTATATAAATTATATATTAAATAATATTAATAAAAACATGCAAGTACATTAAATTATCTTCTATGAGTAGTTCTTTAAAAAATATAAAAATTAGACTGTAACTCTTTCTCCTCAGATCTGCCACCACAGGTATATATTTTCATGTAGATATTGCAAAAATTTATTCTTCACAATATTTCTAATTTCTCAAAAATAGGGGGATCTGCAATACTTCTTAATGATAAAGTTTTTAATGATATAGAACAATTGATAAAAAGTTTTTAAGTCCTGAAACTTATGTTGTTTTTAAAAAGTTTGAGCATTACCAAAATAACAAAAAAATAGACTTAAAAAGGAGAAATAACAGTAAATAGTGCCTTATATAAAATGTAATATTGAACATTTCTGTTTTTGTAATAATGCATGTTTACAGAATCATTTCCAGAAATGTAATCACATTTAAAAATGCTTCTTTCTTTAAAGCATAATGCTGATAGCATGGGAGTTATCATACACAGCAAAAAGACCAAACATGCCAATATTATATAATAATATACTCCCATGAATACCATATGGAAACTGGTTCTCACAAAATCAGGTTGTCCAAAGTTTTTACTTGTTTTGATTCTATTATTAAGATTTAAGGTCCTCTAATGAATGCAATAAAACCTTTTACAGACTAAAATAACCTTTTAAATCTTTGCAACTATCAAGAAACAAAAGTTTTTATATAAAACCCAAATTTCACCAACACTTATCTCAGAGACCTGGATTCTAACCAAAGCTGGAGAAAATAAAATAGCTATTTTTGTGAGAAACATTCTGTGAGCTATTCTTGGTGGGATGGAAATGTTTAGAGAAAATATAACTTTTATCTATATAAAATTTATAGAGAATCAAATATTATAAAAATAAATTTGGATGAACTGGGCAGCTCATATATTTAGAATAGATGATGATTCCACTCTAAAAAATTCTTTTACATAATCTCTAACAAGCAGAAAAAGGGGTAGACCCAACAAGAGAATGGAGTCAGTGATGACTGATTTCCTAGTTATCAAAGAAATAAACTGGCACACAAGTGTAAGAAATTGAATGCAGTGGAACAAAATTCTGAGGAAAGTACTGGCACATCCTAGGCTGCCCAGCAAATATATGATGCATGTTTTAAAAAAATGGAACAAAAATAATTTAATGTAGTTTCAAAATATATTCAATAGGTACAAGCAACAGATCTTACACAAATAGATTTAAATATTTATAATGTATTAGCAATTAATTTTCTGTTATAATAACTCACTTGATGATCTACAATGAATGATGTACCCACACAAAATCCTCCGTACCCAGGTATTGCTGCTTCTAACGTCCCAGTGATAAGATCAACTTCTTCAATCTAGCAGATAAATGGTCATAAATAAATGGTAGATAAAATGTCACAGTCTGGCAGGTAAGCAATAATTTACAATTAATCAGATGAGTGATATAGATATCAATTTATCAGAAAAACAATTATAGATTATTAATGGGCAACCATAGGTCAATCTGGTAAATAAACAATGAAATATAGATACTAGATGATTAAAATAAAAAGTTAAAGTTATAAAACTTATAAAATCTCTTTTCTTTTATACTTTAGATGACAGTTAAAAATTAATATAATTATTTAAGCTTACTTTGAGAAATAATCATTGTAAGAAATTTCAAACAATTATACAAATTATTCATTAATTATTGTCGGGTTTCCTGTACCTCATAACTTCTTAATAAAAAATGTTATGTAAAAACCGATTACGTATTCATAAATTACAACTCAAAGAATATTACCCATTGCACTCTCAGCACACTTGCAGTCTGGGTAATTATGACGTCATAAATAAAAATGGCGACAGTGCAGAAAAATCACTGTATGTATTGTGGTTTTTCGAAACTAAATCAATCATAACTACTCAATGTCACTTTAGAACAACGTACCAGAAAGATTCTCTTTCAGATAATTCTAACAGATGCTGGTTAACACGATTTCAGGAAACTGGTAGCATTCTACACTGAAAGGGAAGGGGAAGACCGAGCCCTTTGAGGGAAAATGTTGATCG
Source organism: Latrodectus elegans (assembly GCA_030067965.1). Taxonomy (NCBI): domain Eukaryota; kingdom Metazoa; phylum Arthropoda; class Arachnida; order Araneae; family Theridiidae; genus Latrodectus; species Latrodectus elegans. The sequence continues at coordinate 617,164 of CM057822.1, forward strand.
CATCCAAGAAACATTTACACACAGTCCACGAAAATCAATGAGACAAGCAGCTGTGCAGTTTCATATGCCGCATACGACGATATGGAATGTTCTCCATAACCTCCTACATCTGAATGCCTACAAAATGTAAATTGTGCAAGCTTTACACCTGAATGTTAAACCACATCACTTTGAGTTTGCTGAACAAATTTTGACCCAAATTGATGATGATGAAAATTACCTTTGGAAATGGTTCTTCAGTGACGAATAAACTTTTCATGTATCGGAAAAGTAAATACACATAACTGTAGAATATGGGGCCCAGAGAACCCGCACGATTATTGAGAATTGGAAAGGGATAGCTCAAAGGTGAATGCTTGGTGCGCTTTATCATATACTGAAGTTATGTTAGTTAGTCTTCTTTGTTGAAACAACAATAAACTCTGTGACATACCTTGACATGATGGACTTGCATGCAGTTCCTTAGATGCAGCAATATCAGCCAGATGTGATATTTCAACAGGATGGTGCACCTCCACATTGGGGTGTGATTGTATGTGACTTCTTAGATGAGAACTTTCCCAACAGATGGTGTGGAAGAGGTGGACCAATCCCATGGCCTCTGAGATCACCGGGTTTAACACCACTGGACTTCTTTCTATGGGGGTTTGTCAACAACATTGTGTACCACACCCCTGTGTCTTCCCTTGAAGAATTGAAATGCAGAATTGTTACTGAAATTCAAAGTGTTATCCCACAAATGCTGGAGAACACTCGAAAGGAAATCAAATTTTATCTCAATGTGTTACAAGTCATGAGGGTCTGCCATGTGCAAATTCATTAACCTTTTAAAAATCATTAATAAAATTCTTTGAGTTGTAATTTATGAATATGTAATCGGTTTTTTCATAATATCTTTTATTCAAAAGTTATGAAGTACAGGAACCCTGACAATAATTAATGAACACTTTGTATGATAAATATAGATATGATAATTGTTTTACACAATGAAACAAAAGCATTTAAAATATAGAATACATAATAAAAGAAATTCAAAATATATAACGATAAACTTGAAAAAATATTTTAAATCTAAATTTTAGCTTTAATTTTTTATAATCAACCGTTACGTTAACTGGTTTTGCTGATTTTATTTTGGATTTGGAATAGGCACTTACACTTTAATGGCTGGTATTTAGTAATACACAAAAACTCTGGAATGCTTTTATATATGTCATAAAAAAAGAACAAATGCCCAGAAACAATCAACAATAACTGACAGGCAACTAAAATACAGCTTTACAGCAAAATAAAGTTTTTAATTCGATTGTGTTTATATATATATATTTTTTAATTTTATTTATTTGCATTAATCCATGCACAGTACAGTGCAAAGAAGAGGAGGGTTTCTTAATACCCAGAATAGTTATATAGTAAATGTTGCACCATGCTGTCAAACTTGGCATGGAAGGCATTTTACAAAAATACAGTTAATTCAACTTAATTACAAAATTATAAATAATATCTATACACAAAATTTATTGACATTTTTATTAAGAAGTTGAAGTTTCAGAGGCTATTAACATAACAATGCTAAAATATGAATAATATTGATTTGTTTCTTCATTCAAAGCAGACGCAGAATAAAAACAACAGATATGTAAAATTTCTAAAACTCTTGTTTCAATTCCAGAGTTAAAGTTAATGTTTAATCTTAGAAAAATACAGCCAAATACAGGAAAATTTGTTGAGTTTTTGTTTTTGAAAAACTTCAACAACAAATTAATTGTCAAATATGAATTGATATTAGTGTGAAAAAACTTTAATATGGTGCAGTATGGTTATTTTTTTTTATAATTTACATGATTTGGAATTTTAGGAACTAACACCATTCAATTTTTTTAGCAATAATTGATGTTTGAAAATTTGCTATCTGTTCTTTTAACCTAACAGAGTGTGTATCACATATTGCAATAGAATCTATAAAGTTACAATTACTTTGCTTGTATGATTGAATGAAAACTAATTCACTAGTATATAAATATATTGAAAAATTTTTTTTTAACAAAATATGGGGGGAAAACGTTTTCTGACAGACCAGCGTCAAGAATAAAAATTGAATATGATTTTTTTTACAGTGATGATTTTTTTTAAAATTTTAATTCATAATAATAACTGTCTATTTCACAGAAACAATTGAATTACGTTAAATATCACAAGTTTACAGTATGAAATCACCACTTCTATTATATTACCCTCAAATACTACTATTAAGTTTTATTGATGCATTAAATTTATCATGATTCTATCAATTTCTTTTTTTCATCAAAAATTCTTTTAATCTGTTTTAAAATTAGATGTTTTATAGTTAATTTATGAAATCAGAAAACCTTATATTTTTCAATTTTAATTACTTATTATTAAAGAACAACTATTTCTCATTTTAATGTAGTCACTAAATCTGCTAAATTATAATTATGCGGCAAAATTTAAGATAATTAATTTCATTTTTTGTAACACATTTTTTTATTGTTTATATTAATCTACAGGTTAAAAAACTACAATAAATTCTTACTTTTATCTATTTTTACATTTATTGCAGTTTACAGGGTTCCAAGTGTCAACCTTAAGAATGATGGCTGATTGGTTGGTGGGATTTTGTGGTGTAAGGTCCAGAATAGAACAAACTGTGCCAATTCAAATGATTTTATGAAATAAGTTTTTGTTTTTAAAAAGCCAAAACAACATTAAAATATAAAAGCGTTTGTTTACAATATATATATTCAATATGCCTTGCAGGTTTTAGATAAAAGTTTCTCAGAACCAGAGGTGGAATTTATGACAAGCATGGTCTCTTTTGGTCAACAATGAACGCAGACAGCAAAATGAAGCGCTCATTTTGTTGTGAATATCGGTATGCTTTCCCATATATATATATATATATATATATATATATATATTATATATATATATATATGTACATACATATATATATATACATACATATATATGTATATACATATATATACATATATATATACACTACAGGCCATTAAAATTGCTACACCAGGAAGAAATGCAGATAACAAAATGATACTTATTGCACAAATATATTGTACTAGAAATAACAAGTGATTAAATTTTCAAAAAATTTGGCTGGATAGATCCTGAGAAATCAGTACCCAGAACAACCACCTCAGGCAGTAATAACAGCAGTTATATGCCTGGGCATTGAGTCAAACAGAGATTGGATTGCATGTACAGGTACAGATGCCAATGCAGTTTCAACACGATGCCACAGTTCATCAACCGTAGTGACTGGCGTTTGGTGACGAGCCAGTCGCTCGGCAACCATTGACCAGACGCTTTCTATTGGTGAAAGATCTGGAGAATGTGCTGGCCAGGGCAACAGCCGAACATGTTCCGTATCAAGGAAGGTCCGTACAATACCAACAACATGCGGTCGGGCATTATCCAGCTGAAACGTAGGGTTTCGCAGAGCTAAAATAAAGGGTAGAGCAGTGGGTCGTAACAAACCCGAAATATAACGTGCACTGTCAATGCGAACAAGAGGTGACCGAGACGTGTATCCAATGGCACCCCATACCATCACGCCAGGTGATGGGCCAGTATGACGATGACGAATGTATGCTGCCAGTGTGCGTTCACCACGATGCCGCCAAACACGGATGCGACCATCATAATGCTGTACACAGAACCTGGATTCATCTGAAAAGATGACATCTCGTCATTTGTGCGTCCAAGTTCGTCGTTGATCACACCATTGAAGACGCTCTTGTCTATGACACAGCATTAAGGGAAACTGCAGCCATGGTCTCCAAGCTGAGAGTCCATGATGCTACAAACGTCATCCAACTATTCGTGCAGACACTTGTTGTCTTCCAAACGACCCCGTTTCTTGACTCACGGCTCGTGACGTGGTTGCACGATCCATTACGGCCATGCGGATAATATGCCTGTCTTCTCGGCTGCTAGTGATAGGTGGCCATTGAGATCCCGCATGGCGTTCCTTATTACCGTCCTGAATCCATCGATTCCATATTCTACTAACAGTCATTGGATCTCGACCGATGCGAGCAGCAATACTGAGATAAGATAAACCGCAATTCTGGTACGCTACAATTCTACCTTTATTAAAGTCAGAAACCTGTTGGCGAGCATTTCTCCTTCTTACACATGGCATCACAACAACTTTTCACCAGGTAACAATGTTCAAATGCAATTTGTGTATGAGGAACCGGCTGAACAATTTCCTCATTTAAACACAATGTAGGTGTCGCTTCTGACGCCTGCTTTGTCTGAATGCGCTGAAAAGCTAATCATTTGCAGATCACAGTACCTTCTTCCTTTCGTATAAATTTCACGTCTGTAGCATATCGTCTTCTTTGTGTATCAATTTTAATGGCCAGTACTGTATATATACATATATACATATATATATATATATACATATAGATATATATATATATACATATATATATATATATATATATATATATATATATATATACATATATATATACATATATATATATATATACATATATATATATGTATATATACATATATACATATATATATATATATATATATATATATATACATATATATACATACATATTTATATATTCATATATATACATGCATACATATATATATATATATGTTTTAATTAAATTTTATTAAAAATAATTTCAAAGTTTCAGACTTGGAGTTGGATTTTTTTTTTTTTTTGGTAACTATGTAAGATATTAAAATTCATTATAAATTTAATCCTGAGATTATTGCTCTTTTGTTTTGCCAGTTAAAAAGTTCAATGATTTTTGAATGACATTTTTCAAAGATTCTCTGATTTTTCATAAAATAAAACTAATGAATTATTTTTAGGTTAAACAATATTTATTCAATTTAAGAACTGAAATCATGCGATTTGATAACAGGATCTTTAATTTATTAATCTATAGGCTTTCAATTTAAATTGAGTTAAATTATCAGAAAATTAATTACCTAAAACGCAAATTATTTTTTCATGATCTGCAAAAATCAATCATTTAATACCTAGACAATTAACAGATAAAAATTATTAACTTAAAATGATTAATTTTAGTAATTATTTAACTAGCACTTTATATTTACTGTAAATACAGTAGACACTTGTTTATATGAACCTCTGATTTATGAACACTCATGTTTTTATGAACTAGAGGCTAGCCCCAACCCAGATATTGTAAACATAATGATAATTTTAACACCCATTTACGAACAAAATTTTTGAAAAATCTTTTTTGCGAACTTTTGTTTCTTCCATTTTCATTATTTTTATGATCTGGTAAGTTTCAATTTTATTTAAATTATTTCCTTTTTATATGATGCCTGGGATTTTAATTTATTCTTGATCAAAAAAGTGACATGCGAAGCCATTCTAGACACTGTGGGAACAGATATTTGATGGGAAAAAATTATGGTTCCATATTCAATTCCTGTGTTTCCTGTATGTAAGAACATAGAAAGGAGAGAAGACAGGTATCCTCTCTGTACAAGAAAACATAGAAAGGGGAAACACTCTTTACTAGTTTGAGTTCCATAGTTTTGTTTCAATTCAAATACTTTTGTTTGTCGAGATAGATTGAGATGGGATTTGTCATAGTTGAAGAAACAAACACGTTCAACAGTTGAAGTAAAGTAGACGAAAAAATATTATATAAGACAAAAAATTGCATAAAAGTATGGAATTACAAATCAGGTTGCTATTATACCTATGGATCAGATTATAATCAACAGCTTTTAGAGCAAATATAATAGTACTTTTGCAAAGAGTGATTATAGGATTAGACCTGGAGCAACCTTATGAAACTGACTTTCTAAGAGCCCTGCACTTGCTAATTACTGTTTGGAATAATATAGAAGGAAAGACAATATCAAGAGTATTTCAACATACAAGCTTTATTAATGAAATCACTATAACTGAAAAAAGTCGAGGTAATTTACTTGATGACTTAAAAAGATTAGCCCCTCATGCACGAGCTCTGGCATAGAATCCCTTAGCTGACTAAAACTTCTTTTGAGAAAAATTTAAACATGCATTCACATGTGATATGTATAGAAGAAATACAGGATGATGAAATTGTTAATATGATGTATGAGAATGAAAAGAGCATTCAAATATTGAACAAAAAGGAAAATTTATAATGCAGAGACCATTTGCAAAACAAGCAGATGAATGGTTAATAGGACAAAGATACTTTTTTGATTTAAAAAAAAATAATAATGTTTTTATACACTGAAAAAATGTAATGTTGTAGTGAAAAATGTAATGCTTAAACAGAAAAAGTTAAATATTTATTCAACTTAATTTTGCATCAATAAATAAAAATAAGTGTTGTTTTTAAGTATGAATTTCATTTTGCACATGCTTTTCTCAAAGTTCTTTTTATATGAATAAATTTTAATAGTATTTTATTTATAAAAAATTAGACATTAGCAATCTAATACATTATTTTTCTAATACAAACTTTCTATTTTATGAATTGTTTTATTAATTCTTAAAAATTTGTAAAAATGAGCATCCACTATAAAAAATGTTTGTAGAGAAAATTAAAAAAACAAAAATAAATCTGTTTTAAAAATGAATGGACAGCAAAATGTTAAATAATTTTAAGATAAATCATAAAGATTTAGGATAAATTTTAAGATAAACATAAGAGTTAGAATGCAGCAAAATTATGTTATTACTTTGGAAAACCACCATATTTCTTAAAAAAGAATTAATAATGCAAAGACTACTTATTTGTCTCAAAAAATTATCATTATAATTACATAAATGTAAGTTTCAATTATTTAATTAAATACTAACTGGTATCCCATAATGCTCTGTAACTCCTCTACCAGTTTCTCCCAAGACTCCAAATGAACAAGCTTCATCAATAAATAAACGCACCTTAAACTTATTTTTCAGTTCAACCTAAAATGATATGTAATGAATAATTACCATCCTAATTTAATGCAAAATTAATTGTTAATATTATTAATTCACAAAAACTTTGGAGAGCAATATTTAAGATAGTTGATTGGTAATTGAAAATAGAGAATAGAATAGTAAAACATATATAAAATATGACAATGAAAATTTATAAGCAAACCTGCTCAGTTAAGTTTTACCTCATCTTCTTAACTTTGGAGCAACAGCTAGATATTTATAGTCATTAAAAATCTATCACAACATAGAAAAGAGGTCATTTGCTACAAGGCAAGGTAAATCTGCTCAGTCCCTAGTGATAATAATAAGATTACTAATTTGAAAATTATACTATTCCTATCATGAAAACAAAAGAATATAATGGATCAGTTTATTACAAAGATGTAAATGGAGCAGTTTAGTATTGAACAATATTCCATGTAGAAAAATGTAAAGATTTTTTATATAATGCACAATAAATATATTCCAAAACCAGATTCAAAATAATTACATGAAGTGTGTAATATAGTACACAATACAATCAGTACAAATTATATATATTCAGTAAAGTGATAATGAGTATATTTTTCATTCATTTTTATTTGGTTTGTTTATATCATAAGCAAATTTTATACCATAGACTAATATGATGGGATAATTTACAGTTGGTCCTGAATTATTACAAATATCCTTGCCTAAGATGGGAATCAAATCAACAATCTAATGAGTATAACCAACAAATAAACTAATCACAATGAAAGACTATCTTAGAGTATGCAACACTCTAAGATACAAAGAAAATATGCAAGGATGATTATAAAAACTAACACAAAATCATTCATAGCAAACACATATGAATATTTATGAACAAATGAAGGAATTACGAACCTCAAACACTATAGACTAAATTAATTAAAAGTAATTTATAAAAAAAATGCTGCAGATTTTATGTTTTTAAAAGTAAAAACTACAGTAGTCAGTATTTCTATTCATGTGGCAAAAGCCAGCATTTAAAAAATAAAAATATTCGTTTGAAAATAAGAATATATATATATATATTTTATATTTGAAAATTTTTTGAAAGAAGAACAGTAGAGCAAACACACAAGATTATTAACATATAGTAAGCAGATGAAACACATAAAACTAATAGACAAACAAAATTTAAAATATGAAATTTAAAATCTGAATCATTTAAATAAACATATAGAATAAAAGAAAAATTGGAAAAACACAATAAATGAAATAAAATACCAACATGGCCAGCTTTGTCAGAAGATGTTGACCACATTGGCACAAAGTATAGCAATGGCCTAAAACTAAAGTCTTAAGGAAGTCAGAACACTCTGAAGCCCTAACAATTTTTTTACAAATTGAAAATAATAACACAAGAATAAATAAATATCTGCAAACTTTGGGGAAAAAATGAGTAAATTCTACTAAATTTGAGGAAACACTATTAGAGAAATGTTTGCTTTAAACAATATTTAAAATATAATACCCCAAAAAGAGAATTTTATTCTTTAGATTATTCATTCTGAGAATGAATTATGTTAAACATATTTTATGTTAATCTTAACATTTAAATAAAATATTCATCAACTTCATAAAGGAACTATAAAAAATAAAAGAATATACTAAATGTAAAAAATTAACACCAATTTTTATGACCAAATACTTATTTTACTGAGAGTAACTTTTACTACACTAGTGCAACTTATAAATATTAAACTTAAAAAAAATAAAAACATAAAATATATTACTAAACAGATTTAATTCAGTGACAAATATTTCTAAGAATATAAAAATTATCAAATACTTTGTACATGCAAAAGATAATACATTTCAAATTTGAATAACCTATGAAAAAAAATTTTTGTATGTTGCTGACATTGCATTTTTTAGAAATGAACTGGTGAACTGCTGTTCAAAACTTTTTTCTTATTTTGAGAATTATTTAAGCCATTTTGAGACTGTTTAAGCGACTAAAACAACTCAATACTTTTTTCTGGCATAATTCTGGCTATTTTTTAAGTTTTTCTCTGTAATTGCCAAAAATCAGTAGATTTTCATATATTATCGGAAAATCAGGAGAAATAATAAAAAAATCAGGAATTTTTTGATAAAATTAGTAGAGTTAGCAGCTATGTAAATATAATGAAAAAATTTATAATTATCAAGATAAAATATCAAATTTATAGGTTAAAAAAATACTAAATTCAAACCTGCAAAATTTCAAATAAATATATACAGTAAAATTAATGCATATATTGAAAGAAAGACTAAATATAAACATTATTCAAGTTTCTTATAAGAGCTTCAAGGCTTGGGTCAACCTTCTGTTGTTTATAATTACATAGTATATGTATAGTTTTCTTTTACTGTAATAAAAGCACCCAAAAATTCAATTTTTAAACTATCTTTATTTAATTAATTTCAATTTTTCAGGATAAATAATTTTGTAAACTTTATATCAAATTCTAAAAAATCATAAAAGCATCAATGTCTCTGTAAGCAAAAAGCATATAAATAATAAAAGATTTTTCTTAAAAAAGTAAAAATAAATTTGTTAAGACTTGAAAACTTTTAACCTTGAGGGATACAAATAACCTATAAATAAATTTTTTCTCCATAAAACATATAATTATTGCATATGCAAAATGTGCAAAGATTTTCACAAAAATTTAAATCAATATCTAACAATAAAATAAAATCATTAAAATAAAACATTATGATATCAAAAAATTTATCAAGTGAAATGCTAGAGAATGAATATTATTTTTATGAAAAGAAAAAAATTCAATAATTAGTTAATAATTCTTAATTATACATGTATTCTGACAATTTATTTTTATATTATTTAAATAGCATTTCAAAAAATCAGTAATATTTTTTGAAATGCTATTTAAATAACATGAAAATAAATTGTCAAATTTATCTACACATGTGTTGCATCCGCATGTAATATATCAAAATTTAATTTGGTTTTTATAAAATTTATGATAAATAGTAATGTAAGGAATATTAAAATTGATATTTTTCAACTTTTCTGGAAAGGCAAGAACATTTTAATAGTTGTTTGGCTAAATTAATAGTTTTATAAGTTAAAGAATATTTTACAGATTTTTGTTCCAACAGCAGGCTATTATGGGGCAGTGGTACATATCAAAGAGTTTCTAAAATATATTATTTTTTAGGAATGCAAAAATATACAAACTATGTTAAAAATTGCCTTGATTGTAATAGGCTCAAACCATCCAATTAAAAACCTGCAGGCTTATTGAGAAGCCCAATCTACTCTAAACGTTTTGAAACTTTGACCATCAACTTGTTTGGTTCTTGCATGAGTCCACAGTAAGAAAAAAATGGACTTTCATCGTGGAAGATACTGCAACAAAATGGGTAGAACTTTTCGCACTGAAAAACGTTACAGCGAGGGAGTGTGCTACTGTGTTGATTAAAGAAGTATTCCTGCCTTTTGGAATTCCAAGAAGGTTGATAAGTGACAATGGTTCACAGTTTGTCAATGCAGCTCTTCAACAGGTTTGTCATCTTCTTGACATAAAACAAATATTTACTCCAATTTATTGCCCACAAGCTAATCTTGTTGGGCAGAAGAATAGAGATCTGAGACCGAAATTTGCAATTTTGGTTGGAGATAAACATACTGAATGGGTACAAAAACTTCCAACAATACGTTTTCCATTGAACACAGCTATATGTGACTCGACAGAAGACACAGCTGCATTTCTATAATTTGGTGATGATATCCAACATGATTTGCGAACAGTTATTTACAATGACAACTTCGTAGCAGAAATAACTCCATACTAGAGAGAATTTGCAAATACTTTGAGAGATATCAAAGACATTGTTGAAAAAATCAAGGTCAAAGGAAGAAATATGCAGACCAGGATAGAAGAAAAGGCCACCAGTTTAAATCTGGAGATCATGTATAGGTAACCTTACATCCTCACAGCAACAAAGCCAAAAAGATAACCACCAAATTTGCACCTTGTCGAAATGGACTGTAAATTATACTTGTACAATGTTCCCCAACAAGCTATGAAATTGCCAGCCTGGACCAACCCAATATTTCTCTTGGAGCCTATCACACATCTGCTCTACGTCAATGCCTATAAGCCCACAAAACCTCAAACGTGCCAACAAATCCTATTAAAAGAAGGAGTAGATTTCCTAAGACAACTCAAATAAATAACTTGCCAAAAATTGAACAATCGTCAAATTTTTAACCTGGCTACTCGTCGAGACGACTTCACAGCCAGAAAGGGAGCCAGTGACACTTCACTCTCTCTCTCTTCCTTTTTGAGAGTGACCCTAGTGGGGAGAAGGAAAGACAGTTGGTTAGGCTTTTGATTTTGAACTCTTTAGATGTGTTTTAATCATCCCTTTATTTTAGTATTTCTGTTTGTCCTTGTGTGTAACTTAACTCTGAATAATTAAATTATTGTTACACTAAAGGATGTTTCAATTAAACTCACAACCACCAGACACAAGAAAAGATAATATTGACAAAAATTTAACATTTACTAAAATATATCAGACTTTGTTTGAGAATTATTTCATATTTAAGTTTATTCATTAATATTATCATCAAGAAATTTTGAATTTAAATTTTTAAAATATAGCTTACAAGAATATTAAGCATATAATTTTATTTTAGTCTAAAAACAACAAAAAAACTCATACTAATTTTTTTTTTTTTTCTTTTGAAAATTACAGTTATTTATTTTTAGAATAAAAATTGGAAAATAAAAACTCATCATTAAAATCAATAATAATAAATTTAAATGTAAAAAATTAAATGATAATTATGGGCTGAAAGTGTAACAAATAAATAATTGAAATAAGAAAAATGCATACAATTAAAAAAATGGATTCTGAACTTGGCCAGAGATGGGAATAGAATCAATGAATTGTAGAACCAAAGGGCAGACCATTCAGTTTCCAGCTTGAGTTCAATGTGGAAGTTGTGATGTATCAACACTTTTTTACACTTTTGTTGATACATCACAACTATACGCGAAACATACAACATATCATTACATATAAACTACTTTTTTCAAGCAAAATGGAATTCATTAACAGGACAATGCAAAATGTAATATTAGGTTCATGCTGATTTTATGTATGTAGCCTAAGAAGAGACCTCAATCTGAATATGTTATCAGAATATGTGTTTGTTGTAAAAATATATTGTGAAAGTGCTTGTTATCTAACTAGTTCATAGTCCAAACTGTACTTTAACCAATCATTCACTGTATTTGAGAAAAAGTTGGTTATGATTCATTCATTTTTATCAGCTTCATATGGCTTAGAATATGTCAGCAACTAAAGTGCATTATAGTTATTTAATGCTTTTCTTTTACCAAAAGGGCAAAAATGTCACACAAACACCAAATAAGGCAGGCGCTATTTATGGCGAAACTGTTGTAGCTGAAAGAACTCTGCAGAAGTTGTTTGTCAGTTTAAAGCTAGAATTTTTAATGTTGAAGATGAAAAATGCATGGTAAGTTGCCTACCACGGATGCATATCTGATTAAAAAAGAAATTGTGAATAATCCAGGCTGATCTTTATGTCAATTAGCAAGAATACAAAATAAATCAAAATTGATCTTGATGTATGTGTTACGTATGATTAAACAAAGAAAAACCTATTTGATCGCTTTGCGATTTGTTTTACAAATGCAAACGGATGACACCATTTCTGATGAATCATTGAAAGGAATCAAAAATGGATAATTTATAAAAATATTCAGCATAAAAAGTCGTGAGGTAAGTGTCATGAACTACCTTTAGTCACCCAAAAAACCAATTTTCATTCGAGGTAATGCTCTATGTCAGGTGGGATTGGAAAAAAAAATCCTTTATTATAAGCATTTAGCAAATAATGAAACAATAAATTCAGAAAAGTATTGCTCTCTATTAGATTAATTGAAGACAGCAATAGAACAAAAACGTACAGAAATAGTGAATCAGAAGGGCATTGTATTTCATTAGGGCAATGTTAAACCTCGTGTCATTGATAACTCAACAAAAATTATTGGTTGGGATGTATTACCTATCAACAATATTCTATAACACATTGCATCCTCAGATTTCCACCTTTTTCATCATTACAAAATTTATCTCATGGGAAAAATTTCAATTTGTTTGTTGAGATAAAAACTCATTTAGACAAATTTTTTGCTCAAAAACTTGAGAGGTTCTGGAAGAATTAAATTAGTTGTGTTTCAATTTTCATTAAAAAGTGGCATAAATTCACTAGACAACCCAAAACATCTAGTAATGTACTTATGTTATTCATAACATAAATACATTATTAGAATGTTTTGGGTTGTCTAGAGAACTTATGAATTCAAAATATTCCCCCTTCTACCGAACTTACCAGACATAAATTTAATCAAGAATTTATAGAACCATATTTATTTTTCATGCCATATTTACTGTCCCAATTTATTTGTCATGCCTTCCATCTGCAACAAAAAAGTCTACCGTTGCACTGGAATCAGTTGACTTAAATCTGTGGGTCTGATTTTTTCCTTTTTTTACACTGAACAACAAAATGTTCTACGAAAGGAACTATTCTTATTTTTGACAGATGATCACATTAATGACTGCTGTAAGCATAAAAAAATTTAAAATATGAATTTATCTCACCAATTTAGGTAATGGACATATATTTCCACAATTAAGGTATAATCCTTCTACCACTAGAAACCTTCGAGTAACTACAGCTTTCTTAGGATTCTGAAATGAAGAACAAAATTTTGCAGTGAAAAGAAAAACTGAAATAATTAATGACTCAACAAATACTGAATAATAAACAATAAGCTATACATAAAAGAGTCAATACTTTAATCTACTTTAAAGAAATTATCAACACCTATTCAAATACAATACCTTAAAGAAAAAATACACTTTCAATACTTTAAAGTAATGCATACATTAGAAAAATATATTTCAGCAACAAATTTTACTAATTTTTTTATTTATGATAAAATTATTTCATATTATAAGTCAGAGGATTTAGAAAAGTGTTTTAGTATAAAAAAATATTTTAAATCACTTGAGTTCACTTATAAAATTTTATAAGTTTTTATTTTCATCATCAGATATTTTTTTTAGCTAATGTTTTAATGAATGAATTATAATTAAATTTAATAGTAGATAATAAAAATTTCTGTAAATTCAAAAGAGATAAATTATGTATCCCATAATTATTAATAAGATTTCACTTATATTATTTAAATTAACTATTCTCTAATTAAAAAAATATTAAATTTTGCTAGGATTAGAAGACTTAAAAAAAAAAAAAAAAAAAAAAAAAAAGAATCAGAAAACTATTTACCGTATTTTCCTGTATATAATCCGCGGATTATATATTAAAAAGGTTCCGAATTTCGTATTATACGCCGCCGCGGATAATCTGATAAAAAAAATATTTTTCATCAGATTAGCTTACTATAAAGCTTTGAAATAATATCGTTTATGTTTCATAAAATAAATAACAGATGGCGCTGCGACTCGGTTGATTTATTTTAACTATAATAATGTTGAATTACGTTCCAGAACGAATTCAATTCCTCTGAACGATATTAAAATTACAATTAATTAGCGTCATTTCGCATTTTATCTTAACCAGAACTTTTTAGCTCTGAAAACATTCAAATTCGTTTATCGTCATAGTGATGTGAAAATTAAGTTACTAAGCAAATTTTAAACTGAAAGCTATAGGAAAGCTAAATGAAAAAATGCCGACAAACGTGTAATGTAAGATGAAAAACAAAACAAGCGATTTACAAAAGAAAAAATGTATTCCACGCGCTGTTACAAAATAATTCATTTCTTTCATTTAACTATTAACCAAACAAACATAGTTTATTTTTAAAATATATCTAACCTCGTTTTAAAAGTAATTAAAATCTAAAAAACCAAAAAATCTACTAGAATCTTTTCGGATCTTGATCGATGTCACGCTTTCATCTCAGGTAATCGTACCTTTTCCGTTGAGGTGGATTCAAACAGATCTTTATAAATATTTTTTCTGCAGAATTTACTATATTTTTAATCACAATGTGTATTTTTTTATTTTAATTGACACCAAATTATCTACAGTCTAAGTTTTCGACTATTCGTCGGAAAAATTGACGCGGATTATGCAACGCTTTTTTTTCCTTTGTTCGGAAAACTGGGCTTGCGGATTATATACAGGAAAATAGGGTACTTAAGAAGAAATATATACTGTATTACAATAGAAAAGCTATTTCAAATCATAAGCATTTTGAAATGGCTCAGTACAGATATTAAACAAAATTATTAATTTGGTTTTTTAGAATTTTAAAATAAATATTTCTAGTTAACATATCAAATCTAAACTTTTACAAGATTTTAAAGTATATCAATTTTTTCATTATTTTTAGACAAGCTGAATAGTTGGAAATGTTTTTAAGATTTAAGAAGAATTCAGATGTAGAGAAAAATATTTGCATGCATTTTGAAATATGTACTTAATTTAAATTCAAATATAGTAAATGCTCATTTTTACAAATTAATGAACAGTAAAATATGTTGTTAAATCTTAAAGTTTGCTAAATAAAAAAAAAAAAAAATTAGTCTTAAATATATACGTTATATATATACCAAACTACTTTTTCTATATAAATTATTAGAAACTATTGGAACAAATTATTTAATATATATTATTATAATAAATATACAAAATAAAGTTCATAATTAAATAGAAATTTTACTTTTATTTTATTGACAAAAGATCAGTCACAAAATAACCACTTTTTCTTGTTTCAAAACTACATTTTTAAAACAAACATTTTAATTTTTTTTTTAAAATTATCTCAATTTTATATGCAATCCAACTGTTTATTTTGCCAATGATTGCAATACATCATTTTCTTCTTGTTTCATACCTAAAAATTCTTTTTTATTATACATTACTGGCCATTAAAATTGCTACACCAAGGCGACATGCTAAAGACGTGAAATTTATACGAAAGGAAGAAGGTGCTGTGATATGCAAATGACTAGCTTTTCAGAGCATTCAAACAAAGCAGGCGCCAGTAGCGACATCTACATTGTGTTTAAATGAGGGAATTGTTCAGCCGGTTCCTCATACACAAATTGCATTTGTACGTTGTTGCCGGGTGAAAAGTTGTTGTGATGCCTCGTGTAAAAAGGAGAAATGCGTACCAGCACGTTTCTGACTTTGATAAAGGTTGAATTGTAGCATACCGGGATTGCGGTTTATCTTATCGCAGTATTGTTGCTCGTGTCGGTCGAGATCCAATGACTGTTAGCAGAATATGGAATCGATGGATTCAGGACGGTAATACTTAATGCCATGCGCGATTTCAACGGCCACATCTCACTAGCAGCCGAGAAGACAGGCATATTATCCGCATGGCCGTAATGGATCGTGCAACCATGTCACGAGCCGTGAGTCAAGAAACGGGGTCGTTTGGAAGACAAGTGTCTGCACGGACAGTTCGACGACGTTTGCAGCAGCATGGACTCTCAGCTCGGAAACCATGGCTGCGGCTTCCCTTGACGCTGCGTCGTAGACAAGAGCGCCTTCAATGTTGTGATCAACGACGAACCTGGGCGCACGAATGGCGAGACGTCATCTTTACAGGGGAATCCAGTTTCTGTGTACAGCATCATGATGGTCGCATCCGTGTTTGGCGGCACCATGGTGAACGCACACTGGCAGCGTGCATTCGTCATCGTCATACTGATCCATAACCTGGCGTGATGGTATGGAGTGCCAATGGATACACGTCTCGGTCACCTCTTGTTCGCTTTGACTGTGCTTTTAACAGTGCACGTTACATTTCTGGTGTGTTACGACCCGTGGCTCTACCCTTTATTCGAGCCCTGCGAAACTCTACGTTTCAGCTGGATAATGCCCGACCGCATGTTGTTGGTATTGTACGGACCTTCCTTGATACGGAACATGTTCGGCTGTTGCCCTGGCCAGCACGTTCTCCAGATCTTTCACCAATAGAAAGCGTCTGGTCAATGGTTGCCGAGCGACTGGCTCGTCACCAAACGCCAGTCACTACGGTTGATGAACTGTGGAATCGTGTTGAAGCTGCATGGGCATCTGCACCTGTACATGCAATCCAATCTCTGTTTGACTCAATGCTCAGGCGTATAACTGCATTTATTACTGCCAGAGGTGGTTGTTCTGGGTACTGATTTCTCAGGATCTATCCAGCCAAATTTTTTGAAAATTTAATCACTTGTTATTTTTAGTATAATATATTTGTGCAATAAATATCATTTTGTTATCTGCATTACTTTCTGGTGTAGCAATTTTAATGGCCAGTAGTGTACTTTACATTTTCAAACAAGTGTTCACCCAACAGTTACATACAAAATGTATTCAGTTGATTGATTCTGATTTTACTGACACAAGATGGGATAAGCTGCACCAAAAATAAAGCAATGTTTGATATAGTCAAATGCTTGAGTAAATCACTGTTTAAGGACTAATGAGAATGTTGAGATGAATGATTCAGAAGAATAAGAACATTAAAACAATTTCATGAAAGCCAGAAAGAAAAGACAGATAAATGTTACATAAAATACATTTTTTTAGAACCATGACAGTTTCATGAAATTAATGTCATTCAGAGCTGGGTTTACTTGATTGTTTTTTTGTGTGTTTGTCTTTTCTTCATTTTGAAATAGCTTGAGATGTTGAGGTGGAATCCATTTCCATATCTGCTTCAGAAGAGGCTATATCAATTATTATTTTAATATTTTTTTCTTAAAACTTTTTTTTTTAATTTTGCATTATCAATCTTAGATTTATTGGTAATTGAAGTAAATTTCTCTGTGCTGTTAGAAGTTGCTGGTAAAGTGTATTTCAATAACAAAGTTGAAAGTGGAGTAGATATTGGTAAATAATTCTTATTCACTAGATTATTGTTTATTTTATAATTTGTTTGTAAAGTAGAAGAATAGGCAGCACCAACTTTGGTGTTCGGTTTTTAACTATTTGTCTTGCTTCTAGAAATGTAATATTTTGTTTATTTTAGTTGCAATTACCTCTTTCTCAAAGACTCATATAAGGCAAGATTTGGAAAATGAAGCATGTGCACCAGAACAGTTACAATACTTGAAAATTTCTGAAGTATAAGCATTAGTTTCATGACCAGATTGTGCACATTTTCCACACATAAGATCAATATTCCTACATACTTGACGGGAGTGATCACATCTCTGACGTTTAAAACACCTAAGAAGATTAAAAATGTATGGACGAAGTTTGCAGTTTACATAACCTACTTTTATGGATTTTGGCAATACTGATGTCTGAAAAGTTAAGACAACATGTTTTGTGAAGATAAGTATATAGTTACAATGAATGTTTGACTTACAGCACAAACTCCATGTAGTTCTTCCAAGAATTCTGCTTTTGAAACATGTATTAAATTGTTAAATTGTGGTTAGAAAGGATACCACGAGACTAATTTAGTTTTATAAAATGATGTTTCAACTGGATATGAACCCATTTTTTTAAAATTCTTGATTATTGAAATTTTTTTGATTCAATTTGAAAAAGAAGATCTCCCAATCATAACTTTTTTAATATTTTCTATGTTGCCAAAAATTTATGTTAAAAGTTTTTGTATCAGAAAAGGTGACACTGAATGAAAATTGCCTGGTGTGCCAATCAACATGTAATGAGCAGATAAATTAATTTCAATGATCCAAGAATTAGAACCCATAGAATATTTGTAAAGGTTCAAGTTCAATGGCACCACCCACCGTGGAGCCCTACAAGGGATGGCAGCCACAGGTTCTGTATATTTCCAGTCTCCATGCTTATCATAGTGCTAGTTGACACCCATACGCTGGGAGTCACCACTGGAGGCAGTGACTACGCTTAATGCCAAACTCAAGGATGTGACCCTTTTGTTTGAGCCTCAGCAGACTAGCATAACTATAGTTAAGAACCAACCTACATTTATACACTGGAGACCGAAATGTACTACCCATCCAAAGGGTTCCAATGCACTGCCAACATGTGGGTATCTTGACTGTCCTTAAGAAACAAGAAGCAAACAAAGTGGCTACAGATACTCATGGAGAGCTCCCTCACTTGTTGTTGAGGGATGGAAATGATAAAGAAAAGATTAGAAAGAAAAGAGAGGAAAAAACAGAGAGAAAATATAGATCCTTGAATATCTCAGGATTGGGGCACCCATACTTACCTAAAGAAGCTAAGCCCCACGAGACACAAATATATCCGAATTCATAGTCAAAACATCCTGAAATGAAATTCCTGACAGTAGTGGCTTTCTTTGTTGAAATTAACGAATAAATAAGTTATCTTCATTCAAAATACCAAGTAAATATTCTTGGCATTCTTCAATTAGTGTACTTTAAAATAATCCACAAATCAAAATAATTTACATATCATCTTTCTGAAACATCATTCCAAGCATATATTGACAAGTGCATTGCACAGAAATATCAGTTTTATGACACAATTGAAATCTATGATTACTACTTGCAAAAGTACTGACTATAAATAGCACTTGAAGCCACCGATTATACTTCTATGAATGGTCTGTAATTAGAAAAGAAGGGAGAAATTCCATATGAATTTATTAAAAAAAATGATGTCAACAATGCAGTTAGTTATTCACAATCCAATATATTTCCGATTCTTCAATAAAAATATTGATCTAATATTCTTCAATTATAAAATTAAAAAAACATTGAAAAGAAAGCCAATTATAAGAAATAAACACAAAAAAAGATGCATAGTAACGAGTTTGCAAAAGATATTTTCAAAATTTTAATTTACAAATGGGAATTCAAGTTATCGCATTTGTGGGAATATGATATGCACCGACACTTATTTATATACGCAAAAAAGTTCATAAATTAGAAGTTTGTAAAAAACTACTGTTCATACAAAAATATATATTAAATATAATATATTCTTTCATACTTTCGAATATCCAGTTTGAAAGATGCAGAAAAATTAGTTTTCACTAAAAAGAAATTCCCTAATACAATCCCTGGTATTAATTTTAATTTACATGTTTAAACTAAGTCAACAAGAACATGTTTGGGGCATGATACTAATTTCTAAAACTGTGAGTATTCATAAATTAGAAGTTTGTAAAATCGGGTATCCACTGTTAATATGAAAATATTTCTGAAACAGGATATGCCTTTGTACATACTTTCAAATATGTGCTTGTATATATTTTTGCAAATGTGCATAAACATAAATAATATTTACAAAAACAAGTGAGCTTTTACAAATTAATTTCAAAAGTTTTTAAGAAATATTATACAATAAATTTGAAAAATTCAAGAACTAAATGCAAGCTATAGCTATACATCAGATATAAAATATCTTTGGTTGAAATTTACTTAAGGATAAAGTTAGAGTTCATACAGAATTCTCAAGAAACAAATTCCAGGCATTTCAAGGAATTTTCCAGGAATTAAATTATTTCTAAGAGCGATGTGATAATTTTAAATAAATATTACTATATTATTTTCAAACAAAAAAACTTATAATTATGTATATATCATATTTTTCAATGGCACTTTTAAATATTTGTTTTAATAAATATTGCTATCAATATGAATATTTTTTATTTAAATTAGATTAGGAATTAATGATTAATCTACAAGCATACAGCAAGAATAAAAATGATTTGTTTTCAAAATTCTTCACATCAATTATTTAAAAATTGTTTATTCTTAATCAATGTGTTTGAAGTTTTTTCTAAATTGTTTACATTTTTCCTTCTTGTTTATTAATTTTATACTTTAAAGCTATATAAAAGCCACCAATTAAATTAAAATTTTCTTGACTTAAATATTATTATTACTTAAATAAAATTTAAATTTAAATTATTTTTCTTTTCGTTTTTAATAACTACTATTTAATAAAAAAAAGACTTTTCTTAAGTTTATTTTGCAAATCCTTTTAAACAACTCTAACTAAGCAGATAAGACTTGAGCATTATGCTTGAGTCGTTTCTGCTTATTTTTTATTAAAGACACTGTTATATTTTAATACATGTTTTCAATTTTGAAATTAAAATTTAACTGCAAATTTTCATCATCACCTATTATGAATATTTCAGAGTCAAACCACTGTAGCTGAAGCCAAGCCAAGTTTGCAATTATCGTGTTTAAGTTCATCAATTCCATTAAACAGGACTTGGGAATTCTACCATTATTGCATGCTTTTTTTGTTTGTTTTGTTCATAAAAATGCAATATAACTAACAAACTAATAACTTTGCCTGGTATCAGCAGAAAAATGTCTTTGCTAAAAGTAAGTCTTTGCTAATTGCTATATTGCTCTCATACTACTTAAGTTTCAGATGTGATATCAATTAAGACATTGAGTCTTGATCTATAGATTTTTTAGAATTTTCTTTCAGAAAATTTACTTACAAAAATTCTGCATTAAAGAGAGGTTTGACTTTAAAAGAATAGTGAAAGTAAATTAATTATTTTTCATAAAAGACAGTAAAATTATTTAGTACTGAAATAAAATAATAAGGAATACAATCTATGCTTAGAAGTATAAAAGTCTTTGAATTGAATTCATATAAATATTTCTAATGATTTAACCACTTTCACACATTGACATGTTAATTTTAGATGCATTTGGCAAAAACAAAGCCACTTTTACAACTTTTTTTCCCAATAACTTTGTTTCAAGCACATGATTCAAGAAATGTTTGTTTTATAGGATACTGCAATGGACACTTACAATTAACTTCTTGATCTTTAATATTAAAAACAATGAATCTATTTCAATAAATCTCATCCTTATTGTTATCAAGCAATCTTCCATATCCTGATCAAAGTTTTGTTTATATTTAGAGAAACTAAACAAAACTAAAATTTTATTTGCTTTCATCAAGTTTCAATTAAAATTTTTGCGAAATAAGTATTTTTTCTAATAAAAGATGAAAAATTTGCAAACTATTTTCCAAGACTTAATTCAAAATTCCATGAGTATTTGATGGCCAAGGGAAAAGGTAATAGAGTTTTAGCAACTACAAATCATGATAGGCACAAAAATAGTTTTAGTTTAAGAAATCATGGTTTCCTAATCCCTTCCATTATTTATGTTTCACTATAAATTAGTATTTTGGAAGTGTGATTTCTTTTGGAAATGAGAGTTTTGGTTTGTGAGTCAGAATTTGACCATAATAACTTCAATATTTGCGAGCATGCCCAGATGTGTATGCTGAGGGGTAGTAAATTTTAAAAGTGAAAATGATAGTTAAACACAATTGAATTAATTTCATGATTTTTAAAACAAAAAATTAACCAAATTACAGTTATGATGTAGGTCATAATAAGAAAATATGAAATTTCAGAGGTTATTGTTCATAATTTATGATTTTAACAACTTCAAAAACAAATACTTTTTGTGTTAATTATATATATATGTATATATATATATATATATAATAGCATTACCCCTGCCATAACACCCCAAACCAATTTATAGGGCGGGCCACATTCATAAATCATCTCAGAAGAAAAGGACAAAAAACACAGAGGGAAAGAAAACATACATGCTCGAACTGAGATACAAACTTGGGAACCACAGCACAGGAATAAGGAATGCTAACCACTCAGCCATCAATCAGCTATATATATGTATAACCTTCTGGTATTTGTTGCCACAGATTATGAAAGAAACAAAAAGTTTCTAAAAAGTTTCTAACTATACCATTGTGATCAAAGGTATGTTCTATAAATTTCCCTTATACTCCAAAAGTATATTAACATTTTCAACTATATTGTAAGTTTCTGCGAAAAAGTTTCCTCAACTGTTAAACAATACTATAAAGTTCTTGATTGATGAAGTTAAATATCACTTTTTAACATGAATAGGTAATGACATTTAAACAATAAGCAGCAGTTTTTTTTTAGCAATGGGGAAGGAAATTGTTCTAAGCCAATAAGAGTCAAGAGCCAATTCCCATATTTCTGTACAGGCTTGATGATTCATTCACTGTGATGTCACTTTTAATAATAAAAGAAAGTTTCCTCTTTCATACCAATTTTCAAACAGGTGTGCATTTCTGGATTGAGGAAAGTGTAACATGCCAGGAAAAATAGCTGTTGTGAATCACAAGACAAAATAATTTTTCTTCCTTTATTTCAAATCAATCATTTCTTCATTTTAATCACCTAAAAATTTAGGGGTGCTGTTGCACTGTCATGCACCCCCTATTTGTTTTGCTATCTATAATTGTTTTCCTATTCTTAGTAATATAATGCAAAATATTATACATATGTATAAATAACTATAATAGTCAGAAAAATGTTTAAGATTTAAATACACATGCTATTTCTTAAACAATATTTCCAGATAAATTTAAAACTTGTTTAAAAAGTTAATGTGTTAGAGAATAAAGACAAATAAATATATAGTTTTTTTATTCAAATTGATTAATGCTCTACAGTCATATTTTAGCTATGAGAGCTGATTGGGCTTTGAGTTATAATTTAAAATGGATTCTTAACTATAACAAAACATCCATGCCTATAGTGGAAATTGAGTATATAAATGGTTGTACTGAAAATCAAAGCACAATAAATTCCATTGCCAGCTCGATTATAGACTCAACATATTTGAAAAATGTATTTAGGATATAAATGGCCTAACTGATATTAGAAAACTTATTAAAAATGTTAATTTAATGCAATTTATTTAATATTGAAATTAATTTTCTGCTTTGCATATTAAAAATATTTAAAGCATGGAATTTTAATGATGAATGTAATAGTCAACATAGTTTTAATGTGTTTTAAAAGAAAATATTAAAAAAAATCAAATATATTTTTTTTTTCAATTAATGTAAGCTTAGTAATACAAACCAAAGAATAAAAATTTAAGAACACATTTAGCATTAAAATATAGAATGACATCAATATTGTAAGTATTCTCTCCCTCACACAAACTACGAAAATTTAAAATGATTTATAATGGAATAGATAAATGAGTTTAAAATGAGATTTGTGTACTTTATAGAATTTTTTACAAATTATAATATAACTTTTATAGATAATAAAAAAAAAAAAACCTTTACAAAAAAAAAAAAAAAAAAAAAAAAAAAAAAAAACAGAGAAAGAATAAATTTGATTACTGAAAAATTATAAGGTACCCCAACAAAAAACTTCATACAATAGTTCATTAGTGGCACACATATTTTAAAAAAATACTATTTTTACCAAAAAATACATTAAACTATTATATAATGATAAAAGTATTATTATAAATTTTACTAACTGCTTTATCAAGTTCATCTTGCTGAATGAGAAGCCTTTCCAAATCATCTGTGTCATTGTGTTTGAAAAAATTAATCTGACTACGAGATGCCACTAAACCTTTCTGTATAGCAAAATTTACGGCTTCATCACTAGAATAGAAAAGAAATGAGATTCATAAAAATACACAGAGGTAATAAATATATTTTGTTACAACTTATTTCCTAGCTACATCTAACATATTCATCATATGTAAATTTTAATAGGATTATTAATTTATGCAATTAATTATTTTAATGTTTAAGATTAAAAAATATAATTAGTAAATTACATATCTATTTAAAGCATAAAACATTAATTTTTTGCTGCAACTGTGTTCATCTACTTAAAATGTTTGTAATATTGAGTGGATTTTTAAAATTTTATAAATTGATGTATCAAATTATTTTAATATTTAGAATATAAATATTATTAACATATAATATATTGCTTTAAAATAAAACATTTATAAATCTTGCTATCATTTTCCTCTATTCCTAATTACATAATACCATATATATATATATATATATATATATATATATATATATATATATATATATATATATATATATATATATATAAAGGGATAGTATTTACATTTTTCAGTTATTTACATAGTAAAAACTGACTAAAAATAAAAATGTTATACAAAAATATACTAAGCATTTGAATTTGCACATCTAATTTCATACCCATAATTATTATATTTGTATTGAAATATTAGAAATATATGACAATATTGTTAACAGATTAGGAATTATTTCAGTTTAAGAAGGGATGAAACACTACACATTTTAAATATACATTTTATTAATTTTTCTTTTAATAAATTGGTAAAACTCAATTAGGTAAATGATTATATTTGTGACTCAAAAATCATTTTTTGCACACAAGAACTGATTAAATTAGGACTAAAGTTTAAAATGCATTTTGAGTCATAATAAGCATGTAAATCCAATGTATGACTCAAATCCATAAACTAAATGAAAATTATTTTTTTTTCCTTTATCATAAAAATTTAAAAAGAAAAATTAAAGTTTAAAATTTCTATATCAGAAAATTATTTTACAAAAGAAACAGTACAGTAAACTGATAACTGTACAATATTTTAACTATATGCATATTAAATTTTTCTACATATTCTTTCACTTTTGGATTTTTCCAGTCTTCATTTTATTTTTTCAGAGGAAGTAAATATCTTAATTCTTGTGACCATAAAATTTTTATAATTATTCACAAAGTGTAAGTACAAATTTATGATTTACTATATTTATTTTGCCCTATATATCTCAAAACTTTATGCAATGAAATTAGTACGACTTATCTTTCAATATTTTCTTCAATAACAAACTTTTCCTTTTTACAAATAATATATTAATGAATCAGTGGGACAATAAAAATAACTTTTTTGCTTCACGCAAAATACAATATTTATAAAAATAGCCTCTTCAGTAAAAATAAAACAAAAAATTAATAAAACTATTAAATAATAAAAAATTACACATATTGAACACTTATGAAAAGTCAATTCTAATACATATATATTGGCTGGAAAATGTATAAACAACTCTAAATGATTAAGTTTTCATAAACAAAAACTAACACTTACCAAAATATAATATCTCCATGTTTAGAATAGGCAGGAATTGCACTGGATATAGTGCAGAATCCATATGAGTACAATACAGCTTCTTCTTGTTTCATAAATTTCGCTAATTTGTCTTCCAACTCCAAATGAATATCTAAAATTAAAAATAATTTCTACCAAATGTTATGCAGCTTTTTATTTCTCTATTTAAAGTATTAAATAGCTAAGCATTACATTTTCAAAAATGCATTAAATAAATATTTAAAGCAAAAAATATCTATAGATTAAAAAATAAATTATATTTAAATAAATTATATTTAGATTTTCATCCCTTTCTTTATAAATTAAAAATAATTTATAAAGAAAGGGATGAAAATCTAACAGTTCATCAATAAATATGTTAATGTAATTATTTTTATTGCTATCTAGTTAGTTGGGTGGGTTTTATGGAACAAGATCCAAAAATGGACAAACTGCGCCAAGAGATTTTATTTTTATTTTTCATTCATTTTATTGCTATCTAAGATTATAAAAAAAATGTAGTCTGTATTATTTCAAAAAATTATTTCTCTATTTAAAGATAATTATACAAAAAATTATTTATTAATAATAATGCAAAGAATTTTGTATTATTAATTGTAATCTGTATACTATTTTGTACACTAGCAAAAACTGGTGTATAAAAATAAAATTATAGTTAAATATTGTTTATAATCTATAACTAATATTTGTAGTGTCTAATTTTACAGTAGTAAATTATAAACAGATGACCAAGTTTATTTAAGCTAAAATTAATTAAAAAATAATTCTGCATACATTTTTCAATATGAAAGTCAAAACTATGCCTGTTTTATATATATATATATATATATATATATATATATATATATATATATATATATATATATATATATATATATATCAATAAATAACTGTAAAAAAGATAGATAAAAACAATAAAAAAAAAAAAAAAAACAGAATGTGAAAACTGTATGAAGTTGTGAATGCTATACATGATTTTCTGGTAAATTTAAAATATTAAACCAATAAATTTTATTTTATTATAAGATTGACAGCAATTTTTAATTTTACTGAAAAATGTAACATATAAAATAATGACACTTTGTTGTAATAATTAAGTTAAAAAATAAATAATATTCTTCAGCCATAAATAGTAAGACAATAAAGATTTCTTCCACTCTCTCTATCTCCATTTAAAACAGTCTCATAACATACTCTATTTCAATGATTTCATTAATTCATAAAAAGTTTAACTTGGTTGAATTAAAAATCTGATAGCATATGATATCTAAAGTAGCAGTAATCAGTTCTTTCTGAACCCAATTTCCAAAGTTATGGAACATTATATTTCAAAATAAAAAAATTTTGAACATTATGATTTGGAGATAGGATTACAAACTAATTTGGTATAATCCTATTTTTTTCCCTAGAAATTCAAACAGTTCAGTGTAAACTTGAATGTAGATCACTGGACTTATGAAAACTATTTTCAGTATTGGGCTCCTTCAGAAAATCACCCAACCCTAAGTCTAAAGCTAAGTTTTCTCACTCTACAGACTCTGCATAATAGGGCCAATTTAATTGGAACCTACAATTTAAAATTGATTCCAAACCACAATAAATATACATGCCTGAAATGGGAATCCCAACCACAATCTATTGATTAATTGATTTGAGTAATTTAATGACATAAGGTCCTATTTTGAAGAAACTACAAAACAAACTGTCTAATTGGATGTCAGAACAATAAGCATTCAACTACAAGCTCAATGTTCTTATAAAAGAACTTTCCTGTTATATTGTTGTTGTTAATCAAAACAATTTCAAATACTTTTTTTATATAAACTTTTATGATAAAACAAATATTAAAATATCAATTTTCCAATAACTTTTGATATAATTCTGAAATACAAATTTTTAAATATCCATGAGAATCAGTTTTTCCCGTTATAGTTCTAATATTTATTTTACACCTGCAAGCATTTTAATTTCAAGTAAAATACATAAAAATTAAATATAGAATAGCATGGCTAAGTAAATATTTTATTGTTTTTAAATCTTAGATTCACAGAATAGTGATACCTAATTCAAAGTATTAAAAATGTTTAACAAAGTCACATTCAATCTAAATTCTTAAAATAATTATAGCTATTATGTGCATTTAACATTTTTATTCAAGTAAAAAGAAAGTACATTTTAATTTTTTCAATGAAACACAGAGTATATCCTAAGGATTTTAAATAAATTCAGCCTATAAGATTAAATTTAGAAATTTTATTCTAAAAACAAAAGTTCATTAAAATGTACTTTGACATAATGTAATGAACAGCCTAATAGCTAAAAACTATTATAAAGCTTTTGAACATTACTTGCATGTTGCCTTTCAAAAGAATTGTTCATAAAAAGTAGCTGAATTCATGTGTCATAAGGAGAAAAACTGTGAAACTATCAAGCACTTGATTGATAGATGAAGTGTACTATCTACCCTAATAATAGCTTTCATCTATTCGTCGACAGTCTATTAAAATGGGAACAAAGCATTTCACTTTTGTCAGGAGTTATAAGAGAGGCATCAACCCTACTTTACTGAATGCCTTGAAAATAATACGTGGTACACTAAACGCCACTAATTTATGGCACTTTTAATCAATGTTTGAAACAGACATGTCTTATGACAATAGCAATTGCTGTAAACCAGACTACTTGGTGAGAGCTATTATTGGGATAGACAGACAGTAAAATGTAGAACTTTATACATATATATAACAGCCACTTATCATTATTCAACAGTAACTGATTCATGATTTGGTTTGTTTATTGCTCAACAGTTATTTTTTGCACACGAGAAATAGACACAGACCTATATATTAAAGTGTTACTACAAATATCCATGTCAAAGTGGAGTTTAAACCAATGAACTACTAAATTAAAGATTAAAAAGCTAAAGCTAAGACTGAATTTGAGAACTACCATTCTGATAAGTGAAGTTTCACCACTAGGACATTTTTAAGGATTTTACTATTTTTAAACACACAAAATAAATCAGTTTTTAAATTAATGATTAAGAAGGATATCTTTACATGCATACATATAAGAACATCCTTCTTGATAATTAAATTTAATATTATAGCATAAACAGCTGCAACAATAATTGTTCATCACAAATATACAATTATTGGCATCAACATGAAAATGTATTAAAATGAAATTTCTATTCACATTCAACAGAGTGGTCATATCATAGGGCATAGTGATACCCATTAAAGTAGACTGAAAATAAAATACTCACCAACTGTTCCATAAAAGCCACGAGGCCCACAAGAACCTACACCATATTTTCTTAAGCACTTTAATGCAGCTTCCTGCAAATTATGCATAAATATATAAATCCTACACCAAAATTTGTAAACTATTTAACATATTTATTATATTATATTTTTAACATATTTATTATCTTTATATTTTGTATAATTAAAAAAACTACACCAGTGGCATGACAACCAACATGGGCCAAGGCCTTGCAATGCCCATATCTGTTTTCCTGACTGAGGGTCTTGGGGTGTGAAGCATATCTCGGTTATGTGGTCAGCCTATATAAATCCCTAGTTCTCAAACACACTTGGTAGTCAGTTCATCAAACCACAGAAGGGATGATAAGCTGAGTCAATCTTGCCCAGTCAGAGAACATTGTTATTACATTATTACAAATAAAACATAATTTATTATTAAAATAACAAATAAATACTTTTTAAAGGTATTTATGAAAAATAAATGACAATAACAAGAAATATTGAAGTATTTAAAGTTGAGATAGAGATATAATTTAACATAAAATGTAAATGTTAGTGTAAAAAGTTAATGTTTGATTTATGGTTGTAATAGCCATTTTGTAAACACAAGGGCTATCTAAACCTAGATTAATAATTTAAAATAAATTTGAAACCACAATAAGCATCCACACTTAAAGTTAAGATCAAACTCATAAAATCATTAAACTGAAGGTCAAAGAATTCTAACAACTGATATATTATCTCACTGATGATGTAGTAGGAAAATACGTAACTTACTTCTTTTTTAAACACAAAGAATGAAAGATATTAATAAACAGCTGCTACTTTAGTAATTTTTAAATGAATACTTCATTGTTACAATAAAAAAAGATTGAGTACATTATAAATTATAGAATTTATTAAGCAACATAAAATTTTTATAAGAAAAACTTCAATTAATACAAGAGAAAATTTATCAAGCCCTACACTTCAGCTCATTAATTGCCCTTCAATTAGTATGTCTAGTCATAAAAGTGTTAATAAAAATTAAATAGCATAAATGATTTGCAAAATTTTGAAATCAATCCAAGATAATTTATATAAACTATACTTTAAAAAATTTTTATACATACTATTGAATTAATTAAATGGGTAAGACACATTGTGTCCCAGTAGTAGGACCACAATCTCTGGCACAGGAGGTCTCAGGTTTGATAATCAATTGCTGTTTAAATGAGGAGATGGATATTGTGTTCTCAAATGCATAATTTTAGGGTTAAAAAATGGAAATTTTTCAGGTTTCCCCTCTTGCAACATGTAAATTTAATCTATTATTAATAAAAAATATCCTCCCAGAATGCAGGGAATAAAAAAATGCTTCTTTTTGTTAGGCAATTTTCCTTGTATATCGAAAAGACCAGACACTAAAATTACATTGATTTTATCAAACAGAAACATAGAAAAATAAACTAATTGCAAATTTAGTATTATTATTACTATAAAATTATTTTTGAGAGAAGAAACCTAAACATTTTCTTTATTTTGAATATTTCTGCTATCAACATATCACATTAGACAACTACTTGATTTCATAATTAAAAAAGTATTAAATATTTATTTGGTATACTAACAGCATAATTCGTTTTCATTACCCTTCAATCATAGTTACTCTCATTTTTAATATTAAGCATTTCTGGGTTTAATTTTATTTTTTCATTTTTTATTTTATTTTATTTTTTATTTATTTATTTTTTTTATTTTTTACAATATTACTTTAAATGAAACTTTGTAGAAAGCTGTTTTGAAAACAGTTCAAGAGAAATTGTGTAATAAATATGGAAATATTCTTTATTATATTTTTAACCAAACAGCGCATAATATGTATGAGAAAATAATGTTTATTCACAATTCCTTAATTTCTAAGCATATATATTCCCCTACAAATTATACAAAAGTGATAACAGATTTGAATAAAATATATACATATACATCACAAATATTCAGATATTTACCTAATTACAATCTTAAAAACTACTCTAAAAATTATACTGTTTTATATTTATTAAACTTGTATACAAAATGAAATCATACAGTATCATTTTCTTTCCATGAATTACATAAAAAAGCCATTAACAATCAACAAAAACTATTTAAGATGGTAACACAATTAGAAACTATTATTTGGAAAATTAAAACTACTTAAAATATCAAAATAAAATTAAGTAGCACAATAATATATAGATGATTACAAGTGATTTATCAGGTTTTGATACAAATTCAAATATATATTATCGTATATGGTTTTATTGGAAAGATCAATCGAAACATATGAAAATGCTCAAGAATCATGGAAGAACACTGATACACAATTAAAAAGAGCAAACATAAATTTATGCGATTTTTTTGTTTTTTGAAGATATATGGAAGAAAATGTTTTTATACTGTTTTGCTCACACGACTGAAGCAAAATGACACTGTCCACTGATATTAACATCACTACAGCCTGAAGGAATGAATATTGTCAAAAACAAGCTTACACATGCATGTGATAAACTGGATTATCACATAGATATTTGATGTGTAATGAGAGGAGAGATAACATAGAGCACTTCTAATGAATGTAAAAATTTTATAAATGTGATTCTTCATACACAACATATTCATTATTTTTTATATAAAAATTTAAGAACTATATAAAAAAATAAATGCATGATACATAGTATGGAAAAGCACAAATTAATTACACTTTGCAAAGTATATTGATTTAAAACCTGATGAATCATTTGTATAAAATGCCCCTATTTTTATTTATTATTTTTCACTTAAATTTTTTTTTCAAAATTAAACATTTATAAAATGAATTAAAAAAGAAAGAAATGGCAAATTCGAGAAAATAATTTTATTTATAACAAATATATGAGGTAGAGAGCTTCATTCAAACTAGACAACTCAATTATCTTTTTACACTGCTAACACATATTTTTTATCAATTAACATTTTAATTTAGTGTAAATAATGATTTAAACAATTAAAAGCATACCTCTAATTTTGGATGTTCAACTAAGCCTAAATAATTATGGGTGGCAACATTCAAACATTCTTTGCCATCTACAATAACTTTTTTGCCCACTTTCCTTAAAAAGAAAAAAAAAGGGTAATCGCTAAATTATAACCACTGAAACATACATTTAAGAAAATAGCCAATTAATTTCATTATTATATCAGAATTAAAAATATAATTCATTTAAGATCTTATAATATTAGCACAAACAATGATTAAGTAGATTGTACACACAATTTTTAAACATGCTATTTTAACAGAAATGCATATTATATATATATAACCATAGTGCACATAATGCACTAATTAATGCTTATATTTACAAGCATATATTAATAATTTCGACTTGTAAAAGTATCCTTACTTAATGATAACACACCAGTGCAATACTTCAATTCATTTCTATATTAAAAGAATAAATATTTCAAACATTCTACATAATATTTAAATTATAATATACAGTTTGTATAATTAGACTAGACAATCTAAGGCATTTTTTTTTATCAGATATGAAAATTTTTTTTAAAAGATGACATTGTTGAAAGAATGACTTACGATTTCCATTCTAGTGATCATAAATTGACAAATACCGTTCCAAAAATAATGACAAATTACACAAATGCATGTACATTCTAAAATTTAATATTTGTGAACAAGAAAAAAAAAAATTTTTACATTTATTTATTTTCCATGAATTCTATTATTAATATATTTTTGTAGTTTAACAATATGTTGTTAAAATCTTGGTTTATTTCTAATGATTTAATGCTAAAATATTTTCTTTAAATACAAAATTTATGCTAAACATCTTCAAAACATTTTACAATTTCCAAGTTTTCTTTCAATTGCTGCAATTTGTATACATTCTTTCAAAAATATTTCAACATATAATAATTATATTCTTAATATATTAATACAAAGTATAATAGAATATATTTTAAAATATAGTATTAAAGAAAATTACTCTTAACTTCTTCCAAATGCATCACAAAATGGGAAAATATATATTC
The DNA here is from genome assembly GCA_030067965.1 of Latrodectus elegans. Lineage (NCBI taxonomy): Eukaryota > Metazoa > Arthropoda > Arachnida > Araneae > Theridiidae > Latrodectus > Latrodectus elegans. The sequence goes on from CM057822.1 coordinate 650,428, forward strand.
TTTAAGTAGAGTATTAAAGAATTGCAATAGCAAGGGTAAATTTCAAGAGGAGCTGTGATGAATCAGTCAATGCAGTTATTATGAATTAGGTATACAAGTTTATTCATTTTCACAGAATTCTTTCTCAAACTAACACAATTATTTAAACAACAGATGATATCTAAAAAATATAATATGAATTTTAAATAAGAGCTTTATATAAACTGTAAATTCAAATTTGTAATAAGTTATTCTTTAAAATTCCATATAAGTATTTCAATACAAACATTTTCACTTATCTTCTTCAACAGATATGCAGGGCCCTACTTAGAATAATTGGGATCTGGTCAAAAACTTTTCTAGGCCCTCCTTTGCTTCACAACAATAAACTTTCTATTTGATTTGACAAACGATTCTATTTGACTTACAACATAAAAAAATATCAAATTTCCATTCAATCTCCCACATTATAGGGGGCCTGCTTCAGTCAGGTTCTAAAGATATGTAAAGAATGCTTGATTTTTTTTAAATAGATTAATAGGAAGAAAGCTATTCTGTATCTATTAGAAGACATCAATAATTGTTAGTATGTACTAACTACAGTACTTTCTGAAAAAAAAATCTCTCATACAGGTGCGAGATGTTTATCTCTCACTTGTATGAGACATCTCACTTGTATAAACATCTCTCACTTGTTTACCTCTCAGTGAGAGATGTTATGTACATCTCTCATTCTAAGTGAATGTAATTGAGAAGTAAAAATGGCAAGTGCCACTATTGTGAGCATTGCTGTCACAAAATCTTAACACTCATATTATGATGTGTTGAATATAAGATTAAAAAAGTGCATAAGTTAAAAATACAACTTAAAAATAGAGAGGGAATGTTGAAAATATATAAAGGTTTCAAAATCTACCCATTTTTTTATGTACTCATTATTATTTTTTTTCTAAAATAATTCCCTTTATAAATAGTACTTTATAAAAATATTCCAACAATGAGGTGTTAATTAGTTAATTCTATCTATCTATGTATGTATTATATAATATATATATATATATATATATATATATATATATATATATATATATATATATATAATACAAGCAATTACACAATCCAACACATATAAAAGCTTTGAAAACCAAATTTTCATATTCTGAGTTCAAGAAATTAAATATATAGTGATCAAAATTAAAATCTGACAAGTCTAAGCCTACCAAGCCATCATATTCAGTTCCTTGCTATTAACCTATTTATAATTTTAAAGTATTCAAATCTAAATATTATTGACAGTATTTTTAAGCTTTCAATCAATAGTACAAATTAAAGCAGTAAACTTTTATATTTAAGTACATATATATGCTTTACAGCTAAAAAAAATTTAACTCTTAAGAATGTAAATGCTTCTGGAACTACAATATGACTTTGGCTTCAAGATGAAAGAAAAAATGTTAGCAGAAACATGATTCCAAGATGAGCAGTATTTTACCCAGTTATTGTACGCCCTTTTAAACAGGCTGTGTCTTCATCATAGGGAGGTACCAGAGGCTCAGGGGTCCATTCAGCAATAAGTTGTTCTTTCTCCTAAAAAATTTAAAAGTATTTGGATATTTCTGATACCATAAACTAAATAAATATTAAAAGAAAAATCAAGATAATTATATAAAAATTATAAAAAAAGAATTACTCCTTATACATTATTGAAAATTAAAATTAAAAGGAATAACATACCAAATTTAATATTAACTACAATTTATAAAAATTATATACTTGCAATCACAGAAGACAGTTCAAATAAATGTCAATTCATTTACTTCAGTCATATTTTTCAATTTACATTTCTAAATTCACTTTAAAAATAATTGTTTTTTATGGATGATATAAATCATTTCTCAACAAGGTTTATTTATATAATTTTTCATTTAAAGTTTATAATTAATAATTAATTTGTGGCTTTTTTTTTTTTTTTTTTTTTTTTTTTTTTGTACATAAATGTACATTATACCACTGAATAATATGAAACATAATTTATATAGAAGTTACTATTAATAATCTATTTAACAGATTTTACAAATAAAACACAATTAAAAAGATTTCTAGAATAAAATTCTTCTACTCATTCTACTATATTTGAATATTTCAAGTAGACTTGATTATATACTTTAGTAGATAAATTTTCAAATACAAGTAATAACTTATGATAGAGCTAAGAATTAACAGAAAAATAAATCATGATACAAAAAACATTATGTTATTATTTTGCAGAATCTTTATTTGCAGAGTAAAATTAGTAAATTAATTTAACACTTTATAGTGGAATGTCTATCAGCCAAAAGTTGTTATAAAAAGTTTGAACATCTTTCTCTTTGCTTCTATGAAGTCCTTACCATGCTTAAATACTGCAAGAAAAGAAATTTAGAAAAGTACCAAGCAATCCCTCACACACATATATGAAAAAAACAGAAACATAGCAATTATATTCCATTATTAAACATTGGCTGGGATAAAACCCAAGGCCATGCTTTATGATTATAGCCAGGCATAGTAGTGGATAAAGTAAAAATTCAAGACACTATTTTTTAGAAATTTCAGGACATTTTTCAGGACAATCTTAATTTTTTAATAGTTAAGTTAAAGAAAAAAATGAATATTAATAGCCTTTTAACTTTGCATTTGTCAACAAAAAATTAAAATCTTTATATAACAAATAAGCTTAGTTACAAATTCTGAACTTTTATCTAACTAAACTTTTTAAAGATTTTATCCAGTTATAATCCTTGCTAATATACATATCTTAAACATTATGTCAAGTTTAAAAACTCTTCAAATTCAATATCTTTTTATTAACAGAAATATTAATGAATGGTGTTTTATTCAAATAACTATAATTATTTTAAGAGATAAAACTTCAAATTCCAAAATAAAAAGCAAAAAATTAGTTTTTAAGCAATCTTTTGTTGAGTTAAAGTTAATTTTTCTGAAACATTTTTAATTTCAGCATTAGCAGCATCTAACATTATCGAAGCAATTTTTTACTTCTTGAAAATCATTAATATTTACAATACTTCTTAGTTTTCGGACAATCTACTGATCAACTGGAAAGTTGCTACTTCATCTTTTATAAAGTTATTTTCTTCTGCAATGAGATAGTCAAAAAACTTCTTTATCTTCTTAATTTATGTTCTGTTTAGCATTTTCTCTTTCTTCTCTTTTCCTTTTCTTCTTTTCATCCTTTTCTTTATTTTGTTGTTTCAAATAAGAAGCATAATTTAGAATGAATATTTTTTATGAATTGTATCGCTGATTTCATAGCTAAATTAACAACAGATTAATTCCTACTTATAAAATCTTTACACATTTATAATGGGTGAATACCAAGGTCTGATAATTGGTACTTTTTTTTTTTAGTTACAATATTGTTAAAGACAGAAAACCCACATTCAGGAATAGCATTTCCATGTGATAATATCAGACATGAATAAACTAATTTTGTGAGAAAATGCTATTTCAAATTTCATGAAACAACTTTTAATTTATAAATTTCATTGCGAAAATAACAAATGTTACTTTTCTGTAGAAAATTTTAAATTTTTTGCTTAAGGTCTTCACAAACATACATTTCAATTTCTACTTCCACTTTATCATAAAATGCATCATATTTAGCTATTTTTAGCATACGATTTGCAAATCAAACAAAAGCTTCTTTAAAATGTTTATCAACATTTCTTGATGGATGAATGTACTGTACATCATGCAAAAAAGCCTTTGAAGTGGCAATTTCTCCTGTAAGTAATAGCAAGTTATCATGTAAATACTTCTAACATTATGCAAAAATCTTTTGCTTGCAAGATAAGCAATTAATTTGCTACTCGCAGAAACAATATATAAATTTTTAAGGGGTAACCAGTTGGGTTTCTTTGCAATTTACATTGCGTAGAGGCATTCCAACTTTTTTGCCAACAACATCAGATTTCAAAAATTTATACTTTATACTTCTAATTCATTTTACTAACTAAACAAACAATATATTAATGGAGTTTACTACTGAAGACGTAAAAGATAAGGAGAAAATATACTGCAAAAATAAACAACAAAATGTAATTACATTAAGTTCAATGGTTCTTTTAAAAACTTTGAAATAATTACATATTTTTCACCCTTTCCTATGTTTTTTTTGGGGGGGGGGCAGGCAATACAGTTAAAAAAATATTCTTTGAAGGTAGGATACTATTCAATTATTCGTTCACATGTGGATCCTAGAATTAACCATAATGACTCTACATGTTTTTTAACAAAAATATCAGCAATAGAATCACCTAATAATGAAATCAAAACTGATAATCTTTTCTAGCAGTTAACATATTATAAATCATTCACAGGCAGTAAATAAAACTATTTTAGTCACAACTTAAATTTTAATAATTTAAATCTTTATGGTATTATTGATAATGTGCAAACTGCATGTACCTATATCAATCAAGTTTAAAATTCCTAAAGAATTTAAATTAACATTTAACTTTTTATGAAATGACAAATTGACATTTGGTCTTTCCATAGAGCATTGGAGTAATTTTTCACTATTTAAGCCATTTTTTTAAATAAAATTCAACACTATTTCTAAAATTTTTACTATCTAGTATTCTTTTTCTGACCAATTAGATCTATAAATATCCAATTTTTTTTTTTTTTTTTTTTTTTACCTTTCTGGTAGTTGTTTTAAAGAATAATATAAAATGAAGTAAGATCCAGATCTAATTATATCATCATAAATTTGATTTTGAAAGTAAAGAACAAGTCCAAATTTTGTAACATATCGTACTTTGGTTTCACTAAATTTAACAAGTTTGGCAATTTCAGAATCGTCAAATGCAATGGAAAAAATATTTCCAAATTCATTTATTGAAGAAAATGAGTAATTACATTTTATAGCTGTTAGCAAAATTATAGCTTCAAATTTTAAAACTTTATCTTGTGTATTTGATGATATCTAATGCTTGAGGAAGATGATACAAGCAGTGATTTTGTATATCCTATTTTTGCATTCATGTTAGAAACAAAACAGTCTGATTTAACTTTCCTTTCATTTATTTTTTTATGGTTAAGTGAACTAGCAGAAACCAAAACTCAAGAAAACTCCTTATTTGCAACACTAAATTGCTTACAACACACAGGGCATAAAGCAGAAGAGTTATCATTTGCACATGCTTGATACCAGTCTTCAGTAAAATCATCATTTTTGTCCTTAAGAACAGAAGAAAGCCAACTTTCTCAAAATTACATAATTCGAGGCAATTTAATCTTGGATACACATAAATTCTTGAAAATCTGCACACAAATTAAAAATGTTTCCAAAAAAAAAAGGGGGGGGATGACTCTCAAATTTTTGAGATAAGCAATTTCCACTTTCTGAACAAAAGTAAATACATGGCAAGCTGTCGAATTCTTGACTGATGTGTAAGAGGCAGACACCTCTTCTGATGTTGTCAACAACAGTTTTTTTCATTCATCACTGAATTCACTTTACCATGATGTCATTAGAAAAAAAATACTTTATTCGGCCATAAGTTTTGAAAGAATACTCCTATTTTCTCAAATTGAAAATATTCTTTTTCTTTCAAATTGAAACAGAAAATAATTCAGGAATTTTAGGATTATGATTTAAAATTAAGGACTTTTCAGGACAAAAATTTTTTTTTCAGAAAAGTCAGGAAATTCAGGACAATTACGGAGCTTGTTACAGCACATAACTAGATTAAAACCAACCTATTTAAGTAAATTATTCTAAGTACAAATGCAAAAACATTAACTATAACATAAATTTTGGAATAATTTGTCATTTTTGGTAATTACTTGTTTAGGAGTTTCCGCTGTAAATAGAAATGCTTTCACAGTATTAGCTATTAATAAAACGACCATACTTTATGGTTAAACAATAATAATTATTCTAAAATGCATTATTTAATTCTAACTTTATGTAAATAATTATTATTTTTTTATGTGATGTAATGAGTTCTCATTTTGAACACACAAGAGTGCTATCATGGCAGAAACTTAATTTATTCACCATTTTTTGTGACTGAGGTAGTAGTCTAATCCATAAACACTTAGATGAAGGCCAGAGAACTTAAAACTGACAGATCATGAAAAATATTAACTATGAAAATTAGAAATATGTTAATAGTAGCCTATATATTAGTAAGCTATATATAGGCGACTACTAACAAAATGCTAATATTACTAAAATATTACTAGTAACCTATATATAAGTTTTTTTAATCCTTCGACTGACCTTAGTTTTTAAAACCATTAATCTAGGTTGAGCAGCCTAATACACTCTAGAATAAAATGAAAAATCATATTTCACAAAATTTCTAACTGCGACCTCATGAAGTCCGGGGCAAGAGTAGATGTGATCATCAGTCATTTCTCCAAGTCCACACAAAGGGCAAGTTGGTGAGTCAATTAAACTGAATTAGTGGAGGTGTGCCTGAATATTGTTATGCCCTGTCCTAAGACGGAAACTTGCAATGCCAACAGTTTTATGGAGGTTGCACGGGACAGGCTTAGACAGTAAAGATGCCCAAGTTTTTTCCTTTACTGAATTGTTACACATATTTTTATGAAAGGAGGCTATATTTGTCTTGACAAGCTTTTAATAGAATGGTACTCCAAAGCTGGACAAGGTTGTTGTAACTTAGAGCCAGCCTTGGCCAATTTGTCAGTCAAGTCATTACCAATAATATCACAGTGGCCAGGTATCCACTGCAGCACAATTTGATGTTCCTCCTCTAGAAGGGAACTAATAGCCATCTGACATTTTTTGCACACAAGGGCTAATTAGACCGGGACCAACGGTTTAAAGTGGATTCTGAACCACTACAAACATCCATGCCCTAGGTGGATGAAACCAAGTTGGAGAGAGATAAAGCTCATCAATAGTATCCAGGGCAGACATCCTTAGTACAGAATCAGTAGAAACATTTTTACCAATAGGAATTACCAGGTCAAGATGGCCTTTAGCTCCATAAACAAGATTTCAGTAGCTGGAGGTCTAAATAGAGGTTCCATATCAACATTCAAAATCTTAAATCTCTCTGACAACTCCTTAATTTGACTCAGAAACATTCTCTGAGCTTTCAATCTAGGGTGAGCAGGTGTATAGTTTTTACAAAAACCCTCATATCAAAAAAGTCTTTCAGAATGTTTTAGGGCAGCTCTTTGTCACCTATCCATCAAAGGTTCCAGCCCAGTTTGAATCTGCATTGCTTCAATAGGAACAGAAAAGGCCCCACCAGAGATAAATCTAAGTATATTGTTTTGTACACTCTCCAGTTTTTTCTGGATAATATCCGATGCAGTAACCAGGAGCTTGGCTCCATATTCAACTGCAGGTCTAATATAAGACTTATATGTGGTACAAAGTAAATCCTGTTTAGCACCCCATTTTGTTCCAGCAATCTTTGAACACTTACTTCTGGAATCTCTAATGTCCACAGCTTCATCAACTTGATGATTCCATCCCAATCTTGTATCCAAGGTGATACCCAGATATTTAGCTTTAGCTGTTTTGACTAGACGATGTGGGCCATAGTAAAGACTAGCATCAGAGGATTTTGTATTTAAAGTAAAAACCTGGTAGAAGGTTTAATCAATATTTATGATCATCTGATTTTCCTCAACCCAATGCGGCAGCTCTCTCAGGACCCTGTTAATAGATATTTGAATATGCTGCATAGTTCTATTTGAAGACCAAGTCATACACAGAAAGAGCCTCAACTTCCCTATCAGCACTCATGACTTTCAGCATTACATCATTTATCATGATATTGAACAAGATAAAGTTGAGCACAGAACCCTGAGAGAGACCCTGTCTAGTCTTAGTGTAAGTTTAATAAAAAAATCATGTAATTCTATTTCTAACAAACATAAATAAATAATTCTTGATAGACAGCAAAGCAATCAACTCATCAGAGTCTACATGTATGGCATATTGTAGATTTAACATTATACAGATTTCTTTTTACTTAGATACTAGATTATAGTTTAATAGTTTACTTCATTGAAAAGTATTAATAATAAACTGTTGTTAATGGAGACTGTTTGTTTTTTCAATTTTTTTAATATTTTTACTAATAATTTTTTAAAAGAACTAATTTGATTTTTTAATATATATTTTTTTAAAATAATACTGCAGAAAATATTTTGGCAAAGGTTGGTTTAATAGCATCTGAATTAACAAAACTATATTAAGTTCAGTTGAATATAATTTAATACAATTGGTTAAATTAATAAATAAGTTACATTAATATTGATTACATGGAAATTTAAAATTACCAATTAATTTTCAGGTAATCAATATTGTTTTAGATCCAAACTAAGAATAAAGTTTTTTTTTTTTTTATCATACCAAGAGAATTTTGATGATCAAAAATGTGTTACTTATATGATTATTGTTCATAAAATGTGACATACTGTTATGAGCAATTTAAGATTCATTAACATTCTCAAAGTACATCATAAATTTAAGTTTCATTATCATTATAAATAAAATTTATAGGCATTCAATCAAGATTAATACAAGAAAAACTTACCTTCTCAGTTAATTCCATTCTCTGAGGTTTGTAACTTTTGTGCACCAATAACCAGAAAACCCATACAACTAAAACAGCTTCTAAAGCTAAATGATATGTAGGAGCCTGAAAATTTTCAATGAAATTTCAAAGCAATGCTTAATCCCATTATTTACTTAGAAATTAATACATACAAAAAGCATTGACTTAACATTAGTATGATACCATACAATGCTGTTTTTATAGTAAAAAATGGAAAAATTGTAAATATTATAATATAAATTGTAAATATAATATGTATAATATTTAACATTGTATATGCTACTGAATAAATGCTTTTAGCATTCAATATATGTTCATACTTAAAAATGTTCAATATGATTGACATTTTAAAAATAAAATATATCAAAAGAAATTTTACCAAAAAGTATAAAAAGTTTGGTAATTAAAAACATCAAACTTTCGAATGACTACAACTAACAAAACCAAACAAATGTGATCATAAAATGATTTAAAAAACATTCACACAAGTCTAAATAAGTCATATTTTAAAATATTGTATAACTTTAAATAATTTTAGTAATACATGATACTATCTAATAATTCAACTTAAATTTTTGACCAGTGTTTTTTCACCCAGATTTGAGTTTATTGGTTAATTTGGGTTGATAGTTTTTTTTATTTATTTATTTATTTATTATTATTATTTTTTTTTCAGTAATTTTCAATTTTAAGTTAAATTTATTTCAATTTCATTATATTTGTATTCATTGGCTTTCAAGATTGTGCATAGAAGGCTGGCTATGTTAGAGGGTGGCAGTAGAAGGCAAGTAACAACTAACTAAGAAGTTGAAGCTGTTGAATTTGAGTCACCTGAGAAATTCCCACAATTTCCAACTGGTGTTTGAATATAAAATTATTTTCATCAGCAACTAATAGAGACATTAATGTGTTTGAATTAGATATGTATGTGGAATTTTAATGAATAATCTGCATAATGGAAAACATACCAGAATCAGTACTACTTGGTTATATTAAAAACTACAATATTTTGGAAACTAATCAACAAATTTAATTTTTAGTTACAATTAATATCTGATGTTATATAAATTCTTGATTTTATGTAAAGTATTGGTATAAAAGATAAACACTACAAATTTCACCTGAAATTTAAAATAACCTGTAAAATACGCATAACAAACTGCACAGATGAAAGATCTAAAATTTGATTATTGTTTTAAAAACTTTATAAATTTCAAAATCTATAAAATATAGCCATAATTAATTATTTATTTTCTTTCATCAATTTAAAATTTTAGATTAAATTTATTGAATTCACAGTCATTTTAAGTAGAATATTTGCCTTTTAACTTCATAAACAATAATAATTCAATTACATTTTTTCTTCTATTTTCAATTTAAGTAAATAAAATTTAGAACAAAAACTATGAATTCACAATTACTATGCATTTTTATAAAATTATGTTAAAATTAAATGTATTGCAGCCAAAGAAATGCCTTCAGAAATTTTAATATTTGTCATTTCTATTGTTATATTTCAAATAATTTTGCAAAAAGTAAAAATTATTCATAAAAAATTTTTTTTGAATATTGTTAAAAATTTGAAAATATTATTTGCATTTGTCTTAAAATATCTAAGACAATCAGATTTTAGGAAAAAATTGTGCAATTTAGGCATATTCTACATTAAAAATGGCATTACTAATGATTTGGCAACTTAGTGACCTTTTGGCAAGATTTTTAGCAACTTGGCAAACATAGATACTTTTGGAAAATAACATCACCAAAGCTTTACGACCATTATTTAGTGAGATAGCCTAGAACTTTCAAGAAACCTTGCAAAACTCATAGATTTTCATGCCAAGTCACATATAAACACTGCCATCATCTTTAATAACACAACTAGTCTCGAATGCTAGTCTAGTGCAAAGAAATTATTATTTATTAGAGGTATTAGAGACTTCTGTGTTTGGAAGCTGTCTCCTGTTGTATTAGCTGAATTGGAGCTGTGTATTTGTGACTTTTAAAGCAGCAATTTATTGTATCTTGTAGAAATTGTTACAAATAAAAGTCTTGTGATCTTTAAAAAATTGTTTTATCGGCTCTCAATCAACAAACTCTGGAGTGCAGTACAATATTTTAAAATAATGCCTTCTTTTCTTATGGCAAATATATATTCATTTATAAATTGAAACAAATATGTACTCTTATTGGCAAAGAAAATTGTACTTTTAGATGAATATAAAATATATAATAAATTATTCAGAGCTTAAATTTTTCAACACTTAGAAACAGAATCCAAAAAATCACATTAGTATTTGAATATAAAACTTTTTTAATCTTACAAGTTAAATTATAGGGCAACATTAAAAATTTTTGTGTGATATTTACAAGTAGTTTATATCTGAATTTTTTTTTTTTTTTTTTTTTAAATATTTTGCTAAACATTCAATTGAAACATTAGTTATATTTTCATTCCTTTATTACAAATGTGTATAAATTGTTTAATAAATTAAATAAGCTTAATAAATTAAACTAAATTCAAAGTATAACTCTTAATAAAAACAAAACTGGTAGTTTAAACTAGTTAATAAAAATAAGTAAGCCTTAATGTAATATGAATTACATATTTTTTATTATTTAATACTACCATGCAATCTTTCTTATATTTATCAATAAATCCTTTGTTTTTATAATGAGGAAAATGTTTTACCTTAGAAGAAGAAATATATATAGAAAAATATGTGTTAAAAAATCTCATAAGCAAAATACATTAATATGAAGTTCAACTTTCTACTAAAATAATTTGGAATTTTATTTAAATTATTTTTTTTTTTTTTTTTTTTTTTTTTTTTTTTGTAATAAAAATTTTTAAAGATCTCCAGATTGCAATCTTAGCTATCTTTAGCAATTGCTTAAAATGATATTCCAGCATCTGTACCAGACTTAGTATTATTCATAAACATTACTATGAACCTTTTATCATTGTATTTGAAGATGTTGAATGCAAACTACTATTGTTCACCAATAATATTCACAGATTTTAACTATGAATCAAATATGTATTTTATACATTAAAATTAATGTGCCCTTTTACTCTTTGTATAATATGAACAATATACATGGCATTGCTTAAACATGCTTGCCTCTACATAGGAAAATGCTAATAACTTTTGGTAACATTAAATTTGATATTTGTTAAATGCAGCTTTCAAGGACATCAAAGAAATTGTTCCGTATAAATTATACTTAATAACTCAGTTTTTATTCATTTTCAGATATATGTTAAAAGAAAATTATGAAAAATAAATTAATTTTTTTTTTCATGCTCTGATACGCAATATTCTCTATTACATAATAACACATTAAATAAAATTTAATGCCAGTATAATAATTTGAGCAGTTTTAAAATTATTAAAAATTTATGTTTATACTGTGGATTTAGTGCATATGTATAGAAGTACTTTAAAAATATCAATTTGTGCATAAGAAACCATTAATGGATTTTCTCAAGTTCATGCTTCTATAAATTTAAAAAGTCTTGGGTTTTTTCTGCCTTAATAAAGTATAGGATTTTATTGTACTACTTACTGATTCACTAGATCTTGTTTAGATATACAATGAAATAAAACAAGATTATTTATTTTATAACTTATATTTAAAATAAAACAGATATTTTTTAAATTCTAATTTATGGTAGTGTGTTTAAATAATCTCATATTATGACTCTAATAAAGTTAATACCTTGTATATGCACTCAAAATATATCAATAATGCACATTTTTTTTTAATGCAAGAGTTATTGAGAAGAATTACACCACTGAAATAAGGTTACAAAATAATTTCAGAGCTGGAAAAAAATTGCTATTACTACCTCAAACAAGTGAGTTGATAGTTAAAGCAAGATTTGTGTTAGTTTCAACTCATTATAATACTCAATAAATTATAATTAAGATTAACTTATAATCTTAATTATGATGACTTAATGTGAAAATTATGTCCAAACCATTCATATGATTACATTAGATAAAACTTTAAACAAAACAAAAAAACTTATCACAGTTTACACTTGAATGAATTAAACAAATTAACAATAATTTGGAAATAATATCTCTTATGTCTTTTATAATTATTATTACCATAAGACATATTATTTCCAAATAATTCTAAATTTGATGTTAACCTATGATTATACTCACGAACCTTTCTTGAATTCTGAATAATCCCAGAACAGTAATTTCCAGCTTTAAAGGTACTGAACATTTATATTATTTGGAATGGAAACTATAGATAAATTAAAATCAAAAAGAAGACTTGCAAGAACCACTTGTCCTAAATTAATAACGAAAATCGATACATTTATGTAAAAATCTTGGTCGAAAGCATTCTCATTATTGGTTATATAATTTGTTATCATTTTTGTTCCAAGTTTAATTACTTCATATGTTTAATGTTAAAATTTGAAATTAAAAAGTTGAACATTTAAAACAATCGCAGTAATTATAGTTTTTAATTAAAATTAATAATCTTAATTATGATCTATAATTAAAGAAGTTACTGTCTGGTTAATAATCACATTATTATGACGTCAGTAATGTGAATAAAATTAAGACATAAGGTATATTTCTTCATTTGATTTTTTTCTTATAAATTTTAAATGCCATAATTTCAAATATGAAAGATAAAATTTAGATCACTTCAAATTGTGATGATTATATTTATGAAAATTATCCTGTAGTTTATACTAAATAATGACAATAAAACATCACGGAATAATTAATTACAAATAATATTTTTACATCTTTTTTTTGTTTTTTTTTTTTTTTTTAATCGTACAATTTTATGCCGTGATCATGCCATGATTGAACTAAGAAAGCTACCAGTAAAAATGTGACACCGGTAAAAGAAAATTAATATAAATAATTAATATAAAAATTAATATAAAATTAAAATTAATATAAATAAGTTTACGGGAATACTATTGCATTTGTACATACTAATATGTAAGCGTTATAAATATTATTTAAAAAATAAAATTATTATCACAATTTTCATATTTTTTAAAATAAATACCTGTATAAAAGCAACGCACATTTCATACAGTTCCCAAGTAGTATCCATTGTATCTGTCCCCTCCATTTCTAATTTATGCAGAAAATATTGATATTTTTCAACAATAGGCGAGTATTATAAAACACAGAAAGAGCAAGCGACAACTTTAACGAAAGAGAGAAATAAAAGAAGAGATTGTAGAAGAAAGCGATATTTTTTAATTGACAGACCGATAAGTTTTCATTAACTTAGGTGTTTTGTGTGCTTGCTTTCCAACATTAATGCTTCACGTTCACGTGATAGGTGTGGCTGCTCGTTATAAAATGATCTTATGTCATTAATAATAAATTTATAAAATGTATCAATATAATTAAATTTTTGAATTATATTAAAACATATCACAAATATTATTTCCAGCACACACAAATTCATTTATTTAAACCTAAGCATAAATCATTAAGAAACATGACCGGTTACCTAGGCAATGGTTACTTAAGATTTTATCATTTTGTGTATTAACATTAGACGCTCGCTATCACTGTACTGCTTGTAATGATGCATTTCAAAAGTTATTGTTCTTGTAGTAACTTATAGTCAGCTCATGACGGGAGGTATAACGAGCGGTATCATGATGTTTGCAAGGAACATTCTTATCACAAGAGAATACAAGATTCAAGTATTACTAAATTAAATTCAATGTATAAAAACATAATATTTCTCATCACAGCTTTTAACGGAAAATATTTTAAAACTACTATTTTGGGTGTATGTGTGTGTTTCTTCGATAGTCCAGTTTTTGCAATTTATGAACTAGAAACGTAATAAGCAAAAATACTTTCTTGAAACATCTCAAGGATATCAGAGAAGTTATGTACTATTTAGAAGAAAAAAAAAAGATAAAATTTTCTTCAGATAGAAGCAATAAACAAAATAGTCATTATATTTTAAACACCATTTTAAAATGATGAACTTTGATTAAACTTTATTTTATATGTACATCAGTATGTGCGCAGAGAATATGAGAAACATTGTATTTTCATGATCGATTTATGGCATATTCGGTCATGCCATAATTTTTCTTGCTAACATAGCGGGAGAAAATATTGGGTTCCTATCACAGTGTAAGTTAAATAATGTTTTATCTTTTGACAGGGTGTGATGGCAATAGTGATCCTCCTGTGATGAAGAGGAACTGAAGAAAGATGCATGATTTGCTCATGTAATACAAATTTATATTGCAATTAAACCATACCAAAAAGTATAAATATGATATGTCACACACACACACACAATATATATATATATATATATATATATATATATATATATATATATATATATATATATATATATATATATATATAATTATTTTGTGGTGTTCTTTATATATATATATATATATATATATATATATATATAAAGAACACAAAATAATTATAAGTCAAATGTGAATTATGCACACAAGTGTAAAAATGTCCAGGAGCATACAACATATTGAAAGGTTATAAATATTTGACAGTTTTTCACGAACAAACAGAATTGACAGAATTTCATGCGGACTAGCGTAAGGCTGAGATAATAGAGCAATTGTTGAAATGAAGAAACAAATGTACAATTTAATGAAATTTTTAAGAATTTGACAGAATTTCATGTGGACTAGCGTAAGGCTGAGATAATAGAGCAATTGTTGAAATGAAGAAACAAATGTACAATTTAATGAAATTTTTTTAATTTTAACAAATATGGCTGATGATTTTAAGCTGTTCAACTTTCTTTCATTGGGTCTCAAAAATGTTATCACACAAAACCGTAGATAGAGTTTCAGGACAAATATCAGATGAGAGTCTGAAAAATATATGCGCGAACTGAGACTTTGTTATCAGATCTTACGGCAATTAGCATGTCCCTGTCGCCATTTGTGAACACGCTGGTTTTTAGCCAATTCAGGATCGAACTCACTTACTTTGGATCACGAGAACGATACTTTCTCTAATTAATTACCACGGCTCAATCTGGAACCTACATAGCTCTATGTCATTTTACGATGCTTTTACAAAAGCTTTGAAATCAAAATTTGAAGTGCAAATCTGGTCATCTGCAATTCCAGAACAGTGACATACTTACATAGCGAATATCGACTAAATTGTAAAATGTAATCAAAATTTCTTCATTGTAGAAGACTTCATTTTTATGGATTCTTCTTAAAAGCATACATAAGTTCCTTTTAATTTGCAAAAATTATTTAAATAAACTTTATTCCCATTGATTGATAAAACTTTTTACATTGATAAAACTTTTTATTAAAGTGTACAGGGCAAAAACAATTGCAATCGTGTCCTACTCGTGTTGGTTCAACTGCATAATATGAGTAGAACCATCTATAACTTTACCACTAGCATCTACCCAAAGATTCAGCTATACTGCAGGATATGAATGATGTTGAAGAATTGCATTTCATATGGTTTGTTTAGCATCCAAAAAAGCTTGCTTAGCATCCTTTGTTTATTGAACTAATTCTACTTTTGAGCCGTTTTAGGACTTTTTGAAATTTTATTCTTTTTAAAAATTTATTTAATAAGCCAAATGTGTGAGCTGTGCTTTCTGTATACAACGTCTATAAATGTTATATCTAAGAAAACGACTTTATTATCTCAGGATATTGGAACGGAAAGTTTTTAAACTATAATCAGTGCAATCCAAGGGACCAGTCCTAATTTAAAAACTTCGAAGCCTGAAAATTATATAGAGGATGCATCAGAAATTAATTTTGATGATTTCAAACTTAACCCGTGTTTTAACAAGCATTCAAACAGAATTTTAAAATGTTGAAAATTCTCTTCTGGTGAACGGGACTCAACAAGATAGTGTTTAACAAAAACAGATAAAGATCCTTTCATCTACGAAACTTTGGAGAATATCCATTGCACGGCAAAGACTAAATTGCATTCTGGTACATTCAAATAAACAAAAAGGTGTAATAGTTATATTTGTGTACGCATTTTCTTAGGTGATAGGAATTTGATGAATAGGCTTAGTAAGATTTATATTAGAAAATACTTTGGTTCCATGAAGATCAACAGCGAAATTTAAAATATATGAAATTCTATAATCATCTTTGATATATAGGGCGTACACTTGTCCCACAAGAGATAGCATAATTGCGAAAGAACAAACAAACTTGGGCTGAATATAATTTAATTCCATGGCTCCCAACTGTAGCAATTTCAGTCGGGTTGCTTGAAAACTTGCTGCATAGTACAAGAAAAAAAATGGTACATTCTCTAGAAACATGCTCCAACGTTAAAGTCAGAGGAAAGTATGTTTTTCGAGTGCAAAACGTTTAACAAGCACGAAAATTCATCGTGAAAGATCGGCAGTGTAGGCGCAATATACAATGTCAAGTCCAGCCATTGTGAAATGGTGCCATCGAAGACGGTCACATAGGCTTAATTGATTCGAAAAGGCAAACAAAAATGAGCACATCGTACATGGAGGAGTGGGTGAACATCATCATTCTCCCCAATCACAGAGTGAGCATAGCACACATTGTGCAGCAATTGGAAATATCTGTTGTCAGTGCTCATTCCCTCATTCGTTTCCAACTGGATTAACGCAAATTCACATTCATAAATGTTCATGATATTATTTTTATTCTTTGAATTTCAACACAAATGAGCAAAGTTTGCAGCTTTACTGGAATTCTTTCAACGTTATTTTGAGGAATGTAATGAGAAATTTTTGAAGCCTCATCTTTACAAGTGGTGAGACATGAGTGCATCACTTCACTCAAAAAACGAAGCAAGTGTCGGGGGAATGGAGACATACATCATCGTCTATGAGAGTAAAATCTAAAGTTCCTATTGTGAAGGAAACCGAGTTAACGCAGTGGGCAAAACAATTGATACTGCGTTTCACTGCGAAACAGTAAGCTGTTTGCGCAAAGCTGTGAAAAATAAGCGACGTAGAAAGTTAAATAAAGGCGTTGTCCTCCTGCACGACAATGCGAGACCTCGAGACAATGCACAGACAACTCAGGATTTGCTCGCAGCTTTAGATGGGAGGTCTGTAAGCATCCACCGCATAGTTTCGATCTGGCGCAGTGCAAATTTCCTGTATTCGGTAAGCTGAAAGAACATTTAGGTGGAAGACAATTTTCCAACAATGACCAGGTTCAGACAGCGCTTGTAAGCACATTGAAGAACCAAGGAGTAATTTTCTATTGTCATGGCATCGAGCGTTTGGTGCTACGTTCCGACAAATGTCTGCAAATGTTGGAAGTATGAGCGTCCTATTGTTTTACAGCACACTTCTCAGTAAAGTGCCTTTTGACTTACATTGTTAGAGTGTGGCTTACTTTTTAATATAATAGTTTGTATAATAAATAGTTTGTCCTATTTATAATAGTTTGTATATTAAGTGCTCAATAACCTCTAGTTGATTGCTATTCTGTGCTGTTCTTTTAGGCCACATGTTCAAAGCGGAAGAAAAATTACTTTTTGAAGGCAGATATGAATTAGATCAATTATATTTATAAAATCCTTTTTTGTATAATATAGTGGTGATCGGGTGGAAGAAATCTAGCTATTACAGGAGGTTCTTTAGTTTGAAAATAACATACAACCACATATTTAATCTCTTAATTTGGGCAAGGAAGTCCAATTTTCTCCAGAAATAAGCATAATAAATCATATTATTGTTTTGAGGAAATGAAGATTGCGGTGTCATAAAATGCAATGGTAACAAATGTTAGTTGTTGAATCAAAAAATGTTTTCATAAAACAGGAACTAAATTGAAATTATATGAAAATAGTAATTCACTCCAATAATTGGTATAAAAATATTTTACACAAAAAATAAGCATTTAAAATTTCACCGTAAACCAAACTCCCATGAAAACATTTGAGTTATACAAACTTTAATTGGAATATATTAGCGACTAAAAGTGCTATTTGCGGGGTGTAGTAGGCCTTTTAAATTTGGGTGCTGGAATTATGCTCACATCAGAACAAGTTTCAATTAGAAATCGTTCATTAATTAACCTATCATGGACAAATAGGTCACAAGAATTTCTCTACATGGCGATAGTCCCCGTTACCCCTGGCCAAACTCCTTTTTTTTTTTTTTTTTTTTTTTTACAAAATTGCACGAGAAAGAACATTTATTTGCTTTGTCAAGAAATGTAAGAGGATACCAGCATTTGTCTCTTTTTTTCTTCCGATAAAAATTACTATCACTGCTCTGTATGGGAAATCTGATGAAAGCGCAAGTTTAATTACTTAATTTTATGTAATAATCCTGTTTCAAGAGAATCTGAGAAAACTGAGATCGCACTTACCGAAATCACTTCCAAAATGCGATCGCTTGCTTGCACCTCTTTATCCAGGGTTAACGAGCTTACTGCTGCGAGAACAGATTACACAGATGTGAAACAGAAAAAGTTCCAAAATAAATTCCACAGACACGTTTTATGATTCAGCACATCATTTCTTAACGCTTAAAAGTTCTCCTAGGTGGCAGTAGCCTAGCTTTTCTTCGAATACTAGTTTTCGTATTTCTTGATGCACTGACTCTTCATCGCGTTTTATCATCTCTGTTTTGACATTGTATCATTTGCATTTGAAGCAACAATGGCGCACCTCGAACTTCTGGTGGCACATCTGATGAGGAAATTAAAATTTTGTTGAAAGTATGCTTTAATTCTCAACTACCAATATTAAATTTTTTGCTAAAATTTTGTCAAAAACTGCATTTAATTTAATTTAATTCAATTTACGTTGCTTAGATTTTTATTAGTTTATGTTTTATTCCATTTTTACTATAAATCCAGCTGACATTAAACAGAGTAACTAATAAAATCAGAAATATTTCACAATGAAATAAATACTTCTAAATGAGAAGGAGTGTCAGTTGAAGATGTTCAACATCGTCTAAATATTTCAGATGAAGAAGATATCGTAACACCTCACTTGTCTTGATAGTATTACCTCTACATTCATTAATTCTTTTCGTCTCGAGATCTTAAGGCATTTTTTGGCTTTCAGTTTTTTTATCAGCATCTAATGGCGATGCAGACTGTCTTCATCAGACACTCATTCTTTCAGGTTTGGTTTGGTTTGGTTCGGGGCTCAGCAATCATTTTTGGTATTCTGTACTATAAAACTAACCAACAAAGGAAATTATATTTTAAAATTCGCACCCGTACTCACTAATTTTCTATTTTGAAATATAATAATGTGTAGGGAATTCAAATTTGAAATGGAAACAAAAGAAATTTAATTACAAAAGATGAAGTAAGAATTGAAATAAACATTGCCTAAAACAGAAAGAAATTTTTAAAAAATATTATCATATAAATACGGCATGTTATCTTAACAGCATGGATATAATCTCAAAAATTTGTTTCCCTTTTAAAAATCAAATATTTAATATAAAAGGAAAAACAGTATTAGAGTAATTATTTTCATTATATTCATACTCTAAAAAAGTAATTTGATAAATGAAATTTACTTTATTCTTCAAATATATTAATATCTGTGTGCAGACAGTCAATCTACGAAAATATTTCAACTTAATATTTTGTAAAAATTATTACGATCGCAGTAATCAACAATATATACGAAATAGAGATAGTTTTTCGACAGATTTATTTTCCATAACGCTGGAGTGGGGGAGTGAAGTGCCTGTTTCTTTTAAACGAGTACACACTCAAAACTATACATCATATCTCAAATGTTGTTTATTTAATCAAAATATATTACATTTGCTAGGATATTTATACGAGTATTTCCCGACCAGATTTTAATGCACAATCTTAAAAAGGGATAGACGTTTAGGATCAATAAAATTCTGATACGGAAATTTTCACATTGCCTTCATTTTCATTCTGTTTAGAGCCGAGTAGGCAGCTGAATGATCGCTCTTGTCAATGAATCAACAGTTCGTGGATTCAAATCCCACCTTGGGCATGAATGTTTGTCAAGGTTCGAAATCTACTTTAAACGGTAGGTCTAATTAGCCCTCATATGCAGAAAATGACCATTGAGCGATGAACAAACAAATCATACTGTTCAGCTTGTGAAAACTGTTTAAAAAGAATTAAAATCGGCTGGCGGGAAATCCGTTCAATAAGCTGAGTGCCGCAAAATTTCATAATTTGATTTACTTATTTTCGCAATTATTTCGTAGGACGTATACCCTCCGACAGTTGTTCGGGAGTCATGCTGATTAACAAGGGATATAATCTTCTATTTTTCATGCATTTCATTAATAATTGACACATTTTTATGCAATAATTTTCTCTGCAGCTTAAAAAAATAAGCAGTGGATTACTCTCCTTACATTGCACAACCCACGCATCTATGTTTGTCAGACTCTTCCCTTTACTTACCAGTAGAAAGTATTTTCTTTGTGTGATGGACTGATAATAAATATTTGATACAGTCAACGGATTATCTTGTGAAAATTTTTACAAGATTAAACCTAAACAAAACAAAAGAAAAACATTTCAAAAGAGTCCTGGTCAATGATAAATATTGCTCAAAAACTTTTTTTTATTCTTCAGTCAAATTATTTCTTCTACTTAAGTACTTCATAAATATTAAGGTGTCTGAAATGAAATGTTTAAATTTACATGCCTGTCATTCTTTTATCATTGGTGTTCAAATCCTTAATATTAGATAGGGCACTACTTTCATAATCTTTTACTAATAATAATCAATTTTTACTCAGTCTTAATATTTATAAAGTAAAAAACAACATGTATAAATATACATAATTTTATTTACATTTTTTCACTTTTACACATCATTAAGGGAACATGACATTGATAACAGATATGAAAAGAAATGCAGCACTACCTTTCAGAGTCCCCGTATCAAATAACAAAAATCGCAAATCAAGCCCTGTTGCCCAATTCCTTAGCAGCTCAGTTACATTAAGAAAATTTTTGTTGCCATGAAATAAATATAAATAATGAGAGAATTCTTCTTTCTCTAGGCTATTAATTTTGGTAACTATATGAATTAGGATTTATGATAATATGTATTGTATATATGTGAAGGAAATTTTATTTTAACACTTAAAAAGTATGTTGCTTCTATCTACTTTTAGTTACCGTCAATTAACCAAATTAGAAATTAAAAAAGTGAAGTCGACAATCTAATTTCAAGATCTTACTGTTTACTAAAAATGACGCCATTCATGAGATCACTCTCTCAGATATTTTTATTGTAAAGAATGGCAACAAAAAAATTTGCACGATGAACATTAAGTCATGATAAGCGACTTAGAATGGGTCGTGACGAATCGATGTATTTATTAAGTGACCCCCCCCTTGTAGTAGAGCACCAAAAATGAAATTAAAATATTTTATCTTGGTTTACAATATTTAATATTGATTATAACTGTTTTATATTTAGAAATAATAATTCTACTATTAGTGAAATATGCCTTACATTACTACATATTAGTTTCCTGATAGAGTAATACAGATGTCAATACAATATATGTAATACAATGATATTAATGAACTAAATTTTAAAACTTGAAATAGTTGTAATTTAGTTAGTCTAATATTTATTTAAATTCATCCAATGAAATGTAAATTATTTAAATATAATTAATCACAGAAATAATTATTTACCTATAATTCAATAGTTTAAAACTTAATAATAATTCGAAATTTTACGGACTTAAATTAAGTTCTCATTGTTGAGAACGAAACAATAACAGTCTTGATGTCACTAACTCTTTTATGACTCATCTTATATGTTGATATCAGACCAAATTTGGCCCGTCAGCTTTCAAACGGTGAAAGCGAAGGCTTTTATTATAATCAGACCTTGAACTACTATTTTATAAAGTAAATTGAAAAATTCGTAAATATACTAAAGAATAAAACTTTATACCATAAGAAAATTAGCCCTTATTAAATGCCTCATTAAATATCTTTTGATTATGATAATTTTACTATCTGTCTAATACAGAGGAATATATATTTAAATAATTTCAAATTGGAAATTTTACATATTTATGCTGTTTTCTGTAGTTTAACAACTGGTCTCGGTGATTTTTTTATAAGTATCTTAATTAAGAATACGAGAACAAACTTCCAAACTATCTTAATTAAGAATACGAGAACAAATTTCCAAGCTGACGTTAAGGAACACAATATGTCAAGAATATTTTAGAAACTGATTTATGATTTTCGAGTCGATTCTAATATCTTATCGATTTTGTATTAGCTTCGCTTTTTCCCCAAGAACCAGCATTATCCAAAGAAATTTTAAATTAGAATAGCTACGGTACTTTTCTGGTAACGGGACCACAAATTTATCACCAAATGTTTTACTAACATTGGGCACAAATCTATATGAAGTCACCATATTTTTATAGTGTTCTATATTTATGTTTTGAAATTTCAGCGAAACACTAAGAACTTAGAAACATCTGAGTCCAATCTTAACAGCAGAAAAGTATCAATGAAATATTAAATTTCCACGAGAAGCGAATCGCAATGCTTGCACTCACTGGAGAATGAGATTGTATGGATTGTAAGGGTCGGGGAGAGGTATCAGAGTGGGCTGTCCAACTGCTGGGATGGGCTGGGCGATAAACCTGCTCCCACCGATGGCTTCGACGGGGATAGGCTGCAGTCTTCGGCTGTCGAATGGAATGAATGTAGGCTGAAGAACTGCTGATTGGATTGGAATAAATGTCGGTTGCAAAGGAGTAACAATGGCTGGAGCCCTTCTTGTGATTGGAGTGACTATTCTGGTGGGGGCTTGTGCCGCTACAGGTGCCACGGGAATCACACCAGAAGAGGGAGATTCTACACTTTGTGTTCCTAAGGGAGAAATATAACTATGAATGAATATATACGCCCACACAAGTGCTTCAGATACATAAATTTATAATAAGTAATTTTATGAGGTTAATTGAAAGCAATTTTCGTTTTTCTTAAAAATGATGTGACCTTACGTCTTAATTAGAACCTTTGATTAATCAGTTAGACACGTTTGTGCATCAGAATGACTGATAAATGAGCTGTTACAAAGACAGCAACAAAGCAATCCCAAATTTGAGTTTTGAGGTATTAAAATGATCAGAAAGTAACTTAACTGAACTCACCATCGTCAGCGCTGGATGCGATGTCTACATCGGCGGGGTTCTGGTTTGATGTTCCCGGCTCGTTAGTGGAGATGGAAGCTCGGAACCCACCTTCGTCGGCCACGTAGTTGACGATTCTCTGCCTGCCATCCTCATCTTCCACTGTGTAACTTCCAGTTACTCGACCGTAGCCGTCTCCCATCTGCTCGTGTGAACTGCTCCCACCTGTTGCAGGCGCCGTGTAGCTGAATTGGTACGGCTTCTGTGAAGAAAGTGGAAGGCAAGATCAGTGAAGAAGCTTATTTGTCTCGTAAAGATAATTAGAATTTATTCTTAGAATCATATTCTAAGTACATTCAATGATTACATTTTGCTATGGTTGCAACAAAATATAGGATGCCCTGTAATGAGCTATCTTAATTTTTAAATTTTCAAACGCTGACCGCTATAGTCATAAAAAAGCATTATCTTCTTCTTTTTCTTTCTTATCCCCTGGTCTGAATTAGACCAGGTCCATGACATCCTTCACCTTCAAAGAATCAAGGACAGTTCCAGGGCTGTATAAAAGTTCAGGCTTTGAAAAGCCAATGCAGTGCAGTAGGTATTCGGGACTGGCTTCGTTAATATTGCACGAAGTGTAGGTGGGAAAGACTTGTTTACCCTTGGAGAACCGTAGAGTCCGAAGATGGCCAGATCTGAGTCTGGACAAGGCAGTCTGATCACGTCTTTCACCTTCGAAACTAAAAAATTCCCCAGTATCAGAGTCACAGTACCAAGGATGAGACAACGAAATTTTTCCAAGATGAGTTGACAAGAGCCCTGCTCCTAGAGAAGATTTCTTGGAAAGTCAGCGGATCAGCATAACCAAGAGGTAGCGATGAAAGAAAAAAACAGTGTAGTGTAAGAAAAGGATATGCATTGTAAGACAAGGATTGTGTAAGAAAAGGATATCCTTGGCGGGCATTAATCTTAGGATTTTAGAAAACAGCTGTGATTAAATTGATAGGATAACTTGCACAGGCATGAGAAGAAAAGGTCACGAACAATTCAAATTAATTTTTGATCGAAACACCAACATCTCAAAACATTTCAGAAAAAAATCACACACTACAGCTCAGTACATTTACCATCTGGACCAACCATAAACATTCATTAAACAGTGTGGAAAACTTGATAATGTTGTCGAAGGAATCTAGAGCCCAGCTCTTGCCGTCCCATCCGCTCGGAGCAGGAAATAAAAATGATATGATTTTCTGTAAACATTTGCGGATAAAAGTGCCCTCTATCGAAAAGCTTAGATGTTTGTGTTTCACCACATTTGAAGAAAAAATTTCATTAAATTAATTGAATTTCATTAATTCACTAAAAGTAAGGTGTAGACTTTAAATTCGTAAGTTAGTTTGAAATTGCGGGATTTTTTGATTTTTTAATGACTAGAACTCGTTGATTCCTGAGTGTTTAAGTAAATCTCGATCTAACAGAGAAGAAGCATTAATAATGAGATATTTATCCAACTTTCTTATAAGAGTACAGTTTTCACATGGTATTAATATTTCTGTGTTTCAATGGAATTTGTAAATATTTATTACAGATAAATATATAGAATATTTATATATAGAAACTTTTTTAACTTATAAAACTATCCATTTGCATCTTGTATTTTATAATAATTGTTTCAAAATAAACATAAAATTATCAAATAGTGAAAAAAAAACTTAAATAAGCTTCCCTTATGTTATTATAATCAGAAATAAATTTCCGTGATAAACCAATAATAATGCTTAAATAAATAAAAAAGAACGTTTTCTACAATTATCATTAAACTTTTATCAGCTCTCATGACAACATTCCTTACTCCGGAAAACGAAAGTTAGGACAGTTTTTAATTAGAATTTATGTATGTTGGTGTGTGTAGCACACACTAATACTAGTCATTTACTGAAGGCGAAAATATCCCTTTGTGATACGTAATGCGACCAACGCACACGCCAATACGCATCTTCCTAGAGATCAATTCTAGGTGGATGTGCAGAAATTTGTGTAATACCTAAAGCTGCCAAGATATCGACGAAACTGATTTGTTTTACGAAATTGTACGCGCATTAATTGATGTAAATCGTTTGAGAAAAAAAAGTTAATATAAAGAAAATTTTAATAAAAAACAACTTTAAGTAGGAAAAAAACTCGTTTCCTTTTCGTGTAAAGTTTCATAGCTGGAAGCCCTCCGTTTTTCCTTTAGAAGCCAGGAGCCCTGTATAGTTAAAGAGGACATTTTTTGTGATCATCACTGTATATATTCACACGCAAAGCCTTGTCATTCCCATTTTATTGGCAATCGGATTGTATTCTCATATTGCGATTTTTTACAGATTACCTTTGAGTTTACATCTGGACATCACTTTCGGAAACACTTCTTATTGACAACGTAGAAAGGAATTATAATCTGCGAATTCTCTTTCCAACATTTTAAGCCTCATAGAAATGTTATATTTAATATTTGCTGCTTACAAGTGGTGAAATCTCACCTATACTTTTTGCTGCAAAGATTGTGGTTTTAACCACTTAGTTTTGAACTAAAAAGAGGTAGACTAACAACTGGAGGCTATTTTAAAGCTTCTTGATATTCATAGTGTATTAAAGCCCTCCGAAAGTTTTGTTTTTGTATATAAGGTGACTTTTTGATCCATCACATGGCAAAAAACCCCAAAAGCATCTGCACGATAATTATGGAGAAAAGCAATACCTATCCTCAGTTATTCATCAATAGCCGGGATCGGCACATTCTATTTCGAAGAATGGGATCCGAGCACTTAATCGTTTGGAAAAAAAAAAAAATCAAGACCACGGTATGTTAAAATTTTCAAGAGTGTTTCTGTAAGATCTTTGAGATAAATTCGTCAAATTTTAGTTAGAAAAGGACAACTCCATCACTGACATACAATGTCTAATATGTCATCAAAGATAATAACACTATTCTAAGTATTTTTTACTGGAAATGATGATGTTCGGATTTCGTAAAGAGACCCATTTTGAAGTTTGTGTGGAAAGCAAACATTCAAGAATTGAAAATAGAAAACCAAAAAAAATTTGTTCCTGATTTTGTTTAAAAAAGCCAAATGTTGAGAAAATGTAAAGATAAATATAATTGCTCTTGATTTTTTTTAAAGTACTTTTAACAATAATGCAAACGGAACAAAAGAACAGCTGACTTATTCCTTTAAAGAAAGTTATCATTTAAGAGATGAAAAAATGAAATAATGAAAATAATTGTAAAAGCTCAATGATTAATTTCACACTTACTGGCGCATCCAAGAGCAGGTCCTGTGAATTCACAAAAGCCCACAAGCTGACCAGGAAAATAACCTAGAAAAAAGAAATAGTCATTATATATTAAAGGGATTCAATGAAAGTGACTGTGTAAAAATTGTTGAAGCACCAGCATACTTTTCTGCAGTTGAGCTCTACCAGTTGTTGATATCCAGGAAAAGACCCGACAATACTTAAACTGCCTTCTTCACTTCACTTGAAGGGCATCACTACCACGACCTACTTAATGTCATCTTTAATGAACACGACGGATCTTCGGTTAAGACGGGATTCACTACCTTCTAATAGTGAGAACCTACCCTACTGGGCCGATTATGTAAATGCCTACAAAAGTTTCCACAAAATCGTACTCTTAGGTAATTGAGGAAACACGGTCACTATTCAGCCAAGAAAGGGCAAATGATTTTTATAATCTGAGGCGTCAATGCTCAAGACTTTCTTCTGATCTTTACAAATAAGTAAATTTAGTGAATATGAGTAAAAATGCTTAAGCGTGTCCTTTTTTAATACCCTTTATTTTCTGTTTAATTTTAATAGTTGTTTACTATCTAAGCAACTTTTTTTTGGACCCAACTACGTAGTGACAAAAAGAGATAATAATCAGTTTGATTAATTTGAAAGTGAAATGAAATTAATAATTCAATATTTTATGATAGTTTGCTATGGATTCGTGGAAAGTCAACTTCGTCAAAATCATAACCAAATGAATTTATCAGCATTCACCATAGTTATGTTGGAATAATAATTATCTCATTAAATAATAAAATAAAATGCAATAATTATTGAAACTCTATTTTATCTCTATGAATGCTGTATTTCTTCAGAAATCATTGAAAGCTGTTGGTGAAAGACTGCAACGATAGAGCATTACTGTTTTGATGACAGCTTAAACATAGCCGGAAGTTTAGGAAGGAATTTAAACTCGGCGGTTTTCTTGTTACTCTGGAGCCATAAAACAATCATTTATCACACATTTTTTTATTCACATTATGAAGGCCTTTTCATTCTGTGATAATGCTCTTTACATTTGCTGAAAGCGATTTCAAATTCTTAATGTAAATAAACAATGGAAATTCATAAATACTTTTACATCTATGACGTTACTTTAACATTTGAGGTAAATAATTATTGATGTTTTCAAAGAGTATTTCTTCTTAATTAATTATAAAAAAAACTATTTTGTAAGGAAGAAAGGAGTCATATATGATGGATTCTTCAATATTTTTGGCGATTATTTAACATGCGGTAAATACAAAAAGAACCAGATTATTTTACAGTGTAGAAAATGTAAATAAATTATAAGGCTATCCTTACCAAGTAAAGAGAGAGATTAGTGATAATTTAATATAAAAATATCATTAATTATATATTTTAATGCAAATATTTAACTGCTTTAGGATTCGAATCATATTTGTTAAGAAAAATGAAAATTCGAACAGATCACTAATGAAGTGGAATACTAACAGAATGTTTTCAAACAATTCGCAACATCGATTTTCAAATTCTTACCGCAGAGAACAACATTCTCAAAAGAATGCAATTATTTCAAGATGTGGTTTTGCCACATTTTTTTATGAAACTGAAATCTGCGTATTTATAAAAACGGAAGTGTCAGTCATAGTGCATTACACGTAAATAAATAAAGGAACGAATTATTAAAACAAAAAGGTAAAATTAATAAATGTTTTACAAGATTAAACAATGATTCTCTTTAACATTCAGAGAACGAAACGCTCAGAGCCAGAAAATGTGACAGGTGTCGTATAGAAAAGAAAAATGTTTCTAAAACGAAAAAAGATTATTTTACAGCAGAAATATATACACCTACAGATGTATTGTCTTTGCCCACTCATATGAGGTGAAAGTTATTCATAGCTTAGTACTCTGAAAACTGCTTTGAGTATAAAACAAAACGCGCAGCAAATAAATTTATTTCCCCTGTTTAGAGGGGAAAAAATGCTGAGCAGTGAGGAGAGAAGCAACAAAAACTGAATTACAGTTGCTACGTTAACAACAAAAATATGATCAAGAAAATCTTTGTAACACTGTAAAAATATTTAATTTTTTGGAATCTTTTTAAAAGAAAGGGAATATTTGAATTCCCAAATATATATCAATATCTTAAACAAAAATTCAAATTAAATTTTACTTTATTTTTTCTTTATTCGAATTTTATCAAAATGTATAAATATGAAAAGAAAATCTACCATTTAAATACAAAGCATTATTATTAGAACTTGTCATTCAACTTAAAATATTTTATTAAGGACAAGAAAGTAATTTTTGAAGGGTTAGTTGAATTTTTCAGAAGGTAATATAATAAAATCATCTTAATTAGGAACGTTAATATTTGAAAATACTGTACTAACTTCATTTTTTTTATCATTTTTTACCTTTGGACTATTTCTCAGTAAAACTAAGTAGTAAAAATATAAATGCGGTTTGAAATCATTAAAATTGTTATTCTATTATATAAAGACAATAAATATCTACGACTGCAAATTATTTCATTAAGATATTCATTTTACTTTCTTTAAAATCATTTTGATATTAGTAATATTCAGAAAAGTTTTTTTATCTATTAAAATAAATTTTTCTATGAAAAACTATGTTTAAAATTAGAACAGTGAGTTAAACACTCATTATTAAATAAAGTATCATTGTATAGAGAAAACTTACTTTAAGTTTTGATGGAAAAAGATATTGTGCTGTTATAGGTAAACTAAGTTTTCCTTTTCGAATGTAAGAGTAGATGTCGTAAGTTCATCTATAATTTGATGAAACGCAGATACTTGTTTTGTAAGCAACAATTCAACACTGAATTCACAAAAATAATGAAACATTCTTGTGTCTTTAATGTGATAATATATATATATATATGTGTGTGTGTGGGTGGGTGTGGGTGGGTGTGGGTAGGTGGGTGGGTGTGTCACGTGGAATCATTACAAATATGATCCTTATCAGGTATGAGAGTCAAACCCACGATTTGTTGAACTGAAGACCAGATTATAACCATTCATCTATTAACACAGCAATTGGGTTCAAAAATAAATAAGGCCGGTTTTTGAACTTTAAGTAGAAATCTGCATGTGCGGGTGTGTATAGACCATGATCATTAAAAAGAACTCTCACACATATATTTTACACTATGTTCTAGTTATTTGTAAAAAAAAATTTACTTAATTTAAAAAAAAAAATGTCTGAATAACATGATTAACATAAGAAACTCAGAAGTTCTTTTTGGCGCTCTGCCGTCATTTTTTGCACCCAAAGTTATAATTAAACCGGATCCTACAATTTAATATGCGTTTTGAACCACTGCAAGCCCCCGAGCCTGAAGTGGATCCACAAACTGCTGAGATCTGACTAATCAGCTGTCAGCTCAGCGATATTTTACCCGAAGCTGGATCCCCCGCCCCATTCTAAATTAAATCTAAACTCAAAAGTTTATTTGTTCTAAAATAATGCTATACTTAATGACCGTATTACGTTAACAGAATTAATTATATTTTTTATCGAGTATAATCTTATTAGATACCGAAACAAAAAATTACCATGCTATAATTATTAAAATAATAAAGGATCTTTTTCTTTGTAATTCGAAAGTTAATTTGAAAAGTTCGATTAAAAAACACCAATAGGAAAACAAAAATGACTTCCTTTTTACAATATTAGAACAATCTAATTTAAGATTTTTTTTAAAAAAAATTTTTATCACTCTATTGCATAACGGTGACATTCAAGCATTAAATATATTTCCAAAATCGATAGTATTTGAACTTGCTTCACCTCCATGGAAGATTCATCCATCCAACTTTTGGGTGTTGATTTAAAGAGGTTTTTTGAGAGCGAGTAAACATCGATTATTAACAGTTCTTATCAGATTTATACGATAAAACTTTTCTGTAAACAAATTTCTGCGCATTGATGTTAAAAGATTTAACTTGATTAATAGCTCATATTATGAAATCATATTTCTTTCAAATTGCTTATTATTTGCAATGACTACAATTTTTCATTATTGTTAATATTAAAAGATCAATGAAAGCAATTTTTGTAAACAATTTCTCTTAAATAAAGAATCATTAAAACTTTGAATTTTATAATTTTAAATTTGGTATGAATAAAATTTGAGATATAAACTAATGGAAAATATTACGAATCTAGAACATCGTATACGCATATTTTTTTTTTAAAAAAAAATTCGAGCATATCCGTGATTATGGATATATTATGGAATTTATCATTTAAGCAAACACGTTAGATTAATTTCAAAAACTTATTAAAATTTTTAATTAAAGCTTTCAAATGTTATTCCAATGAAATTCCATAGAACTCCTTTCTTAAAATAAAAGTATATATGTTTAAAGAGCATCGAAAGGTTTTTCCCCCCTTAGAATTTTTTAATCCAAGAACTCTCTTTGGATTCTAGAGGTTTTACTTTTAATAATTTCGCTTAAGTTATAATTTATATATTCTTATTAAAAGTTTAAAGTAAAGATTTTAGATGCTATTTGAATAAAATTTAGACCGCGAACTGTACTAATGAAATTTAAAAAATTGCATTTTATAACACTTAGAAGATTATAAGAATGTCATGATTTGTAGATTCAAGGGAACAATATTTTTAAATCTAAGGAGAGTATAGTTGTGCATGAATATATAATTGCTAAATCAAAATTTTTAAGATCATACAATTAACAATTAAAATTTAAGGGTTCTCGTGGATGCGTGTGACAGCATATATTATAGATAAATGCACAAGACAAGAACTTGATGTAAAAGAACGGATACGTACTCGGTTCATTCTGCTTCGGATCCTTTCTTCTTCGTGAAAACAGCTTCTGTGGAAGGCATTTTATACCAGAAATCGCTTCCGGAAGTGCACCAAGCACAACGCTTCCCGAATACCAAAGTGTACACTCTTCGTCTTCCTTGTCACCCGGGGGTGAGACTCCACTGACTTTTTTGGATTCCCTTCAGAAGTTAGCTGGAGAGTCCGTGAGATAAGACAGCAGCTTTTTTCTTCTCGAATTGACCGAAATAATTGCATTGGCGGAAGCAGATATTTTGTTTAATGTATTTACTATTTTCTTCATAAAAAAGTAAAGTTTTACAAAAAAATTTTATTTGAGAAATCTTATTACTCAGTTAATTTCTTGCTGTTCTGGATAATTTCTCGGATTTATCTGGGATTCAACCAATGCCATAAGGTCTAAATCTTCATGGCCTGAGGAGATACAATTTCTGTTCACCGATTTGTGTGTGTGTGTGTATGTATGAATGTATGCATGTATATATATATATATATATATATATATATATATTTTTTTATATATATATATATATATATATATATATATATATACACATATGAGCTATTACTGTAGCTTTGAGTTTGTCCTATGAATAAATCCAGACGAAGCATGTTTTCACAAGGCAATCCACACCGGGTCTAAACAGGAGATAAAAATGACAGTTTCAATACGTTACCTAAAATAACATGTCTAAAATTCAAATTCCATGATTTTTCATTACACATGTGGAGGAAAAAGATCTGTTTCTGTAATGATTTATTAATTATTGGTTGCTGATGTACGGGAGTAAGGGATTTATTTCTCATTTCTTATTAACTCTTCTGGTCCTTAATAAACCAATACTACTGCCTTTCTCATCTCTACCACATACATCTTCTGTGCACTAATGAGATAATGTTTACAAGTGATTTGTAGCGATATAATCTATGGGAAACCGTTTTAAGAAATGAGGAGGAAAACATTGCTCACACTCCAGAACTCTACAATATCTCAACAGAGCCAGGCTCTTGGTGGTATTTTTTTTTTTATGAATTAAAAAAATTTGAAATCAAAATATTAAATACTTCCGTTTTGCTATGGATCTAATTACTTATATGAGAATATAAGTAATTATAAATTAACTAAGAGAATATTTTTGATAGAACATAACTAACTATGAAAGAAAATGTTAGTATAGTCATGACGTCATCACAGAAATTTTTGTGTGTTGTTAAATGGGAAATCCAATTCGTACTGTGTTATTCCAATAAAATGCATAACATATTTGCGTAATGTTTCTTCATTCTATATAAATTTCGAAAATGACTGTTTTTGATAAAGATTTATAAGCTGTTCCTTTTCAGCACAGAGGATTATTTTTCTTATTAATTTTAGAAAGCCACTTTGGTGAACTGATTGTGGTCAATGTACTTTACAAAGTGATTTATGGCGCTAAAAATTTAAGGCGTTTCCAAAAGGGTGGGTGGGTGAAATACAGCTTATTCAACTCATATGTAAATCCGGCTTGATTCACAAAGTTATCTATGCTTCCCAATCTTTTTTTCATTGGTTGCATCAGATAAATCGCATGCCTATGAAAAATTACAGAAAATTTAATTCGGTCAAAATCTAAAATAAACTATCGAAGCAAAAAAGTGATTTCATAATACCTTCAATTTTGGCCACCAAGTCGAATCATCATTGATTGTAATAATTTATTATTTAAGAATTTAAGAAACATATATTTTTTTGAAAAGGAATTTTAATATCTTGATATATTTATCCCGATATTAATTTTTTATATGGATTAAATTATTTTTGATAATATATTTTTGCTAATAATATTTTCTGCTTTTTTAAGTGCAAAAAATGTACTTTGATTATATTAATGTAAATAAAATCACTTCCAAAATAGAAATTTCATTTAAGTGAATTATTGATGTAAGTTTAATAGAATATAATTACTGTGATGCAAACTTTTATTAGGAATATTATAAAATAACAAATACGTATTTTGACATAGAAATCATACATATTGCCTTAGCCTGGACTCTGAAATCAGCATTCTCAATGATCAAGATCAAAAGTGGGTTTAATAGGTTCCTTTCGAAGCATTTCATATCACGTTTCTAAGTATATTACTTCCATAATGAATGCTTTTATAAAATAATGTTCAGTTCTCAACCTAGCAATAGTTGTTGTAATGCTTCTCGGGTAATCTCAATATACGCTTTCAAAAAACCTTTGCTTACGGGCAATATTCCGAAAGCAAAGGTTTCTTGAATGCCTGGGACAGTAACCTGTGGGGAGCTACTGCATTTGCATCTGCAAGTGTGACATTAGTACATTTATGGTCGAGTTCTCTGCCTTCTTTAGTCAATAAATCGGCACATCCGTTTTCCTTCTATGTTTACATGTTCCGGAATCCATTGAAGTATACATGATTTTCCTTGAGAGTTTAACTGTTCAAGGATAGAAATAATATCTGATGTGATGGTAGTCTGCCCATTTTTGATGGCTTCGATAGCCGCTCGAGAATCGGTAAAGATTATTAGACCTTTTGTAGAAGGTGAAACTTGCGAGTGATTTAGTCAGGGCTTCCTTGATTGCTAGGATTTCTCTGGTAAAGTTGGAGGCGATTATTCTAGTATGGATCTTGATTTTATTGTCTGGAAAAAGAAGGAAAACACCAGCTCCTCCATTTTTGAGAGACTTGTCAGTGGAACTATCTGTAAAAGCAACTGTATGGTTATCATGGGAAAGTTTTTCAATCGTTTCAAGACCTTTTTCCCTGAGGACTTGAGCATCTTCTTTTTTGGAACATGGCTGAATAAGTTCCAAATTGAATTAGGTATTGATTGGAGGTTTTCTTGGCAGGAGAGGCTCTTGTAGGATGTTCAAAGAGGCATCTTCAAGATTGATATGTTTTCTGATATCGCTGTCATATTGAAGAGTTGACGATTGTTTCAGCCTAATCAGTCTTTTCCAATTATCAAAAACCCTTTTTGAGATGTGGTCGTTATTGGTGCTTCGTATTTTGTTTGTAAACTTCATGGTGTTGTAATTACGCTTGCTCTTTAAAGTGTGTAGACCGCATTCTTGTTCTGCTTTTTCATTGTTGGTCGAAGCAACAGCTTCTATAATAATTTTGGAGGCTCGGTGTTGGATGGAGTCGATTTTCCTCTTGGCTGTGATGGAGGCTGGACTCCAGATTGGAGTTGCATATAAAGAAATCATGTAAATACAGAATTTTATTTGGGGAATTATCAAACCTGAAACCAATTGATTGGGAATCAAAGCTTACTTAAGAAGATAATATTGCACAATAATCGTCAAAAATGAATTTCTGCTTAAGAATTATTTCCTTGCATAGAAACTAGCAAGGAATATGTGGGAAAAGAAAGGCGTCCAAACGGACCGAATTAAACATAATATAAAAATACTTATAAATAAAAACAGCAGTATTTTCATATTATAACTTTCAAAAAATTGATAATGGTTTTGATGCCATCAAAAAATTATAATCACAACATTTATTTTAATATCAAGAAACATTTTGATTTTCTCACGACCCTGTCGTCCCTAGAATAATCGAATAATATTAAAAACATTCCTTTTAAATGACACATTTATTACACATAAACATTAATTTAGACATTTTAAAAAATATATATTTTACATCGACTGGGATTTCCCTTACCCCTGGTATGCAAACGCAAACCAATCTTTCTTCTCTCTCCATATTGTTTCCCCTTCTCTCTAGCTGGTAGATACAGGAACCAAAAGTTTTAGTTCCAGTTAATTGTCTGACTTTCGCAAACACAGCACAAACATTAACTGCTTCTCTAAAAAACTTTTTTTTGGAAATAATTTATTGCTCAAGAGTTGTCGTGGCCACTTAGTCTACAATCATGACGTACTCGTGATAAAATTATCTGATACGGCTCATTCCTTTACAATCACTTTGGTCACAATGTTCTTTAACCCCATCA
This sequence comes from Latrodectus elegans, assembly GCA_030067965.1. Classification (NCBI taxonomy): domain Eukaryota; kingdom Metazoa; phylum Arthropoda; class Arachnida; order Araneae; family Theridiidae; genus Latrodectus; species Latrodectus elegans. The sequence continues at coordinate 686,275 of CM057822.1, forward strand.
GATTGATCCTCTAAATAAAGTCTAAGAATCACCCCGTGAAAACGGGTAGTAATAGCTAAGGTATAGGTTTATCTTACTAGAAACGAGACACGATGCATCAAAATGCATGGAAATTACTTTCTAAAATTTCAAGAAAAATATTTAATTTATTTTACAAATACCAAATATGAGCGCTGAAGTTCAACTAATCTCCATTATGTTTCAACAATGTTCTCATACACAGAAAACGCACAATACAGATATTTAAATGTTCCAAAATTGTAGACTGATTAGAATCACACCAAATACACGTTAAGGAATCCACCACTTAAATTCTGCAAAGAGAGACTTACAAACAGTCAAGTATCTTGGAAAAATATCAGCAAATGTTCTCGAATTTTGAGAAAATTTAATTTTGGAAAATATAAATTTTTCTAAAGTTCAGGAACATTAGTTCTCTACAGATATTTTTTATTATTTACATGATTAGCGTTCAGCCATAGCTAATTAGGTAGTACCAAACACTGGTGTTAGGCTGGCCACCAAACTCTGAGGTCTCTCGGTCAGGAAAACAATGTATGTTGACATCGGCCAACACATCGGCTGTTGTGACACTGGTTGTGCTATCTGCTTTTATAAAATAAAAAAAAATGTTGCTTAATTTACCTCTTTAATTTATAAAAACTTCTTTTAACTAGAAAAAACCAATCAAGCATATTATTATTTCACAATTTGGATTTAAGAAGTTTTATTATTAACATTTTAAAAATTAGAAATAATTTATTAAAATTAACCTAAATATATATAATTATTTTAAAAATATATCCTTCCTGTAAAAATACCTCTAAATTAATTCACAGTAAAAAGAAATTATATTATTTTAGTTAAAAAAAGCTTATTTTATATAACAAAATTAAAAAAATTAAATGATACATTTTGTTAAATTATTGAAAATTAATGCACCTATTTTGTTTGTGATATAATTGTGTGACTAATAAAAGTATTAACATGTAATTAAACGTAATATAAATATAAACTTTATGTGTCTTGTAAATATATATGCATATTAAAAATTGTATTCAGTTATTAAATTTCATTTACAATCTTACACTGGAATCTATCGTTATAGGAGTTTCTAATTTAGGAATTAGCGGCTGGTCCCTGACATAAACGCAGTGACAATTCCAATGCCCATTTATTAATCGAAATTTCAATTTTTTTTTTTCCTTTGCTTGCATTTATTTTTTATGCTCTGTTCCTTTTTAATCTTTTTTTTTTTTTTTCCATTTCTTGATTGAGAAACTGAGCATTTACATTGGAGAATTGCAAGTCCTTCGAATTGTAGGTAACTACTTTCGCTGCTAATGTTGAAATTCCAGATTTTTGAAGCAACTCATTTAGAAGACGACCCATCTAACTATCGGCTAGAAGCTCAGGCATCAGAGTACAGTACTACTCCCCCCCCCTTCAACACTCTCCTACTCGTATAACACGTTTTCATATGACGTGATTTTATGTCCCTCGTATAACACGCGTTTCCCACCCCATAACGCGTTGATTCCCCACGTTGTACATCTAATGTATAATGATTTGTACAGTTCACTATCCATTTTGCTTACGTATGCACATTGTGTCAATTGTGTTCTTAAAAAATTGAATTAATTTGTATTATCGGCCTTTGAACATTCTGCTGAAAAAATGCGTGGAACGTTACTTCAGGTAGCTCTTACAGCGAATAAACTTGTAATAAAACTGTTTATGGAATTATTTGATTGATTTAAAATGAACTGCTTTACAGTTACATTTGTATAAGTTTTTTACTTTATAATTTCTTAGTTCAATTTTAGTAAACCGCACACATTTCGTTCAAAACAGTTTTTCCTTAATATATCAATTTAAACCCCTTTTAACGAGAAAAGTTAAAAATTATTCATTTGTACACAACGCGTTATACAAGGTCATGCAAGAGCTGGTACAATTTACATAACCCAGAGCTGATGTACCAGTGTTACAGGGGATGTATAAATCATCAGCCTTAAGTGCAAATATCGTGAGGTACTTCACAGAGACGAATCGCTTACAGAAACTGAATCAATTCATACTCGGAGTGATGTTGCAGAAAATGTATTTTGTCATGCAAGCTTTACCATAAATGAAGAAAACGAAGCGCATTTGAGTGAAAGTGTGTTACTCATCCATAGACTTTGGTTAAGAAATCCTCTAATGTCTGATATTTCTTCTCAAAACTGGCGATTCTGATTCTAAAACTATTATAGGATTAAATGACTAAGACCGTAATAAATGAGAATGAACTTTCAAATAACAAATAGAAATGGCACGTTGTTGTCTGAGAAAATAAGCTGACGAATGGCTTACAAAATTGAAACACATTTTGTCGAACAATAATAAAATGCATCTGTGTATCGAAAGGGAGGAAAATTTCTTTATATAAATGTAGTTTTGAAACAGAAATATCAGTTATTACTTTGCCTGAATTCTCTTTGATAAACTGAAAGAAATGTTTTCCATTGAGAATTTTATTTTGAATGTGTATCTAATATAGTGGGGATCAAAAATAATTTTTCCTAATAATAATTTATTTATAAAGAATACAATTTGGCTTAAAGAAGTTTTAAAATCGAATACTAATTTTTCTATTTTATAAAGTATATCCTTTAATTACATCTTTTTTATACATTCCTCACTTTGGCAAAACTACCTCAACCATTTATTGTCAGTTTATATTATGCGTTTCAAAATGTACCTGCTTTTATAAAAATATATAAATTGATAATATTTTGAATTTGTCGTCAGAGAAGTTTATTCTGCTTTGGTTGCTTATGCGAATAATGCGTTATGCAGAAACAGTGAACAATGGTTTTTTTTTTTTTTTTTTTTTTTTCTAAATCAAAATCAAGTGACGATTTATTAATATGATTATACTAATTTCGTTACTGGTTGAAATTAAAAAACTCAAGATTTTGACCTTATCCTGAAGATGGTTACAATAATATACGTTTTGATTTAGGCTTGTTTAAATAAAAATGATGTTGGTCTTTGTTGATGGATAGAAAAAATCAAGAAATTATTGTAATTGTAAATTGTCATATATAATTTTATTATTTATATCATTTTATATCATTGTCATATTTATATCATATTTATTTCATTGTCATATATAGTTTCATATTTAATCACATTATTTATTTTTTGGCTTCATTTCTTCTACGATAAAAAATTGGTAAATAAAATATATTTTTCAACCCATGTTGCGATTAAGTAGAAATCATTGAAGAGTGAAGCAGACTCCATTTAAATAGTAAAAGTCAGAAAACATAAGTGAGAGAAAATTTCTATATGAAGGCGATGTGAAAAGTATATTAGCTGAAGTAAAACAGAGAGTCAATCCAGTTGGTGTGCTCCAAAGAAATAGATCCGAAGCTCGATCCTCTGGCTGGACGAGGTCGACCTTTCATTCCTTAAGTGGGTCAACAAAACTGAGTAACAAGCATTCTTGGGAACTAATCACTAGGGGTTTCACATTAGGTTGATGGCCTAACCGGGACATGTATTATGTATTTCAGAGCCCTCGGTCAAGAAAACAGATATGGGTACTGTAGGCTCACATCATGAGCTGCCGTGCCATTCAATTCAGTTTAAAATGGGAAATCAAAAAAAGAAAACACGTTTTGGTACTGAAACACAGGGAAATTTTCTTGATTTTAATAAGACTGGGCTAGGTGATAAAATACAACCTTATGGGTTTTTTGAAATGAAAGGTGTATGAATTTATATTTAAGAAATTTCGGACGCCACTAGGAAATGGTTCACATCCCAAAGATGGAATATTTGACTTATCTTAAAAATCTTCAAAAATATAGTATTTTTGGCAGGATCTCTCTCGATGTATAAAAATGACTGGTAATTATAAGTGTGCGATGAATCCTATGGTTAAATATGATATGATTTAATTTAAACAATGCAAAATTAAATAAGGTTTTCACTTGTCAAGAGAAATTTAAAAGCAATACCCAAGAATTATATAATTATTTTACATAATAAATTGTTGAATTAATTACTAAATGTATTCATTTGGCATTAGAAAAGTCAGGCGCCAATATAAATGAAGGAAATTTTTTGTTTAGTTGATTAGCTGAAAGCGAATTCTTATTTGCAAATCAAATAGTTGAAAATGAGTTAGAGAAGCGGTTTTAAAATGAAAATCGATAAAACTTCTGCAAGTGCTTACGTGTTGTAAAGCCATGCTTGCTGGAGTGATATAAATTCGGTCCCATCCACTGTTGAATGAATGTTCAGTTTCTGTGTTTACGTTTATGGGTAGCTATTTCAAAGCTTATCTTTTAAACTTAACTCGATGGCACATCAGTTCCTAAGATGTTACAATGCCCAGATCTGTTTCTTAGACCGATAGTCCTTGGGATGCGATCAACCAAACATGAAGACACCAATATACATGATATATGCTCTTATGTTACGTTCAAGATCTTTTATGATCTCTGTGTTATTCCTGATTGTGCACAGATTTCTTACGTTAGGTTAATATAATTAAATAAAAAATTTAATATAATAATTTAACTATTAAAATAATGTCTTAGATACTATGTATTAATGTGAAAAATTTCTTTTACATTAAACTGGCTAACTAATAAAACATTTTACAAGTCATCCTTTATTTTTAAATTAATTGTTAAAAAATTTATTAGATTGAGAATTTCGACATCTATTTAATTAATCGAATAAAATTGCGCCTTTAATATTTAATTTTATATTTTGATTGACGTTTGGAATGACAAATGAAGGTTCTAAGTGCCACCAGACTTGCGGTTTTGAGTTATTGTGTCTATGTCTAGACTGTGAGTTATTATAATTTTAATCAGGATCCTACTTGGTGAGGCCAAGACATCAGATTGCGCACCAAACAACTTATGACCGGTAAGCATTTTTACATATAATAAGTAATTATAATAAATACAAAACAAGATATAAGTACAATGTGTATCATGAACTCGTTTCTTGTATTTTATGTAAACTTACCATAGAAAAGTGAGATCATTGGAGTGATAGAAACACCACTCTATCAGCAAAATAAAATGATGTACTGAGATAATATTGAGTGATATACTGAGGTTTACATTAAATATTTTTCTGAAGTTAATAATAATGGTTATTCTGAGGTTAAAAACTAATGCTGTATTGAGATTAAAATCAGTGCTACATTGAAACTAATATAGTCACGTTATTGACCATTCCAAATAATTTATCAAAAAAGATCAAATAAATCGCAGTAAAAATATTTTTGAAACATAGAACATTATACTAAGATCAAATGATTTAAACTACAGCCACTTTTGAACTGTGGAAGAGGACAAAAACATTAGTCAGTGCAGTCGTCATTATTGCTACAACCGATGACACGTGCTCACGCACAGAATTAAAGACGCTTTTGGTACATCTTAGTGTATAACAGTCCATGGTACTTGCACATATTGTGAAAGTTGACCTAGTATAGCTGAAGATGGTATATGCAAGCTAAGGAAGCAATTTGATGTTTCAAAAAGAACTATTGAACTTGGACTATCTCATATGGTCACGCATTATCCTGTTGGAATATGGCTGACAGTAAGTGCTGAGAGCAGGGGAAGACTCCAACACCTCAAAGATGTGGCTCTGAAAGACAAGAGAAAGACGCGGGAATGAAATCCAATACTATTCCAAACCATGATCCACGGTACTGGACCATTGTCACGACGCAACAATCAGCAGTTCCATACTCGAATTCGACCATCGTGGTGTAGCGAGATTCATTAGCAATGCCGTCCCATTTCATTGCCTACGTAATCTCACCGTTGAAAATGCAAATGTCTGTGATTTGGATTTAAAAGTAAAGAAAGCAGTGGAGATTTTACGGACACTCCAATTACCTGCAAATGACGTTGAATGGTACGAACAGACATAGAAGGATGCGTGAGAAACAGAATATACTCTGCCGTGCTACGGTTCGTAATGAAGGGAAGCGATTCATCAATGCCATGCTCACAATATGTCTGTCATCACGTAAAGTGGTGCAACAAGGTGGGTGTGATCGCTCACGTCAGTCCACCTGCACTCAGTGATTACAGATCCGTATCACAGTTTCTCTGTTCTTCCAAAACGATAGCAAGATTCCTCACAGAAGATATGAAACAAATGTCTTAGAGTTTTCATCGAGTTGCTTTAAAAATTCATAAATGAAGTGGCAGTTTAAATTTATTAATAAGTGGTTTAATTTTTTAATAATTATTTACTTTAATGAATAAGAAACTTTGTTGAGATATACGATTATAAATTTAAAACAATTTATACATTTTATTTTCACATTCTGGAAAAGTATTCATCTATATCGATTGTCTCTAAAGGAAAATATAAATATATTTTATGTCGGCATTTGTCTTTGCTTGATCCATGTATGTGTATTGTTTGCCATTTCAATGCCATAAAGGAGAAAATCCTCATTATTTAACGAAAGATATATATTGCTTTAAAATATGTGTGCAACCCATTTCAAAGTCGGTAATCGTACCGTTTTGTTGTAAGAAATCATTCTTAAACAAAGAAACGATTATGTTTCTGATTGATATACCACAGTTATATAATATATTACTTCAGATCCTTAACTTAAATTTTTACATACTTCTCTTTCGAGCTTTTATAATTGATTTTTAGTCATATTTTTGGATTGTGTTGTCCTTCATCGTAAAATAATTTATTGCACACCTCACAGTGATCATTAGTTTACAGAATGTGATTTATAAATATGCGCATATCAATTTCACGTGAAAAGTTTTCTTTGCGAAAATTGAAAGCATAGATAACACATCAGTCAGACACAAATAAGTAATAAAATATACTGGACTCCAAAAGTTAAGGAACAACGGTTTTTTATGCTTAATTTGCAAAACAATGATAAAAACACCAAATTCAGATGAAATGTGCTCGAAACAAACTCGTAAATTAGTTACAACAAAAAAAGAGAAATCTCTCTGGAAAAGTCCATTCCTGGAAAGAATAATTACAGTTTTATAAGGTAAAATGTCATAAAAACATAACCAAAATTTTTAGTTTTAATTATTAATATGCCCAACCCGAACTTGAATGCATAAGATACAGAGATTTCCTACCACATTATAAAGATACACCTAAAACAAGTTTTTAAAAGAATTCAAGTCTCGGAACTACATGAAAAGATAAAAGCTAAGCACTAGAAATTCTGAATATCCCTGATGGTCCACGCCGTGAAGTTGTGGCACAGTTTTGACTCCTGATGGGTCACGACTGTTTGGCTGAACACTTGCACAGCCCTGGCATCTTAAATTCACCCGATTGTCCGCTGTGCAACTTGGCAGAGTCCATGAATAGAACCCGCCTCCACCAATGTGCAGCACTGGATGGCAGCTCTGAATCATCGCTTTATTGGCAAGTCAGAAAACTTTTGGGGTGAAACAATGTCTCCTGTCATCTCGTTTACGTTTATGTACCGTCCTATCTTCGTCTCATGTTTATTTTGGGATTTTTAATTTGTTTTATTTGTGTTATTCTTTGTATTTGCCCTGCCATTGGAAATTTAAAAAAAAATTGAGTGTATTAGCTGCATCAATTTTCCGTGCTATCCATTAAACTGATGGTTACTGAAATGGGAAATGAAGATCAGACGCTGAGTAACTGTTGCTACCTGTCTACCAAGATAGTCTCTCAGATGCCCTATGGAATTTAGATCTGGAGATCGATCTGGCCATTCGCTTCAAACCAAGACCCTCAAAATATTTCTCAACAATAGCTCGATAAGGTCGTGCGTTATAATCTATCAGAATAAAATAATTGCCAATTTCACTGGCATTTGGGCAGACATACGAGTCAAGGATATCATCTTGATGTCTTGCACCGGTTTCTCCCTCGACAACATGCAGGCCAGTGTGACCATTGACTGTCTTTCCAATGTATTGGATTGATGTATCCCGTGCTTTATTCTCTCTATATCCGCCCACGTCCTGAATCGTTATTCCATGTGTATCTTGACATATTTGTAAATAATGCAGAAGATCGTCGCTGTCTGGTACAGAAAACGCCTTCTCTTACCCAAGATAAGCGGGCTATTCTCTGTCGTCCGGTGAGGGAGACACACAACTGGTCGCCTTGCATAGAGACATTCATGGTGAAGACGCCTTTGCACCGTACTGGCGGATATTCTTTTCTCTGATGCTGAGTGATCTGCAACAAGGTGCGGTTCAAAAATGCTTCTTCTCATTTGGGTCAAACGGTCTTCTGCAAGTATTATAGCTCGTGGGTGGTCTGGAATATCTTTTCTAAACACAAAAGTGTTGGTTTGATTCCAGAAATGGTGGACCATCATGCAAGGCACATTGAGGCAGCATGCGTCACCCCCATCCAGCCGACAACCAGATTGGGCAAACGGCTTCTTACATGTTGCTGGACCCTACTGACTATTGTCAAAGAATCTGAAGTTGAAAATCAACAAAAGTCTTACGTGTTCTTAAGAAAGTCTGATGTCTGCATATTTTCTTTCTCTCTCACATATACCTGTTCTTTTCCATTAAAAAATGTTGTAGTTAGCGTTTTCATATAAACGCTGGCTACAACAAGTTTGTTTTTAGAATCTATATAAATTTTAACTTGTTAGAGACATTTTTTTTTAAAGTGAACTTTGGAAAACTCATTGTATTTAACTTTTTGAGGCCAGTGTAAAAAAGTTGAAACATATGAATAAAATAAGAAACGAATTGCACTTATGTTGATTGATAATACCATGTAAGATGATGCCTTATAAATAGAAATTATTTCTCAGAAAATTAGTGCCTTACCTTGTGCATCACATTAACCCCTTACCTCTCGGCTAAGCATCAACCAACATTACACACACTCCTATGTATAAATACTCCTATTTATTACTCCTATACATACTCTAAAAAAAGGTAAAGTTGTAAAGGTGTGGGGAAAAAACAGAGTTCTTGCCGAGGAATAAACATGGTTTATTCCCAAGAAAATTTGAAAAATTCTCAAGAATTTTTCATTCTCTGAAATTTTTAAAATTTCCAAATAATATAATAAATTCTGAAATTTTTTTATCAAAAATTTATTAAAATAAATAAACAATTTAATACTGCCAAATACTTATGAACTAACTGAAAAATTCATTAGTATTTTTCAATAATTTTTTAAAGAATATAATTTTTATTAACAAATTAAGGAAAAGAATTTTATATGAAACGAAAACAATTTATTGTTAAAGAACTATTTAGAATAATTTTAAATATTAGTATTCGACACAAAATAGCTTTTTCTTCAATTAACTTTTGTCTTTGATGACATAACATATTTTCTGTGTGTGTATATTTATATATATATATATATATATATATATATATATATATATATATATATATATATATATATATATATATATATACATATATATATATATATATATATATATATATATATATATATATATATATATATATATATATATATATATATATATATATATATATATATATATATATATATATATATACACACAGAATGCAAACCTACCTATTAAACGAAATATGGTTGAGTTAATTTCCTTAGAATTTCCAATGTTTCCCAAAATTTCCAAGTAAATTCCCATCCATCGAAATTCCCGGGAATTTTATATTTCTAGTAATGGAATGTGTGTTCGTTGGAGAAGAATGTTAAGAGTTCCATTCTGTAGTTCAGTGGCAAACAGTGTGCAGACTTTTGTGTTGCAGAAGGGAAGAAAGAGGAAAAATCCCTCTCTCACTCACTAAGGTGGATCGCAGGACTTTTCACTTGGAAGATCGCGCCCTTATCATTAGCACTCTGGTCTTCGATTCATCAGTTCATGGATTTGGTTCCAAACACGAGATTGTACGCTTCGAAATCCACTTTAAATTGCAGTGCAGGTCGTGTTGAGAAAAAAATCACAAAACGACAACTCAACCAAACTACAAATTGCCTCTGATGGGACCTTTCCTTCTTAATTGACTTTTAAGCACTGTGATGCGGGAAACCTTCGGACTGAGAACGAATGCAAGGCGAATAAACATCCGCAAGCCTTCTGACTGTGTTACAAATCTTCGATATAAAGGTTACTTAGACTACTGCAAAGTACAGAAATTCGACGTTAGGTTGCCTTTATGGAGAAAAATACATTCATTGAAAAATTTATTTATGACGTGTAATGAATAATATTGTTAACTGTCAATGACCTTTTCTTCTAAAATGGGTGTCTATATTTCTCATTGAATTTTTAAAAAATGCTAAAGAAAGTTTTCCGAGAGTTTGAAACTTAAAGTCTTTTCCAAGAATCTAGAAAATCGAAGGTTTAGGTGTATATAAGAAAACAATGTGTTTTTTCTTATAAAAATAACAAAATTCTGCGTAAAATAAATTTATTTTATTTTCAAAGCATTCATTCTTTTGAAAAATGATAGGCAACCTTGAGATTTGAAGTCTACATAGTGGACTGCCAAATATTTAAAGATGGGCCTTTGTTTATTTCTGAAGAGAGATATATTTCCCTAATGATATTTTTATGGCAGATTAAATAAGATGTGCGATTGACAAGGACAAAAGCGCCATAAATTCGACTCAACTGAATCTGATCCATACGAGAAACAATACGATTCCACGACGATCTCATTTTAAATGCCGCGTCGCGTTATTGGGCGACGAGGTTTTAGCATGACTAACATTTTTGAACTAAAGAAATAACAGCAATAACTCAAATTCTAAAGATTCGTTCATTTAAATAAAATGAAGTCAAAATATCTTCAAAGCTACTAAATTTCGCTGTTTTGTTTGATGTTTTTTGTTTCTTTATGGTAATTTTTTTTCATATTAAAAATATTAAGTCCTTTTAGTTAAGCGTAAGGAATTATAAAGTAGAATAATATAATACTGGAAAATATATATATATTCATAGTAATAACAATAATAATTCATCCTGAATCCACATTCTAAAGTAGATGCCGAATCACTGCAAACAAAAATCTCTCGAGGTGTGAATTGAATTTTAAGCCCGATGAAGAATACACCAAAGCCCTCCTTTGATACAATTTAATATTTAGCAAAATATGTTGCGCAATAAAATGCAAACAAAGGAATGAATAACCGAATAGCTTTAAATCATAAGATTAAGCAGTTAATGTATAAAACTGTGAGCATGAAACCATTTAAATAATACACAATTTTCATTCTTATTTCACGCGTACTTCGGAGTGGAATGATGAGCTCTTGCTTCTTGTTGTGATTCGCCTCCTTCGTTCAGAGGGAGGACACTCATGGAAGAGAAAAAACATAATGTTCTACAGAGACTTGGGTCGAACTCGGAAACTTACACTTCACCAACCTATCACTAGTCGAAGGTCATGTTGATTAGGAGGTCGTTCTCATTGTCAGTAGGTCGTGAGTTCGAATCCAACTTAACTAAAGAGTTCATGTTCACTAAAAGCTGCAAATGTAGGTCATGACAGTTATATCCTCTAAGTGAAATAATACCTCTGGGCGTTGCATTGGAAGAGTCGTCTGCTCTTAAATAAAGAAGACTCCAGCCCAGCCATCTAATCGATGGAACTCAATTCAAGCTGGGGCTCACCTATCATTAGTCCATGATAAGCTCCAGATATTTAAAGAAACAATGATTTCAAAGATTTGTAATGCATTTTCAGTATTGTGCGATCTTCAGTTCGTCAACTTCAGGTTGGTTTTCAAATAATATGCAGCTCACATTTTAAAATTGAATACTATCAGTTTGTATACCTGATACCGTAAAAATTTATTGTTTTTACTTATGACACTTGGAAAAGCCAAGCTCGCTATGACGATGGCAATGCGAATTTAATTCAGTAGGTTGAGTTCATTTAATCAGCTTAAAGCAAACAAAAGTCGTACTTTTACCACCAAGGTGAAAGTACGACTTTGCTTTAAACTCCTCCGATAGATGGCACCACCAGAGGATCCACCACCTCAAATTTGACATAGATTTGGAAGGAGAGGAAACTTTCTCCAGATCATTACACTCATGGTAACTGCTCAACGACCGATCACTGGACTTTCGATTCCACAGATTTAACGATATCATATGCACTTGGTTAGTCTTTGGCGGTACTGGGAATGGAACCCCGCTGGGTCCGGAAAATTTAAACTTCTATTTAGTTTTATTTTTCATCTTGTAGCACATCATAACATGGCCGTGACTTCAAATAATAATTTTGATTTCAAAAAATTTAGACAGTTTAAATATTTAGCGAGATTTACTTAGCTTTGTCCAAAACGTTGTTTTCATTACAGAGACATCAGCTGAAAAACAATGCTCAATATTGAAGTCCCCCACTTTCCGATGCAATTTCTGTTGAAGGTGTATTTTAAAGAAACCAAAAACTGTAAAGCAGAGGTCAAAAACAGTGCTTTTTCGAAAGTTAAGGATATCGTGTATATCGTTATTTTTTAAATTGCATTGTGTAAATATCGAAAGTCTCAAGTCATTCTCTTTTTTACCTGCCCCCAGCGGTTATGTATAGATGATGAATTCAAACAGAGTACTATTCTTATATTTCTTTAAGTGATCAGAATGGCGTGCATCCCATTATAAAAACTTGAAAGTGAGTTGAAATCAAATTTAAGCCCAGTTTAAATTGATTACAAAACGATAGAATCAAGATTTCGAAAGGAGGCCCCTTTCCGTTCTTAAGCTAGTTGGAGACCAACATCATAATGTGTACTCCGCTTTATTCTGTACAGGTGTTCCGGAATTCAGTCTCGCGGAAAACGTCGGCAGATGAAAGAACAAAGGAATTTTCATCTGTACAGACACAATTTGCATATCTTTAGTGCTGCACCTCTTTTGGCGAATGTTGCGCAGTCTGTGGGTTTCTCTCTCAGTCGGCGGTCAATTTTCGTTCATGTCAGCTCATTCAACCGCAGATTAAAGTTGACTTTAAGTATCCACATGGAACATGGGAATCGAACACACGAACTACCGAACAAAGTGACTGAACGATAACCATTCATCTGACTGCTCGGCAGAATGCTTCGATTTTAATGTGTTAATTTTTCAAAACATTTAATTTTAGCGTGATTTTACTGTATTCATAATCCTGATATTTGAAGTTATTCTTAAAACGCTGGACTTAAATGAATAATTAATTAAAAAAATGTGTACCTTCTATAAAACTTTATACATTTTCCATAAATAAATGCTTGAGTTAAAGTACAGAAAACAACATAGCACATGAATTAACAAAACATTAAGATGGATAATTTGTAACTGTATCCGGGAAGAAACTAAAGCTGCAATTTTTATTTTATTCCAAAGTTTAAAAATGGATGTTAAAATTCACTACGACTTTTCAAACAACCTGTTTGCATTACATAATAACGCTTCACCACGCGATACATTCGTTTTTTCTCTTGTCTTATTTTTTTTCTCTTTAGTTCTTAGAAAGGAAATCGGAATTCCAGAGATTAATTTCGCGGATTCCCTGGAAGGCAGCTGTTTTTAAAAAAGCGTCAGAATAGCACTTGCATTTGTAGTAGACGAATGTGCTCCAATTCGTGACTTCCCTGTCACGTTCGATGTCAATGCGAGCCATAGCGCACGACACACACTTTCTCCCCAAGTGCAGAGAATTCTAATTCGCTTCGGATGAAAATTTTATCTCATTCCTACGCATTCTTCATTTTTGCATTTCTCTGACTTTGTTATCGATTGCTGCTATTTAACTCTCTCTCTCTCTCTCTGAACCAGATTTTTTAGATTTTTTTTCCCGTCATTTTTGAGAATTTTTCTATGAATTTATCATTAATATTTTTGAAAGAAACGATCATTTTTCACTTTTTTTATGAAAATTTTTGTGTATATGCTCTTTTTTTTTAGTGATTTTCCTCATCAATATTTTTGAAAGTAAATTATCAATAATCATTTTAACAAGTGATTTCCTTCCACGATTTTTTTATAGTATGCCATCATTTTTTTGTTTGAATATTTTTGGGAGGAAATGCTTATAAATGAGAGAAATTATTTCTTTACTCACCATTGCTTTGAGAGCATATTATCATTTTTTCAGTGATTTACACAGAGAATTCCAATTCGCATTAGCTATTAATTCTTACTTTTACTAGGGTCAACTCACTTTCTTTCTTTTTCTCTTCCTCTACCTCTCAACCTGTGATTTTCTTATTTTTATACGAATAATATTTTTCCAATTATTTTTTCATCAACATTTTTAATAACGTATTATTAATCTTTATCTGTCTCTTCACTGTTTTTGAGAAGATGTTATATTTTCCAGTTATTTTATAATCAACATTGTATAGATCATGCTATCATTTATTTTTTATTAATATTAAAAATGTGTTATTTTTAAGTAATTTTCCTTTCATCAGATTTTTTTAACAACACATTACCTTTTTTCGGTCATTTTCTCATTAATATATTTCACAGCATATAATATATTTCCTAACATGAAGAAAGTGATATTCTTCATGTTTGGAAAAGATTTTGATTGGGTGCAAGATTCTAAAACACGTTTTTGACGTAGTAATAAATTTCCAGCGCTTATGTTTGATTGGCTCATTAAATCCACGTCTAACCATCATGCTTATTTTTATGCAAATTCTTTTACAAGATATGCAATGTACTTTGCCTGCTACATTTCGCTCATTTCAGACATCTGATCCTTACCAATGAAAGCTGATAAATACTGCCAACCAACTCATTTTTCAACCACGGCAAAGCGATTGGACTACACGAGAGTCTCTTTTCCTCATCAAACTGTCCACTGTCATACGACATTCATGATGGGACCTGTGTACCCATGATTTTTCAAGAAATCTTTCAGTGTATGAATCAGTTCTGGTAAAAAAGTATGAGAACCTTCTTCAAAGTGTTGTTAGATGAAAGTTTGTATCCACAATCATTTATTTAAGAACATGAAACCGAAGTCCTATAATCATTTTAACTCGATTCAAATATTGACGAGGTTACGTAATCATACACCATAAAAATCTAGATTAAAAACAATAATAACTGCCTGAGTAGATAAACTAATTATAAAAATGGAAACAAATAAATTTTTTAAAATTTTCATATTATTTTAGTTATAATAATATTAGGATTAATATCCTAATGTAAGTAATATTATGTTAATAGTAATTTATAATAATAGTTAGAAAATATTAGGATTTATAATCAAAAGAAAAAATAAGGAAATCAAACACAAATGAATACTCCAAAATGAAAATAAATAAATTTAAGAAAAATTTAGAATAATAAGTTAAAATAGTTCATGATGAATAAAAAAAAGTTTTTTTATCTATTATTTTAATATCTAAGCAGAATTGATTACAATAAAAATAGTTTTTTTCTTAAATTTCCCTATGGCTAGGAAAAATACAAAGAACTAAAGGTTACAAAAAAGTAAACTACAGAAAATAGAGCGGTCTTGCCTCCTAATATCTCTCATCCTCCGTCGAGCAGCAAAGGGGCAAATGGTCGTCCAGAGCCGCGGAGTGGACAGGTGGGAACAATAAGAAGAGATTAGGCAGTCATGCCCTGTTTCTAAAATATAAGATGTGAATGACAGATTTTCTTATTTTGTAATTTTCCTTTTATCTGCCGGCAGTCTTATGCCTGAATAAATAACTGCGGTACTTTTCTGTTAATGAGAAGAAATAATATAAGAATGATAATTAATAACCAAGCAATTGTGAAAATCGGAAGCACCTTGAGGTAACATACGGTCATTTCTTCCTCCAATCCTCTTAGCGGCTCAAGAAAAAGAAAGTGTAGAATACGGGGTGTGTGAGTACTCTATGCAATTGCAATCTTCTGTTCAAGTTACCGAAACCATATTTTAACCTATTCATGATTTTGGAAATGCCATTCTGAGTAAGTAAATAATCGTTTAGGTTTCTTAACAAATCTTATGAATAAGCATAGAGTTAAATAACTCTCAATTATTGTTTGGGCTTCTGTTATGAATCTAAATTAGAGAAGCTAGTCTCATAAAAATAACTATAGGGCTCTCAAGCCATATTTGATTTCGGTTGTATGTTTTGTTTTGTAATGCTTAGAAAAATAAATATCAAAGTATCTAATAAGTCGCAAAATATAATCTGCACAAATCTTCTAAAACAGTTTCTCCAATGAACTAAATTATTATGTCAGGACAAGTTCAAAGTCAATTCTTCTCAAATAAATTTGAGAGCTCATGTATAGGATTTTTCCAATCTTTATCTCACATCTTTTTTCAGACATTACATCGTCACCAAATCGTTTGTTTGATGCCATATATTTTGGCAACAGACAAATAAACATCTTCATGAATATTTAAACTATAAAATTTAATTCGAAACTCTTAAGAAACATAATGTCAATTAAGTGTTATGTTTAAATACAATAAGCATCGAGTTTCCAGCCACGGCGACTTTTGCTAACTTCAGTACGATACTGTTTTTATAATCTTCTTTACGCT
Organism: Latrodectus elegans; assembly: GCA_030067965.1. Taxonomy (NCBI): domain Eukaryota; kingdom Metazoa; phylum Arthropoda; class Arachnida; order Araneae; family Theridiidae; genus Latrodectus; species Latrodectus elegans. The sequence continues at coordinate 702,807 of CM057822.1, forward strand.
GCCTAACTCGAACTAGCAATAGTATTACATTCTACTATCGAAACATTCTAATTATAATTAGATTTTAAAAAAGCATAGACGAATATATGCAAAAGTACTTTTCAGTTCATGCTAGAAAATTATTTGAATATCTTACAGCAGGGGTTGTTATTAACAGAATCTCTATCGTCTTGTTGACTTCCTAAACATTTTTATAACGTCGCTTAAGTATTTAAAAAGATAATGGTAATTTATATAAGGGCCAATGCAATTTTATTTATTTATTTTTGAGAGAGAGAGACAGAAACGTTTGTGGAGCCGAAATAACTAAAATCGATAACACACGATAATAAAGTGACAAATAATTACCGCAAATTTCGCTTTTTATTTTGCTACGCCACACACCCTAAAGTGCAAAGAAACTTAACAAGTTATAGACAAATACCGTTAGAAAAAATTTACGATGAAAATTAACAAGCAAATAAGTTTATGAATAAACACTACTGGCCATTAAAATTGCGACACCAAGAAGGCGACATGCTACAGACGTGAAATTTATACGAAAGGAAGAAGGTGCTGTGATATGCAAACGATTAGCTTTTCAGAGCATTCAGGCAAAGCAGGCGCCAGTAGCGACACCTATATTGTGTTTAAATGAGGAAATTGTTCAGCCGGTTCCTCATACACAAATTGCATTTGTACGTTGTTGCCGGGTGAAAAGTTGTTGTGATGCCTCGTGTAAAAAGGAGAAATGCGTACCAGCACGTTTCTGACTTTGATAAAGGTTGAATTGTAGCATACCGGGATTGCGGTTTATCTTATCGCAGTATTGTTGCTCGTGTCGGTCGAGATCCAATGATTGTTAGCAGAATATGGAATCGATGGGTTCAGGACGGTAATACGGAACGCCATGCGGGATCTCAACGGCCACCTATCACTTGCAGCCGAGAAGACAGGCATATTATCCGCATGGCCGTAATGAATCGTGCAACCACGTCACCAGCCGTGAGTCAAGAAACGGGGTCGTTTGGAAGACAACAAGTGTCTGCTCGAACAATTCGACGACGTTTGCAGCAGCATGGACTCTCAGCTCGGAGACCATGGCTGCGGCTTCCCTTGACGCTGCGTCATAGACAAGAGCGCCTTCAATGGTGTGATCAACGACGAACCTGGGCGCACGAATAGTGAGACGTCATCTTTTCAGATGGATCCAGGTTCTGTGTACAGCATCGTGATGGTCGCATCCGTGTTTGGCGGCATCGTGGTGAACGCACACTGGCAGCGTGCATTTGTCACCGTCATAATGGTCCATCACTTGGCGTGATGGTATGGGGTGCCATTGGATACACGTCTCGGTCACCTCTTGTTCGCATTGACGGTGCTTTGAACAGTGCATGTTACATTTCTGGTTTGTTACGACCCGTGGCTCTACCCTTTATTCGAGCTCTGCGAAACCCTGCGTTTCAGCAGGATATTGCCCGACCGCATGTTGCCGGTATTGTATGGACCTTCCTTGATACGGAACATGTTCGGCTGTTGCCCTGGCCAGCACGTTCTCCAGATCTTTCACCAATAGAAAACGTCTGGTCAATGGTTGCCGAGCGACTGGCTCGTCACCAAACGCCAGTCACTACGGTTGATGTACCGTGGCATCGTGTTGAAGCTGCATGGGCATCCGTACCTGTACATGCAATCCAATCTCTGTTTGACTCAATGCCCAGACGTATAACTGCTGTTATTACTGCCAGAAGTGGTTGTTCTGGGTACTGATTTCTCAGGATCTATCCAGCCAATTTTTTTGAAAATTTAATCACTTGTTATTTCTAGTATAATATATTTGTACAATAAATATAATTTTGTTATTTGCATTTCTTCCTGGTGTAGCAATTTTAATGGCCAGTAATGTAATTATAGGGAATAAAAAATAGTTTTTGTTTGTTTTCACTAAAAAAAATTTTTCTGAAAAATTTCATAAATAAATATTTATAGAAAAATAAATATAATATACACACAAATGATATTTTAATAGTTTATCAAGATTTATTTCCCAAATTGATAAATATTCTATATAAATGATTATTAATTACTTTCAGTTTCAAGTAAAATTAAACCTAAAACAAATTAATATCTTTCTATATATTTATTTATTTTATGCAAATAAAATTAACTTTTAAATGCATGAAATAAGTAAGCGAATATAAAATTGTAAGATATTGTATATATTAATTAAGCAAATGTATGATTATTTATCGTATTATTAAATTACATTCTTTCAATTAAAATTTATTTTCAAATAGGTATATATTGCTATCAGTACAAATATTTGTATAAATATTAACCTACATGGACACACATATTCTTATGCTGATAACAAGATCTTTAATTGAAGCTATTTGTGTAATTTAACGTAATATGACTTTCGTGTTATATATTTCATTATTTTTATGTCAAATAATTTTATGAAATAAAATAAAATTTATTCGTTAATTGCATAATATAGCTTCAGTAACTAAATAATGGAGCTGAATTTTTATTAAAAAATTAATGCAAATATTAATTGAAATTTAATGCTTCTAAGAAAAATAACAGTGTGAAGATTTTTTTATGAAAAATATTTATTTGATTATATATAAAAATAAACCAATAAACGCTGTTATTTCTTTAGACTAATTTGTTTTACTGGAATTTATTTGTAAAAACCTACTATACATAACAAAGTAAATATTCAATACAAACTGAAGTTGCAAATAGGATACTAAAATTTTGAAGGAAACACTTCTTTCTGCATGTGAAAGATATATACACACTTTTCCTATTGTTACAAATTTGTAAATAATTATTGTATATGTCTTAAAATATCTCAGACAGATCGGAAATACTCACATTTTGGCCAAAAATTGCGGTATTTATATGTGCTATACGTTAAAACCCGGTTTTCTAATAATTAGGTGACTTGGCGATGTTTTGGCGAGAAAACTTGGCGACTTGGCGACATTTTTGGCAATTTGGCGAGAAATAGATACATTTGGAAACATTCATCACCTAAGCTCTAGGACCAATATTTAGCCAGATAGCCTAGAAGCTTCCAGAACCTTGGCGAAATTAGTAGATTTCCCCGCCAAGTCATAAAGGTATAAATACCGCAGCCCGACGTAGTTAGTTTAGTTTTGTGAAGACAATCAGTGAGTGAAGACGATTTATCGTGACTGCTAGTCTAGAGAAGTTGTTCTCTGTCTGAGGTATTTGAGACCTGTGATCGAAAGCTGTTACTTATTGTATCTGACGAATTGTTACTATATAATTGTGATTGATACAGCTGGTATTTCTAGTGTAATTTTTACGAATAAAAGTCTTGTGTTCATTGAGTGGTTGCTTTATTCAACTCTCAATCCACACGAGCCCCGAAGCTCGGTACACTATTAAAGATAAGACTGCTAAAACCATTTTAATGGTACTTAAAAAAATATTCAAAGCTAGAACACCGGAATGTTTTTAATCCGATAAAGGGAGTGAATTTACAAACAGAATTGTTAGCAATTTCTTTAAACAGCAAAATATCCATTTCTTTACAACTGATGATGAAACTAAAGCAAGCATTGTAGAGCGTTTTAACAGAACTTTAAAAACAAAAATGTGGGAATATTTTACGGAATATAACACTTATAAATATATTGATGTAATAGATAGATTAGTTTACAGTTACAATCATTCTTTTCATCATAGTATAAAAATGAAACCTTCAGTAAATATAGATAATTAAAGACAAGTACATCAAAATTTATACCCTAATGATAACCAAACTAAAAATAGATCAAAGCAGCATTTACAAATAGGAGATACAGTTCGAATTTCTAAGTCTAAAATGCAGTTAGAGAAGGGTTACGAAATTAATTGGAGTCGAGAATTGTTTATCATAACAGAAATAATACCTAGAGATCCACTAGTATATAAATTAAAAGATTTTTTAAATGAACCTATTAAAGGTACATTTTATGCAAAAGAACTGCAAAAGGTATTTAATTCGGGATATTACCCCGTAAAAAAATTATTAAGAAGAAAAACAGTTAAGGGTAAAACACTTTACTACGTCAAATTTTTAGGTTATGAGGAAAAGTTTAATGATTGGGTCTCTGATATAAAATTTTCAATAAATAGTTAGAGTACATTGTAGCAATTTCATTCTTTAAGATGTCTTTCTGCGTGACTTTACCTTCTCTACTTTAGGATTCAATTACAACATAGTCATTGAAGGAAGCATGAAAGGAGAATTGGTCGTTGATGCTGCTTTTGAATTTCCATTTTTCTACGTATATAGCGATTTTGTAACCCAAAAAAGCGTTGGTGATACCCAAGTTTCTCTTTTGAGAATTGTAAGAGTCAAAGGACAAGATGAAGATGTCATCAGTCAGAATTATGACAGACCCTTATGCATGACTGTCATCAAACAAACTTTTCAAACAATTGAAACTGAATTAAGGTTGAACTCGGGTAATTTCGTACCATTTGAAAGAGGAAAGATTATTGTAGAACTACACTTTCGAATGAGACAAATATTATAAAAACAAAACTTTTTCTAAAATTCATCATTACTACATTAAACGTGGAAATAAAAGTATCATATGTTTGCTGCTCCAAAAGGCTTGAAGAACATTTCGTTTCTCAAATTGGTTCTTGTTTACCTAATTATCAGAGTGCTCCTTTTCAAAGAGGGTATGGAATTGGTGGAATTTTTCGTCGTTTATTTAGAGCTGCACTACCTTATTTGGTAGCTGGAAAAAGAGAAGTAGGCCAAGAGGCTTTGGACACAGGTAGTCGTGTGGCTGCAGATGTATTATCATGAGAAGATTTGCAGGCATCAGCTAAAAAAAACGAGTTAAAGAAAGTGATCGCAATTTAGCCAAGAGAGCAATAAAAAAAATACAAACTATGATTGGATCTGAAAACTATAAGAGAAAACGTAAAAAGGATAAAAGCATCATTCCATCAAAAATTTGAACAGTAAAAGAACACGACATTTTTTTATCCGTGATGGCTTACGTTTTAAAAGGATCCCCAGAGTGTGTTAAATCAGAATTAGAATTATTCCATTCACCTGCTACGCAAACTGTTATAAAAAGTGGACAGTGGGCTGAGTTTCATCCTTTATCGAACGTTTTTGACGGTAGTCCAGTTGAATTTCGTATATCTGGAAGTGGTGAAGAGTATATTGACCTCAGTCACACGCAACTTCATGTGGTGGCTAAAATTGTGAAATCAGATAATAGTCCATTAAGCACGACTAACTCAATACGACCTGCCAATTTATTTTTGCATTCACTGTATTTTCAAGTAGATGTCTCTCTAAATGATAGAATCATATAAAATTCGAGCAATACCTACCCTTATAGAGCCTATATAGAAACATTATGCAATCATGGATATGATAGTTCCCAATTAACTGCTGAGCTTTTCTACAAAGATTCTGAAGACGGACTTAAGATCGGATTTCTTCAAACTTAGTGCTCCTGTGGATATGATTGGATGCATACATGGTGATTTGTTTCATCAAAATTGACGTCAAAATTAAATATTATCGATTTAAAAATTAAATTGATACGTAATAAACCTGAGTTCTGTTTAATAGGAGAAGCAGGATATAAAGTAATATTGAATAATATTTTCTTGTTAGTAAGAAAAGTTTGCGTTAGTCCTGGTGTATTATTGGGGCATGGAAAATCTTTAGAAAAAAACAATGCTGTATATCCTATCAATCGCGTCATCTGCAAAGTATATTCCATTCCGAAGGGAAATATGTCTTTTGCTCAAGACAGTGTTTTTCACGGTCAAATACCGAAACGAATAATCATAGGATGTGTTGCTAACGATACTTATCATGGAACATTTTAAAAAAATCCTTTCAATTTTACTCATTTTAATTTAAATTTTATCGGATTATATATTGATGGACAACCAGTTCTCCACAATCCACTGGAGTTAAATTTCTCTCAAAATCAATACATTCGAGCTTATCAAAATTTATTTATAAGCACTGAAAAAACGAGGCCTGACAAAGGCAATTGTATATCGAGAGAAGATTATTTAGATGGTAACGTTTTATTCGCATATGATTTATCACCTGATTTATGTCATTCCGATCACTTTAATTTGATTAAACATTTCAATATGAGATTGGAAATGAAATTTGAAAAAGCTTTAGATGAAACCGTTAGCATTATTTTATTCGCAGAATTTGAAAACATTATTGAAATAACGAAGTCAAGAGATATTTTATACGATTTCGGAAATTGAAACAATGAATGGAAAACAAATTCATGATATTTTATCGTAAGATCCTTTTACTGGGGGAAAATTTCAAGGAGTAATTGCAAGCGATACGATACCTTTTTTGGAAAGAAATCAAGCTGTTGTCGCGATTACTGATCATTCTTCCCAGCCAGAAACTCACTGGATAGCATTCTACAAAAATGCAGATGAGAGATTAGAATTCTTCGATTCTTATGGCCAGTCTCCTGAGTTTTATGGTTTTGCACTGCCAAATGTATGCTGGAATACAATCTGCTTTCAAAGCATTACTTCAAATGTGTGTGGAGCTAACTGTATCTATTTTGTGTACAAAAGATGTCAAGGTTTCTCAATGTGTTCTATCATTAACAATTTATGTAACGATAAAATTAATGATTTTAAAATATATCAATTTGTTAAAAAGAAATTTAGTGTAAGAATGCTTTTCAGAAAATAAATATTTTCCCCTTCATTTTATATTTTTGTATTGCATTAATATTTCTTTCTACGTATAGACATATAAATTAACACTGAAGAAAGCAGATAAATTCCTTTATTATGGAGCTACCATCCATGAAGCATCCCTTTACATGTGTCATAGACGGAACAACTGAAAGTGGTAAAAGTTATTTTGTCAAAAACTTCTCGAATAAAACATTATCAGACCGTGTCCGAAATCTATTATTTGGTGTTATGATGCTTATCAACCACTTTTTCAGAAAATGAAACACGTTACATTTCAAAAAGCACTACCATCTAATATTAACTTGATAAGGAATGCTGTCATAATAATTGAAGATTTAATAGAAGAATTTGAAAATAACTCCAAATTAACTCAACTATTTGTAAAAGGCAGTCATCATAGAAATATTTCAGTGGTTTTCATTGTACAAAATTTTTTTAATAAAGGGCGAGGAATGAGAACTATTTCATTAAATTCCCATTATCTTATCATGTTTAAAAATCCAAGAGATCAAAGTCAGATCTTACATTTGGGTAAACAACTATATCCAAGAAAATTAAAGTATTTTCAAGTTTACCAAGATGCAACATCAAAACCATATGGGTATCTCTTTATTGACTTAAAACCGGACACGGATGACAATTTGCGCTTGCGCAATGGCATTTTCCCAAATGAAAAGATGTATGTTTATCAACCACTTTGTTCTTAATATATATAAGAATATGAAAGAAAATTAATCTATCATTTGAAATTCGAATGTCTTCGACAAAACATTGACTGTCTTAAATTTCTACTTAAATCAAAATCAATGAAAAAAATTTTGAAATCTTGTCTTAATAGAACAATAAAATCAATCTGTGAGTGTGCATTGAACTTGTTAAAAGGTATTCCGATTTCATTTCAATTTCAATTTCAAATTTTCGATTCAAATTATTTCAATTTCAAATTTTTGAAAGAAAAAATTAGCTTCATACAAGAAAAATTTAAGGAAATTGGCTGACAAAAAAAGTGCTTTTATTTAAGAAGAGATCCTTACTTGTTCAAAGAGGGGAAGGTTTCCTGAGTATTTTGTTACCTGCTGCGGTTACTGCACTTACTTCCATCATTCATGGAATGCAGTAAGAAACTCATACTTGGACTTGAGGACAGACTTCTCAATACAGTAACAGAATATTTGAGTGAAATAAATAAAAATATAATGATAAATTGTTGAAAAAAAATTTAACGAAAGATGAAAAAGCAACACTTTATTTACAAATATTACAAAAATATATAAAATTTCCATCATTCTTTGAAAATAATTCTAAAAGAAATATAGATGAAAATAAATTTAAAAATAATCCTGAAATAAATTCTGACAAAATTGTCCCCACAAACTCAGAAAAAGGAGAAGATTTACAAAGTCAAGAAAAAGAAGATTATTTTCAAACAAAATTAGAAATTGAAGAAAACCAAAATCATGCATAAGTAAATTTAAGGAAAATTGTTCCCTTACGATATCAAAGTTTAGCTCAGAAAATTATTCGTTTCTTGGAAAATAATAAAACAATACTATCTTGGACACCTGGAAGTGAAATGGTATACAAGAAAGCAGTAATTCCTGAAGCAAATATAATTTTTCTAATAGATAATATGCTTAGAAATAAGAAGAAGAACCCTCCAGGACAAGAGATATATTTTAAAGCCGTGAAAGAGATGAACATCCCTTAACAATATGTTATAAATCGAAAAATGTTAAAACAAACCTATGATTTTTGCTAAAAAAATAATGTATGGTTTAAATACTGATAATAAATATTGTCAATTATTTTTGTATTAAAACAATAATATAAAGCTTATGAATAAATAAAATGATACTTACTTTTAAAATGATGAACACAAATATTTACTCAAATATTTAAAATTCGTATAGAAGATTATTTCTTTAATTTTCAATGCAAAATAATACAAATTTGATGCTAATTGATTTTTTTTTAACCCATATCAAGATTTATAATAGGAAGGTTGCACACTTTAATTCTAAGACTACAAAGAGCAATTTTTTATTCTAATAATTTTTCAACATTGTATTAATGCAGTGGTTTCCAACCTGTGGGGCGCCCCCCAGGGGTGCGCGAGACAGTTGCAAGGGGGCATGCAACTGTTTCCAAAATATCATTTTCGAATACGAACCAAAAAAGTCGAATAGGTGTCAAAAAATGAATCAGCAGAATACATAATTCCCAATCCTCGCCGCGAATTTTTCGGGTACAAGTGTTAAAACATCCCATCAATATTCTTCTTGGAACGAAATATCTCGCTTTCGCGTTTGGAGCCGAGCACCGGTGGGGCGTGCAATCAAAAGATAAGCACTCGCAACATCCGGGTATTTTCGTGCTTACTCGCACCTAACTTCATTAAGCAGAAGCATCTGATTGTTAAGCCTCAGCTTCTGGCACTAAGCCTCGCAAACTCGATCCCCTTCTGTTTCTATTTTCTATGAACAGAATTAGTTCGTTAGTAGTGCTTGCGATAACCACTGTTCCATACCCATGAAGGGCAGCAGCGCCATCTTTGTATGTGTAAAAAAAAGTACTGTGAGAGAGAGTAGTCGAGTTACTGCTTTTGAGGAGAGCAGTTGTAAAATGAGTGAGAAGAATCAGCTACAAAAAATAAAGAGTCTTTTTTTTATATTTAAAATTATACAGTCCATTATTTAGATACCAGAGCTATTGACCATACACAAACATTTGGTCCTTTAACCGGAGATTTGATGAGATATGGCTGACAACGAGTGCGGGAATGAGTAAACATCAACAACCCAACGGTCCTTGAGAGCGGTAGTTGCTATAAGGTATGTGCTTGAGCTTTTTTGGTCATTCACTCCCATGAGATAATTTATATTATCAATTTGAATTTATTTTGTAATCTTAATAACTATTTTTATAGTTTGTGTTGTTTATTAACTTAATTATATAAAGTTAAAATTGAGTTTTGAGTTCCGTTTTCAAAATGTTTAAAAACGTGAATAAAATTGATTTGCAAGTTGCGGCTACGGAGTTAGGAAAGGTCATTACTGATAAAATGACAATTGTAGAGTTAACGAACATTATGAAGAATAATGTCACGTTTAAAAATGAGCCCGAATATGTAGCTGATCTCCTAAAATCTATAAAAGAGAACCGTTTACTAGAGTTAGAGATAATTGAGAAAAATAAGCAAACAGAGTTGCAATTAGAGCAAATAAAATTAGAGAGAATGAAAGCTGAATTAGAATTAACACGCTTGAGAATAGATTCAAAAATTGTAGAAATTAATCCAGAAAATAAAATTGAGGACTGCAGCTCTTTAGATTCCTTAATAAAAAGCATTAAAACATTAACGATTAAAATACCGAGTAAACCAGAAGGTTGGAATCTATTTTTTACTTCTTTGAAGAGAGCATTTGTAACAAAAAATGTTTTAAATAAATATAAAACAGAGATTCTTTTAAATTTACTTGGTGAGAAAGCATCAAATGTAATTTCTTACATAGGCGATGAAGAATTAAGTGATTATGAAAAAATTAAAGAAATTATTCTTAGAGAATTTGAGCCCACACCACAATCATGCTTAGAGCAATTCAGAAAAACAATAAGACACCCAAATGAAACTCATGTCCAGTTCGCTTCGCGCTTAACTACAAGTTTTGATTACTACTTAAAATTGAGAAAAGTGTCATTTTGCAAAATTAAAGCAATTAATTGTATCTGATAAAATATTTCAAACATTAGATAGGGAAACCGCTGCTCATATCGGTATTAGACAGTTAGATACTTGGTTTAAACCCATACAATTAGCAAAAGAAATTGATTTATTTTATGTATCCCGAGGAAAACCGCTAACGGTGGAAAATAAACTAATAAATTCGAAAACACTTCCCGCAAATCAAAGAAATATTTCTAGAGTATTTTTATCCGATTCTAAGAATGCAAAATGTATTCTTTGTTTGGAAAATCATCCCTTATATAAATGCAAAAATTATATGGCTTTGCCTGTTTCTGATAGAGTAGAGGTAGTTAAGAAAAATAATTATTGCTTTAACTGCCTTGGTAAACACCAAATAAGTAACTGCAAATCGCGGTTTTCATGTTATTTATGTCAAAGAGAGGGAGTCAAAAGACGGCATCATTGCTCTTTGCATTTTCCGAGAACGGAGGAGTTACCCCTCACAAAGTGAAAGTGTTAATCGACCCTTATCGGCCCCCCCGTGAAGAGTCTTCACTTTCCCCACTTGCCCCGATCTTCCCTTCTAACCAAAACAATCCAGTTCTTTCTACGCGAAGTCGTAAATCTGCCAAAAACTGTTTTGCTTAGTAAGGTGAATTGCTTGCTAAGAGATCACGGAGGAAATTTTTACAGAGCACGCGCTATTTTAGATCAAGGCTCAATGAATAATTATATAACGACTGATTGTGCAAATAGTTTAGGCTTAAAACGAAATAAAACAAATTTGACAGTCTGTGGTATAGGTGATACATGCACGACAATTAAATCGGTTACTAAAACTACAATTTCTAATTTAGAGGGAAATTTTAAAAAAGAGTTAGAATTTTTAGCTGTTTCTAAAATTACTGATTTCACGCCATCACACATGCTTAAGGTTAATGTACCAGAATTAAAATATGTAAAATTAGCAGATGAAAACTTTAATAAACCAGGTTCAATAGATTTACTTTTAGGCGCTGAAATATTTTACGAATTATTACGTCCAGATCAGATTTTTCCTGTAAATAGTGATTTGGTTCTTCAAAATACCGTTTTTGGTTATGTTGTTAGTGGGAGCTTACCCACTACAATGGAGGGAAAAGTACATTGCGGATTAATTAAGGATAATACTGCTTTACATGAAGCAATAGAGAGATTTTGGGAGATAGAAAATGTTGAAACTAAAAGTTCTAAAAAAAAAATAATAATATGTGAAGAACATTTCAAAGCAAATGTTAAGAGAGACAGACAGGGAGGTACATAGTTAAAATGCCTTTAAAAGATGACCCAAAGTGTTTAGGTAAATCTAAAGAAATGGCATTAAAAAAATTAAATTCGTTATGGAATCGTTTTTTAAGAGATCCTGAGTATTTAAAATTATATAAGGAATTTTTGAGCGAGTATAAGAAATTAGGTCACATGACAGAAATTCCAGATTGTGAGGAAGAAGTAGGAACGTATTATATACCCCATTTAGGTATTTATCGCCCTGATAAAAGTACTACAAAACTTCGAGTAGTATTTAACGCGTCTTCTCAAATAACTTTAGGAAATTCACTTAATTCCTTACAATTTAATGGTGGTACCTTACAAGAGGATCTTTTTTCAATAATGGTGAGGTTTCGTAAACACATTTATGTCTTTGTAGCAGATATTAAACAAATGTATAGAATGATTCTAATTGATCCTAATCAAACTAAACTTTTGAGAATTCTTTGGAGAGAGTGAGTGAATGAACCAGTTAAAAATTATGAGCTCAAAACAATTACGTATGGCACCGTTAGTGCACCATACCTTACAACTAAAGTGCTTTTTCAATTAGCAAATGATGAAAGAGAGAAGTACCGTAGTAGTATACCTAGGTTTATAGTAGGCAAAAAGGCAACGCCCCCTTTTGGGGGCGTGGCAGGGGGTCACGTGATCTGTAAGATCACGTGATTTTTGGTGTTCTCGTGTAAGAGCACGAGGTTATTTTTTCGAGTTGAGTTTAGTTGTTGGGTTCCTACTGCTTTTAAAAATTATTTCAGGAGGGGTGTTCATGGAAACGGCGGGAGTAGTTTTGTTATCTGGTGTTGTGACGTCATAAGATGAGAATAAACATGTTTCAGTGTGATGAACCATGTTCAATCAAGGAAAAAACCTATTAACTGCAATATGCTTACGCTGCGCGGATGAATACAATGTCTGAACCAATCACAATGCTTTCTTGCTGTTGATTTGGAAAATAATTCTAGTTTCTGTCTAAGTGTTTCATTTTGCCTGTAATACAAGCTTTCGAAAGGTTCGATTTATTGAACGGGATTTCAAGTTGCACTCCTTTGACTTTTTACAAAAATCATGTCTTCATCAAACAACAAACGTGTTTTAAATGAATCGGCAGATACGGTAAGTGTTAGTTTTAATTTGCATTTATTTATATACCAATTTTAAATGTTTTTGTGTATCTTACTATGAAGCATATTTAGAACTCCACATTTATTTTGTAGGTGATAATCAATGCTTCTGACTTAGATGTAGGTAAAAACAGCAAAAAAGTCAAGAGAGAAGAACAAGAAAGTCACAAATATTCAAATCGATCGTCTGCAAAAAAAATCTGTTGTAAGTGTTCCATACGACGATGAAGGATTGTGTTGTGCTAAAGCAATTATATACGCTATAGCACACATGCAAAAAGATCAAAGAGCTATTAATGCTTTGAAAGACCGCCGCAGACCAGCTCTCATAACAAGAGCAAGAGAACTACATGCAGCAGCAAAAGTCGACATGGGTCCTTGCTCGTATAAGGAAATTGCTCAGTTTGAAGAACATCTAAATATCCAGATTGCAGTGTTCTCATCTGCTAACTTAAATCGTGTAAGTTTTTGTTTCTTTGTTAAAAATTTTTAAGTAAACATATATCATGAGTAATTACGCACTTCCAGAAAAAATGTATTTCTATTTAATTTAACATAATTTTTACTTTTTGTTTAAATAATTTAAAACTAGTATATTGTATGTGGTATAATTTTAAGAATGTTGATAATTTAACTAAATGAAAATAATTATAGGTTTGTAAAAATATTTTTAATTAAAAACATTTATATTTTTACTTTGTTACAATTTTGTATTTTATTGATCATTTTCATTTAATCGATATCTTGTTTTCTAATTTTAGGTTACTTATAAGGGCAAAACGCGTTCCTCGGGCAGAGTAAATTTAAGGTTGCATGATAATCACTATGACGTGATTAAATCACTGAAAGGATTTTTCGGAGTCAACCATTATTGTGATACCTGTGATAAGGGATTTTCCCGCATTGAAGATCACAGGTGTCAAAATTTATGTCCTATTTGTCTGAAATCAGATTGTGTTGCCGACGTGTCAAGGAGATGTAACGATTGTGACCGACTATGCCGATCAGAAATGTGCTTTGTAGCTCGCAAAGTCAAATCGGGAAATGCTAAATTATCAATTTGCGATCGAGTAAGATTCTTCTATATTATGAAATCTTGTTTCGTAAATATTAATCAATAACATATTTTATTTTTAAATGTACTGTTCATGAGTATTTTTTATAGATTTAATTTTTTTAGATGTATCAATGCAGAAAATGCTGCAAAGTAATCATGCGTAGACATTGCATGAAAGAATTACATCAATGTGGAACAATTAAATGCCCATCATGTAAATTATTCGTAAACACTGATGAACATTTATGTTACCTGGGACCAATAACTCCAAAAACACCTTCCGATAAGCTAATATTCTTCGATTTTGAAACGGACCAAACATCTGGTGAACATATTGTGAATTTTGCTGTGGCTCAGTATGCGAATGGTTCGGAAAAAACATTCGATGGCTATTCAGCATGCAAGGAATTCTGCGAATGGTTGTTTTCCCCAAAACACAAAGGATTCACGGCTATAGCACATAATATGAAAGGGTTAGTTTGATTTTTTTTAATTAATATTTTAAATAAATAATAATTGTATATTTTTTCTTCATAACATTTTTGCACTTTTTAAGGTTCTGATGGACAGTTTATCATGGCGTGGTTATTACAACAAGGTAATGCACCAGAAGTAATACCTAATGGATCCATGTTGATGTCAATAAAGTTGCCAGCATTGGATATTAGAATCATCGATTCTCTTAATTTTTTTCCAATGGCTTTAGCAAAATTACCAACATGTTTTGGTTTCGGAGAATTAAAGAAAGGTTTCTTTCCCCACTTATTTAACACCCGCGAAAACCAAAACTATGTTGGAGCAATGCCAGATCCATGCTTTTATTCTCCAGAGCAAATGATGTCATCCACAAGACAAACTTTCTTGTCTTGGTATGAAGATCACAAAAATGATATCTTCAATTTTAAAAAAGAAATGCATGCTTATTGCAGGTCTGTACCTTTTTCTAAATTATTTTCATTTCTTCTATTCATTTAAAATTTCTTTGACTTAAAAGAAAAAAATCCATGTAAATCTTTTTATTTTTAGTTCGGATGTTGATATATTGCGGCGTTGTTGCCTAGAATTTCGAAGTCAGCTGTTAGAAGTAGCAAATGTCGATCCATTTAGGTAAATTATATTTTTAATCAATTTTTTCTTTTTCGAAAAATATTAAACTATTGATATTTTAGATTATTTATTTTGTTTATTATAGATATGTGACTATCGCGTCTTGTTGTATGGCTGTGTTCAGAAGTAATCATATACAAAATGAAACTATTGCCATGGTCCCTGTTCACGGTTATATTAACAAGACGAATTATAGTTCTGATTGTATTCGTTGGTTGGACTACATTTCCCACTCCCAAGATTTGGCCATTCAGCATGCACTCAATGGGTTAGGAGAACGGAATATCGCAGGAACCTCAGTAGATGGATTTTGTGAAGAAAACAACACAGTGTACCAGTACCATGTACGTATATATAAAATGTTTTTAATTATCTTTGTTTCCTTATGGATAACATGACTAGTTCTTCGTTTATTTTTAGGGATGCTTCTTTCATGGATGTACACAATGCTTCGATAGTGATATTATACATCCGATGAAAAATATATCAATGTCAAGACTTAAAGAAAAGACCCAGGAAACAACCTCTCATTTGCGTTCTCTTGGTTTTGAGATAGTCGAGATGTGGGAGCATGATTTCCTTAGAATGAAGAAAGAAAATGCTCAATTGCAAGATTTTCTTTCAAATCATCATTTGAAAGATAGGTTGAATCCAAGAGATTCTTTTTTTGGGGGGAGAACGAATGCGATAAAACTTCTTCATGAAGGAAAAAGCAAATATGTTGATTTCACCTCATTATATCCATGGGTAAGTCTTAATCTACAACTTAAGTAACTAAATTTTTAATTTCTCTCTTAACTATATTTTCTTATGAAACTTGGCTATTTCTATATTATAGGTGAATAAATACTGTGTGTACCCTGTTGGTCACCCACAAATAATTACCAAGGATTTTCATCCAATTCAAAACTACTTTGGTATTATAAAGTGTAGAGTCATACCTCCTCGTGGCCTTTATTTACCGGTTTTGCCTCATCGTTCCAACAAAATTGATGTTTCCGTTATGCAGGACATGTGTGGAAACTCAAGAGCAAAATAGTTGCATTCATTCAGATGACGAAAGAGCTCTCATAGGTACGTGGGTCTCAGAAGAAATTAAATTGGCCGAGAAAAAGGATACATCATCACAGATGTAAGAACGTTTCTTATACATTTTCAGGAAAATATGTTTGTGAATTATGTATTTGTATAATATGTTCTTTTTTATTTTCCAGATATATGAAGTCTATCATTTTAGTGAGACGTCGAATAACCTATTTAAAACTTACATTGATTTGTTCTTAAAGATAAAACAACAAAGCAGTGGGTGGCCCAGTGAATGCGTAAATGAAGAATCCAAAATGAAATATGTAAGTTTATACAAGGAACGAGAAGGCATTGAGTTAGATCCAGCTAACATTAAAAAAAATCCAGGACTACGGCAATTAGCTAAATTAGCATTGAATAGTTTTTGGGGAAGGTAACTATAATTTTTTCATTATCATAAGCATTTCTTTTGCAAGAATAATTTAATTTAATTTGGGATTTTTTTCTAGATGGGGGATGAACATTAATAAAAATCAATTGACATATGTTCATGAGGTATCTCAGTTCAACCGAATTTTTAGCAGACACAACAAAAAATATATATATATATACTATATATATTTTATATATATGTATATATATATATATATATATATATATATATATATATATATATACATATATATATATATATATTTTATATATATATATATATATATATATATATATATATATATATATATATATATATATATATATATATATATATATATATATATTAACTGAGTCATTTAGAAAATGATTTGTGTTTCACTTTCATACAGAAAAGATGTATTAAACTATTCCATTTTTTCTCACTTTCTTTTAAGGTAAAAGACGTTTATCTTCCATCACCAGAAGTGGCTGCAATCCAGTGGGATTGCAAAAAGGATTTCATCTCACAAGATTCAACAACGAACATATTCTTGGTTTACTTATACTGCGTGGTCTAGACTAAAGCTTAATGAGGAAATGAACAAACTTGGTACAAATGTACTGTATCACGATACAGATTCCATCATATACGCCAGTAATGGATTAAATGTCCCACCATTGGGTAACTTTTTAGGTGATTTCACTGATGAACTTGATGGGGACATAATTAAAACATTTGTTTCCGGTGAGTAGCAATTTTAATTATGCATAACTGTCAAAGAACTGTTAATGTTTTTACTTTATTTTTAAAATATTATTTCGAAACTAAAACAACATATTAAAAAAATATTTTTATTATGATTATTACAATAATTAAAAAAAAATTTCTACTGTGAGTTACTGTTTATTCATACTGATTTTACATTTTTTAGGTGGTCCTAAAAATTATGGCTATCAAACAGCATCAGGAAAATCTTGTTGCAAAGTTCGTGGCTTTTGTCTCAACTTCACTAATTCTAAATTACTAGGGTATCAGTCATTGGAAAAACTGGTTAGAAATATGGATAAAAGCCCCATCATTTTAAAAAACCCATCTAAAATCTCCAGGGATGTCAAAAAGAGAAAAGTAATTAACAAGGAAGAGAGTAAGCTATATCGTATTGTTTATGACAAAAGGGTAATTCAACCAGACTTAACAACTCTTCCCTATGGATTTTGAAGTATGTGTTTATACCAGTATTTATAACTTAAGGATTTTTTGTATGTGTGTTACGTCTATGATGAGAAAAAAAATTTCATTCAGTAAATGAATGAATGAATGAATAACTACTCTGAGATGTTACATTAAGAAAAAAAAATTTTTTTTGGGTTTTTAATCAATAAATATTAATAAAAACGTACACAAATAAATTCAAATTTCAAAGTTTAATCCAAGGATTTTTTCGAGCATACATAACTGATTTTATATGTTTATGATAATTTTTGTACAATTTTTTATTTACATCTAAATGTTGTGGAAAACTTGCTTCTTTTAAAATGTTTAAAAATACACTTCTTCCTGCAGGTGCCTTCTTTTTGTTTCTTAAAAAGTCATTAATGAGAGTAACAATGTTACTCCCTGGAATGATCCTATTGTTATATGTGATCTTTCCTTCAGGAGTCCATTTTAAGAAATTTTGCTGCTTGAGGAATTGAAAAATTTCTTTTACAATTTTCTTATACCGAATCGGAGCTACAGTAATCGCTTTTTCTTCTAAATCATTAAATTCTTCTTTTACTGGAAATGCTGTCACCGGTGAATCTTCTATTGAAGATTCTTCTGGGATTACATGATTACCTTCTGATGGTAAAGATTTTTCGACTGAAATATTTGTATATTTTGTAAAATTTGTAAATATAATATTGCTTTCTCACTATCAGATAAATTTTTTTGTTGCAGAATGGCTTTCATTTGTTCATCAAGATCAGACATGTAGTCCAATTCTTGATAGCGTTCTTCTGGAACTAACACAAATTTTTTACTGTGTTCCATGAATGAGACTACTAATGACCGATATAGCAGCAGGTAATAATAGTGAGAGAAATCCGTCACCACGTTGAACTAATAACTGTCTTTTTCTATAAAGAGGAGTTTTTCTGTCAGAAAGTTTTCGCAAACTTTGTCTGTAAGAAGATAAGCGATTTTTTTTATTCTTTGTCAGTGGTATGTTACCCTGTAACACATTAATGGCGCACTCACACAATGTTTTAATAACTTTGTTTGAACACTTTTTCAAAATAGGCTTTGGATTTTTACTTTTAGAAATTAATTTCAAGAGCTCTAATGTTTGCTCTGTACATACTGGACATCTTGAAACATTATGAAAAAATCAGCACAGGTTTTCTATTTATAGATCTGTGAAAAAGATAAAAAATTAGCGGGGTTGATAAATCCAGTATTTATCCCCGGGAAACATTCCCGCACGCATTCGCATAGAATCGTCAGTATCAGTTTTCAAATCAACAAGTAAATAGCTGAAAGGTTTTGATGTAGCATCCTCGTAGCTTTCCTGGAAAAATTTGGTTTTTGACGGATACAGCTGTCTTCCCAAATGAGACACTTGGGACCGGTCTCTAGGGTTTTTAAATAATACGAGATAATGTGAATTTAAAGAAATTTCTCTCATTTCTTTCCCTTTATGAAAAATATTTTGCACAAGGAAAACGACGCTTACGTTTCGGTGATGAGAACCCTTTGTGAATAATTTTGTCAGTTTGGAATCATTTCCCAATTCACTCATCAAATCGTCGATGACAATCAAAGCGTTGGAATACTGATTTAAATTAGGAGCTATACCTTCATAAAATTCTATGCCTGGCATTTCTTCGTAAAGTTTTTGATATGCTCCGTAACACCATAGTAAAGTTTTTGGAAAAGGGTGAATCATTCTATGTTTGATTAATTTCTTTACAAAATGTGTTTTTCCACTACCTGTAGGTCCAGCCACTATCATAGTAAAAGGTGTTTCATCTTTAAAATCTCCATAGTGAATGACAGAATTATCGTCATGGGGGCTTTATTATTCATACAGTGGTGGAAACGTTATTGATGCCAACTATGAAATATTTATTTAACATTGAAATTTATTATTTTACCTATGTTTTTATTTCAAACTAATTATTATTTTTTATTATTAATAGAATTATTTTTAATTACTTAATAATTTTGCAAATTTGTAAAAGCAGAAAAAAAAATTTTAAAAATATTTGCAAGATATTTTTTCAAAAATATATTTAAGGCTTGGATATATTAAAATGAATACATGACACTTTTTTACTTCAATAATTTTTATTTTACTTTTTGAAAATCATTTTTATAGCATACTTTTTTTTGACAAATTGAAACATTTGAAAATCATTGCTTTTATTTACAGATAATTTTTGCACAATGGAATGCATAGAAATTCCTTGACAACGTTTGAATATAAAGTAAATACAATATGCTCCACATACATTAGAAGTAATACTTTGGAATGTAACAGAATTCCATGAAACATTTAAGTATTGAGATACATAATCTGTAAAATTTTTTCCATAAAAATAAGGGGTTTGTCCATATGAATCAAAAAATTCCAAGTTCTTTTCTTCATCCACAAACAGAGCTATCCAATGAGATCCTGGTTGAGATGAGTCATCTTGATTTACGATAGCAGCTGATCCTTCAGAGAGGTATGGAATGAAATCCGATGGAAATACTCCTCGAAATATCGGTGCTGTAATCTTATCACGGGATAGGGCATTAAATATTTGATGATTATTCATTTTTTTTTAATTCCCAAAGTCAAAAGATATATTTCTGGATTTATTAATCTCAATCAAATTTTCAAATTCAGCAAATACAATAATACTTATTGTTTGTTGTAATGCCTTAATAAATTTTACCTCCAAACGTAAATTACTATGTCTGATAAGATTTAGATGTTCCCCGTCACACAAATCGGGAGATAAATCAAATGCATATAAAGTGTTACCCATCTTATATTCATCTCTTGATATAAATAAACCTCGGTCTTGTCCTAGTTTTTCTGTACCTAAGAAGAGACTTTGATAGGCTCGTATAAAGTTATTTTTATCAAAATCTGGTTGTAGAGGATTATGAGGCATAGGCTGGCCATCTACATATATTCCAATGAAATTCAGATTAAAATGTTGAAAATCGTACGGGGATTTCTTCAAAGACCCATGAAAGGCTTCATTATCAACACATCCTATGATAATTCTTTTAGGCATCTGTCCTGTAACACATCCTATGATAATTCTTTTAGGCATCTGTCCTGTAAATACATTATCTTGAACAAAAGACATGTTTCCTTTTGGAACAGAGTATACTTTATTTAATACTCGATTGATGGGGTATTTTGCCATTTTTGATTGTAAAGCTTTAGCATGTCCTAATATGACCCCAGGACTTACACGAACTTTTCGTATAAATAGAGAAATATGTTCCAAAACTACTTTAAATCCTTCACTGCCTATCAAATAAAATTCTGGGTTGCTTCGAATAAGTTTTATTTTTAGGTCCACTAAATTCAATAAAAGTCTTTCTTGATGAAATATATCACTGTGAATACCGCCAATCATATCCACAGTAGCACTGTCTTTAAAAAAAGCTGCTCTTTTGTTGAATCCATCATCCGAGTCCTTGTAAAACAATTCAGCAGTAAGCTGGGACGTTTTACTATCATATCCGTGATTTAATAATGTTTCAATATAGGCTCGATAAGGGTATGTGTTATTAGAATCAGATACAATGCGATCATTTAATGTAACATCTACTTGTGAAAACAGAGAATGCAATAACAAGTTCACAGGTCCTATGTTATCCTCATTTCCAATGGGTAAGTTATTTTTTTTCATTATTTTTGCTTTAACATAAAGTTGAGTTTGGCTGAGATCTAAATATTCTTCACCTGAGCCACTAACGTAAAATTCGACGGGGCCTCCATCAAAAACATTAGACAATGGATGAAATTCCACCCATTGTCCACTTTGAATAACAGTTTGAGTACTGGGTAAATGAAAAAGTTCAAGCTCTGATTTCACACATTCTGGTGAGTCTTTTAAAAGAAATGCCATTACGAGTCGAAAATATCACGTCCTGTCACTTTCCGTACTTTGGATGAAATGATTCGCTTCTGCTTCTTACGTTTTCTTTTATACTTTCCTCTGCCCACCATGGACTGTACCTTATCAAGGGCTTTTTGGGCTAAGTTCCTCCCACTCTCTTTTGCTCTTGCTTTTACTGCTTCTTTAAAATCTTGACCAGATAAAACATCAGACGCAACACGAGATCCAGTGAGAAGAGCTTCCTTACCAATCGTTTTGCCACTTTTTAATAGAAAAGGAAAAGCAGCTCTAAATAACTGACGAAATATTCCCCGAGACCATATCCCTTTTGGAAAGAAATGCCTCGATAATGTGATAAACCAGAACCTATCTGTCCAGCATAATGCTCTTCGAATTTTTTTGTGCAGCAAACATAGGGTACACTCATCTTGATGGATAGTAATCAAATGATTCATAATTTATCGTTTAAGACTATTTATAGTATTTGCCTCATTCGAAAATGTAATACGATAATAACTTTTCCTCGTTCAAATGGTACAAAATCTCCTGAATTTAATCTAAGCTCAACATTGATAGTTTGAAATGAATGACGAATCAGTGGTAAGTATTGAGGTCTGTCAAAATGACGACTAATTATATCTCCGTCTTTTCCTTCTACCCTGACAATCCGCAAAAGTGGCGCTTGTACATCACCAACGATTTGTGGTGTTACAATATCTGTATAAACATAAAAGAATGGAAATGCAGCGTGAGGATCTGCCACAAAAGGGCTATGTACAGTTCCCATGATTTTTTCACTACCAAATCCTAGAAGTTGCTTCAAACCATCATTGAAAGTGATGGAGAATCCATCTTTCAGAGTTATTTTTACTCTCTTTGTTGACTTATTAAAACCTAAATATACTTTGTCATGTAATAAAATATCATTCATAGCTTTTAAAATATCAGTAATGCTCTCGTAACTTCCAGGTGGTATAGTTTTCTGTACATTTCGAGTAATATTTCCAGTTGGTATACCAAATATAAACGAATTTCTGTTATCATTTACATTGAACCATGAATGAGGATAAATAATTTCTGATAAGCCTACTTCCCATTCTCCATTTAGATTTATAGGAGTTGGCAACTGTGTTATAAAATTAGAAATTTTATTATTAGGGAAATATTTGGAAGGAGCTTATCAGAGGGTAGTGTCACATAAAATGACATGATTTAAAAATGACGGTTTAGAATATAGCACTGTCTATTTATACCATTCTAATATGTTTCACCCAAGCATTGAATTTTTCAGGATAACCTAAGAATTTTACAAAGTATTCGGTTGAACCTTGCCTTTTCCTTTTCATTATCACTTTTTCTACGGGATAAAAACCCGAATCGGTTACTTTTTGTAGCTCCTGGGAATAAAATGTGCCTTCAATAATTTCACCTGATAAATCTTTTAATTTATAAACTAAAGGATTTCTTGCTATGATTTTATGAATTGTAAAAATTTCTCGTGTCCAATTTTGCTCGTACCCCTTTTCAAACCGCAATTTTTCTTTATTTATGCGAACTGTATCTCCAATTTTTAAAACAGTTCGCGTACTATATTCTTTCTGATTACCATACAATGTTTGCCATACTTGGGTTTCATTATTATGATTTACTGCAATAGGTTCCATTTTTATACTGCGATGCCATGTATTATTATAACTTTGTATTAATTTATCTATTACGTCAATATATCTTTTTGTATTCATTTCTGTGAAATATTTCCACATTTTGGTTTTTAGTGTTCGATTAAACCTCTCTACTACGCTCGCTTTTGTTTGATTATAAGTCGAAAAAAATTTATGTTTCTGTCTTTTAAGTATTTCTGAACCACTTTGTTTCTGAACTCAACTCCATCATCAAATTGCAAAATTTCTGGAGTTCTTTCACTAAATATCACTTCCAAGGCCCTTTTCACACTTCGACCTGTTTTATCTTTTAAAGGAATGGCCCAAGCATACTTTGATAAAATATCTATGCAAGTGAGTAAATACTTATAACCATCATTAAAATTTGCGAGAGATTGCAAATCAGCTAAATCCACTTGAAACTGTTCGTTTAAACCTCCAACAATAACTTTATTCCTTGGAAATTTATGTCTCAAAGGCTTATGTAAAGTATAAGAATCCTTTGTTTGTAACCATTCTTTGATATGTTTTCTTTTTACTCTTCCTTTTAAAGTTCTATGTAAAATATTAATTCCTCCAAAACTCCCTGGAAATTCAGGATTTCTATACAACTGAGCCAAAGCAGCGTCCATTGCATTTCTGTTAACAATGAAGAATGATTTTTAAATGTTGAATGCACTTGCTTTTATACTTTTATTTAAAACCCTCTGTTTACATGACACATTTATTTTCAAAATGTTCTTTTTTTTATAATTACATAATTTAATACACTTTCATATTATCTAAAGGAAATATAATAATTAAATACACATAAAATTTTAAGCAATGATATTTTATTTAGCACATTTTTGAAGTACATTTATATACAAAAATATACAACAATGTTACATATTTTTTTTATCAAATTATTCATTATTTTCGAAATACTCGAATGCATCTTCAGGACATAAGGCATTTCTTACATTTCGAATAATGCTGTCTAGACGTAAATTTTTCAAGAAATCAACTGTCACATACATAGCAGGTTTCAGAGCTAAAAACGGTTCATTTTCCTGAGATTGTGATAAAAGAATCTGCAATTTCTAAAATTTCTAAAGAAAATGCATGCGAATTAAAAGTTTCTACACGGTTAGCCCATAGTTCTTCAGCCAAAATACATGGTTCTTTTAAACCTTTCTCCTTAAAAATGTCACGCACTGCATTTTCAAGGGTTTCTAACAAATGTTGGGTTCCAAGGCTGACATCAAAGGAACTTGGCAAAGTTTCTTCAATAATGCCGTCAAAAACATTACAATAAGTATCTAAAAAATTGACTGTACGGAACATGTGATCTAGAACAGCATTTGCAATACTGTTATAATTTCGCAGCATATTAATATATTGCTCTGCAGAAATGGTAAGGGATTTTGAGTTCCATCCTTGTTTCACACGAGTGAATGTAAACACTTTAAAGTCCTTACTTGTAATCTGAATTTCTGATTCAGGAAGGAAAACACTGCTTCGTAGATGATTCTCATTTTGAGGCACAGTTTCTCTATCCATAATTTGTTCAATCCACCATGGTCGAAGAGTAATTCCTTCTGAAGTTGGATAATATTTCATTCCATATTTCTGATACTTTCTAATGTGTACTGAAACAACTCCACGGAAAGTACTGGGAACCACAAAAATGGAGTCTCCTATAGGAAATACATCATCTGGAATCTCATTTTCATTAAATACTCCTGAAGCCTAGAAAAGTAAATAAAAATTTAAATGACTCATCAGTATAAACCACATCTAAAAAAAAAAAAAAAAAAAAAAATTTAACACTGAGTAATTGTAAAATAATAATAATTCGTTTAAAATAAATTCAAAACTTACTTTAGATTCTTCTCTCTTGACTTTTTTGCTGTTTTTACCTACATCTAAGTCAGAAGCATTGATTATCACCTACAAAATAAATGTGGAGTTCTAAATATGCTTCATAGTAAGATACACAAAAACATTTAAAATTGGTATATAAATAAATGCAAATTAAAACTAACACTTACCGTATCTGCCAATTCATTTAAAACACGTTTGTTGTTTGATGAAGACATGATTTTTGTAAAAAGTCAAAGGAGTGCAACTTGAAATCCCGTTCAATAAATCGAACCTTTCGAAAGCTTGTATTACAGGCAAAATGAAACACTTAGACAGAAACTAGAATTATTTTCCAAATCAACAGCAAGAAAGCATTGTGATTGGTTCAGACATTGTATTCATCCGCGCAGCGTAAGCATATTGCAGTTAATAGGTTTTTTCCTTGATTGAACATGGTTCATCACACTGAAACATGTTTATTCTCATCTTATGACGTCACAACACCAGATAACAAAACTACTCCCGCCGTTTCCATGAACACCCCTCCTGAAATAATTTTTAAAAGCAGTAGGAACCCAACAACTAAACTCAACTCTAAAAAATAACCTCGTGCTCTTACACGAGAAAACCAAAAGTCACGTGATCTTACAGATCACGTGACCCCCTGCCACGCCCCCAAAAGGGGGCGTTGCCTTTTTGCCTACTATAAACCTAGGTATACTACTTACCCCCTAGCATCACCCGTCCTACAGAGAGACTTTTACATGGACGATGTGCTTAGTGGAGCAGCCACCATAACTGAAACCAAACAGCTTCAAACTGAACTGGAGCATATCCTTAGGAGTGGAGGAATGACGCTACACAAGTGGTGTAGTAATAATTCTGAATTAAAGACAGGTTCTGATAATGACTACCGTTTCCAGAAAGAGACAAAGGCGCTTGGAGTTCTGTGGAGACACAGCACAGATCATTTCACTTTTCAAATACATCTTGAGAGTGCAATTCCTCCAACGAAAAGATCAGTGCTTTCTACAATTGTAAGAACCTTTGATCCCCTTGGCCTCTTGGGTCCAGTGATAACTAAAGCAAAGATCTTCTTGCAAAAACTTTGGTGTTTAAAGCTAGAGTGGAGTGATGCCCTTCCTGCAATGGAAGCCCAGCAATGGCAGAACTTTATTGAAACTTTGCCAACGATCAACAATGTTGAATTCAAACGATGCATTATGGTGCACAACTCAATGCACATTGAGCTTCATGGATTTGCGGATGCATCTGAGTCTGCGTATGGATGTGTCATCTATTGCAAATCAACATCTGAGACTGGAGATTCTGAAGTGACTTTGGTTTGTAGCAAGTCACGAGTGGCACCCCTTAAGAGAGTTACAATCTCGAGGTTGGAATTGTGTGCAGCAGTTCTTTTAGCGAAGCTGATTACAAAAGTTAAAGATGCCCTACAGCTTAAAGACTGCAGTAAGAATGTCCATTTGTGGAGTGATTCCATGATAACTCTTTCCTGGATCCGGAAGGAATCTTACCTACTAAAGACGTTTGTTGCCAACCGAGTTGCCCTAATACAAGACTTGACTGAGATTCATCAGTGGCGCCATGTGTCATCGAGGGACAATCCTGCTGACCTTATCTCGAGAGGAATGGAACCCAATAAACTGATTGAAAGTGAACTATGGTTTAACGGCCCCAGTTTCCTCGCTGAAAAAGTCTATCCCAACCGAGAAATTCCTTCATTAGTAATAAAAGATGAGTTTACCTCTGAACTGAGAAATGTGCCTCACAATGACTCATCTGTGTTGACTTTAACTTCAAATACCTTTATTTATGACTTACTCAATATTAGTAATAATTATACTAACATATTGCGTGTTGTAAGTTATATTTTCAGATTCCTATACAACTTAAAGAGCTCTACTAAAAGGAGGATGGGAGAATTATCAACAGAAGAAATCAAGATAGCAGAAAAATTCTTAGTAAAAGAGGTTCAGAGACTAGAATTCCCCACCGAAATGAAATATTTGGGCAAACAAAAACCTGTACCTGATAAAAGTAAGATAAAATGTTTATGTCCCTTTTTAGACCAGGATGGATTATTAAGAGTAAATGGTAGAATAAAAAATGCAAGTATAAATTTCAATAGTAAATTTCCTATTATTCTTCCTAAGGGCCATAAGCTCACAAAAATCATTATAGAAATGTATCATAAGCGATATTTTCATTTAGGTCCAACTGCTTTGCTGAATTATGTCAGACAAAAATTTTGGCCTATACAAGGTAAAACAACGTGTCGAAAAATTGTGCATGATTGTATTGCATGTTTTAAAGTTAAACCTATAGGAGTTGAGCAATTAATGGGTGATTTGCCTAAAGAGAGAGTTACTCCGGATTTCCCATTTAATTGCTCAGGAGTTGATTTCTGTGGACCATTTAATATAAAATATAGATATCAAAGAAAGGGTGTTCTGCACAAAGTATATGTATGTATCTTTATATGCTTAGTAACCAAAGCCATTCATCTTGAAATGGTAACAGATTTGATATCAGAAGCATTCATTGCATGTTTAAAGAGATTTGTTGCTCGTAGAGGTTTATGTTCAAAACTATATTCCGATAATGCAACAAATTTCACAGGTGCAAATAAAGAATTGTCTAGATTGCACCATTTGGTTTTAAAACCAGATGAGAAACTTGTAAGTTATCTTTCAACTGAAGGAATTGATTGGCACTTTCTTCCTCCTAGAGCCCCCAACTTTGGTGGTTTGTGGGAGAGTGGTGTGAAAATATTTAAATTTCATTTTACTAGTGTGTGTATCAATGCTAAACTTAATTATGAAGAGTTTTTAACTGTCATTACTCAGATAGAGGGTATTCTTAACTCCAGACCACTTGTACCTCTGTCCTCAGATACTGACGTGTATGATGTATTAACACCTGCTCACTTCCTAGTTGGTAGACCTTTAAATGCTATTGTTGAACCTAATTTAAAGGACATTAATGAAAATAAATTGAGTAACTGGAAAAAATTAACAAAAATTATTCAAATTTTTTGGAAGAAATGGCATGTGCAATATCTTAATAATTTGCAACAAAGATCCAAGTGGAGATTTGAGAAAGAAAATGTTAAAATCAATGAGATAGTGCTCATCAAAGATGAAAATCTACCTCCTCAAAAATGGTCATTAGGTAGAATAGTACAATTCTATCTGGGCGACGACAAACGGGTCAGAGTTGTTAAAGTAACAACTCCTTCAGGAATTTTCAAAAGACCCATTTTAAAAATTTGTATTTTACCTATTAGTATATAATTTGTTATTATATTTTATGTGTTACTATGTAATACTTAATAATAATTTGTGTTTATATTAATTTTGTGTTTATACAATGCTTATATTAATTTTGTGCTGAAGTTTTTTTTTAACTACTTGTATGTTCATTCGTTGAATGTAACATTGCAACGTGGGGCGGAATGTTCCGTACCCATGAAGGGCTGATGCAGCAGCGCCATCTTTGTATGTGTAAAAAAAAACTGTGAGAGAGAGCAGTCGAGTTACTGCTTTTGAGGAGAGCAGTTGTAAAATGAGTGAGAAGAATCAGCTACAAAAAATAAAGAGTCTTTTTTTTTATATTTAAAATTATATAGTCCATTATTTAGATACCAGAGCTATTGACCATACACAAACAACCACATTGATATATACAGGGCCGGCCCCAGGGTAGGGCGATCCGGGCGGCCGCCCGGAGCACAATGATCTAGAAGCGCCAAAATCATGGAAATTGAAAATAAAATGGTAAAAAAAATTAAGTTACAGCCTTTTATAAAATGCATTAGAAAGTAAAGAATATTTTTTTATCATTCTGATATCATATCAATAAATTATTTTTCATAATATTGCGTTATCATAGGACGCTTATATTGTAAGAATACCAAATATAATTAAAATCGGTTCACGGCAATTTTCACAAAAAGGTGTTGCAAGATTTGACTGATCGTTTTGATTTTGATTTTTGATTTTGAAACCAAGCGAAACGAGATCTTTTTAACTGCATATAAAAAGGAAGTAGACTTAAAACAATGCATTATTTACCACTAATTAAAAACAATGCATTATTTGCCACAGGAGGCGCACCAATTTTTTTTAAAAAGGGGGGCGCCGGTACAAAAAGGTTGGAAACCACTGTATTAATGTCTAAAAGTATTTCCTAAATTCAACGCGGGGGGGAAAAAAGCATTAGACATCGAAAAAGAATAACGATAGCAAATTAGAAAATACGACTCAAGAAAGAGCGCAATGCTTCACTGATTTCATGTTTTGTAGTGCATGGGCTCTTCACAAAAGAACAAAGCACCTTTAAAAAATGTTGCTAAGTTACAAGAAGGTTATAGAATGCATCAAAGTCATTGGAAGAAATGGAAGATTCATCACCGATTTGGTAAATATGGGCACTTCTTTCAAACATTTTTTTTCTTCAAAACAATGGACGCAGTTGTACTATTCACAGGTGAAATATATCAAAGTGACTACAGGAATTGTCATCTTCATTCTTGATTTGATATGGTTGCATAGTTCGTAAAGAATAAGGATTAACAACGTATCTTAAAAAATGCCGGTAAGTACTAAGAGCATTATCCAATGTATCAAAGTCACTAGAAGAAATGGCGGTTCTATTACCGATTTGATAAACTTGAGCGTTTCTTTCAAACACATTTTTTTCCTGAAAAAGAAAAATTGGTTTCAATAATACTATTTAGAGGTGATAATAGATTCACATGATACAATTCAAAGTCTTTCTAAGGAGAGGTGACTCTTATTCACGATTTGAATGAAATGGACATTTCAATAAGATGAAAACATACCATTCTACTTTCTCGTAAGAATCGGGAAGCATCAAGAAAAGTAAATTGAGAAGACAAAATATATTCACGTCCCAGAAAGAAATGAAAGTATTATTCACGATTTGAATAGTAAGAACATTTATATGGAACGTACACGAGAGAATAATGTTCACTTTGAAGAATGTTAAATACAGAAGAACAGAAAAATTAATGGGAATGACAGAGAGATTGAATGGTCATTGTACTTCACCCCAACAAATAAGAAATTGTGCTACATTTTGGTAAAACCCTATATAGGAGACCGTATACGCATCACCCTCTTCATATCGACTGGATGACATAAGTGTTGCTGTCGTGTGAGAATATCTCTCTCCACTTACCCATCTGTCCAGCTGATATAGTTAGATTGTATACTCATTACTGAAAATGATAATTTGCAAAATATGTTCTAAATGTTGTTCTTCTAATTCTACTTTAAATCGACATATTCTCGAAACTCGAGAAAAACAGTGAATTCATAGTTGCAATCAATGCAATAAAATTTTCGCTAGGAAAAGTGATTTAAATCAACATTTAAAGTCTGTTCATAGTGAAAAGAAATGGAGATGTGATAAATGTGAAAAATTATTTTCTCGACTAGATGATTTGTCTAGACATCGGAAAAATGTAAACTGTAAGCGAAAATTAGAACACATTAAAAATGGCAGTAAGAAAGTAAGAAGTGATTCGAATTCAGGAGCCACAGAGAGTTCCAATTCTGATGATGCAACACTTCAAATGAATCAACAACCATCGACCTAAAAAGTAAATGATCAGATTCAGCAAAAAACAGCATTTAGTTCTGATAATTCAGTTGCCGGACGGAAATTCTTTTATATCGGTACACCTGCAGTATCGACTTCAGCAATCAACACATCTCGCTTTGAAAAGAAAATGCTTTCCAAAATCGGATAAGGTTCACTTGAGAAGCCAGAAGAGAAAGAAAGTGCCTTCAAAAGCAGATATAAAACCTTTATTTTGTAAAATGATGAAGGCAGTTTCGGAATTGAAGAGTTTATCATTCTGAAAAAAGACGTTCGCGTTTTCATTTCCACTAATTTTAAAGTTAGAGATCATAACTATGTTACGCAAAAATTTAATAGTGAATGTAATCGCTGTAATTTAGCAAAGAAAATGCAAAAATTTTTACCCGTTTTTTTTCACAACTTATCAGGTTACGATGTACATATTTTTATTAAAGAACTAGATTATGACAATAAACAAATATTTTTAATTCCAAACACGGAAGAAAAATATATTTCTTTTAGTAAAAATGTTTCAAATAAATTTCAAATTAGCTTTCTCGATACGATGAAGTTTATGCCGGCAAGTTTGGAAAAAAACTAATTAAAACTCTTAATGAAATTCAATTCAGGCACATGAGAAAACATTTTCATTCAGAAAATATTAGTTTACTTTTGAGGAAGGGAGTTTTTCCCTATGATTATTTTGACGATTTTAAAATACGTGATGATAAACATTTACCACCAAGGGAAAAATTCTACAACGAATTAAATGATGAAGAAATCAGTGAAGATGAGTATCAACATGCATTAAATGTTTTTGAAGCATTTACCATTAAAAATATATTTTTAATATTAAATGGTTCTTAACATTAAAAATATATTTTCTATATATTAAATGCTTCTTAACATTAAAAATACTGCTTATTAACATTAAAAATAAATTTTCACAGTATTCGCCTATAGGCGAATACTGTGATCTTTACTTCAAAACAGATGAAATATTGTTGGCAGACCTCTTCGAAAACTTTCGTAACATCTGTTTAGAAACTTATTCATTAGATCCCTGTTGGTATTACAGATCGCCGACATGGGACGCTATGTTATTACATACTAAAATAGAATTAGAATTATTGACTGATTATAAGATGATTGTGTTTATTGAACGAGGTATTCGGGGAGGAATAAATCAATGCGCAAACAGGTATTCCGTAGCAAATAATAAATATATATGTCTTCATATAATCCATTTAATGAATCAAAGTATCTAGTTTACCTTGATGCTAACAATTTGTACGGATGGGCGATGAGTAATGCACTTCCTCTCAATGATTTTAAATGGCGAACAGATAAGAATATCGATGTAACGAAAATAGACGATGACTCAGAATATGGATACATATTTGAAGTTGATTTAGATTATCCAGATGATCTTCCTGATGATCACTTGGATTTCCCTCTCGCGCCTGAAAATAAAGTGCCTCCGAATCGTAAGGAAAAGGGACTATAAAAAAATTTCTCTAATAAATACTCTCTTATTACTAACCATATTTATCAAATCATCCTAAAAATAAATCAATTCAAATTCTTACCTTGAGCAGGTTTTTCTTTATTAATATTAGGACATAAACAGGACAATACACAAAGATAGGAACAAGACATGGAACAAAAAACAGCTACATCGCTCGGAGAGAAATCTTATTCTGATTGTAAACAAAGAACATTTGTACAATGCGCCCTCTACCAGGCATATAGTTGCAACATCCTCCCCCCCGATGAACTTCAAAAGTTCATCAAGAGTAGAGTCTAAATTAATACTAAGTTAATTCACAGATTTTCAAAACAATAAGATTAATACTTAATAATAATCACATAATAGTACTATGTTCTAGTGACAATAACATATACCTTTGTAACAACATAATAATGTAAAAATTATTATATATATCAGAGCTTTACATATTAATTTCAAAAGTTAATTTCAGCATCATAAAAAATCAAACCTAAATAAAGATGCATACATACATACACTTCTTACAGAAACTATAAAAGTACTCATTATTTCAGCAGCAATTCTACTACAATTCTGTAAAAGAAAAAAAAGAAAATATAAAGTTAAACAGTGTTACTAAATGTATCAAAGTTCAATTTTCATAAAGTTCGATTGGATACAGCAATTGAACTGGACGTTTCAAATCAAATGAGTCCCAGACGGAAGTCTCACTGTACAGGATCGTGTCTTTCCATCTCTGCCAATATGAACATCTGTGACGATACCACACTTCCACATAAGCTTTGGCAATTTATCCTCGTGAATTAGAACAATAGAGTCCTTCTTTATTAAGATAGGATTTTCTCTTTCTCAAGATGGATTGATGAGCAGACCTTAATTCTAAAGATAGGATTTCTTCCATCTGTTCCAAAATGAAGTCACAATTTTTTGTTGATGCTTATATCTTCTGGTGAGGACATCTTTCGTTGAAAGGGAGTAATACGGATTGTCCAGGTAGTGACAATATTCTGTCTACCTATCAGGAAGTGAGCAGGCGTGAGAATCACTGACTCGTTTTCTTCATCTATATAAGTTAGCGGACTAGAGTACAAAATGTCTACAACTACAACGACCGTAGTTTCCAGCTCAAATAATTTAGATATGTTTTCCCAAAATTTTCTTCAAGGAGGTCTTCACAGAGCGAACAAGTCTCTCCCAAAATCCTCCCCACCAAGCTGCCTTTTCTACGATGTTTTTCCAAGTTATTCTTCGTTCACTGAAATAATTTAGGCATTCTTCTTTGCTTAAAGTTGCATTTAAAAGATTAATATCTCTTTTCACCTTAATAAAAGTTTTTGCATTATCTGAATATATTGTTTTGCATAGTCCTCGACGGGATATAAATTTTTTAAATGCTCTCAAAAATGACGGTACTGACATATCAGTTGTCAGTTCTAAATGTATAGCACGTGTTACTGCACAAGTAAATAGCAAAATATACGATTTTTTCATTTCTGAATTTTCAAATATGTACAGAGGACCTAAATAATCTAATCCAGTTATTTCGAATGGAAATGCTTCTCTCACACGATCTGGGGGTAAACAAGACATGTCTTCGGTAGCAGGCTTCGCTCTGAACTTCCTACATAAATTGCAATTGAATATTAAAGATTTTACTCTTTGCCTACCTTTAGGGATGAAAAACCTTTCTCTCAAATCTGATAGTGTCTCTGATAACCCAGCGTGTCCAGTGTTTTTGTGACATTTGCGAATAATTAACTCAGTGAACCCATCCTTACCAGGCAGCAACAAAGGATGTTTCTGTTCATAACTCAAGTCTGAAAATTGTAATCGCCCACCTATTCTAATCAGTCCATTATTATCAAGAAATGGTTTGTACAAGGCTATTTTTGAAGAAACTGTTAACTTTTGATTAGAATTTAAACTTTTTATTTCTGTAGAAAATTCCTTCTCTTGTGTTCTTTTTATCCAGTAAACTGGAATCATTCAAATCTTCAGCTGTCAGTGGTCCTTCTTTTTTATTCCCTTTATTTCTCAAGTTAAAAATAAATCTTTGATCCACGCAGTAATTCTAAAGTAATTTTGTAAAATTATAAATTTTACTTATCTCCAAGAGGTCCTTAGCATTTGACTCAATACAAACAGCTTGTAAAATTATGCATTTTTCTTCTTCTTTTCCTCTTCAGCTATCTTTATTTCCGGGTCTGGATATGCTGTAGGCCAATGGTTACGTTCCTCAGAAAGCCAATAAGGTCCATTGAACCATGCTCGATTCTCTTTCAGCTTTAAAGAAATTTCACCTCTCGATAAAACATCAGCAGGATTTTCTTCCCTGGACAGCAGTTCCATGATGAGGGATCAGTGATGCCTTGAATTTCAGTAATTCGGTTACAAACAAATGGTTTCCATCTTTGAGCATCTCCTTTCACCCAATGAAGTACTATCGTAGAATCAGTCCAATAAAAGCAGTTATTTACTTCTAAATTAATTTTTGCAAGATATATTTCGTTAACCTACAACCTATTACAGCACCCATTAACTCTAAACGTGGAAGAGTCATCTTTTTCAAAGGAACAACTCTAGATTTTGATGAAACAAATGTAGTTTTTATTTCATCATTCCAAGTAAACCTAATATAAACGACAGCACCATAAGCTTTAATACTACTATCGCTGAAACAATGCAATTGAATGTCAGATATACCCTTAATGCTGTTACTTTTGAAGTAATGTCTTTCGATTTGAATTTCCTTTAAATTAATTAAATCCTCACACCACCTTTTAAATCTTTTTTGAATGTCTGACGGTAATGGTTTATCCCAGTCATATCCAGTAGTCCAGCATTCCTGCATAAGGATTTTACACGTAACAGTAAATGGATTAATAAATCCTATGGGATCATAGAGTTTACCAATTGCTTTTAATATAAATCTCTTTGTAATTTCTTCATCTGGATTCAATATGGTAACCTCTGGTACTGGAATCTTTAAAATATCTTTTTCTACTATCCCAATAATATCCTAAGACCTTGCCACAATCTGCTAATGGCACAGACCAGGATTTTCTTCTTCGTCCCATTTCTGCTGTAAGGAAACATAGTTTGTTTTCCATTTTCTCATGTTAAAACTAGCCTTTGCAAAACATTCTTCGTGTCTTGTTTCATTTCTATGGCTTCCTTTTCACTATCTGCACCACTTATTAAATCATCAACATACATACAATTTTCAATTAAATCACTAACAACTGGATAATTATTTCTGAAACTTTCAGCATGATGCTTAAGTGTAGCTGCTAACAAAAATGGGCTACAAGTTGCTCCAAAAATAACTCGAGTCATTCTGAGAACTTTATATTCTTTTTCTAATTCCCCATTTAACCAAAGAAATCTAACTGCATCTCGATCTTCAGGTGAAAGTAAGATCTGCAAAATGCTTCTTCGATATCTGCTGTAAATGCAATTCTATGTTGTCGAAAGAGTTAATTAATATTCCTAATAATTCTGGATTAAGATTTGGTCCAGCATCTAAGCATTCATTTAATGAAAAGGAATTTGTGGCATGAGCGGAGGCATCAAAGACCACACGTAGTTTTGTTGTAACCTTATCTTCTCTAAGTACTCCTTGATGTGGGAGATAAAATGATATTTTCTCAGGATTATCAAGAAGCTTCTTCTGCTATTCCTCTTTCAAGGTAGCCATCGATAATTCTTTGATATCTTTGAAGAAGTCTTGATTTTTCTGAAATTTTCTAGTTAAACTATCAAGCCTGTTAAAAGCTATTTGATAGTTGTCTTTTAACCTTTCAACTTTTTTCGTTAAAGGGTAGTTTAACTTGGTAACGGTTATCTTTAAGACAAATGGATTTTTAAACTGGTTTTAAAATCTCATTTTCCTTAGAAGTAATATCACTTTCGTTTTTAATTCCAATTGATTCACTGTCCCAAAATTTCCGTAATATCATGTTAGATTCAACATCTAGAGTGCGTCCTAATGTATGAACAGCGACTTTCATAACGTTCGCAGACTGCTGTGTGATCATCCTATTTGATGTAGCAGCTGAACCATTAATCGTCAGCCTAACATCGTTTCACAAGCAACTAAAGTTCCTGACAATCTACGAACCTTACCAGTCACAATTTTCCAGTAGTAATCACTACCTATTAACAAAGAAATCTGTAAGTCCTGTTCATTGAAGCTTTGATCTGCATTTTTATTCTGTTTTTCTTACACTCTCTAATTATATCGTTTGCAGGGGCACTTATATGAGCATTGCTAATATTCGGTATTTCCAAAGCGTCAATAACTAAATGTTTTCGCTTAAAGGGACAATTTATTTCTACTCACTTTATTTCTTTTTTCTATAATTGGTTCAGTAGAACCAAACGTATAAATTTTCAATTCTTCTTGTCCTATTATTTCTAAATTTAATTCTTTAGAAACCCGCTCAAGATGAAA
This sequence comes from Latrodectus elegans, assembly GCA_030067965.1. Classification (NCBI taxonomy): domain Eukaryota; kingdom Metazoa; phylum Arthropoda; class Arachnida; order Araneae; family Theridiidae; genus Latrodectus; species Latrodectus elegans. Next base: position 739,457 of record CM057822.1, read on the forward strand.
GATCTACAGCTACCATTATCTATCAAACATCGCAATTTCTTTTTTCTATTATTTCTTACAATATTAATAGTTGCGGTTTGCAAATAAACATTATTAATTTTGTCTTCTTCTGAAACAGAAGTGACAGCAGTATCTGATTTCAAATCAATTTTATTAATATTTTCATGCAATAAATTATTATGTTTCCCCTTACAACTTTTACACCTTATTTTCGAAAAACAATTGTAAGCAGTATGATTTCTTTTAAAACATAAAAACATTTCCTTTCTCTTTTAAGGCATTTTCCTCTCGTGAATAGACTTAACACATTCTTTACTACTGTGTTTATTTGAGGTGTCACTTGAAACCTCGCAAAATTCGCATTCCCCCTCCTTTTCTGCGGTTCCGACATTTAACGCCAGCGCAGTCGCATTTTGTTGTTTGTATTTTTGTGTGGGGTGAAAAGAATTATGACCTTTCCCGGCAGAAATACTTCAGGTATCCCTTTGAGTGCAGTCGTCTTTCACTTCCTTCGTATCCCGAAATAAAATTGTTTTCTCCCTGTTTTCGATTTCATTTCTTAAAAATTCTAAAAGTTTTAAGCAATCCCAATCATCATTTTTATTATATCTATTGTATTCTAAAACTATATTTTCTGGTAACAATTTTAGTAAAATGGGAAATAATAAGCTCCCATAATTATTTAATTGAATTCCAGCGGCTTCAAGTGAGCGAACTTGAACATAACACGTATCGCATAACTGACGCAATTCTTTTAACTGGCCGCATGATTTCACAGGACGCATGTTTAGTAATACATTTATATGAGCTCTAAATAATAATGTCTTTTTGTCCATATCTTTTCTTAAGTAACTCTACAGCAGTAAAATAATTATTTTCTGTTAAAGTCAGACCCTGAATTGAAACCAAAGCTTCACCTTTTAAAAAGGATTTTAAATAGCTAAATTTATCCGTATTCGATAAATTCTTATTTTCATGTATCGATCCCTCAAATTGACTCCAAAATTCTTGCCAGTTTTCGTATTTACCATAAAATGGTTCTATAGTTAATTTTTGGAAGTCTTACACTAATTTCGTTTTTCGATATTACGGGTACATTAGCTACCTCTAATAGTTTCGGTTCCGATTTCAAATAAGTATTTATTTTCGATTTAGCAGAAATTATCTTTTCTCTGATTTCTTGACTCAGAAATTATTTCCGCTTCTAAAAGATCTAAATCATTGATATAATTTTCAATTTGTAGATCTAATCCATAAATTAGCTCTGACTTTTCGCATAATTGTTGTAAAAGTTCGTTCAAAGTCGCTTTATCAACAATTTCTAATTCGAGCTGCTCATTAACCTTATTTAATATTCTCGTTAATAAACCTCTAATTGTGGATCGTTTTCTTTTAAGTTTATCAAGATTCAAAGCAACCACTGTTTCGTTTGATTCGACCGACATATTTAATTTCAAATATATTGTACAAACAATAAAATAATTAAATATATTCACATGCAAACCAACAACAAATAATGAAATCAAATACTGCTGTATTCTGTTACTTATTTACATTAAATACAAAATAAAATTCATAATCTAAATCCTAATACTGGTTTCCCGCGTTTTCGGCACCATATAAAAAAATTTCTCTAATAAATACTCTCTTATTACTAACCATATTTATCAAATCATCCTAAAAATAAATCAATTCAAATTCTTACCTTGAGCAGGTTTTTCTTTATTAATATTAGGACATAAACAGGACAATACACAAAGATAGGAACAAGACATGGAACAAAAAACAGCTACATCGCTCGGAGAGAAATCTTATTCTGATTGTAAACAAAGAACATTTGTACAATGCGCCCTCTACCAGGCATATAGTTGCAACAGGGACATTAGAAGCAAAGCATAAATATGTAGTTTATTATAAGGCGCTAAAATTGTACTTAAAATTAGGGCTAAGACTTACTCGCATATATCGCATACTTCAATTTAAGCAATCAGCGTGGCTTCGATCTTATATCGATTTAAATACTAATTTGAAAAATAATGGGAGAAATGAATTCCATAAAGAATTTTATAAATTAATAAATAATTGCATATTTGGCAAATGCTTAGAATACACAAGAAATCGTATAGACGTGCGTTTATGCACTTCAGCAGAACAAGCACGTAAATTAATTTCAAAACCTAGTTTTAGCCATCGAACGATATTTACAGAAAATTTAATAGCAATACACATGAAAAAAGTTAAAGTTAAATTTTTTAAACCCATTCACGTTGGAATGGTTATTTTAGATATTTCAAAAAATTTAATGTATTTTTTTCACTATGATGAAATGAAAAATAAATATAAAGAAAATATTTTCTTAATGCATACTTATACGGACTCTTTTATTTACGAAATTAAACGCGCAGATTTCTATGCAGATATCAAACAAAATATATCATTATACGATACATCAGATTATGATATTAATAATGTTTATAATATACCATTATTGAATAGAAAAGTACTTGGGAAAATGAAAGACGAAAATAAAGGAGAAATAATGATAAAATTCGTAGGATTGAAATCTAAAATCTATGCTTACAGAAAGGAAAAAATTCAGAAAAGCGACTAAAGAGAATTAAAAAACAAACACTTAAAAATAAAATAAAATTTGAAGACTACAAACAATGTTTATTTGAAAGAAAAAATTTATTTGCTTAAATGAATTTAATAAGATCTAAATCTCATTGAGTTAGGTTCCATTAAGCAGAATAAACTAATTAAAAGTCTTTTAATAATTAAAAGAGTCATATAAATGAAGATGGTATTTCTACTCTTGCTTTTGGACATTATTCCTTAAGAGAAACTGATTAAAATTATATCTTTTTTAACCTTATTTCTAAAATTAAAAATTATATTGTAAGAAATTTTTGTAGACTGTAATGTGTTTTTCATAAATGAACAATCTTGAAAAAATATATTGTACATGTGTTTTAATAGATGGAAATTAATTTAAACAATACTGTAAGAAATTTTGTAAATTGTTATGTGTGCTTTATCATAAATAAGTAATTTTGAAAATGTATTGAATGTGTGCATTAACAGATCAAATTAAATTTATTTGGATTGGAATAAAATGTTTGCTTACTTGATTATTAACAAAAATAACATAAAAGATAAATACATTATAATGAAATATCATTGTATGAAATTATGCTAAATATTTAATAATAAAAATAAATACAAAATTTTCAAACATCAACATTTATTGAAAGATAAGGGAATACAAAATAAAATAATATTATTCATTCAAAATTAGTTTCTCAATAATTTCAAACATTTCTTTAACATCTAAAGATTCAAAGAAATCAAAACCAATTACTATTCTCTTAAAATTAGGATAATTCAAGTTAGATTTCACAAAATCATTGGCGATTTCTTTCCATCTCATCGCATATAGTGCCTCATGAAAGTACGAAGAATATTTATCCAGTGAAGTTAAAGTCATGCATTCATGATTGATATTAGAAACTAGTTTGCTTTTACATGCAGCACAATCAATAATGTCAGATATTATTGTTAAAAAGTGCTTTTACAAGCATTCGCACAAAGCCAGTTTTAGATCATCGATTTCTTTTTGATTGTCTGGATCATCGTTAAAACTTCTCGTGTTAAGGAGTGGCATCTTCGTAATTTCCAAGTGTACAAAATGACATAAGGTATAATTTATTAGATTTTCTTTTAGAATAACTTCTACATCTTCACTGGAATCCGTAAACTTATCAATCTGAGATTGGTTTAGCTGGATATGATTAGGCATAAGTTGAAAAGAATTGCCTTATCTTTTGTAAATTCGTTTCACAGCAACATCACCATTTTCACCAAGTTTCGACAAAAACACGTCATTTTCAATTAAGGTTGTGGCTCCATTTTTATTCTTTTTAGAAGTTAAAAATAATCTCAAACATGCGCTCAATGCATCCCAGCTCTTCAGTGTGAGAGAAAGGCCTTCTTTAGTTGGAAGTAGACATCCTGTAGAATTTTCAATGTATTTTCGTATATGCACTCGAGTTGATACATTAAAAGAATTCACTACTGCAAATACACTAACACCCAGATGAGAAAAGTTTTTTAAGATAGGACTTTGGCGGCACAAATGAAGATGCCTCAGTAATATCACCAGTATAAAAATCGAAACGAAATTTCTTTGAAGGATTTGGCATTTTTAAGAATATTTTGAATAAATTGAGTTCCGAAAAAGGATAAGTCTAAGATGCAGAAAATACTTTGTACAGCAAACGTAAAAACGATACTGTGTAAGCAGGCGTTCACAAGGTAAAACCTGTTTGACTTTGTTTCGGTCGACGTGTTGCCACCTATTCTTAAGCAAATTTCAATTACCAAATAGAAATCCACTAAGAGTACTTCTCAACTCTCATAGAGAAAGAAACTGAAGTAAATGCATCTGTTAGAAAAAGAATCAGGTTTATTTGAAATAAATGCATTCCGAAAATGTAACGTATTTCACTTATATACAATTAGAATCACGATAATGTTGCTCACATATTCTATTTAATATAATTAAGACGATAATCATTTTGAAATAACAGACTCATTAAATATACAGCCGGTGCCGCCGCTAATTGACATCCTGGGGAGTTTTTATTACATTGGGACTGGTTGAATACCCATTCATTCTACAGGATGGTCAAGTATTCGTGGATCAATGGTTTAAAGCATGAAAATAAATCGTTGATCCACGAATACCTTTTAACATTGTGAATTCGGTCCTATATAATCCATTGTTGTTATTATTTTTTTCTAATTATGTTAAATTATATCAAGTTTATAATTTTGGATCAAGATGGCGGTACTGATTCTAAAAAATACTTAGAACTTATTTCATGTTTAACATAATGCATAGTGTTGGCATCTCCAAAATGTAAACTTCACTGTTGCCACCAAACGCATAGGAATTCTAAATATAACAAATTTTCCAAATCAATTCACTTCAACTCTTTTAAAGAAAACGAAACCAATGGCTCTGTATCGCAACAAGATGAATTACAACCCAACTCTATCAAAAAAAAAAATCAAAACCAAAATTCAGCAGCAGAAATAAAAACAATTAAACTCCACAGCAGGAAAAAACAACTTAACTCTGCTGCAGGAAGAAAATAATTTAACTGAACTCGACCTTGCCGTTGTGCCGCCGCTGTTTTAGAACTGGCAAATTTACCCTACTTACAACTTTAATTGTTAATGATCCAAAAAATATATATGAATAAAAATCTTTCAATCATTTCTTAAATATATTTGAAACAGACTTCTGCAGTTCAAATTTTGTTAGCGGCTTGGTGAAAGCGTCAGCTAAGTTTAATTTACTTTGTACAAAACTGAGTTTAAATTTTTGCGTATTATACATATCGCGAGCGAAAAATAACTTCACATCTATATGTTTTGACCGATAATTTTCAATTGGAGATTTTATAAAATCTATAGCAGCTTGATTATCCACAAACATTATTGGGATTTCTGGTTCACTTGTTACAATACCTTTATCATGACACTCATTTAGTTTACCACTGAAACAAACTATTTCTTTAGCAGCGTCGGTCATAGCATCAAACTCTGATTCCATAGTTGATAAGGTGACTCTTTTCTCTTTGAATATACGCCAACTTATTGGAGAATTTCCTAGTAAAACAAGTTGACCTCCTAGAGACGTTCTGTCATCTCGGTTTGCAGCGAAATCAGCATCTGAAAAAACTCTAATTTGAGATTGTTCACAAGAAAGTTCTAAGAAAAAACCTGCCGTGTTGATAATATAACCTAAAAGTCTTAATAAACCATCTCAATGATGCATCCCTGGGTTGGACTGTAATTGGCTGAATATATTAACAACATAAGAGATTTCAGGGCGAGTTCTATTAGCCAAAAAGGGTAGAAGACAACCTAACACACTTATATAGAGAAATTTTAGCATTTCTCTTTCTTTCTCCGCTGTAGAGGAACAGAAAGTTTTAGAATAAATTGAACCTTTAGATATAGGTAGTGATGAAATTGGTATTTTAAATCGTTAGAAACGATCACATACGTCTTTAATGTATGAGCGTTGATGAATGAAGACACTACCATTTTTCTCACTAAACTCTACGCCTAAGAGAGTACGAGTCTTGCCTAATACTTTTGTCAAAATGTTTTTTCAAATTAATATTAGTTCTATCGATTGTCCTTTGGTCTCTGCCAAATATAACAAAATCATCAACATAAAATATCAAAATTAGGTAATCTTTTAATAAATAAGCACAGTTACCCCACTGAAATTTACAAAAACCCATTTTTAACAAAACACTGTTGATTTCATGGAACCATAGTCGACCACTATGTCGTAATCCATATATAGCTCGATCTAAGCAACAGAATTTTCTCTGTTGATTAGTTTCTTCAAAAGTTAGAGGTTGTGTCATATAAATTTGCTTATACAAAGGGGCATGAAGGTATAAGAGCTTCTGTTACATCACATTGAAGGTGGTACCAACCTTTACATGATACGAGTAACGCAAAGAAAATTCTTATTAAACTAAAGTTGACCACAGGGGGAAATGTTTCATCATATGAGATACCCTTCTCCTGTTTATAACCCTGCGCTACTAGTCGAGATTTAAATCTTAAAAGTTTTTCTGTATCATCTCTTTTTACATTGAATACACACCTACATCCAATACGTGTAGTATTTTCTGGCAAGTCTTCCAAATGCCACACTCCCCGGTTCTTCATGATACAGAGCTCTTTCATAGCATTTAGCCACTCGTCTTTATATTCTGATTCAATTGCCTGCTTATAAGTTATGGTTATAGGAATGCGATCTAGTCAGCTGAATATGCTAAGATTATTGGTGGTCCCAATATCTTTATTATGTGTTAAAACTGTATCATGACTGCTTAAGACAAGACCTTCTGTGTGATTTGTTCCTTTAAATCAAATAAATTAGGATTGAAAATAATATTTTTATTGCAGTAATTTGTAACATCATTCAGGAATCTTAACCGTTCCTTCTTGCCTTTTTCATAATAATAGATATCTGTACGTGATCTATCTTTCTTCTGAACAGCCTTTCTGTCCCAGTTTACTAATCTAGGTTCTGATATAGGGCTAGGAATATCGTCTATGGAGACTTCAGAATCACTGTCGTCGCTTTCAGAATCACGAGGTACAATGTGGTATCAGATATCATCGGCATCATCGTCATGTCCCACTTCATTCTCATTTGAGACAGTCGAAAACCTGTTACTAGGGCCCAGCACTGCTCCACTTAAAGTGCTCTTGTACACAACTTTCTCATTAAAAGAAACATTTAAAGTTTCTATTATTTTGTTTGTATCAGGCATCCGAATCCGGTATCCTTTTCTACGGAATGCGTAACGAACGGGGAAACTTTTTCGGGCTCTGAAATCTAGCTTTTTCTATGGTTTCGAGGAACACCTATATATGCTACAGTACCAAAAGGCTTTAAGTGTTTGACTGAGGGCCTGTACCCTGAGAATAATTCGCAAAGCGTCTTGTTCAGCTTATTGTGGCAAACTCTATTCCAAGTATATGTAAAATATAGCATTGCTTCAGGCCAAAAACACTTAGGAAGACCAGATTCCTGCAGAACTGCTCGAGCGCCATCTGCGACAGTTTGGTTATATCTTTCACTAACACCGCTTTGTTCCGGAGTGAATATATTCGTTAATTCATGAGCGATCTTTTTTTCAGCAAAATAATTTTGCCTCTGTCCATTCACAAATTCTGTCCCATTATCTGACCTAAATGCCTTAACCTTTGTATTTAAAATATTTTCAACTCTTGTAATATAGGATTTAATTATATCAAAAACCTCAGATTATTCAGACATAGGAAATGAAACTTTACATGAATAATTATCAATTATTGTAATAAATACCTTTTTCCCATTCTTCCTTTGACAGATTGAGGACCCCAAACATCAGCATACAACAGCTCTAATTGAGCCTTGGATCTCACTTCTTTCAAAGACTTAAATGAAACTCATCGATATTTACTAATTTTACATGGTTCGCAAAAGACTGTCTTATCACTTAAGAGTGGTAAATCAGTCGCTCCCTCTTTCCTACTGGTATGTGAAATAGTGAACGTGCAGAATGTCCAAAACGTCGATGCTATAGCTCAAGAACTTTGCTATTTTTAAGTTAGTTGTAAATGAAACATTTCTGTTTGTTTTAACCATACGGGGGAAACTTGGTAAATACCTTCTTTTAACATGGCCTTAAAAACCATTTTCCCCTTTATTCTGAGACTTTCACCGCACCTTTACCGCCATGATATACAAAACCCTGAATATCTAGTTTTGGACCTGAAATAAGATTTCTCAGTAAATTTTGAGAGTGCATTTCATCATTTAATGTATACTTTTGTAAACCAAACTACAATTTAACAGTTCCCTTTCCCTCAAGAGGAAAGTCAACACCGTCAATGGCAATTGATATTTTTTCATTGATTAAACGTAAAAAACTAATGAAGAGGTCTCTTTCTTTATAAAAGTGATGTAAAGCTGCTGTGTCAAAAGCCCAATTCACTCTTTCTTTAGTTTGATTAAATAAACTTGTAATAGAAAAGTTTGACTTACATGGCGAATGTCCATCTTTATTTGTAAAAGTGGTGTTTCTAAATCCAATCCCACGTTTATTCTTGTCCTTACACTAGGAAAAACGAGGTTGATTTTGATAAGTGGAATTTGAACTGCGTGACGGGTTCCTTTCTGCCACGAAGTCAGATCTGAGTTCTCTGTGTGGACCTTTGTACTCTGAATTGAAACGTCTGGTTTGGCTCCTACATTCTGGACTAGAACATCTGGATACCTTCAGTGATTTTACTTTAAAAGGAGGTGAATTTCTATAATACCCAGTCTGCTGACAACCAAAACAGAGATTTTGTTTCTTCACAGATGTCACTGCACAAGCCTGTGTTAGAGAGTCTTTTTCTCGTAACTGAAGACGAGAACCTCTTCTGCATTCAAAGCTTCTCAAATAGCTTTGCAGTTTAAGTTTTCATTCGGCTAACTAAGAATAACTTGCCCTATTCTGTCGAAATGCATGGGAAGATATCTCAAAAGTTTAAAACTAGCAAGTTTTTCGTCAAAAGTAGGATCAATAGTTTTCAATCTGTTGCAGACTTTTAATGATCTTGTTTGAAAACATGAGAATACTTTCTTCAAGTAACATTTTAGTATCACATAATTCTGAAAATATAGTCATGTGATTTGCTCTGGTATCTGGATGGAAGTATTTCAATAGTGTTTCCCAAGCAACTACTGGATCTCCCATTTTATCCATTATACGTCGATGATCTTCATCAATATTAAAATATATCAGAGATAAAGCAATGTTTTTGTTGAATTCCTTAAGACTTTTGAGATATGCAGTATCATTCAAATCTTCGATTGAACCAGTTTCAGTTTTTAATATTGGTGAAATGAGAGCTTTTTCAGTTCCTTGTAGAACCTCCCATACATTTCTCTCCATCAGAATGAACTTTTTGTCTGAAGTCCATGTCTCATAGTTTTGGTTACTTAACTTAGTAATTGCGTAAGTAGCCATGGCAAAAAAATTTAACAAAATCAAAAAAAAAAAAAAAAAAAAAAAAAAAATTCGAGAAGATTAACTTATAAATTTAATTTGATTAAGTTTATATTTATTTATTTATTAATTGAAAAAATCTATCAATATAGCCCCCCTCCCATCTTAAATAATTTAATACATTTTAAGATGGTCAAAAATTCGCTTAAAGTATTTTAACTAACTATCCCAAGATAAATTTCAAGATATTTGATACGTAACCTGGGCCCATAACCGTTTGTCAGTCTGTACCACTTTTTAAGTATCTGTGGGCAGATGTCATCTTACCAATACCCACCATTAGGCTAATTGTAAAAAAATAATTACTACAATAAGCAGAATTGCAAATATTAAATTTTGATGCAGTTAAAGAAAGGCTTGCTATTGGTTTAAATACCTATAAAGTATTTCGTTCTAATAATAGAAACTTTAGTAATTAAGAAACTATAATAGCATGCCAATAATGAGGCTTGCATAAAAATAGTAATTTTAATTTATTGATACTGAACATAAAATAATTACATAACACAAATTAAGTTTAAAATTTGAGAATAGATAGAATAAAGATATCCCAATTAAATAACTCATAATCATTACTAACAAAAAAATAAGTAAAATATAATACCAACGATAATAACAGTTCTTAACCAAAACCATCAGACACCAGAGTTTGATTTTCTGAATGGGGATCTTTTAAAACACCTGGTGTAACACAACGCGGCGTGATTCATCGTTATGTTTCAGATCTGCAACCTTCTATGGTGATGTTAACATGAAAATTAACAAGATTTCTGATGTCTCAATTATTTAATATTAACATACAAACATTAAATACTAAAACACATAAATTATAAATACATATATATTTTGCAATGCATATCTTCCTCATTGTCCAGGAGTCTTCAGTTTCGCTACCCCTTCTCATACCGATTCTCCCTCCCTTCTCCTCCTCGCCCACGCTTTCGCTTGTCTCCCTGACTGGTGCGCCCTCACACGCCGCCGCCAAGAGTAAAACTAGCTTCTCCAGAGGCTTGTTTCACTTAAACAGTTTTATCATGGAATTATTTCCTTGCAGGAACCCAAAAAGAAACAAAAAAATATCATTAGTTAATCACACATAAAAGTTGAGATTAAGAAACCATCCACATGAGTTGATGTTTGCCAAAAGAAAAAAAAAAAAATTACCAAATACCCAATAATTAGAGGGATCCAAAATAAATTGACAACACATCCAACTTACTGATCATTTACATACATATATTATACATTTTCAAATATATAAAAATAAAAATTGGAAAATACAATAAACATTAAGAGATAATATAAAAAACGCATTCATTTATTTCTAGCCTGGATAGAGCATCTGCCTCAAGATGAAAAATGTTGATGAAAATGGTTGATGAATTATTTTATAGTTCCATTTTTGCAGTGCCTATGCCCACCTTCTTAATTTGGGATTCTTAGGAGCGGTTTCAACTAAAAATTTTAAATGATTGTGGTCGGTTATAATCTCGACCACTGTACCGTGTAGCCATTTATCAAACTTTTTAAGACCAAACAATACTGCATATGCTTCTTTTTCTATTGTCCACCAATTTTTCTGCGTATTATTAAATTTTTAACTAACAAAGGCTATAGATTTATAATTATACTTAGTATCCCTTTGCGTGAGGCAACAACCAATTGCATAGTTAGATGCATCCGAATGTATCTGAAAAGGTTTACTGCAGTCGGAAGTCGACAATGCAGTTATTTTACACAGCAAATTTTTTAAGTGCTGAAAAGATTTCTCTTCTCTTTTTCCCCAGTTAACAGCATTCGCCTTTTTCCCTTTAGTTAACTCCGTTAAAACAGGCGCTAAATCTGGTATGTAACTTCGATAAAAACCCATTAATCCAAGCACTGATTTAGCTTCCTTTTTGATGGGTGGTCGTTTTAATTTCTTTATAGCTAAAATTTTATCATTATCAGGCGCGTGTGTACCGCTTCCTATTTTATGACCTAAAAATTTTATTTCTTTAGCTGCAAAGGTACATTTTTCAAGTTTGACAGAAAATTTATAATTTTCTAAGTCTGTAAGGACATTTTTTTAAATGTGTTAAATGTTCAACCCAAGTTTTCGAATAAACGACTATATCATCAATATATATGCTTGAGCATAGGGAGAGTGATTCATCAACACCAGGTTCAGAACCTTCTGGAACGTACCAGATGCGCCAGATAACCCAAAAGGCATAACTTTCCACTCATATACTCCATCGTGAGTGGAAAAAGCAGTCAGTTCTTTACAATTTTCATTCATTTTTATTTGATAATACCCCTTCTGTAAATCTAGACATGTTAAATATTAAGCCACACCCGCAGTAAAGATCATTTTCCGCATATCTTTCTTAGGGAAATTCGGAACCTTTGTCACTGCATTTAGAGCTCTATAGTTCACAGACATTCTGATTGATGCACCCTTCTTCGCTACACACAAAACTGGATAAGTTATCTCAGCTTCGGATGGCTCGATCAGGTTCGAATCAAGAAGTTCTTGTACTTGCCTGCTTACCTCTGCTCTATATGACATCGGAACACTGTAAGAATGTGGTTTGTGTCGGATGGCATTGGATAAAAGTTCTATCCTATGTTCACCAAACTTCACTGGTTGCAAGGGTCTTGTAAACAGTTTCTTGCAATTTCTAAGAAGCTTTATCAATTGAATTTGTTGATTATCTGTCACAAATAAGACGTCTTTAAGTTATGTAGTTTTTCATAGAATAACCTTTCAGTATGAGTAGTTGGCATGGTTTGAACATCCCCAAATTCTTCTTCTCCCTCGAAGATAACATTGACGGTGTTTGATTCAGCGATGAATTTTCTTATCTTGTTTTAATGCACATGTTTAAAACTGTTATCCGGCATCTTAACAAAAAATGAATGTTCATTTTTCTTTTTCGTATTAGTCCCTGGGCCTTGCCAGCGAGATAACAACTTATTTTTAGATTCTGGAAGAAGGACAATAACTTTGTCACCTGGTTTAAACGTCTTTGAACAAGATCTCAAGTTGTAATAATGCGCCATCTTATTTTGTTCGATTGGAGAGGTTATTTTGGTTCTCAAAGCAGCATCTTCCAATTTCCTTTTGAGATTTTCCATATATACTGAAATCGTAGTTGTGTCATGTTGAAGACCTTCTAACTCTCCAGTCCATGTATTCTTTAGAATTGAGAATGGGCCTTCAGGTTTGAGTCCATACAGCACCTGAAATGGGGCACACCAGTGGTACTATTTGACACTTCTCGGTAAGCCCAAAGAATGAAAGGAATTTTGGTATGCCATGTTCGAGGTTCATCGAGAATGACATGATGCAGCATTCGTTTTAAAGTTTGGTTAAAACGCTCCACTAGTCCATTGGATTGAGGATATAAAGGTGTAGAAAATCTTGGATTTGATCCCATTCTTTTTTCAAACTCTTTAGTCAGCTCAGAGTTGAAATTAGTCCCATTATTAAATGCAATGATATTAGGCACTCCAGTTCTCATGAATATTGACAACAGAGCTTTACATGTTGCTTTGGCTATAAGACTTGTTAATGGAACAGCTTCAGCCCAACTTGTGTGCTGATCTACCAGGCACAGCACATATTTATGACCTTTTGAGCTAGGCGGCTCAATTGATCCTATCATATCAACGTTTACCACTTGAAATGGTGATTCGGGTCTCGCCACAGGTGTTATAGGAGCTCGATCTTTAACTTTAATTTTCCTTGTTAATTGGCAGTCTTTCCAAGCTTCACAAAAGTTCTTTACGTCCTTTGAAAGACCAGTCCAATAAAAAGAATATCTTATTCTCATAGCAGTCTTCTTTGCTCCCATGTGACCACCAAACCCAGAGCAATGAGCCAGTTTTAAAACTTCCTTTCTTCGGCATTTTGGTAAAACTAATAAGTTTGTTGTTTCTCTCAGAATTTTTCCTTTATGGAACAAAAATTTGTTTTTGAAATAAAACCCTCCTTTTTTCTCCTTTGCATTTTCCTAGCTTCCTCTAGATCTTTACAAGTTTCCTGTTCTTGGAGAATTCTTCAGTTTTCGTACGTTTCACCGGAGTTTTTTCCACTTCTGCAACACAAGCTTCATTCATTATAAATTCGTCAGTAAGGATATCTTCCTTTTTTTGTTTTTTGCGTATATCAACAAATTCTTCATATTCAACTTTGGAATTGTCTATTACGGATATTTTTGATTCATAAACAATAGTTTACGTTAGCACATTTTTTATTTCTGGCGGCAAGAGAACGTCTTCTTTGAGGGAAGGAGCAACTGCATAGAGGACATCTTGATGCTCCCGTACCTCCCATTTATAAACTCATTGGTATGTTTACTAAAGGACATTTCTCTGCAGGTCCAAAAATTCCTTTAATATAAATTGATGGCTTGTTCTCTATAGGGAAATCTACTATATTAATTCTAACCACGGTGATTTTAGTTCTTAAATCTACCATGGTGGTTGCTCGTTTTCCATTAACATTTATCTGGATTCTTTCTAAATTACACAATTTTTCACCGATTATGTTTCGCTTGTGAGACATTACTTTGGCCACTACAGTCGTTTCCGATTGCTTTACTTCCTCCTTTTCTTCACAAATCTTCACTGCAGCTCTATTAACGTTAAACTTCTTTACATCTTCTTCAGCTTTGTTTTTTTGAAAGTTTTGGGCAAAATTTCTTCACATGTCCGTCCATACCACAAAAATAGCACACAAAAATAGCATACTTAGGACGAGTTTTGGAAATTTCTTCTTGAGACTTGGAACTCGCATACTTGTTTTCGGCACGAGGTGTTCCATGACTCTCATATCTTCTGCTATCCCGTTGTAATGGATACTTGTTATAAGTTTGGGTCGGAAATTTAGGTAGTGCACATGTTTGCTTTTTAAATGACTTGCGTACACTTTCATATTCTTCAAGCTTGTCAGCCAAAAGTGATGATTTCACTATCTTTCCTCATTCATCGACGAAATGGTCTCTTTATTTCAATAGAAACATTTTTGTAACTTGGTCGGTGATTATGAGGTTCTTAAGTCCTTCAGAATCAGTTATTTCAAATCCATCGATCCAACCCTGAAAATAGTTTGTCACTTCGTAAACAAAATCTCGCCATGTCTTAACTGGATTTTGTTGATGCTGAACGAATTTTTGCCGAAATCCTACTGCTTTCATTTTGAATTTCTTTAATAACACCTCTTTCACATATTCATAATTTCCAAATTCTTCTTCTGGAATTCTGGCAATCAATTCCACCATGTCTGCCGGCATAAGAAATAACAGATATGAAACCATATCGTTTTCTTCAATTTTTATCCTTTTGACCTGTCTTTCAAACAATGAAAGATATAACAGAATATCGCATTCCTTTGCATTGAAACGAGGCATCGACTTGGTAAGTTCCATCGGCCCTAATCTTTCTGTGTTTTCGACACACCTATACCTGCTTCTATTCGCAATTTCTCCAGTTGAAATTCCATTTGCTGCTTTTTCGCTTCAGTTTCCAATCGTAAATTCTCTGCTTCCATTTCTCTTTCTTTCCTAACCAATTCATTTGCTTGTAACTCTTTTCTGGTATTGATGATTGTTGCTAACAACGATTTAGTGAATTCTTCATCATATGAAGCTTTTCTAATAATGAGCTCTCGAATTTTTAGTATCGTGACATCAGGTTCCAACGCGATGCCTAATTCTACAGCCAAAAGTAAAAGATCTGATTTTTTTCCCTTTCGCGAAGTAAATCATCTTTAATGCTAATATTTTAACACTAAAAATGATTTACTTCGCATAAATTCATATATTCATATTTTCGCATAAATACATAAATTCATAATGCCTGAATGAATTTATTAAATTAAAATTTCAAAAATAACAAATTCCGAAAAAGTTTTCATTTTATTTCAACCAAAATTAGATTTTCAAACTGAAAATCATAAATTGAATTACTGTGGAAATGACTTATTAAAATTATAAAATAAGCAAACAATGAAAATTAAACCCAATTATTTCTAAATTTAAGGAAAAAACCAAACATAAATTTGAAATGATAATTATAAGCAAAGACTTTATATTTAAATTTATATCACTATATTCATTTATAACAACATTTCAATTGTAATACAGATAGTGATCAATTCAATTCCAAATAAACACACAATTAGCATTAAGTTGTGCAGTTCCTTTTATTATTATAATATACACATTCATCTTAAATAGAATTTGCAATAATGTATTCAAAATTCAAACATTCATTTCTTTTCAAATCTTTAATCAAAACACTTCAAAATATGCAAATCTATTAAACTGTAATAATTATTAACATAAACTTTTAAAATATGTTCTATAAATATAACCCCCTTTTTTATTCAAATCAAACTTTCACTATTTTATTCAAATCAAAGTTCGAGATAATAAAAGAAAATTATAACAGTGTACAAAAAAATTCAAAATATCAAATAATATTCTTTATTTTTTTTTTATCTTTTTTATTAACATAAACTTTTAAAATGTGTTCTATAAATATACCCCCTTTTTTTATTCAAATCAAACTTTTACCCTTTTTATTCAAATCAAAGTTCGAAATAATAAAAAAAAATATTTATAGCAGTGCACAAAAATTCGAAATATCAAATAATATTCTTTATTTTATCTTATTTTTCGAAATCAAAAAGCAACAAAAAATGTGTAATGATTTCGTTACCCGTGTGGTTCTTTTCTTCCTACCACACCCACAGACTCTTTGACTCCAAATGAGAATCGAAATCAAAACAAATTTATTCTACGTATGATACAATTAGTTATTACTCTACTTCAAATAAATCACTTTTTTTTAAATGAGAGAACAAGAACTCATAAATTCATACAGTTTCTAGAGAAATGCTTTACCCATGTCAATGAACACACATTAAAGTAATCATAAAATACACAATGATCAATGCAATAAAATTTATTTCACTGACGTAAAATAATTTTAAAAAGCAATACACTCTAATATACAATATAACCATTTATCAACTTTTAAATTCAATTCAAAATTTATTTATTTATTTATTTATTCATTTTTTACAGGCGTAAAAATTTAATTTCGTTTGCTAATGCAAACAGTTTTATACCTCAAAATATTTATCACTGGCGTGATACACCACAATCCTACAATTAAATGCAGTACTGCTGGCGCAGAAATTTTTGTATTTTTACTGGTGTAAAAATGTACTCTCGTTTACTGATGCAAACAATTTTATACTTTCTAATATTTATCCCTGGCGTGATATACCACAGTCATATCATTCAATTCAGTTCTGCTGAGCAGAAATTTATGCTCATTTGCTGACGCAAACAGTTTTAGTACGTGTCACTGACGTGATACACAAAACTCTCATTGTTCAAGAATAGAACCTTATTAAATTAATAATCATACTTAAAATTTAAGCATGCTTTTTTTAAAAATATTTCTTATTATGAAATCTTAATAGAGGATCCCAACCAATAAAAATAAATATTTGGCAAACATCACTCACCCGCTTTGTAAGATGGACATCCCTGAAAAACATCGACGAAGTTTATACTGTTTTACTTGTCCATTCGTATTTCCTTTTTGTGGCATGACTCCGCTGCCACCATTGTAACATAAAACGGCGTGATTCATCGTTATGTTTCAGAGCTGCAACCTTCTATGGTAACGTTAACATGAAAATTAGCAAGATTTCTGATGTCTCATTTATTTAATATTAACATACACAAACATTCAATACTAAAACATAAATTATAGATACATATATATATTTCGCAATGCATATCTTCCTCATTGTCCGAGAATCTTCAGTCTCGCTACTCCTCATACCAATTCTTCCTTCTTTCTCCTCCTCGCCCACGCTTTCACTTGTCTCCCTGACTATCGCGCCCTCACACCTGGGATACGTACCCTTTGACGATCTGGCATGCATATACAGTAAGTTAATAATTTGATTATGAACATAGAAATGCCAGATCGGCAAAGTAAAATTTTAAGTATTAGTAATAAATAGTATAGGAGTATGCCGGTAAGGCATAGCAGAAAAATAAAGCTGAAAATAAGGCACTAGTAAAATGAATGATAAGTATATTTTATATTTATTTTTTTGTGGAAATGAAAGACAGTTTTTGTATAATAAACAAATACTTTAAATTACATATTGGCCGTTCTGATCCAACATCTTTTGCCATCTTTCTGGTAGTAGCATAATTCCACGCTCATAAAATTTTTGGTCTTTGCTGGCAAAAAACTGATCGATGTGGTTTTTGACCTCCTCATTTGAGGTGAAGGTTTTATCGACTAAAAAATTTTGGAGTGACCGGAACAAATGATAATTTTGTGGTGCCAGGTTTGGAGAATATGGTGGGTATGGCATTGTATTCCATTCAAGCTGTAAAAGCTTTTGGTGAATGACCAAACTTGTGTGAGGTCTCGCGTTGTTTTGGTGAAACACTACACCTTTCCTGTTGATTAGTTCTGGCCTTTTCTATTCAAGTGCATCATTCAGTTTGTCCAGCTGTTGACAGTAGACTTCCGAATTAATCGTTGTGTTATCCGGTAAAAGCTCAAAAAAAGAAAGAAAAACATTCTTTTAAAATCTCTTCAAACAGACAGCATCACTTTTTTTTTTTGGTGAATATCGGCATATCGACTTTAGAAACGGTTTCAGCCTGTTCATCTTTTTTGCTCCATGACCTTTTGCGTTTGACGTTGTTGTATACAACCGGTTTCTCGTCCACAGTGATGATGCGCTTCAAAAACGGATCATTTTCGTGACGTTCGTACATATATATATATTCGTACGTACATATCTTTTAATATTCAAATTTATTCGTACTTATCATAAATGTTAGTATTTGAAGAATATATATATATATATATATATATATATATATATATATATATATATATATATATATATATATATATATATATATATATATATATATATATATATATATATATATATATATATATATATATATATATATATATATATATATATATATATATATATATATATATATATATATATATATATGTATCGAGAAGCGAATCGCAGATGTCAATGCGGCGGCACAGATTTTTCTCTGTGAGAACATGAGAAACCCTTACATCGAGCTTCGAGGATAATCCCAGACCTTTCAAGTGGTCATAAATATGTTGTCATGCGCCGGTTCGCATCAACTAATGCCCTTATCAGCTTCAACTGGCCTTCCTGAACGTGGTGCATCTTCGACATCAAAATTGCCGGATGAAATTCAGCGAACCAGTTCTGGCTCTGGCGTACTGTCAACACACCTTCTCCATATACATCGGTCAATTTCTTTCTGGCTTGAACAGCATTTTTACTCTTTCGGTAGTAAAACAGTAAGATTTGTCGAAAATTCTGCTTATCACTTTTTATATTTAAAAGGGCACCAACCAAAAACTACTGAGTAGAATTAATTGGAATTTTTCACACACAAGCCTTGCTATATGAGCTCTCAAAGCATATAAGAATTATACGTCTTAAGTGTGAAGTTGGGTACAAAAAATACAATTAAATTCTCTGTCGGAAAAAAACGAAATTACTTTCCGAACAACCCAATAGAAACAGTTTGATTACTAAGTAAGCTTTATTAATTTATTATTCTTAATTAATAGAAATCATTCATGCAGTTCAAAGTTCAAACGGAACAAGATGGAAATAAACTAAAATTTATGTCGTTCACCGAGAGGAGTTACAAGTATAAGGTACTTGGCAACATTCTTGAAACTGTTACTAATGAATGTCCAACATAAATGTTGTTAAATACATCATTAAAAATATTTTTTTTAAGTATTGCACTTTGTTTGGGTGAAAAAATTGATATAAATGTTAAATAAGATGGATCTACATCCTCTATACTCAACCTGCGGCCCGCGGAGGCTTTTTAGTTGGCCCAATTATTAAACTAGGTAGTTACAACTTATTTGTAAACAACTTCAAATTTCGCGCCTTTCAATGAGTTGGTAATTGAACGGGAAGTATGGGAATGTGAGCGATATCAATAATTTGCTTAAATTGGAAACGCAAACTATCCTAATCTATGGTTGCGCAAACGATACGGAATACGCGTCGCGGGAATCACCTTAAAGGTCTGTAATCTATGGTTGCGCGAACGATACGAAATACGCGGCGTCGGGAATCCCCTTAAAGGTCTGGTCACGCGCAAACGCGGACGGCGGGGCGACTTGCGAAGCTAAACATTGCTTATCATGTGTAATGAGACGTGTATTTTACTAATTGGCAAATCGCCCCGCCGCTCGTGTTTGCGCGTGGCCAGACCGTAAGATCCATGGACCTAAGTGCGTATCGCTTTGATTGTCGATCGAAACTAAACTTGTTATAAATTTAATCTAAATTATTAAACTAAATTTGTGTACATACCCGCGTCCCCTAGAAAATAATAGTTTTTTTTTTTTTTTTTTTTTTTTTTTTTTTTGTAAATTAAGTATACCTATTATTTTCAAAAGAATGTCAGGAGTGTCGTCGAAGTATAAAAGAAAAATATTAAGTGAAAATAGATTGTTTCAAGATGAGTGGGAATCTGATTATTTTGTTGTGCCAAATAAAAACAACGCAGCTACTTGTTTGATACGTCAGGAAAGTATCATATTGAAGAAATACAATATTTCTCCTCATTTCAATTCAAAACATAAAGATTTTGACGAAATGTTTCCTCCCGGATCGTCTTTGAGAAATGAGAAATTGAGTTTTTTTACGAGATCATTGCATGAGCAACAAAATGTAATATTCGCAACATTATCACAAGACTCGGCAGTAACAAAAGCATCATATGAAATTTCTTACATTCTTGGTAAGCATATGAAACCATTTACCGATGCGGAAATTGTAAAGGAATGCTTTATTAGTACTGCTAATTTACTTTTCGATAAATACAGTAACAAAAAACAAATAGTATCTGATATGAAAAAAATACAGCTTTCGGATTCAACCTGCACCAGGCGTATTGAAGGCAATTTATTTCCGAATGATATATTAAAAAACCTAAGAAGATGCAAGTTTTTCAGTTTAGCATTTGATGCCAGCACCGATATTTCAGCAACATCGCAGTGCTCGGTGTTAGCTAGATATTGTACAGAAAACAATGAAATTCATGAAAACTTTTTAAAATTACTGCCAATGAAAGGTCAAACCCGAGGCAAGGATTACCTTGATACTATTTGTAATTTTTTAGAACATCATGAAATTGATGTGCAAAAAATCGTGTGTTTGTGTACAGATTGTTGTTTATCAATGACTGGATCCGAAAATGGCTTTATTTCATTATTTAAGAAAAAATATAATTGCAGCAATTTAATAACATTTCATCGTATTATCCATCAAGAAAACTTGGCGGCACGTGCTGTACAACCAGAAATAGAAGCTGTAATGAAAACAGCTATCAATATTGTCAATTATATACGAGCAAAAGAACTGAACCACAGAAAATTTAAAACCTTTCTTGAAGAACTGGGAAGTGAGCACAGCGACGTTCTTTTGCATACCTCGGTGCGATGGCTTAGTAGAGGAAAGGTTTCGGAAAGATTTTTTTCATTACGCCATGAAATAATCCTATTTTTAGAGCAAAATAATAAAGGGTACCCAGAATTACAAAACGATGAATGGTGGTGTCTTTTAGGTTTTCTATGTGATATTACGGAAAAACTTAACAATCTCAATCAGAGTCTACAAGGCGAAAATAACATAGTGTCCAGTACGGCAAATAAAGTGTTTACATTTGAGGAAAAGCTAAGTATTTATTATAATGAAATACAGAACAAAAAAAAAAAAAAAAAAAAAAAAAAAAAAGCTGCACAATTTTCCAACTATTATAAAAACCAGAGAGGACGGTATTAACATTTCAGAAGTAAACTGCTCCATAATTTCAAAGTTTATAACTGCACTATTAAACGAATTTCAAAAAAGGTTTCAAGATCTCAGAAAAATTAAAAATTGTTTGTAACTTGTAGAAAATCCATGGCATTTAAAGACACCAACTATTTCTGAGTTGGCTTCAGTTTTAAATTGTAATTACTCGGAGTTGTTTGATGAATTTATTGATTTAAAAAATGACACACCAACCTGGAAATATTTTTCAAAGAAAAAAGGGAAAAAAGGGAATATATGGAATTTTGGAGCATTGTTCCCCAAAAATATAAAAGCGCGCAAAGATGTGCCCAAATAATGCTAACATTTTTGGGTCAACGTATGTGTGCGAATCATCTTTTTCAAAGATGAAATACACAAAGAGTGTATATAGAAATAAACTGACAAATTCCCATGTGGATGATATAATAAGAGTAGCATGCAACGACAAGCCAGATATTGATAAAGTTTTAAAAAAATGCTCTCGGTTCCAAAAGTCTCATTAGATATACACATAAGTAAGTAAGCATCTTTGTTAAAAGTTCTTTTTTACATTAAACTAAATAATTCATTAGGTTGATATCACTTTTTCATTTATACACCTAATTATTTTTTACTTGCGGCCCGGGCTACCGTGACTGAAACGTGTTTGTGGCCCCAATAAAAAAAGGTTGAATATGGCAGATCCAGATTATACACTACTGGCCATTAAAATTGCTACACCAAGAAGGCGACATGCTACAGACGTGAAATTTATACGAAAGAAAGAAGATGCTGTGATATGCAAATGATTAGCTTTTCGGCGCATTCAGACAAAGTAGGCGCCAGTAGTGACACCTACATTGTGTTTAAATGAGGAAATTGTTCAGCCTGTTCCTCACACAAATTGCATTTGAACGTTGTTGCCTGCTGAAAAGTTGTTGTGATGCCTCGTGTAAGAAGGAGAAATGCGTACCAGCACGTTTCTGACTTTGATAAAGGTCGAATTGTAGCGTACCGAGATTGCGGTTTATTTTATCGCAGTGTTGCTGCTCGCGTCGGTCGAGATCCAAAAAGTGTTATCAGAATATGGAATCGATGGGTTCAGGACGGTAATACGGAACGCCATGCGGGATCTCAATGGCCACCTATCACTAGCAGCCGAGAAGACAGGCATATTATCCGCATGGCCGTAATGGATCGTGCAACCACGTCACGAGCCGTGAGTCAAGAAACGGGGTCGTTTGGAAGACAACAAGTGTCTGCTCGAACAATTCGACGACGTTTGCAGCAGCATGGACTCTCAGCTCGGAGACCATGGCTGCGGCTTCCCTTGACGCTGCGTCATAGACAAGAGCGCTTTCAATGGTATGATCAATGACGAACCTGGGCGCACGAATAGTGAGACGTCATCTTTTCAGATGGATCCAGGTTCTGTATACAGCATCATGATGGTCGCATTCGTGTTTGGCGGCATCGTGGTGAACGCACACTGGCAGCGTGCATTCGTCATCGTCATAATGGCCCCTCACATGGCGTAATGGTATGGGGTGCCATTGGATACACTTCTCGGTCACCTCTTGTTCGCATTGACGGTGCTTTGAATAGTGCATGTTACATTTCTGGTTTGTTACGACCCGTGGCTCTACCTTTTATTCGAGCTCTGCGAAACCCTGCGTTTCAGCTGGATAATGCCCGACTACATGTTGCCGGTATTGTACGGACCTTCCTTGATACGGAACATGTTCAGCTGTTGCCCTGGCCAGCACGTTCTCCAGATCTTTCACCAATAGAAAACGTCTGGTCAATGGTTGCCGAGCGACTGGCTCGTCACCAAACGCCAGTCACTACGGTTGAGGAAGTGTGGCATCGTGTTTAAGCTGCATGGGCATCTGTACCTGTACATGCAATCCAATCTCTGTTTTACTCAATGCCCAGGCGTATTACTGCTGTTATTACTGCCAAAGGGGGTTGTTCTGGGTACTGATTTCTCAGAATCTATCCAGCTAATTTTTTTAAAATTTAATCACTTGTTATTTCTAGTATAATATATTTGTAGAATAAATATCATTTTGTTATCTGCATTTCTTCCTGATGTAGCATTTTAATGGCCAGTAGTGTATAATTTTAGGAAAATATTTTAAATAATTACTGCTATGATCCATGAAATACAATATCTTCTATACGATCTTTAACATTTTTAAATATAACCATTTATGCTTGCAAATTAGGATATTCAAACCTAAGCATTTTTTTTATATAAGTTTGATCATTTTAAAAAAAATTGTCTTTTTGATCGAACATGTGAGTCCTCATTTCCATGTAAGTAGAAAGAAAAATCAAGGCATGTAAGTTTTGCACTACTTATTAGATAAAAACTAATTGTGAAAAATAAGAATCATAATAAACTAATAAAAATAAAATAAGATTTTAAAATTTTATGTTGTTTAAGTTATAAGTGATACTTTAGGGACACTATTTTAAAAAATCAAATTATTGAGTTTTTAGCAATGAATGACAATTTTCTGGGGTACTCAGAATGATGCAGTGGTTAAATACATTTACGTACATAATGAACGAGCAATGTAAATATTCAGATGAAAAATGCAAATGACATCAGGTTTTATGAGCACCTTTATTCATAGCAACATTATATCCTTTGTAACTTATCATAGTTTTGGATAATTTTGCTTAATGAAATGCTTTCTAATCTCATTTATCAATAAATAATAATTTCATTTGCTATTCATTGACAAAATTAGCAATACACTATTGAAACAATCTACTTAAATGACACACATTTTCAAAACATTACAAATTGATTAATTTATTAAAAATTAACAAATTACAACTAAAACATTACTTACTCTTTGATGATGAAAATTAATATCCAGATAACTTAATGCATGTTTAATATTGAATTCACAAATAATTCAAATGAAAACATGTGAAACATTTTATAGCACATAATTCTTAATAAATAAAATATAAAAATAAAAAAACAGTGTAAGCAATATAAAAAACTACAGTGGTCTCTAACTTATTAATGACACAAATGTTATTTAATTTTTTGGCATCACAGGAAATAAAAAAATACTAAATTTCAAGGATATGTCTAGAATGCAATGAATTTAGAATCACAACAATAATTCTTTACGAATAATATTTAGTAAATACATTTATGATAAATTTGTATGTGATTAAATCAATGTAGGTAGCTACTTGTGCCACCAAATTACCATTGTTTCTTAATTTATAACAATAACATTGGATTTTAGAGTAATTTCATGGTTAATAATATACAGAACAATTGCGACTGAAAAATAAAATATATCAATACATATTATTTTGATTTCGATTATAACTTAAGTTCAAATAGAAAATACATTTTCATGGAAACTTTGTTTTGACAAACATGTCCAAGATTGGTAGTAACTTGGCTACCCTTCTAGGACCAATAATACCTTATCATGGCAGACTGGGGAAAACTTGGCACTCACTATTGGTCCACTATTGAC
This sequence comes from Latrodectus elegans, assembly GCA_030067965.1. Lineage (NCBI taxonomy): Eukaryota > Metazoa > Arthropoda > Arachnida > Araneae > Theridiidae > Latrodectus > Latrodectus elegans. The sequence goes on from CM057822.1 coordinate 764,506, forward strand.
TTATCTTGGCATTCCTTACATTGGGGAAATCTTGGCCCCTTTGATAGGACCAACCATGATTTGTCTTGCCATGCCCAATATCGGGGAAAACGTTGTGCTCATTATAGGTCCATTATTAAGTTTATCTTGGCTTGCTGTGTATTGGGGAATACTAGAAGCAAATTATTGGTCCATTATTGGGGTTATTTTTGCAAGATTGCCAATATTGGGCCAAGCTATTTTGCTACTTGGGTATCAAACGTTGTTAATCATAAATTATTACCTTTGGCAATTCTCTTCGGATGATTCAAGCTGAAATTTGTTGGGAAAATCCTTGGCTGACAATTTTTGTCCCTTGAAATACAGTCAAATTCCTATTTTGCATTGCAATCAGTCGGAGACTCCGCTGATCAAACCTTGCAAAACTGTACTCGTATCACAGTTTCTTCTAGTCAAAAATTGTGAATACTAATTCGAATTTTTGGAAGCTTCTGATATGGTTACTTTTGAGAATTCATGTGAGATTTGCTGTTTTCAAAATCGGCGGCTTACTTTGGAGTAAGACTTTTTTAAAAGGTTAAAGACTCATCACTTTTTCCATTTTATTTTATTCAGCGTGAAATACATTTTTAAACATTATTTATGCTCCTATTCTAATGACGAGTAGTTAATGTACTGTAAATATGAAATAAATTTGCTTAGATTCCATTTATTTAAACATCAATAAATTCTAATGAAATAAGTATTAAATAATATTCTTCACTTTGATTTACTATCGTATTGAATACCGAAATTTATTAATTTAGCAATCGTGAATTATTTTGATGTATCTGCAAGTATCTAAATACTAATAGAATGTATTTTTTAAGTATATATAGATCAATAAAGATTGATTACTTTAAACTCGTAAACTATCAAATATGTAGAAAAATAACTAAATTATCTTCAGACTTCAGTTTGATAATTTATTTATATCCTTGTGCCATTTATATAATTAAAAGATATTTGAGAAATGTATAATTTTCAAGAAATATTTTCAAAATGGGTATGTGAAGCAAAATATAATTTTTTTCAAACCTAAAAAGACATGCTTCTTATTCTTATGTATTATTATGTTTTATACATTATTTTTTGTGAAATTATAAGTATTGATATAGAATATACTTATAATAATTGTTTATTGCCCTTATTTTTATTTTATGTATATATTCTTTAGTAAATAATTTGCTTTGTTAACGATGCTTGTTTCTTATCCTAATTTCAATGTGTCACTTTGAAATTCTAATTCAAAACTTATTAGGAATTAAGATCGTACTTTGAATAAAATATTAAAATAGATGAAATATTTGTAAAATTTTTAAAGAATTTAGTTTTAATTCTTTAAAAATTTTCTAAATCATCATATTTCTATGGTTTGTATGATAGTTCTATTCAAATTAAAGTTATCAAATAACGAATAAAATAAATATTTAGTTAAATGACATGAGCATTGCTTGTAAGTGAAAAGCATATTGACGCATCAGGATGTAGACGTCTGCTTAGTATCTTGACTAAAATTTGTGCCAACTGAATACCAAAATAAACCGTTTTTCGATTGAGAGTTGGAAATTTTTTATTATTGCTCTGTATCATAGAGCTAGGAGTAGCTAGCTCTATGCTCTGGATAGGCACAACAAATTTGTTCTTCACATTGCAAAAAGATATTTTTTATAGCCTAAAATGGCAACAATATCTAGAAACTGGCAATCCAGCAGCCGATTATGACAACCGCGAGGTGCGAGCCTGAAACCGAAACGATCCCGGAATTCTAGAAAATAGTTCAAAATAGAATCATGTTGAAATTATAACTTCACTTCTGATGGTTATTAATTGTTCTTTGTAAATGCTTTCAAATTAATACATTTTTTGCTAATATTTTAACTATTAAAAATTATGGAATTGGAAGATATATTTTATAATAAACAAGAATATATCGAAACGGTTTGTAATTTACATGTATTTTTATTATGAATTTCTTTGAAGCGTAAGAACATGGTTCTATATTCGATATATATGTACGATGTGTCAAAGATAAACATGTTTAAAGCGAGCTTTTTTATATTTTTTATTAAGGATGAGAATTCTTTTGATAGTAATAAGAGCCATATTAATTCATGAACTCTCAAACATGATGAAAGATTTCTTACTAAAATAGTATATGTGTATAAAAGATTATAAAATGTTGAAAATAATTCTTTACCAAAAAGTCACAGATGCCGTCTAATCCATGATTTTTAATTCTGAATTTTTTTGGCGATGAAGAAATGTTGCCAAGAGACGTACCGTGACGTGCGCGATGACGTAAATACGTGGGTTACCAAAATAGAATTTTCTGCATAATTCATATAGGTCTCCATATGTATGACGTAATATTAATGAGGTTGCCAGATACATTTGGAAATCCGCTAAAAAATTGCCTATCTCAGAATTTGGCATCCTGGATTATGAGGCACCTGTGTCTAAAAAAATTTGTAAAGTGTTAAATGGATATTATTTAATTACATTAAAATAAAAATAAGTATATTGTTTGGGAATGATGTATGATTTATATATTATATGTAGTCCCTAAGGCTACTGTATGGTTGTTTTGTATAATTGGAATGTTCATTGATTAAATCCACATTTAAAGTGCTGTGAGTCTTAAGATTATCATGCCATAAAAGAATAACTAAATGCTATAGAATAAAATATGAAATGAGGTCCCAGTATCTTATCTAGGTATTCGGTCATATATATATATATATGTATATATATATTTTGTGCTTGTCAGAAATCTCTTTGGCCAGAGGAAAAATTGGTGCCAAATAACATTTTTTGTCAACTGTAAAAAACTATATACTAAATACGTAATTTTTAATTTCACAAAAACCATTTCCATTTGCTTAAATAAGTGTTCAGTTTTATTAAACTAGTTTCCGCTGAAAAGAAACTTGGTTTGAGGGTTTCAGTATTGCTGCACTTTGATTGTTTTTACAGATTTATTTATTGTTGAGGCATAAAATTAATATAACTTTCACAGATGGGGTATAATGTTATTCTTGTTAGGTTTTTTTTTTATTTAAATGGAAGTACGTTAAAAATAACTGCAGATAGAAGTGTTTTAAATTCTATGTGTAGTTATTTTTAAAGTACTTTGATTAGTAGTTTATAAGTAAACTGACACAATTTTTTTGAATCATGTGTTCTCCTTTCTATTTTAATTCTTATAAAATGTGCATCAAGACACTATATGAAACACTTTGGTGATATTTGCACCAATATATTTGATCAATAGGATTTTCCACAAATATTCCCATATTATAACTAAATAATTATCACTTTGATAAAACTTTGTTAAACACCAGTGTTTATTTCCAGTGAAAACTGCTTAGCAGTTGCACCACTTATCAGTTACATAAATATAATGTAATTCTATATTTTTTCCAAAATGAGACAAAATTAATTTTTCTGTGTTTAGTTGTTTCTTGCCCTTGGTGTGTTACCAAAATACATCTTTTAACTGAAAAAATTATCACTAATCAATATTTTGCATTAACTACCTTTAGTCTTGGTTAGGATTTAGCTTGTTTACCATTGTTATATTCATAAATATATGAATATATTTTTATTTAAGGCTTCTGGAAACAAAGTGAGCAGGCAGTCTGTTTTGTGTGGAAGTCAGAATATTGTTTTGAATGGAAAAGTAAGTGTATTTCATTTCTAATCCATTAAGACATTTAGTAAAATAATTTTCTTATAATAATGCTGCTGTATCAAAATTTATTCATATTTTTTTAAAATATACTAGTAGGAAGTCCATTATAAATTGTGTGAATTTGTGAAAATTATAATTTGTCTGTTAAAAATATTTTTTTAATCATTTTTATTTTATATGTTCTTGAATAATTAAATGAAGGTTTTCCATTATTATAATAATTTTTTTTTTTTACTTTAGAAATTTTAACTATTGCATTTACTTTTACAAATTTGTATTTAGCTATATTTAAGACTCCATGTTATGTATAGTTAAATATATCCGGCCACAAAAACATTACATATAAATTATTATATTGTAGCATTTCACATTTTTAATCTAAATATCTGATATTATTTTAGAACGAGAGGATGATTTTCATAGAAATATATATTATTTAAATGTTTGACAAATTAATTTTATTATAAACTGTAGATCCCAGTCTAATTGGCTGTTGTGACCAAAAAATGACCATTGAGCAACAAACAAACTAAATTTCACTTCAGATTTAGATATTTGTTGCAGTTAAAAATTAAATTCAAACTGTAACCCAAGTCTGAGATTGGAATCAAAACCATGAATCTGTAACCAAGAGCCAAGGTGCCTTCCTCTGCCAGTTTAGCACAAAGGTTACTAGAGAAAAATTCTAATTTGTGTTAAAAAAAATAATAAATTGAGTGACATACAGCCCAAATCAAACCTAATTGCAACCCCTGCTGCTATTGAACAAGGAATGATAGTTTTTTTAATCAAAGAAAGATACAGTGAAGAATGTTTCTACGTATGCATTTGTTAGGGCTACTTAAGGGGATTTTTCTAAGTTTTCTTTATTTATATATGAATAAGAGGGTTTACTTCTTTAAATAAACACAAATATCACTATCCTGAGTCACTTCAGTGATCTGTCCTTTCTACTTTCTTTTCCTCTTCTCCCTCATTCTGGTTCCTTCACAAAAATTGAGGACTTCTCTTGAGTAACTGTGCTTCTCTGTTGCTGTTAGCTTCTCCTGTGGACTAAATCATCCACATTTTTGCCATATTTATAAACCTGTGTCCCTGGAGAACTGGATGCTGATAAGTGAGCTTCCCAGAGATCCAAGACTTACTTTGGTCTCTGCTTCTGGTAAATAAAATATTTGCTATGTTCCTCAACACATCAATCGTCTTAATGGATCAAGCAATCAGCATATCTACTGTATATCTTGTAAATAGTGGAGAGCGTATCAGACTTGAACTGCATAGTTATAGTAACCCTACAACCCCTAAATTGGACTAAATGGTGCTGTCAAGTATTTGAATTTCTTTTTGGTTTCTTATGGAATTGGATAATTCATCAATTCTTTCGAGAGCAACAAATTGATATTCATGCATTGAAATTTTTATTGTTAAAATTAAAGATGACACTTTTAAGAAGGTATCTCTCTTTGTAATACAGAAAGGTTTAGCAAGTACCATTGGAAATGTAAAACAGGTTCATAAATTGCGACCCAAATATTAGTGGTAGAAATTCCTATTTCCAAGTAAACAGATACTTGCAACAGGTCTTAGTGAATTTAAAGGTGACAGTTATTTGAAGTGGGAAGATCTTAGTTATACCAGGAGAATAATCTCCACATCTGATTTGTTAAACGCATTAGAAGATGAAATTCTTACAGAAGTGTGCCCCATTAAGCATATCACTTGGAGAACAGAATGTGTGGTCTGTAAGCATGTGACTATTAAACATCACAGTCAAAATTTAAACATCGAATATCTGATTTGACCTTTTTCACTCCTGTTTTGACTGAGTTTATAAAATGCTTTTTTGTGCTGTTCAGTCCAATCATATATAACCAATTATATTCAGTCCATCCGTAAATGTTTTATGCTTCTTCTAGTGTCAGAGGTTTGAACACTCCAAAACTGTATGTAGAGAAGTGCTTATTTGTACACCAGACATCAACATAAAAACAGCATTTGGCTAAAAAGTGTTAAAAGCATCAATTGTAAAGTGATGATTCCCATTCATATCCACATTAATTATTTGAAAAAGATGTAGCAACCTTAAAAACTAAATAATTTATCTTATCCAGAAGTACATTGTATGGTGAAATTTTGTATTTCTAAACAAGGTACCAGCTATGCTAGTATTAAAAGAACATGATATCTAGCAGTATTCACACACAGACTGAAATGTTATCACTTAAACCTAATACTTTATTTACTCAGATAAAATTACCGAAGCCCCTCCTATAGAAAAAGATCTATCAAATTAAAAGCAATGAGAATTGGAAATGACAAAAGATGATTTTCTCAAATCACCCTTTTTTTTTTTTAAAAAAAAAAAAAAAGCATTCCATGAATGCCAATAAAATTAAATTATATCTTGATGACAAACTTTGTGTTAGTAATGTGCCATTCAATTTCTCTAAAATTAGCTCCAAAGATGGAACATTTGTATTAAACAGTTATTTCTATAAGTTCTTGGAATTTTTCAGATATCAAATTAGAAAAGGTTATATTAAAACTAATATATCATACTTATCATATAGCTTGGATTTTGCCTCCCAGAAATCTTTTTTTACACAATCCGACACTAATAACACGTAGATTGAAAATGTTTACATATTCACTTTTCATGATTTTCTTAGTTCTTCAAACCATTCTCATATTATGTAATGTTCATATATATATTTTACCTTCATAATATATTTTGCTTATATATACTAACATAATGCATGTAATAAGCATAATATACTTATTATAAATATTACCTTCATAATATATTATTATATATACATTCACACTGAAGTCAGTGGCTGTAAGAATTATTCTTCCATCATTAATTAAAATCTGTAGTATTTATCTACCATCACATGATACCATAAAATTAAAGGCACTTATTAAGTCAGTGAGTAAACTTGGGACATTTTTCAGATTTAACTTACCTTTGAGAATCTTCTAGCATTTAAAAGAGTCAATGCCATTGCTTGTAAAATTGGATGTCATGTTCAAAAGGAATATTAAAAGGATTTTTCCTCTATAACATCCTCAACATCAATCAAATAGTTGTTGTATAGTATTAAGTTAGGCAGTGGTGTATATGGAGAATTTTCCATTTCTATTATGTATACTGAGGGTGCTTTTTATTCTTCGGTTGATGTACCTAATGTCATTACGAAATATTTTGTTAATGTGTCTTGCGAGGAATCATTTAGTCCTAATTTCTTAAGATTAAACCTCTTGCTGATTAGATTTCTCAGTTGACAAACATATTTACACAACAGCAGTTTTAAGAATGTTTGAATTAGAAAAAGCCACACTACAAGCATATAACACAAGTGCCGGTCCTGATGTTGTGCTATGTCATTTGTACTTAACTTAGTTTGGGTTCTTTGTCAAATCTACTACTTTTGTTGAGTAAAATATGGAATGAACAATCTTATCCTAATTTGTGGAGAGAGGCCACAATTATTCCTATTTTAAAACCTGGTAAGATTATTTTGATTCTTAGAGCTACCATTCAATAGCCCTTATGAACTGCCAAGATAAAATATCTGAACATATGGTCAATGCCTACCTCATATTTCAATGGGAGGGGGGCTATAAAACACCTTACCACAGCATTCCTGAAAAATAAAGTTGTACTTGATAACATTGTAGCTTTGAAATTAAAACATGTTAAAAGAAATATCTTGTTTCTGTCTTTTTATATAGTAAAGATATATAGTTAGAAACTTTGTCAATTGGTGTGATTGAAATGGGCTTAAACTATCTCCAAGAGTAGATGCGTGTTTTTACAAAAAAACTGGCTTAGATCAAGACCAATATTAAGATTGCCAATGTGTCGATTCCCTTTGTTACTCAGGTGCAATCTGTTGAAGTAATTTTCGATCAAAAATTATATAACATTCTTTTCACATATTTTACATCCTCTGAAGAATTGTGAGAAATCATTTATGCCGTAGTATTCTAAGGTTATATCCAAAACTTTTTAGGGACCTGATTGCCCATCATTACTTTGAGTTTATCAAGCTTTTATGCTCTTACAAATTTATTATATTTCTATTGTATATGAATCTGGTAGATTATCTGTTTTACATAGACTAGACTCTGTTTATTATTCTATTTTATTAGTAAGTACAAGTTACATCCCCAGTACAAAGTTTATATGTCACTTATCATCAATTGCTACTAAATTTAAAGTGGTAATAATTAGTTATAAATTATTTTAAAATCACATGTTTGTACCACATCACCCTTTGCATTCTTCACATTTCTCCTCCTCTGATGAGACTTATCTTTTTATGTTCCTCCTTTTTTAATTTGAGTTAAATTATTTCTAGGTCTCTCTGAACTCTATAATGTATGAATTCATATCAATGTTTATTATAAAAATATTTTATAGAATATATTCCTTTATAAAACTAACCCTTTTCTTAGCTATAAAAATCAAGTGTAAAAGCAGTTGTGTTTTCAATGACTGTTTTGCTCATTGCAAACAGTATTGTTCATATATTCCTGTTTTCACAAATGGTTCCAAAAGAATTGATTATGTTAGATGTGGTCTATATATTGAAAATAATTCATATAGTTACAACCTGAGCAAGGTTCGAAACTTGTGTTTTCAACATATACTGCTGAAATTGAGCAATTTATCACACACTGAAGCATTTATGTGATCATGGATGTATGCAAATACTGCTTATATTCTGATAACATGAGTGTCTTGGAAGCATTAAAAAATATTATCATACATTCCTATCCTGTATTTTTAAAATTTTTACCATCTTAGAAACATTACATAATCAAGATTTAAAATAGTCTTTTGTTGGACACCTAGTCAAATTTAAGTATAGTTGAGAAGTATAAAATAGGTGTAGCAGCAAGAAATATATACGTGTATTTACCACAAGTGTGTTATTTGAAAATTCTTGCAAATATTTTATCCCATCCCAATGGCAAGAATTGCTATCATATTGCATATTTTTAATACTGCATTTTTCACATCCCACAGATCTTATTAGGGACTCCTCACTGTGCGATATTTTTTCCTTCTTATGTTCTATTAAATTCCTGCATAATGTGTACTTCTTTTACTATTATTTCACAAGATCTCATATTACGTAATGTTTTAAGTTTTATTGTGTGTGTGCACAGTGGCGTAGTGAGCATAATTGGCGCCCAGGTACGATACCTTTTTTGGCACCCCTTTGAAAAGTAAATAATACTACATTATAAATATGGGCATAAAATGTATTAAGTAATAAAAGAAATATAATAATATAACGATATATGATACATAATAAATAGAGTATAATTGTAATAAGAATATAATATACATAATAACACAGAATGTTGTACCTACTATAAAATAACCGAAAATATATTAATTTAAATTATCAAGCTCAGCTTTAAATTTAAACAAAATTCAATTCTAATTAGAAAAATACTTATATTGAATTCCAAAAAGTGTCATTAGAATAAACAGACTTATGTAATTTAGAATTAATTATAAAAAGACATAATTGATTTTAAATAATAATACAATTATTTTAAAAAACATAAAAATATTTTAAATGGGAAATAATTTTTTACGTATCATAGATATAAACAGATGTAATTATTCACAATCTAATATACTACACTATTCACATTTTTCTTGCCTTTGCTGAAGCGAATTGACCAATTACTTTATCAAAGTTGATCATTTAAAAATTTTCTTTTTTTATACTTAAAATTGTTAAATCACTCAGATGGTTTTGACTCATGGTGGATCATAAATAAGTCAAAATTTACTTTATTTTGCTAAATGAACAGTCACAGCTTGCAATTGATGCAGAAATAGTAAAAAGTATTTCAATGGCAACCTCTTCTCTCTATCTTCACCGTTTGAGGTAAGGCATGTTGGAAGTTCTAATAGTTTTTGGTTTAATTTCTTTTTTACTGCTGAGTAACATCTTTCAGTCCCACATTCCTCTATAGACTTCTGTTCCATGGAAACCTGTATGACAAAATTCACCCAAACTTTTACATTTGTTAAGCACGGTGACTTAGTCCTCCCAAGATACAGGTCCAATGTTCGATTCTCAAGCTAGGTTAACTCAATCTTTCATCCTTTCAGTCGATCGATTAAGTGAGTACCAATCATGCTTTGGAATTAAACACCAGGGATTTAGCTTTAGGCTGACCACCTATCCGGGACATATGCTTCACACCGCAGGGCCCTTGGTTAGGAAAACAGATATGGGCACTGTAGGTCTTGTGATCCGGAGCTTTATTTACTCAGATATCCCAGCTTTAAAGTTGGGATATTTATTTATTTATCAATTAATTTTTAACTTTTAAGAAAATTCATTTTAATGATTTAACATTTCCGTAACAGTGTCTTACAAAATTTTTAATTTTTTTTCCTAGCTTGTTAACCAATTATAACAAACATTTATATTTCTTATTAATTATGCATTAGCTTATTTATGAAAGATTCTATAAATTGTTGATCATTTGGTGTTGAACTATATGCTATAACTTATCTGAACATATTTTTAAAAATTCTATAATATTACCAACTCAACAAATTTTAGTTATTTATTGCAAAATAATAATTGGGAAAGACTTTACACTCCTAATTTAGGATTAACTCACCTGATTTTTCACAATGATATCTTTTTAAACATTTCATTTACTACAGATTAGACAGAAAAGTTTATTTCAGAAAAATTCCTGAGAAAACAATTTTAATTTTAAGGGAAATTTCACATTTAAAATAGCTTATTAAATTATATCATTAAGACTATTAAGATAAACTAAAATTATTTTTATTGTAAAAAATTTAAATCACAAAACGTAATATTGATAGTTTATAATATTTCATTTTTATACAATAAAACCAATTTTTCTGATTCCAAAATTAAGACCTTTGTTAATAAGTCTTCATATCATTTCAGTTTAGATAACTAAATTATATGCCATAGCACACTATCAATGCAAATATCTGATTAGCAATGGAACGTTAATACAGACAACAAAAATATTTTGTATATTTCTTAAATTAAAAATCACTCATAAATTAAAGTAAAATTATGTATTTCTAATATAATCAGAAATTTTCAGTCAAACAATGTATATTATATTATCAAAAATAATTTTTTTCTCCATACTGATGCACTGTATATTGTTCTTTCAAGTTTTTCATGGATTAAAAATATTATCAAGAATTAAATGTGCTGAGACAAAAAATATATTTTAATTGTTATATCGCATAATTTTATGTACAGAAATTTTCTCAATTAGTTATCATAGTAGTGAAAGTTTTCTTCGCATTTTAAAGGCATTTTTTATAACTGTTTTTTTTTAAGATATTAAAATATATTTTATTATTAAAATATAGGCTAATTTTTATTAAAATTAAAATTTATTTCTATTAAGAATCATTTTGGGAGTGCTGTTCATGCAATAGCATGAAGTTTTTTTCTTTCAATAAATTTAAATCATTTAAAGACGATCTTATTTTTAAAATTTTACAATGTAGAATGAGAAATATGTACGATTTCTCATAAATTTCTTCTACGAATTTTTCAAGTTAAAAGATTTGTTTTTTATATAAATTGAACTAATTAATTAAGAAATATATTCTGTATGTTTAAGGAGTGCTGTAGAGACAGCTAAAACCTGCAATAGGTTGTTACGCTATTAAAGAAGAAGATTCAGTATGTTTAAACATAAAGAAAAGAAAAAAAAAATTAAGGAGGAAAGAAAACATTGATAGATTTTTAATTTCTACTATTTGAAAAAATAATTTTTCAATATAAGGTGCTAATGTAAAGCCAACAAAATTACAAGTCAAAAATTATTTCCCCAAACAAAAACATTTAAAGTTTATATAAATTATTTTTAAATGAATAGTTTTAACAAATAAGTAATTTAATATTTAATTTTCTAAACTCTGCAAAAATATGTTAGTACCAGTTTTATACCAACAAAAATATGAAATAAATATTCCTATTGAAAGAATACATAGTAGACAGAAAATATAACTTACAATAATATTTTAAATGTCAAAACTCCAGATTTTCAAAAGTTTACATTTTTGTTTCCGATGAAGCGATATTTTGGAAGAAACGAAATACTAACCATGTGAACAATAAAAAAGAAGAGAAGTTTATGTGTTTTCCTAGAATTTGGAGGTAATTAGCTCTCGATCCCCTTCATTTCTATTCCAGGAAAGCAATTCCCTAAGGGGCATACTGTAGTGCTATTTTATGAAAAAAAGTAAAATCTGACTTTTCTGTTATTATAAGTCCATTTAAATTCTTACACAAGTTTTCATAATAATATATTAGTTATATGAAATTTTCCTTTTTTGCGCATAATAATTTATTACGTTATTATAATCAAAATTTCGACCAGAAAATTTTAAGTTTTGAATTTTTGAATATTTATAACATCCAGAAGGGTCCAAAAATAATATTCTTTGAGCGTTTTTTTATTGAGTGAAACAAACTTATTTGTTTTGTTAATATTATTACTAAGACTTTTTTAATGTATAACTTGACTTTGATAACCCATAAAACAATTTAGTCATAAAGGGTACTATGAATCTTGACGTATTCAAAATTAAATAGGTGTCTTTCATGAGCTTACTCTTCTGTAATCTCCCTAAGTTAATAGATCCAAAAATTACCATATAACATTAAAAAAATAATTTGGTAAATATTTTTGTACTAAAATGAAAACCTTTCATTTGTATTAGAATGGAACTGACCAATCTAATATCCCAGAAAATTTATATGAAAAAGAAAATAAAAATATTCTCGTTATTTACACATTTACGAGATTTTTAGTACAAAACAATAGTATCCCAAACTTTGAGCAAAGTATGAAACTTAAAAAGGGAAGGATTAAAAAAATGATAATCGATAATCTAACTAGTTAAGAAATGAAAATAGAAGCATGGTTAAACAAACTTTTTAAAAGGAATTAAACCATACAAAAAATTTATTAATAAAGAAATATAAGAGTTTCATTTATGGCAAGCTCCTGCAGCTCTTCATTTTTCATCAACAACCTCTTCTCTTTTTCAAATTTAATTCCTCCCTGGAGCTGTTTTTTTTTTTTTTTTTTTTTTTCCTGGACATGACACAATAGCTATAAATTGCAAAGTTTATTTCTCCAAATAAAATTGATATTATAATAAAACTAAGATTGAAATTTTCTGAAAAATTTTGTTTAGCTTTGAAATGATTTAACGTCCCTCTGTAAGATGCGTCCAGGGCATGATAGCCCCCCTTGCCCCCATCACTATGTGTGCATGTGTGGTTATCCTAAGCAGGTTATTGTTCCGTTAAATGTCACACAATTAATCAATTATTACATATTGATACAGCCCATTATTTATGAAAAAGTCCTCAAGAAAGCACTGTACAGCAGATGTTCAAAATGCTTTTCAAGACCTTTACATTGTTAGGTTATTTCCTATGCTACATTCAAACATTCTCTAAAAATTTTTCATGATTTAAATTTACTTTTATATTTTTCATTATTTATTTGAATTGGTGTGTGAAAGGTTACCAAGTATGAAAGTTTGAATGTTCCTGAAGTATAATTATTCTTGAAATTTTATAATCATAATTTATTTTGTAGACAATTATTCAATCTGAATGTGTGATTCGTGGAGATTTGGCAAATGTTAGGATTGGCAGGCATTGTGTGATAAGTAAAAGAGCTGTGATAAGACCACCTTTCAAGAAATTTAGTAAAGGGTAATAGCAAAAATTACTCTTAATTTTTAAATAGTTACCTTTTATTATAAATAGCACTAAATTTATTATTGTGATATTGAAGCATGTTTCTCACATTAAATATCTTAAAATGCTTTAATGCTTTTGGTGCGACTTCAGTAGTGACCAAAATGTATGTCACCAAGCTTGCATATAGTTGTATCTAATGAATACCTATTTCTTATACAAGGAAATTGTATATACATAAATTACTAAATTAATGCCTCTTAATAATGAATATGTAAATTATAAGGATTTATAACTAAAAAAATTATATTACTTCAAGGATTATGGTAAATCTATACTATAAATGATATATTAATCATGAAGCAGTAATTATTTTTGTTTAAAGCAATTTTCACAAATTTCTACATATTGTTTTTCAACTTAATTTCTTCAGTTTTATAATACTATTGATATGCATTATTGTTTTTGTTCCGTGTTTCCTCCATACTATTTTAAATACTACAATGGAATTTTTAAAATCATGTTCAAAATTAAATAAATTATTATCATACTGATAGTCGAATGGTTAGTGCCCTTCCTTTGTCTATTCACATGAGGCTTGGATATTTGCATTCATTTAAAATCCATTTTAAATTGTAATTCTGGTTAAATTAGCCCTCATGTACTGAAAGTAACTACAGAGTGGCAGATAAACCCCTAGTCATATTAATGTATCATCTGTCTGAAATCAGAATAAAAACCTTTCAGAGAGCAAACTTTTAGCAGATGTACAGAAATAAAGTCAGTTAGATTCCTGAAGGTGTTCACTGGGATGTTGAGCCATGCTAACTGTAGTGCCAATCAAGGTGGTCTCGCAGATTCTCAAATGGGTTTAAGTCGGGTGAGTTTGCTGGCCTGGAAAGAATGATAAGCTCATTTGGGTGCTTCATGAACCACACACATACACTGCCAGCTGTATGACACTTCATATTGTTTTGCTGGTAGATGCCATAATCCTGAAGAAAAATGATGCACATGTAGGTGTAGACATAGTCTACAAGGACAGATGTAACTTGTATTTATCCATTGTGCCTTATATATATATATATATAAATTATATATGTGTATTATGAAAGGTAAAGTGAACCCAGAGAGTGATGGAACATTCCTTAGATTAGAATGCTCCTGCCTCCAACCTTGACTGTTCTAGCAATAGTTGCAGGATATTTGCTTTCTGAGGTGTGATGTCATACACTCCAATGCCCATATGTCTGATGAATCATAAAATTTGAGTTACAGTACTTGCTTGCAAATTCCAGCCTTTGTCATCAATGAACAGCAGTTAGCATAGTGTCTGCTTCAGAGGCTCAGACATTGCATCATTTACTGAACAATAGCTTAGGAAACACTTGGTTACTTTGGGCAATAAGTTACGTAACAGTAGCATGTCTATTCATTTATTTCTGCAGCCATTGCTCACCCCTGTCATTTATGGCCTATGGTGCATCACATTTGTCATGTCATTAATTTTAGACAGTTCAATTTTGCCACACTTAGCTGTTTCAGAAATGCTACCATCCTTGACCTAAAAGCCAATGATCATCCCTTTTGGATGTCAGATAGATTGCTCTGTTTTGCATGATGCCAATGGTTGCCTAAGCACTCACAAATCCTTTATATATGCTTAACTCCACTGTGCTACCATCTGCTTCCTTGATGTTGGTTATTTAATGTCAATACAAAAGGATGTGATGCTCACGTTAATGTGATTGAATTGTGTAATATAATTCTACTTTTTTTTTCTATCTTTGCTACAGAGTATATTTATTTTAATTTTATAATAAAAGTTAACTTAATATCTGTTTTATTGTATGCTTAGTCATTATTTGAAAATTACTCATTTGTTCACTAATGAATTTTTTTTCTAATTAAACCTCAAATGATTGAAATATCTGTGATTAATATTTTCATTTCCTTTGAATTTAGATTTTTAATCTTTTATTCTTTTATATTTGATCATTTATTGAGGTTCAACAAAATTACATCACTATTTTATTTGTTTTCTTTGTATTTCTTGCTTTATTATCTTGTTATTGATAATATTATTAACTAAATATAATAATTTAGATATATATTTGTGCTGTTTTTTAGATGAGAAAAAATATATATGGTGTTTTAGGTATTTACACAGTGACAAAAGCTTTACATAAAAGGATTTGATATCAAATGAAATAATATATAAAAGGAAATCTTATGTCATTTTATATAATTCTTTAAATTATTAATATATTTTCTTTATTTGATACTACTATAATAAAACTATTTTAATTATTATTAAGTCAAATAATCAAATTTATAATTTCTATTAGTAAGTTTTGATATATAATCCTTTATTAATCATTTGATTTATTTATTTCAGTAATTTATATTTTATTTTCTATAATTTACATGCATACATATAAAATAATTGTCAGTTTGAATGCAATTTTATAAGCCATAAAATCTTTTTAAGGGTGGCATTTTTCCCCTTGCATATAGGAGATCATACATTCATTGATGAAGATACTGTAGTGAATGCTGCTCATGTTGGATCTTATGTATACATTGGGAAAAATTGCGTCATTGTAAGATTTTTTTTTACTTCTCTGTTAATGATTCATTCAAATATTGCCAAATTTTCTGTATTTGTTTGAGAATTTAAATACAACAACAATTCAATTAGAAAAAAATTGTGAAATATTTAAAAAATAAATAATTAAATAAAATTATATATGTAATCAATCTGGTCCAAATAATAGAATACTTTTATCTGAATATCATTGCAATAGCATAGAAAAATATAGTATGTGTTGAAGTTTGTCAAAATGATTTACTGTTTAATGGTGTTTCAGTTAATAATTAATATAAGAATATGTAATGTTTGTTTAAAAAACTATTTGTATTTTAATTTAATATAAAAAATTAGTGTTTCTTCATGTAAGAAATAGAATTAATTAAAAAACCAGTCACATAATATGAAAGTAAAGTTGAAAGAGATTAATGATTTAACTTTCAATTAAGCAAATTGTAGGTCCAATTTCTATTAAATTATATACAAACAATAGAAAGATTTTATTTAAAAATTAATTCCTTTCAATAAATAAATTATTTAAATTATTCTCAGGGTCGAAGATGTGTGATCAAAGATTGTTCTATGATTGCTGATGATACAGTTTTACCACAGGAAACAGTGGTTCCTGCTTTTTCAATGTATTCAGGATCACCAGGTAGACACTTATTCTCTATATTTTGAATTATATATTAGTATTAAATAGAAAATAAAGTTTATAGAATTTAAATAATTTTCTTTTATAAAAATTAAATTTTTAGCAATTAATCTAACCAGAATTTGGTTTTCAATTTATTTAAAATAATTTTCTCAAGATATTTTAAATACAAATATTACTGTTCCTTTTAATTGTCTATTGAGTTAGACATATGGATAATTGTACTTGCACATTAACCTTCATTATAATACATGTTAACTCCAATAATATCAAAACTGCATTGAATCTTATTTTGGTATTGCCTAAGACTCATAAATTCATATCTATTTGATATTATTAAGGTATGCAGTTAAGAGAATAAAAACTATAAGCCCATTAATGTTAAAAAAAATTTTATATCTTTTATGATAAATAATTTTTAAAGTACAGAATCCTGTTCATATCTACAGTTATATGATTATTAAAAATAATTTCTATTCCAAATTAATCAATAGAAATTAAACAATGCAAGAACTTGGTTAAAATTGTATTCCTGACCATTTTAAAAATAGATTAAAAAATTTAAATTAATGTGATACAATAATATTCACCCCCATACATTTAAATTTAAAAATATCTTATTTTAAGAATTAAAAATATCAGTATAGGGTTTGAAAAGTCTATAAAATTATGTATATTTTAAAAATATCACAATTAAAATGAATATCAAAAAAGCAGGATTGATATTTTTGTGTACTTTTTCTTCATTAATATATTAAAATTATTTAAGAAAATGTTTCATAAAGGACAATTCTCTTCATTGCAGAAATTTAAATCCAGCCATTTTTGAATGATAGGAGATAAGTTTTGTGCTGCCACATGCATATATACATATATATATCTGTCCGGATAGGTGCTTAACAGTTTTTTTTAGGTCACTATGCAATTGCTATGCCTCTGTTGGTGAAAATTGAATTATATGTTAATCCAATGTAATTTTAATGTGTTACAAATGCAATTTTCATGACAGAAACTTTTAGTGCTTTGAAATTACAAAGAACAGAATTACACTCATCTCTATAAAAACATTTAATGTTTAAAATTTTTCCAAATATTTTTATACCATTAAATTTTAACAAAATTCATTTCATTGAGGCTGTGTAGAATATAGATTACAGATATTTGCTATTTTTTGTACATTTACAAAATTAATATATTTATTTTCAATATTTATATATTTATTAAACATTTTAATTTATTTTAAGCTAAAAATGTTTTTTATTGCATCAATATTGCAATATGATTCTTAAGCATACAAATTTTTTAGCACCGAATTTAGCTGATTTTCATTTTACGATATGTTAATCTAAGGAGATGGATATTTCTGGGAAATATTCTCCCCATACAATTACTGCTCATTTACAATGTTTTAGGGAACTTTTTCTACGTTGAGAAAGAAATTAGCACTTTTCACTCAAGAAGAATTATATGAAACAAGAGAGCCATTTGTAAACAATGCATGTTAGATTCTTGCCTGTTTACCTTAAAAGAATAGATATGATATATACTTTTACCTTAAATTCATTTATTTTCATTTAAAGAATAAATTTTATGATTGAAATATAAATTGTTTAATGTTGTTATCTTGTTTAATTATATTATTTACTATGATTCTATTCAAAATTAGAGAATTAATATAAAAAATGCAGCTTTTTATAAAAATAAGTATTTTTTATCATAAAACTAATAAGAAAGAAAACAATTTATCAGAGAATAACAGTATTTTGCAATAAATATATTAATCTTATTTTAAATCATTTTGCAAATTCAATAAATTTTTACCTCTACAAGCATTTATACATTAATTTTTACTTCTAACTTTCATCATTGAAGAAGTACTCTACAATCAGCTGAAGTACTACTCATAAATATAAAATATTGCTAAATTTATAAATATTTTAATTTTTATTTGTATACACTTATGTACTATTGTGTCTAAAAAAGAATTTAACTATATTTCAATTATAAGGAGTTACGATACTAACAATACAAATAAATACAGAAATTGTTGCAAATCTATTCTTGTATGACGGAAAATGTGTTAAGAAGAATATCAAATTGACGAACAAACATCAAATGAGACTTGAGTGTTACAAAAATGTAATTAATGATAATGTAGTATGTCCGAGATGAAATGCCTTGATTTGAAAATCTTATATTGAACATAATAGAAAAGCCAATATCTTTGTTAAGTGTATTGTGGGAGTTTAGATAATGGAAACTTTTATTACTTTTTATGAGACAAGTTGACCATAATTATATTCCTTTATAAATCAAGTCACTAGATTAACATTACATATCATGAAATTAAAATAATTGTTTCTTTAATGTATAAATATAATTTGTCTACTTTATTGTTATCATATTGATTCATAAAAATATAACCAAAACCACCTAATAAGCATATCTTCATTTTATTCCCTAAAAGTTTCAATGTGTTAATAGTTTTATTTTGAAAATAACATCAAAAATTTTCAATTTATCTAAAATTATTTTTCTTATGTTAATTTTATACTGTAATTAATTTCAATTAATAGGTCACAATTTTTTATATAACGGATTTCATTCTTAAAATAAATATTTGATTTGTATTCCAAGAGCAATATTTTCAAATATCATAAAAGGAAAAAAAAAAAAAAAAAAAAGTAACTGTGCTGTTAACTGAAAATTCTTACATACATAATATTTTGTAATAAATATAATCCTCTTTTTGATATATCTTTGTAATTGTCACATATTTATTCAGTGTTATATTAATCTCTAATTTTGAAATTAAATTAAATTGTATAGTCTTCTAAATATCTGGATATATTTGTTGCAAATGTGTATGTATACATTTTAATTATTTCGCTAGTGCTCATATTTCTTGATGGGACTCTATAAAAAATATTTTATTTACCTACAAGAAATAAACGTGATCTGGATAATAGAATTAAAAAAATGCATTCAAGCAAGAAAATAAATTTCTTGCTTGAATGCATTTTTATTGACTTTTATGTAACTTTTTAAGGTTTTATATGCTTCTAATATAAAATAAATTATTCAAAGGAGATTAAATTAATCAAAATGTTCATTATTTGTGTTATATATATATACCTTACTTAGGTTAATTAACTCCTCTGAAGAAGAGGCAGAAATATTTTTTTATTTTGTTTGGTGATGGCAATGTTAGTTTGTGTTTTCACTGCATAGCAAGTTCTTTTATTCTCTGCACTTCTCATGGGCACAAAAGCTTCTATTTCATAATGAGACATATTCACCTTTCCCCTTATTGCTTCAGATTACTGCCAATTTGATTTATTTGAAGAAGGGATTTCAAAACATGTGTGCATTATCAGAAGAAGCCAACAAATGTTTATTATTTACTGATTCAAATTGTCTTTTGCAGCATACAATAATTTTGTTTTACATCTAATATACCAAATTTGAAATTGTGTTTAAATGTTTCAGAAAGATTGTCAACAAATAATTTTTTTAAAAATCTAAGGAATCTTCATATGTATTGTTGAAACTTTATAAAATAGAAAAAAAATGAGCGATACTATATATTTTTGAAGTACAACTATAATGTATGCATAATATAATACTGGAAAAATCCATACAGCTACTATATCATTGTAATTTTTATATAAATTTATGCCTATGTCTGATAATACTTGCAAAAGTAATTCATTCTTTCATTTTAATCAAAAATTTGATGGAGAGGAAATGTGACTTCACAATGAAATGAAGACGTATGAAATCCATAGTTTCTAATAAACTGAGAAGTAATTCATAAAATTTTAAAGGAAATATCATTTTGAAAAACAAGTTTTTCTTCATATATTTAAAAAGTATTAATTTTAGAATTAGAAGATGATGAATGGGGGGAAGGGTTAAAACAAAAATTTAAGTGAAATAAAATTATAATTTTATCCATGCATATAATTTCATAAATATTATAAATTTTGCATTCTTGAACACTGTTTTTAATCTAGCTTTTCTTTTTTCTCAGTTTAAGCAACTGTAATTGGATACAGCACAGAAATTTATTCAGATTTAAAATGTATGTCACCATATGCTTTAACTGTGAATACTGACTTTTATTTAATAAAACTGTACTTCAACTTATAAAATAAATTATTCAAAGGAGATTAAATTAATCAAAATGTTCATGATTTGTGTTATAGATATATATACCTTACTTAACTCCTCTGAAGAAGAGACAGAAATATTTTTTTATTTTGTTTGGTGATGGCAATGTTAGTAGTAAATTTCATTGATAAAGAGAAATAAAATTAGAATAAAGGTATTTATTATAAGATGAATATTTTTAAAGACTCAGTAAGTCTAATTGGATAATTTTAAATGTGTATACTTTTGAAAAATATATTTTAAAATTCAATTGCTATAATTTGATTTAAATATCTTTTAAGCTTCCCATATAGATACAGTTTGCCTTGATTTTATAAAACTTTATCTTATTATTGAAATAAAATCTAATTAAATCAAGACACTTGAAACAATAGATGTATTTTTAATCATTCATATATTTCTAATTTGATTTGAACAGTGATAATTTTTGACACAACTAATGTTTAATAATTGTAAAATATTTACAAGGCATCTGCATATTTTTTATTGTGAATAATAAAATCCAAACTCTATTTTCACTAAGCAACTTATTCTCTTTATGACATCAATGTGTAAGTCCGATGTCAATTTCAGGGACCATTTGAATTGGCCTTTCTTTTCACCATCTCTGCTATAGGAACCTAGATGGTAATTTGATGCTGTAACAAGGAAATATGAAACATAATTTTTGGTTGTTTTTATGGTGCCAGTGTATTTTTGTGATATAATGTACCAAAACTAGCAATCTTGGATAATTTTGTTGGATTGATTGACAAACCATTTCATTTATTTTAAATACTTCCCTTCCCAAACTTTGAGAACTACTGTCAGGCAGAGCAACAAGACAATGGATGTCAATACCTTGATGTAGAGGAGCAATAAAGTAAAATAATTAAAATAAAAAAACGATTTAATTAACAATGTAGAGCTAATCATAATTTAAATGATAGAACAATTTTCTACTGTTGAAGAAAAGGGATTATTTCTGTGTTAACATCTGTTGCTTAAGAATTTTCTAGATTTCTCCCCTTATGATAAGTAAATATGGCCATCAGTCTATGAAGTCTCCTCAAAAAAAAAACAATAAAATAAAAATCTTGCAAAAACCATTAGTTCTTATCTGTCTTTGGCATGCTATGAAAATATTTCTTGATAGTTTACTACATTACAAGCCCAGTGGCTTAATGGTAGCGTTTCACACTCCAAAAGCACAGATCCAAGGTTTGATCCTCGGGCTGGGCAAGGTCAACTCAGCATTTCATCCTTTCAGTGGGTCGATAAACTGAATACCAAGCAAGCTTGGGAACTAAACATTGGGGGTTTCCCGTTAGACTGATCACATAATCGGAACAAATGCTTCGTATCTCAGGGCCTCTCGGTTATGACAACGGAGGTGGGCACTGTAGGTCTTGACCTACATAGACTATCGTGCCACAGAATTTAGTTTGTACTATATTACATTCTTAAATGGTAAAATTAATTGATTTATATCGTTTACACAGGTAAAATATTTGTACTTATATTAAGCAACATGTAATATTTTTTTTACAAAAACATTTTGTTGAATGCATTTTTTAAATAGTTTTTAATTTATTATATTTTAAAAAAAATATAATGGTCAGAATCAATATATAACCTTATCATGAAAATCATTATACTTCAATATAACATAAGATGACTATTAAAGAAGCCACAATCAACTAGTCAACATTCAAAATATTTTGGTCTAATTGTTGTTGATCATTTAAAAGTATACTTGTTAAAGCCTTGATCATCATTGAAAGAAGGAGCTTGTGAATTAGAAATTGTTTTAATTTTGATGTAAGAAATGAGTAAATATATTTATAGTGCATTAATTGGCTTTCCAATTATAATTAGTAATAATATGTTAAGAAACTCATCATTTTGTGCAATGAATGTTTTATCTATATAATTTGTTTCAAATTTTTTTTAGGTATGTACACTAAAGAATTACCTGAATGCACTCAAGATCTTATAATGGATTACACAAAAGGATATTATCAACACTTCAAGCAATTAACACAAAACTAATTATTAAAACACTTTTAATTTACAAAGTTTTTGTATTCTTCATTTTTTACCTGAAATAAAAAGAAAATATTTTAATTTCTGACTTTTATATAATATTTCATTAATTAGTATTCATAAAACTTTTAAAAAAAGTACATTAATTATTCCTTATGTAAATTTATGGTTCTTTTCCTTTAATTAAAGATAAGAAACTTTATTACTCTCAAAAATTTGTTGACTTCATTAAGATCCCAAAACATTTGTCTTATTGGAATAAACAAGATAAAAATTTTAATTTTGTGTATTTAGGTTTAATTGCAATATTTAAATAAAAATTGGCTAATAAATTTTTTTTTTGTGCATCTAGAAAATTCAGATACACTCAGTGCAGCAGAAACTGACAGCTGATAATAGATAAGACATTTAAGTGTATGAGTATTTTCTTAAATATTAAGCTGAAAAAGTTGCCACATACATTAATACCAAAATTTCAATCTTTATCACTATAATTCATAAATTTTCTTAAGAGAAAGGTTCCGATTTTTAAGGAAATATTTGGTTATGTCATGTCTTGAGTGATAAAACATTTTCTTTCTCCAAATAAATGTTATTAACTAAGAAAAGGTAAAAAGATTAAAAAGATGAATTTTGCACAAATAAACATTAAAATTTAGAATGGCATTTTTTGTAAATGAGAAAACTATATTTCATTTACAATATGAGAAAGCTATATTGTAAAATTTAAATGAAAAATTTGTAAATTAAATATTTTAACTATGAAAAATCACTGTATAATTTACATATGCACATACACAAACATATTATACATACATTTTTTTGAGTGGTGGCAAATTACTAGTCAATATGGGTTTAAAAAAAACAATTGAACATAACTTTGCAGAAACAATGTTTAATCATTGAAAACTCTAAAGTTGAAATGTTCAGTTGAGAGTGTAGTGTAATTTATGCAAATTTTTCATTTATATAGCAAAGATCAACATTTGGTTTAACTTATCTGAGAGTTTTTTGCTTAGTCCTAAATTTAAATCACTATCACACATAAGTTCATTCACAGTAGAAATACCAAATGCAATATTTAACGAATATTGATCGACAGTTACTAGAAATGGAACAGTACAAAATACTTGTTTGATATATAACAATACCACAATGTTCATACATTAGAAATGGAAGAATGTATAGAGAAAATCAATTTCTGGAAAAAAAAAGTTAAATGTGCATTTAGCAAATTGTGAAATGTGACCTAATTACCCCAGGAGTTTCATAAGTTCACAATTTAAATTTTTCATTTATAGTGCATTTAGGTTTTAACTTATATTTCCTACAGCTGTGTCAGAATAAAAATTGGAATATGAATTTAAGGTAAACCTTTAGCTTTAATTTGCTTCAATGAGGATATACATTATATGTTCCATTTTTTTTCCATAGGATTTTAAAGAGATTATTATAACTTGAACCACTTAATGTAATGTAATTTTGTCAAGAAAAATCGACGAGATAATATACAAATGTCATTTTCACTGATAACAATGTATGGAACATTGGGTTCTATGAGAAATTTGTTTTCTAAATATCTATCTACTGTCTCAATTTGTTGCCCTTCAATGAAATACCGTATACATGATATTTATCTGATAAATATGTATTATAGTATTACTGCAGCATTAAACTTGCTTTAATAGGAAAAGATATTAATTGTTTCTGCATAAACAATTATATGTTTCATTTTAAAGGAACGAATATTGTGTTACTGGCCACTTTTCTAAAAATATATCAATGCTTTAAAGATAAAATTCACTTACTCAACTTCATCCATTTTGGAATGTTTTCAGGCTTCGATTTTTTCGCTTGGGGTTCATGAGATTCATTTGTTGAAGGTGATATATTTTCTGAATCATTCCTTATATTGAATTGGTATTCAGTTTGTGATGTTTGCTCAATGTTTAATAAACTCTCTTTTCTAAAAATGAACACAAAAATTAAAATATTAGTAAAAACTATAGAGTACACATGAAATGAATATTTTACAGATAGTCAAACATTCATCAACATTTATAGAAAAGATTTATCTTGGATTTGGTTTGTTCATCCCTTCAGCCACTTTTTCAACTGTAAACTATAATATAAGGTAAACCGGGCATGGTAAACTATAATACAAACTGAACCATTTTAAGCATTTACTATTCAAGTGGTATTGAAACTCAACCCATTGAATTGGAGACCAGAGCACTGAACATCCAATTGTCAGTACAGCATTTTCCTTAAATTATGAAAGCAATCGAAAACATACTTTATTTTTAATTGAGTACCTCTTCTAATTCAAGACGTTTCCCTTCTTAATTCTCAAACTTGTTTTTAAACAGGCATTTTTTCAATATTAGAATTTTCTGCCAATTTGATCATCTAATTATCTTCGGTGCATAAGAAATTCTTTCACACATGCACCTACACACACACACACACACACATATATATATATAGAGCACCACCTAGCTTAAGATGGGTTTACCAAAATTAGGTCCAATCATCATCGCTATTTTACTTAATTTATTTTAAAATATTTCATCCATATTTTTAACCTTACAGTGAACATATTAGAATACTATTAGATTTTAATTATTTTTATGGTACTTAAATTTACTTTTGATTCTTATTAAAAGATAGGATTATTTTTAATTTTCATTGCTTATATAGGAATTCTAAACTTTGAGGGTTTTTTTTTTTTTTTTTTTTTTTTTTTTTTAAAGGAGCACACTAAGTTTATAACATAGCTCAACTTATATTCTGAAGTATACAATAATTCAATTAACATTTTAGATTTAACCAGGAAATTGTTATTAATAAAAAAAACATCAAATAAACGATAAAGGAAACCTTTGATATTCTGAGTATAATTCTATTTTATTATATATATTTTACTAAGAAATTTTAAAAGTATTATTTATGAAGAAAATTATATGCTTCATTTTCATCAATTAGCAGTTTACTTACAAATAGAAGTGATGCAGTTAGCAATTTACATTGTTATGAAATTCTAGTAACAATGTAAATTTTGATATTGATGAAATTATATATAACTGGGTATAGTATTTCTTGGAACTACAATATACAAACAAGGAAAAAAAACTAGAATTATGTTGAAAATTCCTTTCAAAAAAGTCACCTGAAGTTCATAAAATATTTATAGTTTATTTCATGTTGGATGTGAAAAGAATTTTACAAAAAATAAGTTTTTGCAAGAGAAAATGTAAAATTCCATTTTGAATAATCATCAATAGCCCAAATCAACATCCAAGATTATCATTCAAATTTATAAGCAAATGAAATTTTTTTGGTTGCAGATTAAAAATTTCATTTTTAAAAGTTTGAATATATTGATATGTACTGATTTTGAGGAACAAGAATACATTCTCATCTGTCAATCTACTTCAGAAATAATTCTTTCTATGGTCTCTACGCACAATTTGAAAACCATTGTGCATCTTCTAAAATTTCATCCCAGCAGAACTCTGTTTCTCATGAATGATATCAATGAATAATCTCATTTTTCAGTTGCTAAAGTCACTCAAAAACGCATCCTGCACTATGTTACTTTATTTTCGTGTAATGCAGTTCATCAGAGTATTCAGATTGCATAGGCAGAAGAAAGCCTTAAAACTGCTTGTAAGTTTGCCTACAAGATCAAATTGTATTTAGAAGCTTCATGAATGCTTCAAGCACGATTTCATATTCAATGCAGATTTACACAGAGCATCTTGATGTATGACACAATGTAAAAAATAACATTGCTCCTCAAACAGTTATGATTAAAGAGGCACAGAAATCCAGATATTTTCCCTGTCATATTTGGTGTTCCATTTGCTGTAATATTACATATATTTGTTACAGAGACTTTCAAAATAAAAACCCTTCCTGGAATTGACAAAAAAATATCACATTATGTTGTAGTTCCCTTCAAGCAACATAAGCATTGCCAATTTCTTTGTAATTTCAAAGTTTTTATCATAACACAACACCTTTTTTTCACTACTTTCATCCATAGTTATGCAGCAAAATTTAAACAGGTTAACCTTTGATTCTAATTGTGGTGCCTAATTTTCACCAATAGCTTTGATTCTGAAAGTCACTGTTTTTCAAAAAAAGATAACAAAATTGTTTTTCTTGTCTGGATGTAAAACATCACAAACTTGAAGCATGCAGTCCATCACAGGCAACTTCATTATTTTTAGCAATATTGCATTCTGCTATGTAACTTGCATCTGTAGCTGTTTCTTGAATACAGTTCACATTAGTGAAAAAACCTTGTTAGCCTGATCATTTTTGCAACGACTTTCTGCATTTAGTTTTTTCATATTCAAATATTGCTTTGTAGTTGGAATTCTTATGTTTAGATGTGAATCTTTATGTTTAGAAGTAAAAAAAATGTTATGTTTTTAGAAGACTGCAATAGTTTCCTTGCAGGTAAAATATACTAATTTATATATATTTTATAATTATAAAAATAAAATATTCCTATCTCCATTCATCACATCAAAAGCATGACATTCTGAATCAACTTTATGTTATTAAATAGTCATTTAATTTCCCATGGACCAAAGTAAATTCTGTTTGTGGGAAACCAAAAAACATTCAGACAGTTTGCCTACCCCTGGTCTTAATTACTTAATGAAATAAGATAATAAAAAATCACATAAAAATAGTAAACAAAATACCAATTAACATTTTACAAAGACAAATTATGGGCTTATTTAATAAAGTTAATTATAAATGGAAACCTTGATTCAAATGCTGCTAGTGATGCTGCTCTAGGATCAGACTTCATACTCTGTAAATTGCTAGCCAAGTAACTAGGGAGTTGAGCATCAGATCCAAAATATACCACTGCCGCAGGTACCAGCATATTCTAAATAAAAAATTGCAAGGAAGATTTAAAATATATTAATAGCTATTAAAACTAACAATAATAAAATTAAAATTATTTCTAAAGATTCATTATAGATATAAAAATATATAATTCATAAGTTTAGTACAAGCCATGGAGAGAAATCAAATCTTTATTAAAAATATTAATTTAGAACTTACAATTTTGATTAATTTTTTTGAAGATAAAAGCTTACTAACTAATTATACAATAAATAAGATTTTAAATGCCTTCAAATAATTAAAAACATTTTTACACAGGAAAACAAAAAGAATACTTTTCAATTTTACTGTCTACTCAAAGCAACAAGATCCCTTTATGATTCCACTAAACAGCAATTTTTGTTTACTTGCAATTTTATGGCCACTTTATACTTATGAGAGCTCATTTGAGAAGGAATGTAGTAGTTTAAAGTGGATTGCAAACTATTACATGCATCTATACTACACGTGGTATTGGAAAACATGAGCTGTTGGAACTAAAAACTTAAATTATTCAACTCCAAATTCAATATGGAAGTAATAGAAATGTGAAACTGGGTACAATTCAGTGATGATAATAGATAATCTGTGATAAATGGCAGTATATCTCAGACAACTGTAACAAGATAGACAATAAAATAAAACAAGAAAATTTCTAAAATATTCACCATTTTATCACACTTCATAATTTATATGATCTCTGCATATTGCTTGGGTAATAAAAGGAATGGATTGCTAAATCAGCAATTTCTAAGATAACCAAAAATAAAGAAATATTTTTATTAGTATAGTGATAAGTATGGTGTATCAATTAACAAGTCTATGGTTACATTTTGCACATCTTATATATCTAACTGAGCAGTTATACATAAAAAATTGAATTTATTCCAATTTATTAACATCTGTACATTTTTCTTGAATTATACCATGAGAATTCTTCACACAAAAAAGTTTATTCAATATATTAAGCTTTCTTTGCATTCATTCACTTATTACATTTAAATATTTATAACATTTTGTCTGTTTTTAAACTCTTCCGCTATCAATTCTTTAATTTTACACTTCATGTCAAAATGCAATGTGATCAATGATAAGTGTTGCAATTCTTGTGAAAAACAATAACAAGACATTTAAAATAAGAGTTGAAGAATTTTGTCAGGAGAAATTCTGCTTCTACACTACAAACCTCAAACTGCAGCTAAAAGTCAAAAATATCTGAATCTGAAATTTTGGATCATCTATCTTACAGTTGGGAGCTTTACCATTCAATTTGTTTCTACTTATTTTGAAAGGATATCTATATGCTGGAACATTTTGGAAGAAATGAAAAGAATGCAGAGACCACCTGAGAGCAGATGATTATAACAAGGGAATTTTGAAGCCGGAAAACAAATATTACAAATATTTAACATATTGAGATGAATTTAAAGAGAAAAGAGGCTTCATGTATGTAATAAATTTTTACCAATGTTTTTCATTTTCTATAACTATTTAAACGGTCTTGCTCATTCGCACTCATTTTGTCTGTAAAAATACAATATATTCGATTGTATTAACTCTAGAGGACATGCGATAGTTTTCGCTGTATAGACAGAACATGATGCATGAAGATCATAAACTGTATTTTCAGCAACAATTCCATAACCAACATAACCACTTCATTTTGAACCATCTGTAAATACAGGAATGTAACGAGAATAGGATAACAAATGTTTGAGAATGACTGTTGTAAAATAAAAGGGAATATGGCATATTTACTATATCGAATGAAGTGATTGATTATATTGGCAGTAGGAAAAAGGTGGAAATTTTAGGTGGAAACTTCAAAATACCTGTAATTTGGATTTGCAAATCAGGGAACTATATAAATACAAAAATGAGTTTGAATGCTCAAAGCATGGTAATACATCATATGGCTGTGCATTGTAGTCTCCTTAGAAAGGAGCAGACAATCATAGATACAGATAGCCTTTTTAAATAATAAGGATCTAGAAGTAATTGGTTGCAAATCACATAAAAGCCCTGAATGGGAGTTTGAAATTCTCCAAAACAGATTCACAAAGATGAGTGGTGTACAGGGTTTAATTTGCATAATATGGAAAATCTGGCTCATTTATAAATTGCACTACTTTGATCAATTCGAGATAGATTAACCGATTGATATACATACAATGCTTTATGATTTGCACCCCAAGAGGTTAGAGAGCATCTTAAGAATGTTAAGCAACCTTTTACACTTCTTGCACAAATCTCTGAAGTGTGGCAGGAAAGTTAATTCTTTGTAAACACTACTTCAATATATATCAAATTAGCTTAGTGATCTGATAAACTATGGGAATAATTCTTCTTACAACAGCATACTTCCCTGTACCTAACTCTGTGTGTGTGAGCTGGGTTCTACTAATTTCCTAAATGATACTCAACACTTACTGTTCCACAACAGTTTATAAAGCTTGCATGGAATCAAGGTGTGCATGGGAATTGTAATTTTAGCAGTATTTAAAATTGCATCAGTGACTTTTTAGATAACATCTTTAATATTTTCACTTCTAACCACACTGTCTGTAATAACAGCTATTTGAGTAAAGTGTGCTTAACCTGCACCAAAGTAAGAAAAAAGGAATGGAAGTCAATATCTACTTAAGCCGGTTTGAGTTATAAGTACAGGGATATATAATCATTATTATGTAAATAATTTTCAATGCTGAAATTACATAATTGATAGATTCAAGCAGCTATATCTAATGAATGGACAGTTCTTGATGATGATTGGAAATAAGTTATTTCTGTGGAATTTTTGAGGCAAATACTGTTATAAGAAATAGTAAAATATCCCAAAAGAATTAATATTATCACTACTCCATAACATATTACAGCCATTAGTCACCAAGTAATATAAAGAGCATAGGCAGATAATCGAATAAATTGTTCAGCTTTCTTTTGTGAATAACAGCAAGAGGAGGAAAATAAAGGCTACAAAGAGATATCTACATACATGTACTGTAACAGTCTGTATTGGTGTTAAAGAATTGTACAGAGCTAGGAAAGTCATAAGAATACTTGCACATATAGATACAGTATCATAATCGATATTTTTCTCGCATTTTTTCACTATGCAAATTAAAACAATGCTGAGGCTTCGAGAAAATTTCTTGAATGGCAAAACACAATAGATTATACAGATTAATTGTTTTGATATCTTCTGCATGAAAACTTCAAAATTTACATGAGACAAAAGATATAACTATGTATGAATGATGAATGCAACAGTCTTGGAGCAAGACAACCTCCACAGCATCTGTTTTAAGATAAACTATAGTTTTTACTCATAATTGGTGATTTATGATGTCCTTCTTTTCTTCCTTGAGATCTTAGGGGCTTTGATTTTGTGAGACTTTAGAAATGTTTGCTCATTTTAGAACAGGTAAATAAAGTATTAGGAATATAAAGTTGGACATTACAATTTAGAAAACCAGTTCAATAAAACAAGTAACGAAGGAGTTACAAACAAGAATTAAGTATTTAGTCTTAATTATTGTGCCCTCTCACATAATTGTAAGCATTGTAACAACATACTTTTTGTTTAACAAAATTAAACTTAAAACAAATCATCAGCAGAAAAATTACTCCCCATGTAAAATATAGCTTACTATATGGGGATATTTTAACACCAATATTACCAAGACATGCCAATTTAAATATAATTTTGGCTTGTTTAGTTGATAATATTTCAATCAAGAGATTACTGTAATTACATTTTGCAAAAAATTTTTTACACTTCCAACAGTACCAATAAGGTTCTTTTAAAATAAGAATGTAGGAACTTTTTCTTTTAATGATAAACTATTTCCGATTACATCCCACTCCTTTCAAATTCTTCCATATCAAGGAAAGAATTTGAAAAAACTAAGTTCAGAATCCTGACTACACCATTGAGCCCTATAAGGGGATCAAGAATAACTGTATCAATGCTAATCAAGCCTACACACTTTCAAAGCATTCCTGAAACGGTCATCTACAATTATTGAGTCACACAGTTGCTGTATGTATGCTTGATCCATGTAAGTAGATTGATGTGTTGAGGAACACAACACACCTTGCATTTACCTGAAGTGGAGGTCAATGTAATGTTTTTATCTCTGGGAGTCTCAATTACAAGGATTTTCCTTTCCAAAGACATGGGTCTCCACAAATGGGAAACATGTAGATCTAGCTCAGTCTTCTGGAGAAGTTCACAACAACAGGGTGGTAACAGCATCTCAAAGGAAGCCATCAACCTTTAACAAGGCAATTACAATGACGGAAGAAAATGAACGAAAAAAAATGAAAGGAGAAAGAAAAGAACACATTAATGAGAACCTTGGGATTTACTCTTATATTTACTTGAAGGAAGGAGTTATTAATAATATAGTAATATATCAAAAACAAAATAGAAATGAAGTACTATAATTAATATTAAAAAAAATATTAGCTACATAACAACTTTCTCAATAATATTAAATAGCATTATTATTTCAATTAAAATATAATTTAAGAATAATTATTTGTAGCTGGATATATGAGGGTTACTCTGATATTTTTGAGATACATGCAGACAGGAATTTACAAAACAAAAATAACGGTTTAATTTTAAAATATAACGTATTTTAACACAGAAGACGATTTTTTCTGACTTACTTCAACTTGCTTGGCATAAAATAAACTTTAAGCAGAAGAGAAAATGGAGAGAAAATTTTTGCGCTATGATTTTCTGATTTTAAAGCAGGATTAAATCAAGAAGAATGTGTTCAACGGTTGCAATTAGCATTTGGTGATGAATCTCCAGCTCATATTACTGTATTCAGATGGCTTAGAGAATTTAGAAGAGGTTGCAATTTTCTTCAGGATGAAGAACACAGAGAAAGGCCGCTGTCGGCAGTAATCCCGGATAATGTGTCTGCCATACGAAAAATGTTAATGGATGATAATCGCTATACCTATCAACTGATACAGAAGGAACTTAACATTGGATCCACAGCCATACACAAAATCATTCATGAAGAATTACATATGAAAAAAGTAGTTTGCCGTTGGGTTCCCCATGATCTAACTGAGCACTAAAAATTGTCAGAATCAGAAAAGAAACTCTTAAATTGCAAAATGATGGTGGCCACAGCAGCATTTCTAAAATTGTAACAAGTGATGAAACGTACATGCCGTTTTTTGACGTTCCAACACGTCAAGAAAGCAAAGTATGGGTCTTTGAAGATGATTCCATGCCGACAATGGTGAAAAAAACAACATGCACTAAAAAAAGTGATGTATGCCGTTTTCTTCAGCAGTACAGGATTGGTCAAAGTCATCAAGTTGAAAGGACAGAAGACAGTAACAGCATACTGATATACCACTAAATGTTTTTCAGAAATTCTACAAGAACTGAATGTTAGGGGACTAATGCTTTACAATGACAATGCATCTTCACATACAGCCGAATTAACAGTTGAGTTTCTTAAACAAAAACAAATTAAAGTGATCAAACATCCGCCGTATTCACCTAATCTAGCTTTGTGCGACTTTTGGTTATTCTTTAATCTAAAAAAGAATTTACATGGACATCATTTTTATTCAGAAGAAGAGATTGATGTGGCTATAAATGCATTTTTTTCATCTATTCCAAGAAATGAATGGCTGGAAGCATTTAATCAGTGGAAAATTCGTCTACAAAAGTGCATTGATGCTCGAAGTGACTACTTTGAGCACAACTAAAATTTTTTAAGTATAACTTTAAAAACCTAGCTGTATCTCAAAAATTTCAGAGTTATCCTCGTATTAATGTTATTTATGGATGATAGCTTAATACAACACTATACACTTTAAACATTTAAAGAAGCAAAGAGCATCAACTGTTTAACTTCATAATTTTTCCTATTTATATTAGATATTTTGATGTTTCTTGTCTTGATTCAATATATGAGGCATTTTCTGCATGAAATTCCTGAGTATAATATAAATTGAATGGAAGAACCAGAGAAAAATAGAAACGAGCAAGCTTGCATTTGAATAATACCATTGCAAATCCTTACATTTTAAACTATTTTTGACATTTTTAACTTTTTTAAATAAGATTGTTTTTTGTCACCACAGAATTGTCTGTTTAATAGAGGGAAACTTTAACCACTCTAAAAAAATGACAATATATTTAGCATTGCTTCACAGAATCTTTTATACTGAAAACTATATCATGGTAATTATCATATAAATTTATAAGTAACTTCTGATCTTCATACATTATGAAGTAATTGTATAACATACAAAGTATTTAACATAGTTATACAATTATATTCAACAAAAATAACTTACTTCTAATAATGATTTTGTATTAGCTAATTTTTCTTTAGGTGGAGTAATATCTAGATGAATAAAATTAACAGAAAATTAATTTGATAATAAAATTAATTTTAAAATAAATACTTATAGGAATAAAAAATGAATAAACTAACATAAATAGAAATTCATATCTTCATTTTCTAAGAAGTTTCTGACAAAATCACACACAGCCTGTACTAAAAACAATAAAAAATATTAATTATCATGCAAATAATCTGATTCATATGTAAATAATTTATTCTTAAAATGAATATACTTTTGAAACAACTGCTTATATGAACAATAAATTTTAGAAACAAAATTAAATTACTCTATAATTCTAAAATCATTTTTAAAAAGCAAATTTTTAAAAAAATGTAGATACAAAATATATTTTAAAGACATTTATAATGCATTGAAAGAAGTTTATTAACCTATTGATTCAAACATCTTCATGTCAAGAAAATGCTCCAAAACAGTACATGAAGAGGACATTTCTTAATTTTTACAAAAAAGGAAAAGGTAATTTTTTCCCCATTTAATATTTGAAGATTTTACCATGATAAATCTTTATTGTTCAATGCCAATACAGGTCCAATTCCAATCCAAAATTTTCACAGAAAAAATAAATAGATTTACCATACATATTATGCTCACTGGTAAACAATTCACTTTTTTATCATATAAGTTTGGAAATGTTAAAAAAAAATTGTGTGAAATCTTTGTTAAGAGATATAAATTTTTAAAATATTTTAATAATAAAATCTATTGAAAAAATTCATACTTTTCACATGAAGAAAAATTTTTTTTAAGCTTTTCATTCATACATATTTTTTTTACATAATTTTCAATAACATATGATATTACAATATGTCTATAGATATTTCTCAGTTTATCAAATCAATAATTTTAAATTGTTATTTCATTAGGCATTTTTAATTTATTGAAAATTATTTTTATTTCATGTCAGATGATAAATTCCTTATATTTTGAGTTTGAAATAAATTTGAACATTTCAACAAATTATGATATAGCAATTTATTAAGGGGAACAAATTCAATAATTATATAATAAATTTAGTACAGGTTTAATCTTTTAATATCAAAATACATTGCTAACGTTAGATGCTATTAAAACTATACAAACTTAAATGACTGTTAGAGAATCAATGTATAGTAACTTACTTGAATAAGGAAAAATATAATTTAAAAAAAAAAAAAAAAAAAAAAACCATATTTGATATTAAAAAAAATAGATGTAAATAATTTGATATGTATAAACAGAAAAACCTAAAATACTGAAACTTTTATAACTATAAATTTTAAAAGGATTAGACATGATCTCTTAAAAATTTCAACTATTAAATATTTTAATACTCTAAAGTTTTGAATAAAAATAAATTCTACATTTAATTACTTAAAAATATCATTTATTTAACTTTCTTCCATAAAAATAAATATTTATATTTTTTCGTGCGTTTTAGAAAATAATCAAGTAAATATGTTTTATGTGCGCATAATGAATGTTGCAAAATCAATATTAAATTTATTCTATAAGATCTCTATAATGATCAGGTAAACTATTTATATACATTTCTTGTTGTGCAGGAAATTAGTGAAATTCTGCTAGTTTATGAAAATATTCTTATGTAATTTTTATTTCATGACAGGAGAGGAACAGATCAAAATATTCTTAATGAAATATTCTTGAATTTAATGTTTACACTAGCAACTCTTCCTATACCTAGTTAAATTGAAGCTCTATCAGTTTTTTGTATTTACTACTCTAAAATTATTCCTAAATAAAATTTAATAAGCTTAACTTTCAAAAATAGAAATATATTTATTTTAATTTATGTAGACATTTTTGATAATGTGTCACATGGCAGACAGACACAAACTGTAAAGTGCAGCTTAAATATCAATCATGTATCCCTTCAAAATAATGAATATTTTCAATTTTACTTCTATTTAACTCTAATAATACATTTTTATTGGCATGGCATTTAGGGAGTATGCCACCTTTCTGAAAAATATCATGCATTTTAAAAACTCTATTCATATACTTTCAGGATGGAAATTCTCAAGCAGACATCATGACGCACAAAAAGCAGAGCTATAACACTTATCAATTTGTTCAACAATTGAAAAGAGATCATTGATTTTGAAGAGTATGTTTCTGGCAAGTATTACTTAAAGACCCAATTGAGCAGTGATGACATCAGGTTGAGATCACAGGCTTCCATGCAAAAAACATAAATAAATAGAATGCTACCATGTTTTGATTCAAAAAGACGTATGCACACCGAAGCTAAATCTTGTAAATAAATCTCTCTTCTTTAAATATTTGTTAATTATAAATAGATAAATATGGATATTGGAAAAATTTTTTAAATATTAACGGATTATTTATTTGATACAGATATGCATTAAAATGAAGATAAAATATTGCTGAATTTGAATCCCGGGAAGAATAAGATAAGAGTAAATTTTCTCTTACAAATTGATTAACTTCAATAAATTAGGTTATTTTCAAAAAATATTTTATGGTATTTTTGCAGAGTGATAATGGACTTGATATTAAAAGAACCTTATAAAGCTGATCTTTTAGAAGGAATGCACTTGTTAATCAATGTTTGGAATGATGTTGAAGGGAAAACAATATTCAAAGCATTTTAACCTGCATGCTTAGTTAAAGAAACCACCATAACAGAAAAAATAATTGAAAATTTACCTGATGACTTGATAAGAGATTGTCTATATGAACTGTAACAAAGAATCAGTTTGCTACCTGAAATTTTCTTCCAGGACTTTTTAAAATGGGCACAGACATGAATGCATGGAATAAATATTAGATGATGAAATTATAGATAATAGAGTGAATGAGA
This sequence comes from Latrodectus elegans, assembly GCA_030067965.1. Classification (NCBI taxonomy): domain Eukaryota; kingdom Metazoa; phylum Arthropoda; class Arachnida; order Araneae; family Theridiidae; genus Latrodectus; species Latrodectus elegans. Next base: position 801,565 of record CM057822.1, read on the forward strand.
ATAAAAAAATAAGTTTTCAGATATTGGACAAGAAGAAAACGATGTAGTGCAAAGACTATGTGCAAAAAAGCAGCAGAATGGTAAATAGTACTAAAGTAAGCTTTTGAATGAAAAAAGAACAAAATGCTTTTTTTACATTGAAAAAATGTATTTTTAAAAATGTAGTTTCTAAAACCAAAAAAAGTAGTGATTACTTTGTCTGAATTTTCATTAATAAAATGAATATTTTTTAAGTGTTGTAAGTTAATCTATTGTTGTAAGTAAGACTCTTATTTTAGATGAGTTTCTTATAGTATGTTCTAAATAATTTTTTTCTAATAGTCCTTTACTTATAAAAAAATTTAGTAATATTTATATATCTTAATAATCAAATACTTATTTTATAAACTTTTTATTTTAAGAACTCTTTTACTGGTCCCTACGAGTTCATAAAAACCAGTATCTACAGTTACATGCAAGTAATTAATTGCTTATACATTACATACAAAATACCTAATAAACTCTTGTCTCATTCTTTTAATTTTGAAATGCTGACAACAGTGACCATATAAGTCAAGCTATAAGAAAGTAACTATACATTCAAAGATAAAATGACTTCCACTTAAGAAGTATAATTAAAAAATTAATGATCTTTTCTTGAAAACTAAACAAAGAAAGAAAAAAGTGAATTGTATATTCTCAGCAACATAGAATAATGACATCTCGAAACAGAAAGTGTTCTACTTCAGTTAAATTTTCTAGTTATTGGAAAGCAACTTGTTCTATACTTGAATAAGAATTGTGTGAAGCTCAGCATTACAGTCTCAGAGATTACACTGTGGTCTAAGAAAATCACACCACTTAAATTGACAAACATATATCTCTTTTATTCATTTTTGTATTCTATGCAACAGAATTTGTATGAAATTTAAATAATACACATAAAATTGCTTTTCTGACAGATAATCACGAGGTTCAAAATCTTGTAATATCTGCCATTTAATACTGGCAAAAATGTTTTGATCCCTTCAAATGTTAAGCAGTTCAGGAAGTTTAATCATTTGCTATTAATTTAAATGTTGTTAAATTGTTACATAATATTATATATTGCTTTAAAAGAAACATAATAAATGCTGACAGATTAATAATATAAATATAAATATTAACATATTTAAATAACTATTTGAATCAAATATATAAAATTTGAATATCTGGCATTTTTGCATGAAAGATTTAATTTTGAGTTACATTTAAAAAAAATTAAACATAATTCTTTACTTGTTTTCTTTTTCAAATTAAGGCAATCATAGCTGTAGTAAAAAAAGTTTTTTTTGAGCCTTCCATCATCAATATAAAATTTTCCATTATGCTTAATAAGTATATTTAAATAATTAGTTTGTTACTTAATGGTTTTTTACACAAATAAATATTAATAAGAATAAAGTGGATTCTGTATCACAATAGTAAAATTTTAAATCAAAATTACATTACTTACATGCGAATTTTTGACTCATTCTTTAGAGACAGAGATTTTATGTTATTGTTAAATATAGTCAAATGATGTGAAATACAGTAACATGAACCAATGGTTTTATGGGTTTAAATTAGCATTTGTTGATCTTAATAATTATTATATACCATATTTTCCTGAATATAATCAGCTGATGTGTTAAAAAAAAGTTTAGAATTTCTCTGTGCATATTATTCGTTGCTGCACACATATAATTTGATTAAAAAAAAAAAACATTTTCCAGCAGCTCACAATATAAAGTTTAAAAAGAATTAACATTTATATTTCCTAAAATAAATAATAGATGGCGCCACAATTTGATCCCTTTATTTTAACTATAATCATTGTCTAATAACGTTCAAGAATAAATTTGGTGCCTCGAAGGATATAGTTGCAATTGATTAACTTCATTTTGTCATTTGTCTCAACCTGAGAGGATATGTTCTAAAAACACTCTAACTCGTATATAGTCATGTAGAAGCGAAAATGTTTAAATTACATAAGCTTTAAACTGGAAACTTTACAAAAAACAAATAAAAAAATAGCAACAAATGTGAAAAACAAACCATGCGAGGTACAAAAGAAAAAATATATCCAATGTGTATTCTGAAAATTATACATTTCCTTCCTTTAATTATAAGAAAAACAAATGCATTTTATTTTTAAATATATCTAAGCTGATTTTAAAAATTATTCAAAACTAAAAATTGATAAGTTTTACTAGAATCTTCCCGGATCATGAACAATGTCGCACTCTCATCTCAATTTATCGCAGTGTACGTTGAGGTAGATCCAAACAAAATTTTTTTCATAATAAATATTTTTTTCTATATAATTTGTTATATTTTTAATCATACTGTGTATTTTTTTTATTTTATTTCACATCACATTATCAGCAGTATTCAAATATTTGCCAAAAAAATTGCTGCAGATTATACATACTGCTTATTACATACAGGAAAACTTGGTACATTATAAAAAAAATGTATTATGATTCTGACTGTCAAAAAATATAAATTAATTTTATTTGGTTCTTACCAGTCTCTGTCACTTTGAAAACTGCTTGCAAAACCAATCTTTCTGGAAAATAAATACGAATAACAGTTTCATTATACCGCCCAAGTTTCTGAAGTATTGATCTTTCTCTCTGTTCCTTAGTCAAAAGAGGCTGGTTTTCCATTTGAGTCCTTAACAAAATACGATATTTTGTAATGAGGACTACTCAAAAATATTGTCAATAAAAGAAACTTACAGTATGTTACCTTTCCTTCTTGTATTCTTCCATCAGATATCTTACATCATTGATAGTTAGTTCAAAAAATTCATCTGGAAGATCAGCTGACACAAAAAATAAAATAAAGAAGGAAATAAGAAATAGCCAGTATGGAATATAAATCTCACTTAATTTAATTATTATTTTATATATATACTTAATAATCACATATAAATGTAGCACCTGTATATGCACACACACATTTATATGTGTATATATAGGTGCTTATTAAAATGGAAAAACCTGCGAAGAAAAGTGACATTTTTAATGCATTTCATATGCATTAAAATATAATGGCTACCAATTTTGCTGTCATGTGTTAGTTTTATTTAAATTTTAAGTCTTGGAATTTTTCAAAATAATAAATTTATTCCTTTTTTCTGATAGTAATTAATAGTGTTTTTATTTCAATTCATTTTGAATTTTATTTTTTCACTTTCAAATTTATAATTTTTTTTGGGGCTACTTTTTAAATCATGTTCTTTTTTTATGTTCCCTACATGTTCTTTTCTAATGTTTTTATATGTTTTTCAGGTACTTCAGCTTAATTTTTTTAATTCAAGCAAAATTAATATTAATTAAAAGGGAAATTTCAATACACAAAATTTGAAAACATTCTATGCTACATCTCCTCTTGTGTTTTACAAACACAATGTAATAATGGATTCTATTGAATTTATTGTGCTATATATATTCAAGATCAAAAAATTGTTGTCTGTGTCAGTTATGTGTAATATATACATAATCTATCAAACAATTTTGTCATCTTTAAAATTATAATACATTACTGTTATTAGTACATTATTAATAATCTATGAAACACTTAAAAATTAGTTGAGATTATTTTTACTAAAGTCATTAAATAATTTACAGATTCATTAATCTAGACAAAATGATTTTAGAAAAATAGTACAAATTTATTTCATAAGTTAAATATGCAACTTGATTAAATATTTCAATCAAATGTAAGAGATCCTTTAATGCCAAATTCTGGCATTTTAATTTTTGATATTTAAACAGTGATTTTTACTATAATTCTTATAATTGAAATAATTTGCAATACTTCTCATTAAAAACTTAATTCCAAAACCAAACACAAATAATAATGCAAGATAAAACAGACTTAATTTCACTAACATTAGAGATCTTTTAACATTGATTGTAAAATTTTATATCAATATAATAATTAAAGCTTTTTATGCAATGCCACAAAAAGAAAATTCATTTTGGAATAAAAGATAAAATTTGAAATAATTTTAATAGAAGCAAGATTATAAAAATTTTACGTATTACAAATAACAAATTACCTTAAAATTATTAAATATTGACATGCTTTAATTACTTTGAAGCAATACTAATAATAAACTAGTTTTGTAGATTGCATTTAGTCGAAATTTGAAAGACTGGATAAAACATCAGTTAATAATCATTTTCCTTTTTATTTCATTTTATCTTTATTTTAAATAAAAATAAAGCAATTAACACTGACCTTAATTCTGAATAGTTCAATATCTATCAAGTATTTCAAATATTACAACTTAGTTAAAATAGGATTAATACATTCACAAAGAAAATTAATTATTTATACAGATTAAGAGATTATTTTTAACTTTTAACATGACTCTATTTAAAGATTTTGTTTAAAGAGGCAACTTGCAGCTGAAACATACTTTAAGCTACACATGCCTCCTGGGTAATGCTAAATAAATAACAGCTACATTAGTGCAGTACACCTCTTCTGCAATTCAATTCAGTGGTCATTGTTCTGGAAAAATAAAAACTTTTTCAAGGGCTTGAAGCATTCCAAAAAGAGATGACGCAATTCCTTTTTGAAATGCTGGACTGTCTAGTATAAAGTACGTATAACAAACATATTTCACCAAGAGAAAACTGATATTTTTTCATTGCAGAAGCTTATGTCTCTACTAACTACAACTCAAATTTATCACAAACAGGCCTAACAATCTTTATACCCTTCCCAGAGAATATAAACAGCACCTGTTATTTTCATAGATATCAAAATTAGATTAACAACCAAGTTCAAAGTCCTACATGAAATGGAATATAATAAATTTGAGAGTGTTGAATTAAACATATGAAAGAATAGTAAAATACAAAAATTACTTTTGATAACTAAACCAATTAATATGAATAATGGTATTAATAATTACAATCCTAATCTATTGATATGAATAATAAATATATTCCCAGTTGCTAAATAGTACCATTGATAAAAAATAAATAAATAAAAATAAACATTTTGATTATAGGACATTTTAAATGTCACTCCACTAGATGGGGCTATAATGTTACAAATTCTCCCAGAAAAAGCATGGAAAACTCCATTGATATTTCCCATATGGAAGTTGCTTATTCTGATGGCTATACTTTCTTTTCTTACAAGGGGGAAAAAATTAACCAATTTTGTCTTGTCTCACACCAATTATCAATTATCAAACACCAACTACTTGGTTTCCTTTAAAATTCTTGAATCCTGCATGGTAGTCATGGACAAAAAAATCCTTATTATTAAGAAAAATCTTTTCACCAATACATGATCCTTCTTGAATAATAATTTATCAAAGCAAAATTTTAAAAAAGCTGACTGGAAATGCTATAGCAACCTGACCAATAATCTACTAGACAAATCTTTGATTGACAGTGAAAATTCTTATAACTGCTATGATAAAATAATTGCAACTATTGAAATGTGTGCTTCCAAAAAGGTATGCACATTCTTTTTCCATTTTGGAAAATTCAAAGGGATCAGGCTTGTCATCAGTCTGAACCAGTGAAGAGTCGAGCAATAACAGTACTTCATTGTGCTCAACCCATATTTAAAAAAATCCATTTTAAATTCAAAATGCCAGTTTCAAAACTTTTACAGCTAACTTGACTTTAGAAGAGATAGCCAGCATGCTAATGCATTCCTTACTGCTCTAAAAATGAGCCAGCTATACAGAAAAGATAATCTGATAACAGCTAATTTATTACAAAAGTAAGCATTATTCAGGTAATTTGAGAAAAGCTCTTGCACAGGTCAACTATTATGTCAATAGTGGTTAAACCCAACTAAAAAGCTTTCAAGTAGGCCTGCATCCCATACTGTTTTACTTAGGAAATGAACTTTAATACTCATTTCAAAATGGAGGAATTAAGGCCTTTTCTGAAGTAAAAAGAAATAAAAGTCCTGATCTTGATAACAGCTGAGCTGTATCTGATCTTGGACCAAAAAGCCATTTTAGTACTCCTTAAACTTTATAATATTATCTGGAAAAAAGGATTTATCAGAAATTATGCCTCTGACTGGGGTAAAGCTGTAAAAGGGTACTTATTCTTATATCTCACAAGCACCAAATAGCCTTTTGAGCTACAACCCATTTACACTTACAAATGCAAGCTGCAAATTAATGGAATTCATAATGAATAATCAGTTAAATTATTATCTTAAACAGAACTGCTTAATTTTAGATTCTCAGGTATGTTTCAGAAGATATTGTAGTAACAATTGAATAAATTAATTTCACTGAACAAAAATAGTAGATGCCTTTCCCAAAAAAGAATAAACATTGGTATCCTTCACCAGTCACAGTGTGACATGGATGTAGCTCGAGGTAGAAGTAACATATACCTGAGTAGGTCAAGATCTTCTGAACTAGATGCTATTAGCCACCTCCACTAGCAACTAAACTGTTCGAATTCTTTATTCTGAGGACTAGTCTTCAACTGCATCTAGACGTCAAAATTTAGGTCTTCATCTTCTTGTATCGTATGTCAAGATGAAAAGATTTCCTTTAACATACTATTTCTCAAGTGGATGGCATGTTTAACCCATTTGAAACATCTTAATTTAGTATAGTGAACACAACCTGGCTCTTTGAACATTTAATATAATATTCAGTTTTGTGTCTTTTACAGCAGATACCATTTTCTTGAGCACCACCAAAAATATTCCTTAGGATCTAGTGATCAAAGGTGCTTTAACAACCTTTCCTCACACAGTCATGGTCTATGTATCAGATGCATAAGTCCTTCACAGGACAAATATGGGCGTGACTCGATATTTAACTAAAAAGTTTTCTTTGTAATTTGCCCGAGGCCAAAAATATAGTCTACAGTAAATTTGCCACTACAAATTACCTATTGATATTCACCAACAATGTTATTTACATAAGGAGCAAGTCTTTTATATGTAATTAAAAAAATATTTGTTGCAAATATAAAGCAAACTCATCTTCCTAGTTTCCACAGTCCAATAAATCACTTTTTTGTGAATTGGATATAAAATACTTGTGAGGCATTTTTTGGAGGGACCAAACATTCTGAAAATTTTTATAGGAAAAGATTGTTTTTATCCATTTTTTAAGAGTTTAGTCGGACTAGATCAATTCCAAGTGCTTTGCAATTAATAATCTCTTTGACAACACATTCTTTTAAATTTTGGGGTGCTGCTTCCAAATTTGGTAGTACACAATGATAATGAATTACCACAAGGTACCATCATTATAGATGTACTCTTTTCAACATTATGATTGAGAGAATCCAGAATATATTTGTCATTAAATGTTTATTATTTCCTAATGACTTTGCTACTTACAGCAATTTAATTTATCATTAAGCAAGAAGCTGTGAAGTCTCCCTGTTACTTGCTAAATTAAATAATTCTCTGAATGTCTTGAGGGTGTGGTGCATCGACAATCTTCTTGAGGTTAATATTGAGATAAAACGATTTCCCAACTTTTTACCCTGTCTGCCAAAGCATATGAAACCTGTTTGACCTTTAATGATAAGAAGTTGAAAAGAAGGGATTATTTCCAATACTTAAGTATATACCTTGATAAATGACTCTCCTGGTAGAAAAATAGCTGAGAATTCAGCTGATAAACATTAAAAAAGATTACAACTTATCAAGAAACTTTCTGGCATACTCTAGAAATCTAATCAAGGTCATTTCTACTACACATAAATTCTATACAAGTCCTATTTTTTAACATTCAAAAAATAGGTCTTGTAATTTGCTTCTTATAATTTGTTTATAGATATCTAAAAGAAGCAAGGTGAAACATCACTGATTTATTCTATGGAGGGAAGTTTTCTGTAACTGTCCCTGATAGATGCAAAGGATAACCTTGACAAAATTCAAAATAAAGGACTTGATCTTATCACAGAAATTGATTGTTTTACTCTTATTATTGCACTAGAAATTTAAATGGGATTAGAGCTCATATCTAAACAAAAGAGAGAAAAAATTGTTCAATCTCAATGAGAGATGCATATGTCTGTCTGCTTGTGTTTCATTGGACAAATTACATCTCTGCCACAATTACACTGGTGCTAAGGAAATAAGAGAAAAATATTACCTTGACAATATTTCTTCTCATGAGCTCTTTTGTGTGTTTGGCTACTTACCTTCTAGATTCAAGATTGCTTCTTACAATTTGTTTATTGATGTCTAAGAAAAGAAATGTGAAACATCACTGATTTATTTTAAATTGTGCTTCTTGGAAACAATTTTAAACAGTTACTGCATTGGACAATGATTACTCATTTATATTGATGGCTCTGCAAGTCCAGTAGCTGTGATATATATTTCAAAGACTGAAATTTCCATGAGAGTTGGTCATAACATTTCTAGCTAAGATGGTGAAACAGCAGCTATCAAAGAGAGACAACAATTGGTCTATCAACTTGGAATCCATTACTTTAGCATGCATTTTTTGTCATACGCATGCAGGCTGCAATTTTGTTCTCTCAATCATATTTCATCACATCATGTTGAGGTTATTTGAGATTCACTATGCGAGTCTACTCACACTGGTTAGACTCTTATTTCTCAGTAGATACTTAGTCATTTAAGGATCTATGGTAAAAAAAAAAAAGGCCTTTCTTAAAAAGTATTACAATTTTCCAAAACCAACTCTTTCTGTACCTTTTCTCCACATGTAAAAGTGTAACAAAATATATTAAATAATTACGTCAAACAGAATCATTTTTAAAACCTAGAGGAGGAAGTAGTGTCAAACTGTTAGACATTCACTTAGTTCATCTAGGAAGACAATAGATTTTAATCACCTTTTGATATGCAAAAGTTTTAAAGATTACTATTTTAAAACTCTCAACTGGATAAGTATATCTGATTTATATTGAACTCCACATGGAGAGCAAATGCATCTTGTTTGTTTTTGTAGATAGGAAAAAATATTTCATTTATTTCATATCAATTAAAGATTCTCTTATATACAATTAAAAAAAAAAAATTTTTATTTCTTTTAAATTACATGTTTTTTACTTTTTAAAGTAACTATTCAATTTTAATTGGAATTACGATTTTTCCAATTAAAATTTTTATTTATACCATTCAAGAAATTTTTACATGCAATTACAATAGATTGATAATAAACATTCATATTTTTAAAAAAGTATTAGTTCATCTATTTTTTAATTTAAGTTATTACTAGACTAATTAGTATGAACTTCTAGTAATATTACTTTACCAAATATGGAAAATTTAAGTAAAACAAATTTTTCTATTTCTAATATTTATTTGTAAGGTTGTGATAATTATATATTAACTCTGAATAGTGATTAAACTAATTTTGTATATTTTTTTATATAAAATAATATTTTTTTAAACATTTGAAGTAAAAATTTACCAGTAACATATAAATTACAGATTTAGAAGTTGATGAAGCAATAGTTCAAATTATTGTAAAATTAAGATTTATACTTTTTAAAACAGAATAATCTAATAAAATGCTGCAAATCTTTTAACCCCATCTTTATGTATTTGGTTTGTTACTCAACAATTATTCTCTGCCCAAGAGGGCTAATTAGATTAGGACTTGTGGTTTAAAGTAGATTTTGAACAATTACAAATATCCATATCCAGGGTGGGATTCAAACCAACAAACCCTGTCTTTATGTATAATATTCTTTTATATACCATAAGTAATGTATTATACATTTTTATCAATATTTAACCAGATTTACATTTTGAATTTAATTCACTTTGTGAAAAATATCCCAGTAATATTTGTGGATGTTTGCAAAAAATACATAATCATACAACTTTAAGTGAGTCATTGAAAGATAATAATGTTAACATCGATTCTGCAAAATATTGGAAAATTAAAAGGTATTTTTGTTAATATTTTATGGAATTATTAATGTATCAAGCTTTGTAAATTAATATAATGTACCTTTTTTCATCTCAGTAACATCATCAAGGCTATATAAAACAGCATGCCTTTCTCCAATCTGAAAGTGACACAATCATCACTTATAAATCAAAGTATTTTTAAAAGTCATTATAAGTACAACAAACATTTGTGTTTAAGAACAACAATTTCATTTATCAAAAGAAAACATATTTTGAATGTTATAAAAAATTAAAAACCTTAATTTTATGTATCAAATATATAGCAAAATCGCTTCAGAATCCCTAATTCCAAAGACTATTTAGTTTTTAGTGTGACTAAGAGTTATACGTATGTATGCGATTGAAACAAAAATGCTTCAGGATTTCAATAAATGCTACAGGTTTTAGAGAGAAATTGTATCATATATGATATCTTAGATATGACTTGTGATACAATCTTATATAGCATATTAGATATAGGTCTTAGCTCTAGGATCACCATTTCATATGGTTAGATAATGGCAAGGTTAAAATTGTAATATCAAAAATAAACCCTGAAAACTATATGAATGTTCAATACTTTTGTCGACATCCTCAATATAAATTTTTATAGTTTCATAAAAAACCGAATAAAAAAATATTAAATAATTTATAAATAAAATTAGGGTTTTCAAATACATATACTTAAAAATAACATACTTTTATAAATAATGTAACATATAGATATTAACATTGTATAGCAAATGGTCTAAAATACAAAATGCCAGTTTACAGCATTTGAACATTCATTGTATGTTGATTTCTAGAGAACACATTATTAATACATAATAAGCTATGTCCACATGTCACATGGGAGGAAATCCAGAAAACAAGCTACTCCCAACAATAAACGAAAAATGTAAGTTACACATTTTAACTATATACTATTATAGTTTGTATTTTATATATTTAGCAGCATTACACTTAGCAAACAAATAAAAGTATATGCAAGCAGAGTATTTAAAAACTTCAATAATGATTTACATAATATACTTTGAATATTGAAATTCACATTTTCATTGACAAGAGCGTCAGAAAATAACTTCCCTCGTGCTTTAGTCACTTTGAAAAATTTATTTCTGATAATCTTTTAACTCTTACATTCCTTATTATTTTACATTATGATTAAATTCGATCCCCTTAAAAATTTGATTAAGTCCAGAATTGAATGCGATCAAATTAAATTATATTGTTTAAATTCTGAATTCTTAATTCAGTGAATTTTTTGGTAGTTTACAAAAACCAGAATATTTTGTAAGGAGCAAACAACTCATTTTATAATTTATAAACAGAAATATGATATGACCAGTAATATTAAATGCATAATTATTTTTGAAAAAATAAATGCAAATTTCTATTTAAGTGTTAATGAGAATCTTTAATACTTTCGTATTTCATCAAATTTTATTACAAACAAATTCACTTAAGAAGTGTTACATTTGTAAGCTTCCTAAATCATTATTCTTTGTAGTTCTATTTTATTTGTTGTTTAATAATCATGGTTTGCACAAAAGATTATTGAACTGATACCTACAATTCTAAAGAGACTTTGAAACACAACACAGTTGAACTGAAAGCCAAAGTAATAATAGGTAGCTTGGTTTTGTAACTTAAGGAAACCAAGAAGTTTTATAAGAAGAAAACAATACACCTTAAAATTTATAAGCAGAAATATCAAATGAGAAGTTACACTAAATACAACCATTACTTTTCAAAAATAAATGCAACATGAAATGTACTCACATAGTTAATTTTACCAATTTCTTCAACTTCTTGTTTAATGCATGGATCATATTCCATTTCATTAGCTTGATCCATGCAATCAAGTGCATTTGTATCATTTTGTTCTACTAATACTTCACATTCCATTTTTGTCGCTGATTCACCATCAATATTTTTACTTGCATCCTCATACTGGGGAGAAACAGAAGAGTTTTCAGTTGTTGGAACAATAAGAGACATGTTATCATTTGAATCTTGAGCATGTGTATCATAAGAGCTTCCATCTTCCTGAATAGACATTTTATCAGCTTCATTAGGATTATTTTCAAATCTGTCCATAGACTTCACATTAAAAGACATGGCAGAAATAAGGCTTGAAGAAGGTTCTGAAACTGATGTTTGCTCAGAGCTTACATGTGCAACTAACGGACTAGACACGTGAGCTTGATTTTCCCATTCTACAGGTTTTCTGTACAACAGACTAAAAAATAAACTATGACATTCATTATCTTATCATTATATATACATATATTAGTAATAATGCAATCATTTTAGAGAAACATATTACAAAAAATGTTTGTTTTGTTATCAAATCCACATCTGTGCTTTTCAAATGAATATTCATTCAACTGGAATCTATATTAAGTGAACTCTGAACTTAGGAATAGTTGAATAGAAAATGAGAGTTAATCATTCAATTGTCAGATTATTGTCCTCAGAAAAAAAGGATAGCTTCAAGAACAAAATAAATCACTTATCCAATTACTTTTGTAAAAGTACACCAGATCTATCATAATTATAGACAATTATAGACAGATTATCAAAATATTGCATTTCATTATGCTTTTAAATTAAAGAAAAATGAAGAAAATAATAAAAAACAAAATGATATAAAACAACGCTGATGAAATCAGTGCAGTGTAAGCAATACATCAAATTAAGTATTTTAAAAAATAATTAACTTAATGTTTTGAAATCAAAAAGAAATTTGTTGTTTTTACTTAAAACTTAAAAAATTTGCAAAAAAAGAAAAAAAAAAACATTTAAAGGAGTTTTACCTAAACTTTTGTTTGAAGATATTATTTTTGAATTCTTTAGATAATTTTCAGAAAAGCTACCTTTACAACCTTATTTGAGTTAATTATGATACTACTAATATTCACATCCTCATCATTACATACACTACTCAAAGAAGAATAGCCAATGAAGCCATATTTACAGGATACACAGAAATCATATTTATATTATATAGTGTGTATATAGTACAGTAGTATAATGATTTGATGAACATGATTAATACAGTAAGGCAGTTTTGGAGTAAAATATAGCAAAAGTGTTCTATAAAAATCTATATATCTCCTTTTAATTTAAGAATACCCACAGTTATGCAGACAAAAGGTATCAAAATATAGGGGAAATTGGATATGTACAATGAAACTAGACTAATTGTAATGCCACAGTGAAAAAATTCTAAATTAGCAATTTTATCTTGAAAACTGTACGAGATATGGAAAAAAAAATTAATCATCATTAGTCAAGCTATTTAATACAAAATAATTCTTTGCCATATAAATATGAAAAAAATAAAATAATAGTTTGTAGGTAAATTCCAACAGAGTTACATTATGAAATATACAAAAAAGATAGAAGTATTCTTTACTGTGCAGATAGGCAGGCACATTTGCCAGTGATGCTCATTCTGTTCTACTGAAGTCACAATGCACATCTAGACTTAAATGTGAATTTCATGCAGCACATTTCACAGTAACTCAGGGGACAAGCTTACAGAAGCATATTAAGCACTGTAGATCAAGTAAAAATGACGGAGAGGACTCATATACTTGGTCTTTGAAGCTATGCGATTAGTAATTAACATTTTTCAGGAGAGTATTGCTTTTCTAAAGATTTGTGTGATACAACAGTGTACAAACCAATATGAATTATACACAAACTTTCATCACATGTCTGAAGGAAAGTGTTACTTGGCATGATCTACAACTTTTTAATTGATTTTTACCCCATATTTTGTTTCATTTTCAAGATACAATAGATATTTTGAATTTTTACCATGAGAGTTGATACAAATCTTCTCACCCCATGCACAACAAAACCAATTTACATATAAATTGATACTTTTTATCATGACCATAACAGAGAGGTGACATTTCATTTTAAGGATGTGAAAAGGGACATTACTGCACATCCTTTATTAAAAATCCATACTAAAAGTAGTCACCTATAACTCAAGTATTTAAAATGGGGATAAAATTAAGCAGAAAAGTTTTGATTTATATTAAGATTTCCTTTCTATAGAAGTGTAAAGAAACTAAATTCACGTTTTTAAAAAATCTTATGAACTTAAATTCTTTAATTCAAAACTTCATTTGAATTATTAAAAAGAATCTAAATTGATACTCAAATATATATATATATATATATATAAATATATATATATATATATATATATATATATATATATATATGTTTTGAATTAAAGAATTTAAGTTCATAAGATTTTTTAAAAAAGTGAATTTAGTTTTTTTACACTTCTATAGAAAGGAAATATGTTGCTGTTAAGTGTTGTGTGTGTATATATATATATATATACACAACACTTAACAGCAACATATTTTATGTGTATTATACATAACAGTTTTATGATTAAAAATATGAAATTCTTATACTTAAATTTATTGTTTACATTCATTTTTGTTATACAATGACATTGAAAAATTAAATTCTTGATTCTTGTAAATAAATTAAAACATAAGAAAGAATAATTTTAGATTTAGATATGTATTGAAAAAGAAAAAAAAAATTTTTGCATATTTTTCTTGGCTACTTTAAAGTACCCATTTTTTAAGCAAAGAAAATCTTCCATGAATTTATAATATTTAATAAGATAAACTACATCAGTGGAAAATAAAGCAAGATATTATTATTGTAATGACATGTTAGATAATTTTCAGAAAAGTATAAAAAAATACCGTATGATAGCAGCTCCTTTTGTTAATCCTAAACTTCTCAAAGTAGTTGATTTGATAGAATCACCAGTGATCTGAAAATACATCAGTATATTTGTATACTGCATCATGCTAATTCCCCTTTTTAAAAATGTATTAAATAGTACTAAACTATTACTTTTAGCATGTAAAGAATCAAAAGTATTAGAGCTACAAATATAATATCTATAGTTTAAACAAGACAGTATGTTGAATTGATGGAATATTTTAACCATTCAAATGCCAAATTTGGTATATTTTGTAAGAATTTAGAAAGAATTGTGTAACATTGGATTTTACAGAATTTTATTCTACAAGTCTTATATATATAATTAAATGAAAATGTTTTTTTTTATTTGTATGAAACACTACATGTAACATGTTTCATTTAAATTCTAAAAAATTACAAATTACACTTTAAAAAAACAACATGTTTATGTAATGACATACTTTAAATTTACTAAGTAAACAACATAAGAAACAAAACAATTTCAAAACACCTTCATTTACTTTAAAAAATGTATTAGCAAAAAATCCACTGATTTATTGCAAATTAATTACTAAATGACATTGTTGTGAGTCTAAAGGTTATTAAATGTTAATAATGTCTTATGATATATGGCATATATATTAACAAAAATGTATAAAATGGAAACAACTTGAAAATAAAATATGGACCAGAAATGTTGAAAACATAATTAATTATGAATATATATTTATGTTAACTATCAAAAAGAAACCTGTATGCATGAAACTCATATAGTGTTATAAGGAGCATCACAACATAGGATGTTAAACAGAATAAAAATGATTTCAATTTTGATAACAAAAATAATTGTATAAAATTTTAATTAGAATACAATAAGCCAAGTTGTCACATACATCTTCTCATTGCACAACTTTTTTTTCCCAAAGCTTTCAACATCTTTGAATTATAGTACTGATGGTATTTTTATAATTTCCACTCATTTATAACCCTTTTTTGACAAATACAGTAAAAAATGTTTATATTTTTAAGTACATGTAAGAAATGCTACACTTCTTGAATTTCTAACTTTTAAACACATGAAAAGAGAGACATTTCTTTCAGAAATAACAATATATAAAGATTTATAAATGACATATTACCTTTTGATGCATATAAACACAAACTGGTTCTCCTTTTTGTTCTGATTGAAGAGATTCTGAACTGAAAAATAAAATTTTGAATAAGGAACAAGTAATCATGAGCAATAATCATAAAGATGTATATGCAGATACATACCCTAAACAATGCTTTAAGACATCATAGAGAGTAGAATTACATGTAAACTCTCCAATACATCGCTCATTTGATTCTAGTTGTAAAGCAATATTTACCATACATTCTTTTCTAGCATTTTTGGTAGGACGTAGCTCTAACAAGGCATTATTTGGTACATTAGCAAACCGTATTGGCAAACTCAAGTCTAAAGGTTTCTGACAATGGCTGAAAAATACATTTATTAAGCTTATTTATTTATTCAAAATACTTATATTTTTTAGGATATTGTACAGTAACTTACTAAATATCAAAATCTTCTGGATTCAATTTTTGCTTGTTACATGCCTCTTCTAAAATCTGTCAGAGAAAATGAACTTGTTTGGAAAAATATATAAACCACATTAAAAGCAGTAAAGTTTTCATTTAAATTAAATTTAATACAATATCTTATGCACACATAAAATAATGATTATTTAAAAATTAGCTTTAAAGCAGATTGATAATGTTTAGTAAAAATAATGATGTTTCACACAGAAATATTATCCAATCTGCAAATAAAAAATGTAGCTACCTTAATTATGCACAACTGCTATTAAAATATTTATATTAAATACCTTTAATGGTATTAATAGTTGTTATTAATGTTATAGAATAGTTTAGAAGGCCAAAGTTAAGAGAATATGGTGTGAGAATCAAATGTAACAAGTTGCTCTTTTATAAAAAGTCTTATTAGACTTCTTATAAAAGCACTAAGTTAAGATACATCAGGAAACATTATATTATATTACAAATACAAAATTTGATTTGCTAATATATTTAATAACTAAATTAACAAGTATTTTGATGAATAACAGTGTAATATGTTATTGATGCTTAAAAATTTTTTACAATGTTTATTAAAAATTACCCAAATCATTGCACAAGTATAAAGCTGGTTAATATTAAATGAAAATTTCATTTTGATAAAAGTGTCACATGTTTTTAGATTCTATTTTTATACTGGATAATGTGCTTGTTTCCTTTAAATTGAAAACTAAGAACTTTGCTTTAGAAAAAAGTGATATATATATATATATATATATATATATATATATATATATATATATATATATATATATATATATATATATGTACCACTCAACACAATCAGACATTTTTAATCCTTTAAATCCTACACATTGCCTCATTGTGGTCAGGCAGTGGCATGGGATAGAATGGATAAAATACATCGGGAGAGAATTTGTCTGTAGAGCCACCCAGTGCATGAAAATCTTTCCTTTATGCGCAGCAAATATCTGCAAGTAAGTTTCAATTCAATTGTAAATTCAGATTTCTGCCGCTCTGTGTTCCAGATCCTTGATCTATAGAAACTGTTTCGATTTTCCTTTCATGATGGGCTTTATTTCTCCATCTGGTCATATTGCATGTGTATCACTCTTTTTAAATCTTTTAGTTTATAAGTTTTTAAAAATTCATGAGGTTGTGAATTTGGTCTAGCTTGCGGCTAGATCATAAGGAAAAAAAAACATTTTTAACAGCCATGAAAACAATGTAACACAGAGCTGGGGACCAAATGGTTAGCACTTTGGCTTTTTGATTTATTACATGGGTTTAAAATTTCCTACAGACTTGTATGTATAAAGTGATTCAATAATCACTTTAAATTGAAGGTCCAGATATAATTAACAACCATGAGCAAAATAGGATCGTTGAGAACCAAACAAGGCAAACCTTTATTTTGTAATATAAAGCAAATCATAAACTTTGTATTAACATATTGTAATATTGTACTTGCATGGACACCAATTATGGCACTGTACACCAATTGCAATATTTGGTGCAGTTGGCATTAGTACATTTTTTGAACGGTTTTGTATTTAATGTGTTTGAATGATTTATAACTTTTTCCATTCTTTTGGAACCTATACTTTTGGCTCAGAATGATAGAGAATATTAGAAATTTTCTATTTGAGAATAAGGAAGATAAAATATAAGAAATATTCTTTTTTTTGAAAATATAATAATTCAAACACTTTATTTTAATGAATTACTTTTTAATTTTACTTAAATTCTTAGTTGAATTATTTCAAGCAAATTTTATGGCTTGATCTTGTATCCAGGTTGTATTATTGTAACACGATGTGTATTCCCCATTACTTCTATTTATATTTTTAATTTAAGCTTCTCACAAGGTAGGAAAATTTTAGATTAAGAACTTCATCATATTTCTATAAAATTATGTATTTTCAGAAATTTGGCAAAAACTGGTTTGTAAAAATCAGAACCAGTATCTCATATTTTTATATAGAGCATATATACCTTTTATTATTTTGATATATATTTTTATAATAAATTGGCATCATACCCATATTTATTATTATAATATTTGTTTTTATACAATTAATTACTGGGCTAAATTCTACCACCTGTACAGGTGATTAATAGAAATCTACAAGTTTGCCTATCACTTGGTAAGTGCTGTAATAGATTATTATTCTTTTGTTTGAAGAGTCTTGAAGTGCATGTTAGCTATCAACAATTCTATGATATATTCTGATGTGCACCATTTAGTGACTCTTGAAGCTTATAGTATATGTTTTATTTTTTCCAAACTCATGTTTGAAACATTGTATATTATAATAAAAACTTTAAATTTATTATTTTCTTACAATTTAAAAGTTAATCAAATGTTATAATTTTGTATTGTTTAATTTCTTTATATTTTAAAAGTTATTTTCAGAATTGCATTTTTTAAGTATGGAGCTGAGGAAGGTGATGATTAAATACAGTGACCCCTTGTTTTTCGCATTAATGGGGACCAAAACGTTCCATGAAAGCCGTGAAATAGGATTTGCTCCAAGAAATTTTCGCATATACAGACACACAAATGTTTTAAATATGATAACATTTATAATAAGTTACACTTATACATAATTATATAGAATAATTTATACTTTACACATTTAAAACAAAAATTACAACAGTATATGTATTTACTTAAGTGTGTTAATGCTAATCAATAAGATTAATATACAAAGCCTTATACAGTAATAAAAATTAGTCAACATTGCTTTCTGAGAGAGGCAAAGAGTCTTGTGTTGGTGGTGAAAAAAAGACTCTCATTTAACTTGTAGAAGTTTTAGGCTTATTCGAAAACTCTTGTGTTGGAGGCGCTAACAGTAGAGCCAGGGGCTTTACCTTGGAGAGAAAAATGGTGATGGGTTGTTGTTGTCTTTGTTTTTCTTTTTCTTCAAAATCCCCCTGTATAAAGACATAACCCCATCACCATGATTGCTAAACATGACAGCTCGAACTACATTGTCATCAATGTCTTGTGCAAATTGTTGCATCACTCTTGCCATATTACACAATTCTTTCAGATTCTCCAGGGTAAGGCCATGCTTTTTAGTTTCTTTATCTTTCTCTTTGTTTTCTTCTTCGCTTGCAAACTTTGTCACCTCAAGAAGATCTTTATCAGTCATTGGGAATGAGTAGCAATCGATAAGGGCGCTGATGTCTTCTTTTGTCAGGTCGACAAATCCTTCGTTCTTCATGATGCGAGCCAGCCTTACCACCTTCTCTATCGCTGAGTGATGAACTCTTCAGGAGTGAAGCATGCCATACAAGGTCATACATGCCCCACGTTCAACTATATTTTTTCCAGAATTTATGATATCACTCTTCGTGTCCTTTAACGCTTGCTGAATATTAAACATTTCGCACTGTCATAATTGCGCCAGTATGCTTTCAAGGTGAATTCGTCATTGTATCGTCAACTGCTGAAATGAGTCCCTTCATCAAAGATCAAGTGTGGAGTGCCTTAAAGGCATAAATGACATTTTGATCCATTGACTGAAATAAAGATGTAGTGTTCGGGGGCAAAAACTCTATCTGAACACTGTCATATTGCCAATCTGTTGTATGGTATCCTACACAGTCCACTAGAAGGATCTTAAAAAGGGAAGCACTTTTCAGCTATATATAGCTTCACCTGGGGAATGAAGCAATGGAGGAACCATTCAAGAGTCAGAGCTTTCATTATCCAGACTTTTGAGTTATGCATTCAGAACACCGGCAACAGAGCCATATTTATTTTAATGCCCATGGATTTTTGGCTTTATTAATAAGACTGCGTTTAAGCATAAAACCTGCAGCATTGCCTTCCATGATGAGAGTCACATGGTCTTTGTAAGCCTTGAAGACTGGCTTCTTCACCTCATCCTTGAAGAGGAGTGTATGTGAAGGTATCCTCTCTCAAAACAGGCCTATTTCATACAGGTTGAAAACTTGTTCAGGGAGATATTGTCCCTTACTAATAAGGTTAGGAAACTCTTCCTCCACAAAATAATATGCAGCAATTTTGTCAGTAGAGGAAGTCTCATCATAGAGAAGCATATTTTTGAGACCGTACCATTATTAAAATTTGCCGAAACAGCCTTTGTTGGCCTCTAGGAGGCTAATCACTCCTGGCAGCGCTGTTGCTTGTTTGAAGTATGTCAGCAGCTTCTTCAGCATCTTCAATGTACTTATCAGGCAAGATCTTGTCATAGAGAGCTTTGTCCTGATCATATTAGTGTCCAAACTCACTATCTTTTTTCTGCAATTAGCAATTCAAACTGCCAGTGTAGCTTCCATTTTTCACAATTCTGTTATTATGTGGAGTATAGTAATTTCAGAAACAAATATGAATAAGGGCAATATGGGAATTTAGAATTTGTATTTGTTTTTCAATCAAAATCGGAATACAAGTTTTAATGAAAATTCCAGAAGAATCAGAACACGAATTCTAGTGAAAAATAAAGAAACATTCACAAAAAATAACTATAAATTATAAGATCAATTCAATAATTTAAAAAAAAATTAAAAATTGACAAACTAAAAATTTTTGAATATTTTGGAAAAATCCGCAAAGCATCGAAGTTGCAAAACATGAAACGCAAAGTGGCAAGAGAACACTATTTTTATTTTATGTATCATTCAATTAAAATTACTATTAAATTAAGTTGATTATTTTCTTACAATTTAAAAGTTAAATGAATGCTATTTGGCTGTTATAATTTTTTAAAGCTGTTTAAATTGTAATTTTCATTTTTAAAAGTATTTTTGAAATTAAATATCTTTGTATTTGGTACCTGAGGGAGGGATGATTATACTTTTACCTTATGTGTTATTTGATTCAATTTCCTATCTTATGTACTAAATCATGTAAATTATTAACTAAAGTCCTGAAATATATATATATATCAATTACATTTTATTTATCATGTGACAAGTGAGTAGCTTAGGTGGGGAAGGAAGAAGTTCTTAAATTTATTAATATTTAAATAAAAATGTCTGTAAATAATAATAAAGTATAAAATAATAGTAATATGTAATAATAAAGTAATATGTAATAAAGATGTCTGTAAATAATCCTAATTGACAATTAGGATTATTTACAGACATCTTTAAGCTAGCTCCTTCCTTCACACAATCTCTCTGCTAAATAACATGTACATATCTCTATCTCTTAACATGACATATTAAGTACTGCCCTCTAGTGACCACTCATTATTTTTTAAGTAATATTACAGATTAATGTTAACAATATATATATATATATATATATATATAGGTTCCGTACTGAATTGTACAACACAATTAATTAAAAGAATGCGGAAGGTAATAAGAAGTACAGCTGATTAATCAGAAGCAATTTTCATAAAATAGATGTTATTTACATCATTTAATAGCCCAGTTTTCCACCAGTGTTAAACTACACTGCTTCTGATGTTTATTTATTTATTACTTTTTTAAGTAGATGCCACTGCATGTCAATTTAAAAACCTAGTTTTCATAAGATAATTTATAGAGCTGTAATTAATACATGCTTGCTATTGTTATCTGCAGTTTTTTAAAAGTATTTGTATTCCTTTGTTTAATTAAAAGAAAAAATTAAAAAATTGATTACGTATATTTTATAATTGTCAAGCATGAATAATATATCGCTGTTTAAAATTTTCTACTGTGTAATTTTTGCAAAACATACGAAATTATGTTTTTAGTATTTAATTTTGAATTATTTTTGAGGAAAGGAAATGTAATGAAATATTCAAAATTCTGACATTTATCATGATCTCACGAAATTTTATTCAAAGTATTAAACTGATAGCGATCAGGATTTGAAAGCTAGAGATTTTGAGAAGACTCTAATTTTAGTGATGTTATTAGGAGAGAAAACTCCAAACGCTTGAGGCGAAAATTGAAAATCGCGCCAAATGTGTTATAGGATTTAACCCATTATTGGAAATTTTAATTCACTGTTAGAAATTGGTATTTACAATTCCTTGTTCCTTTAAATTTGATTATTCTTAGTTAAAAATTTTAATACTTGTATTTTCTTTACTAATCAGTTTTTTTTTTTTGGATATTTATAGACATGTGATAGAAATAATTTATTATTATGTAGGATACATAAATTCGGCGATATCTGTTTTGATTGTCAAAGAAATTGTGGCAATAAGATAAAATGTACTGTAAGTTTTCCATTGTTACAGTTTTAGAAAATAAGCTATTTATTTTTAATGTTAAAAATTATTCATTACTGGTTTTGCATAATAACATTTTCTTCAAATAATGACTGATATATTTTGCATTATTCCCTTGAAATCATAATATGTATTTAAATAACAGTATAATTAATTTTTTTTATCAACGATGAATAATCTTGAATATTTTGGAAAAACAAAATCAAAATGAAGAACGAAGAATAAAGCCAAATAATTTTTTTTTTCCAAACCGGAAACGCGAGCAGACGAAATTTCACATAAATAAATATGTTGCCAGCTTGACTATAAAAACTCTCTAAAGTAATGGGAAATGAAAATTGATTTTTAAAATGAAAATATTACTTAATAAATATAAAAATTAAATAAACCTTTAGTAAATTATGCATTGAAACCAATGTTTAAAATTTTAATACATTTAAATAAATTTTTTAGTCATTTTATTTAAGTATCATAGAAAACGATTTATTAAAACAACTGAATCAGTACTGAATAAACTTTCACACTTTTGTTTCTGTTTACTTTTTCTACTGTGCTGTGCTTGCCGAGTTTTGATTGAATACTCAACTTCATTATGTAATTCAAAATTTACTCGCGAACCTTAGAAAAAATGTAACAATCCAATAATAATAATAAATCTCATATAACATTAAAAAGAAATGTATAGATTCTAGGAGCATTATTGGTTAAACGAAAAACCTCTGAAAACAACTAAATTTACGATAAATTTCTGTTAGTATTTTGCACCGGAAACGCACAGCAACCACTGTCTAACTCAAGGGTAAGTTATTCAACCAAATGATTATATAATAGAAATTTAACAATGAAATTTCTAGAAAAACTATACATTTACTTAGAAACATGATAAAACGTATTTTAGTGAGTGAAGATTTCAAACTGAAAAGTGAATTGAATATTTTAATATTAATATATATATTGGTTATATCTTCTGATCTAATAATTGTTAAATTAAAAAATCTATATGTTATTTACTGGTTCGAATATCCCTTTTTTCATTGACTGCATCATTCGGTTTTTTTTTTTAATATATTAATTGAACAGATAGTTTAAATGAAAAAAATTCGGTATAAGCATGATATCCCCCTTCCGAAAATATGAAAATTAAAAGGCTTGATTTTGTGATATCTAATAAAATTTATGGAATACACCTGTGACATAAATCATTTAGTGTGATTTAGTTGGTGACCAAAACAAATGTCAGGAAGCTTATGTAACAAATATTGAGATATTTACACAGAAATCTATTTTTACACAGAAATAATAAATGCTGATCCATAAAAAAAGTAAAGATATTAGATTTATAATTAAAAGAAAACAGAAAATCAAATTTGAAGGAAAAAAATGAAGAGAAATATAAGCACAAATTTTGAATTTTATATTGAATTTTTTTATAATTAATTTAATAAAAATACACATATAATTATAAAAATTGCATGGAATTTTAATTTCAAAAGAATATTAAAAATCAACAGAAATGCTATATAAAAATATTAAAGTCTAGGTTACCTAGAAATTAGTTACACAAATATTTACCAAATATAAAAGCTCCTAATAGAGTTGTTGGACAGCTATGATAAATATATAGCCTAGTTTATGGAAGACAAATATTTCTATAAACAGAGATATATTTCCCCCTTTAGCAAACACAAGGGGAAATTTTTTTTTCCCCCAAAAAATATGAAAAATTGAAATATTGCACATTTTATGTTTACATAATTGCAATTGTTTTCAATGCATATAATCAGGATTAAGAGACTATTTGTTACTGTTACCAAGGTTATTGTATGTTTGTCACTCAACAATCATTTTTTGCACATCAGGCTAATTAGATCGGGACTTGCGGCTTAAAGTGGATTCCAAACCACTACAAACATCCATGCGCAAGGTGGGATTCCAACCCACTAACTGTTGAACCGAAGGCAAGAGCGCAAACCATTCATCTGCCAGCTTGGCATGTTAGAAAAGTTAATTTGTCCATAAGGACTTATTGCAAGCTTGATAATAAAGTTAGAAATAGATTTCAGGAAAACAATTTTAGTCATAGATTAACAATGCAGGTACTTTATTAAATGTTAAGTCTACCAGAAATAAAACAAATTTGCAACTTACAAAAATAACCTCTCCACATAATAGCAATTAGTATGCAGGTTTTGTTTAATTTTTGTCCTACAATCCTGTGTGCGTTTTTGCTCAGACTAATTTGAAAGAAATCTAAATTTGGCACAAAATAGCAGATAGCTTAGCTGATGGAGGTAGATGGACGACATTAGCAGCAATTTTGCCTTCTGGGAGAGTTTTTCTTAGATAGAAACCTGCATTCACAAGAATTAAAAGTCTAGATAATTCCCACTTTGAGGGATGTATATACAGAAAATCAAACCTTATTTAAATGTGACTAAAATTAAATACATGTGATTTTTTTTTCATACAAGGATTAATATAACCAAAGTAACTGCATTTAAAAGTGAATTACTAATATTTATTTATTTGAAAGGAAAGTTGAACTGAAGGCAATAGTAACATTCAAGTTTATTAATATTTCGATAAATTATTTTGTGTAAAAGGATGCATACATTTCTAAATTTTTTTAAACATTTCATATATAAATATTTATAACTTATATTGAAAGTTTAATGCTTATAAAATAAAAGAAAAATAAAGTGGAATTTTCTCTGAATCAAATACTATTATACAGTATACTAATAAGTTTTAAATATTTATATATGTATATATATACATATGTGTTATGGTGAAACACAGAAATATGGTGAATGTCGACATACACCAGAGAATGTCAACATTCACATAGTCGCTTGGTGTATGTCCGAAATATTTGTTAAATCCCCTTTTTCTGACTTTTCCTGGTGAATGTCGACACTCACCATGCACTAATGGTGAATGTTGAACATGTCCGAAATTTATATTTTTCTCTCCGTAATTCAGTTGCAATAAATATTTTGCCTCTTTCTCTTTTTCTAAGAGGAATAACTAAGAACTTAAAACACATAGTACTTTTAAAATGGGAAGAACTTACTTAATTATACAGCACATTCAAAATGAGAATTATTTATTTATTTTATTTTATTTTTTAAGGTGCTACAGGTGGATAGAAATCTTCATAGAAAGTTTCCTGTTTGAACTGTGGTTCAATACCACTTCAGTACTGTGGGATTCAAAATGAGAAAGGAAAGTAATAGAAGTAAAAAAAAAAAAAAAAACTTACCTAATTATACAGTATATTCTAAATGAGAAAATAAAATAATAGCAATAATAAACTTACTAAGTTATGTGAATCAAATCTGATATATATATATATTGCAACAACTTAAACTATTATCACACTTTGAATTGCACGAGGCCCTTGCTTTTTTACAACTGCATTTATTTCTAAAACACTTCCTTTTGCAAGGACAGCGTGTATAGCCTTGTCCACTGCTTCTCTCAGTGAAATTTCTTGAAAAGAAATCTTATCTATGGAAAGGAGTTTTTATTTACAAATTTTGAATTGATTACGCATGTAAAGCTGCATGTGGGTACCATTTTCATCATCAAGTTTATAGAAGTTGGAATCTTCCTGAGTTTGACTGCTGAGCTATCAGATCAACTTGACATGTTGAGCTCAACTCAGAACTGATCGTTGTTTTCACAACAGTACCTTTCTTAGCTGCACTGTGTTTCATTTGACACTGTTTGCATAGATTTAAGTACAACATTACAACTTCATATGTAATATTTTTGTATTTATTTTACAACTCTTTAAGCATGTGTGTTCTTCCTCCATGGCCTATCCTGGTGTGAATTTCATATAGTATACTAAACAATTCCTCATTGGTAACATATTACTGTACATTTGTTTTTCCTGATTTTAATGGTGCAGTTAACTTCCCTTTATCATTAATTTTTAAAATGTCAAAATGTTTAAACATCTGTAATACAAAGGTGTGTTGCACTTAGTTTTAGCAGAAACAACTTCAGAAAGTATTTTAGAGTACTTTTCTCGAGAAAATAAAAACAATTGTCTTTTTGTTTACCTGCAATTAATACATTTAACTTTTCAAGTAGAAGACTATGATTCACTGAAGTATCTATTCTATATAAATCAGGAAATCAGAAAAAAAAATTAAGAAAACTTTGCTTGCACCATCAAACCTTCCATATGCATAAGACTGATTAAACTGACTGACTCCACCAGCACAAAGGACTTGGCGGGAGACTCCGCCAGAACAAAGGACTTGGCGGGAGACTCCGGCAGAACAAATGATTTGGCGAAAAACAGCTAGTAGTCTCTTTGTCGGCTCTTCTCTTTTCGACCTCTACCAAAGCATATCTGTGATTGTCGACCTAGACTGGTGAGGGTCCGTATGTACAAGAATTAATGAAATATTCGATCTATCACTGATGTATTCGGTATTTCTTGACATTCACCAGTGAATATCAATATCAGCTGATTTCGGTCTTTCTCGGTAACATATATATATATACCACAGTAAATAAATAAAACCAGTTCATGAAGAGAAAAATAATAAAATTTATATTGAAAAGAAGTGTACAAATAAATGGTTTTAGTGCACAAATTAAATTTATTTTGTCATCTTAAAACCAGAGCACCAAGTCTCAAAATTATTAGAGACCGAAATAATGAGTTTGATAATTTAAAAAAATGCATAAAAAACTAGGTTTGAACTTTTGTTATGAATATAATTTTTTTATTCAAAATTGATGCTGAAATTGAATTTGTAACCAAATTATTTTTAAAAATATTTCTTTTAAATATAAGTAAAATTACGAAGAGGTTCTTAACTATACACTGTTTTATATTCATTTTTATTTAGCTAAATTGGCAATTGGTTAATTAACATTTTTGCATTCAATTCAAAAATTTATGCACTCAGTTCCCATTTTGAGTGAATATTTGTAGTGGTTAATAATCCATTAACACTAGGACCAGATCTAATAAGCTCTCATGTACAAAAATGATCAATGAACAACAAATAAACCAAAAAATTTTTTGTATAGTTTCAAATTCTTTTTTTAATTTATATATAACAAAATGACCAAAAAACTAAAACACTAAATGTAATTAGCCAGTAATATATATATATATATAAGTTGAAAACCAAAATCAAAGTAAAACTTTGATTTTGATACTAATATTCTAAATTTGAATTCTAAAATAGATTATTGTTTAAAATCTTTTTAACTTTGATTTTAACAATCTATTTTAGAATTCAGCATTTATACTCAATAATATGGAAAGAATTATTTAACTTAATATAAAATAAAATTTTTGGACTGGTAATATATTTTCCAAGTTACTTAAAAAAGTTGTCTTTAATTATTCAGTTTTTATTATTATCATAAGAATCTCATCCTTAAATTAATATTAATCTCATCCTAAAATCAAACTCGATCAATCAAGAAAAAAAGAAATTAAGTTATTAAATTAAATTAGACTAGTTTATAAATCACTTTACTGCGTTTTTTTTAAAAAAAAAAAAAAAAAAAAAAAAAAAAAAGGGGCTATTTTAAGTTTAAAGTGGATTTTGAATTACTATGAACATTCACATGAGTATTGAGAATCAAACCAAAGAACTGTGTATTTAAGATAAAGTTGTATACTAATAGTTAAATATATTGATTAAAAATATTTCAAAAGAGAATATAAAATCAAACTGCATTTTGTAATTTCTTTGAAAAATTAATTTTTTGTTAGATTTATTGTTTTCTAAGATATTAAAAATTATTCCTTTATATTTTAGTATTTTTCACATATAAAAGTCTACACAACAATTAACAGTGTATAATACTAAAACAAGCATATTTCTAGAAATAGATCATTTTTTAAAATTATTTATGATGTAAATAATTAATATTTCTATGAATAATTATATTAACACATTTTTTTTTTTTTTTTTTTTTTTTGCCTTAGTTTGAAATTTTGTAGCTTTAATGAAATTATTTAACACTGCACACCTCATTTTCTAAAAAATTTTAAGGAAAAAGTTAATTTTATCATATAGGAGCTTATTGAATTTGTTTTAGTAATTTTCAGATATTAAGGGGTAGTAACACTCACTAAGCTATAAATGAGCAGGAGAAAAGAGTTATGTAAAGGC
Organism: Latrodectus elegans; assembly: GCA_030067965.1. Taxonomy (NCBI): domain Eukaryota; kingdom Metazoa; phylum Arthropoda; class Arachnida; order Araneae; family Theridiidae; genus Latrodectus; species Latrodectus elegans. Next base: position 830,153 of record CM057822.1, read on the forward strand.
ATATGAAATAAACTTGGAGTTTGTTAGTTTATCTTTTGCAGTGAGTCAATTATTGCACTCAAGAACTGATTAATTTTGAATCAATAATTTAAAATGGATTCAAAACCACTGTGACAAATTCTACAAAGGTTTTTAAACCTTTGTAGAATTTGATGTTATGAATGTTCAAAAAATTTTATATTTAAAAAACAGTTTGATTTTTTATGAGAATAAAGTATTTTACAGTCTAAATTCCAACCAAGCATTATGTATTATTAAAGTTATTATTCTTTCAATTTTTAATTATTTAAAATATTAATCAGCTTTTTGGTTTTTACATTATTTTACACTTAAGAGTTCATTTCAGCACTACTTATTAACAAGTTTCAGTCAAATTACATAATTAAGTTCACAAAAGATTATTCAAGTTTTCTTACAGGCAAGTAGATTCAAACCCGCTATATTTATGCATGAGGTGGAAATCAAACTCACAAACTGTTGAACAAAATCTCTCAGCTTTTAGCTTAGCAAATAAGAAATCAGCAAATTAATTTTTTTAAAGTTAGAGCAACATAAAACATTATTATAAAAGAACCTTTTTTTAATTTAAAAAAAACTTAAAACAAATAATTTTTTAAACATTTTTTGTTATTGTTAAGAATTATAAATGCAGTCTTTAAGTTCTAGTAAATGTTAAAAGACAAAACAGACATATTTTTCACTCTAATTTATTTATAGCTTAGCAATTTCACAAAGCCCTTTCAATAAAGGGTATTTTAACCAATTATCATACAAGAATACTTGAAATCTATGTAAGATGCATTCTTAACCAATCCATTAATATCACTCTAAGTTACAGAAATCAGTCTTGATATTGAAATTTTTATCATGTAGAAAAACATACATAGGTGAAATTTAAATAATTTGAATTTCAATATTCAAAGATTAAAATTTTAATAGACATTATTTATATCCAAATTAATAAATCTGTTTATTTTTATAAAAGCATAAAAAATAATTATAGATATATTTCTATATAAGTTTCATATAATATGTTTGTTGGAATGCATTTAATGATCATTAATATTAATACAAACAGAGAAATCAACTTTAAGTTTGAAAATTTTGTCAACCAGAATTATTTCACTGAAAGACACTTGGTATTTAAATAATTTAAGTCACATTATTTAATGTATATTTTTGTAACAAACATTATTAATAATAAGCATCAGTTTGCAATAATTTAAAACCATTTATTTTTTTAAATACAATAATGTTTTTAATGCTTCATTTTTTGCTTGAACTGATTGGCTGCTTAGATCAACTGATCTTTTAAATATGTATATAAAACAATTATTTTTATAAATTAAATGTTAGTTTCTTTATTAAAATTTAATGGAAGGAAAACAATTTTGGGAAAAACAAATCTGCTACTTCAACTTTCGTTTCGGAAAACAGCTTACATAATGAAATTATCTTTGCACTATACAAAATTCAGTGGTGTACATTTAATTATTAGAATTATTTTTTATATTGATATATTATATAAATAGTTAATTACATTTTCTAAAATATAATTTGTATGTTAAAGTCTTGTGATGCATTAAATAGATCTCTAAATTAATATTTTCAGGAGAAATTGGAAGACACTACAAGCAATGGATAAAGAACTAAGAAAATCACAAAATGAAACTTTGGTGCCTGCATTAATACAGTGCTTTGGAATCATTCTTTTGGGATATATTCTTGGAAAAATCAAAGTTCTGCGTCAAAATGAAGCACAAGGCTTGGCAATCTTTGTCCAGTACTTATCGTTGCCAGCACTTATTTTCTCTTGTGTGTCAACAATTCCATTCAATGAAATGCAATGGAACTTTATAGCAACAGTCTTTATAGGCAAAGCATGTGTTTTTGTGGGTGTTATTTTAATCACAATTCTTCTTACACAACCACTTCACTTAGGGAAAGCAGGTATGTTTGCAATTGCAGCTACTCAAAGTAATGACTTTGCTGTTGGATACCCTTTGTTACTATCCTTATATCGAAATACACATCCTGAATATCCAATGTATTTATACATTATAGCACCAATACAGCTGTTATTATTAAATGGAATTGGATTCTTTTGCATAGAAATTGAAAAACAGAATAACAAAAATTCTAGATGGAAAAGCTGTAATATTTGCCATTTATTCAAAGAAATATTTAAAAATCCTATCATTATAATGACTCTAGCTGGCTTGATTTGGAATGTGGCCTGCAGGCAAAAAGCACCTCCTGTGCTTGATCTCATATTGAAAACTTTCAGTGCAGCATTTCCTGCTACAGCATTGCTCCTTCTTGGATATACAATGAGCCAGAACAAGAGAAATTCTGGTCACATTTCAGTATCAGTAGCACTTATCATACTTGCCAAGAATTTGGTTTTGCCAATCTTGTTACAAAAGATTTCTGTATTAATGATGAAATCTTACAAAGTCACTGAAAGCATGAGCAGTTTTGCATTTCTGTATGGCACAATACCAACTGCACCAACTGCTTATGTATTCGCCACCCATTACAAGACATGTGTTGATGTCATAGCTAAAACTATAATTGGAAGCACCATGATTTCAACTGTGTTGATGTTTTCTTCAGTTTCTGTCATTTCGCTAGCACAAACTGGCTTTGATAAAGTCTCATTTTATATGAGTTCAACTATAAGCTACTTAAGTTTGGTAAATGCATTTTGCTGTATATGGCTTTTGATGTTGTTTTGTATAGGTAAACGATGGCGAAGTGTGAGTTTTGGTATCATAATTTACCTTACATTGGCCCAATTACTGACTGCCACAGGCGGCTTGTTGTTATTTTTCACACCAGCACAAAATACAACATTATTTTATGTTCAATATGTTTTAACCAGTGGCAGCACTTATGTAACAAGAATGTGTACTGCTTTACTTGCTACTTTGTTATTCATTATACGAGTTAGAAGTCTGTGCTTCGTTTTACACATGAAAAATAAGATTAATTGGGCATCAATAATAATTTGTTTCATTTTTCCCTATGCAATAACCACTGCTTTAATATTTAAAAATAACAAGGAGACATATGGACCTAATTATCAGTTGGGATATATTCACATAACCATTACTTTTGCTCTGACACTATTAACTTTAATATGGACAGTTGTTTGTTTAATATTGCAGAGAGTATATTCCAAAAAGGACAAACAAAAGGCCATTTTCCAAAATGAAACATACTACCAAAGCCAAAATTTGGGACAGCCATTCATTGATTCATCACCTTCAACAAGTTTTCAAAGCAAATGCAATCCACAGAAAGATGTTTGTGATATTGAAGACATAGGAACAAGCCTCCAAAGTGATGACGAACAAATACAGAGTGAAGTTGAAATCGGTGTGTGTGATTCAAATTATACCTGCAGCACTGCCAGACGATATGAGTGTGCAGTTCAAATGTCAAAATATATTGATGCAAATGAAGAAATTGGTACAGGAATTAATGATAATGCACATTTTCTTACTCATATAGGATTATTAATAACTTTATGTGTAGCAATGGTTTTAAGCTTGTCTGTCTGCCTTTGGAAACTAGTCATGGAAAAAGTTAATGGTATTTTCATAGAACTTGAATTCTTAGATGTGATTGTAAATTACAGTTTAGGAATAGTTTTTTTTATTATGTTTGGCTTTGATGATAATTTACTCAGTATTATATATATTAAATCAATATTATGTTGGAATAAATTATTTCCATCTGAAGAAGATGACAATGCACAAATAAATGAAGATAATATTAGTGAGCAATTTATTATTAATTACTATGAGAGGTGTCGAAGAGAGCTAACAGAAGTCAGGACCATCAACACTGAATTTAATTGCCTTTTCAGTTATGAAATTTTAGTGGATTGGATTCTAAAAGAAAATTTGGTCCAAACTATCAGTGATGCAGATAACTATATCAAGTGTCTTCTAATAGATCACATTGTTGAAAAAGTTTATGAAGAGAATATATTTTCAAAAAATTCATTTCTATTAAAGTTCACATGTGTTAATTTGCAATCATAATAATTGTTTAAATAAGACACATATGGAAGCTTTAAATATATTTTATAAAGACTTTTATTAAAGATATTATTTTGAGAAAGTTAAAATGCTTGTATTAAAACAAAAAGGAATAAATTATTTTCTAAACACTTGATGTGTGATGTACATATTTATTGATAATGTTCATTTAGGAATATTTTTTTATAATATACAATCCTGTCATTAACATGAAATAACTAGAGCTGCCAAAGAAACTGTGTTAAAACTTAAATAAACTAAATTAAAATCCATAAGTACTCAAACAATTTTGCATACACAATTTGAAAATTGAAAGCAATTTATTTTTACCAGGATTCATACAGATTTCCAAAAATCAAATTCTAAAAGTCAAATAAAAAATTTTCAGGAGGTGTTGGCATTCATGTTAAATAATATTTTTATTTATGTTAACATTATGTTTAATGATTACTTCAAAAGCCTTTAATAAATTTAAATCTATAACAGAAAAAATTTCATTAAAATAATCAATATTCTTTAAATTACTATATTATACATTATATAAAATAATGGGTAATTTTAGAGTTTTTAACATTTTCATAAGATTTTATCAATTTATTGAGCATTTCAAGATGTGTATAACAACCTGTTTTCAAATAAATATACTTATTCAAAGCAAAATAAAAACAATTAATGGATAAAGTTTCCAGGATAACTTTTTTTTTTTCAATTATGATTTAAAAGAAAATACTAAAAGTTTCTTCTGTTTACTTTCAAATTCTTTTAAAACTATTCAATTTCACATCCACATTCTAGACTTTTCTATTTCTTTTATTCTCTCAATAAATTTTCACATTTTTTGGTTATATGTAAAAATAAAACATATAACCAAGAAATGATGTTAGAAAATGCTAACTTTCCATCTCTAAAGCTTTTGCTTTCAATTCAATTTTAATTCTAAGTAATAAATGTTGCTTCTCTGAAACACTACAGCAACATAGGTTTGATTTTGCCATTAATGTTAATTTACCAATTCTTTCAGCTTCCTCAACATACTCCATCGTAGATTTTTCAAGTTCATTTGTCTTCTTACTATTCTTTTTGATTTTTTGGAGAATAGACTTGCACAGTATAACATTTAGAGACTCTTATTATACCCAACACAAATTACACATAAAAGATATAAACAATGCACACATAAACACATTCGAATACTTTTAGAATGTGACATTATATACAATCAAAACTCAAGTTGGACGTTGTCAACAAAGAAAGAGAAAATTTCTGTAAAATAGATATTGTATTACCATAATTTTCAGTTCATCAATTTCTTCAGGAAGTGCTTTTCGTTTTTTTTCTGTTTTTAGTTGCTTTTTTTGTTGATTTAATTCACATCTCAATATAATTTATACTTTTGCCTTGCACTAACAACAAAACTAAGTAGGTCTTTATTAATTATTATATTGTTAACACCTCTTGTGTTTTGGAAGTTATCATCAATAATGCACTTAGCTACAATTGAATGATTACTTAAATTTTCCACCATCAAAACTTTTGTTTGCAGAAAACTGACATTCAATAGATGCTTGACTATGAAAGAGTATTAAAAGAAAATTGACTACTTTCCATGAGTGAAAATTTTTCAATTTGAGAGTAAGCTAAAATAAAAATTATTTATGTGATCTTTGATAGGATCAAATTCCTTGTCAATACAATCTTGAAATCATACAATAAGTTTTAATGATTTAAACATTTCTACAAAATTAAAACATTTTTTTATGAGCCATAACAAAAGCCAAAGAATCAATTAACATTACCCGCCCGACAGCACCACATTAAAATCTCATTGGTTCATGACACCTCACACACATAAATCTAAATACTAAATCTGGGCTTGACTGAATTGGATCATCATGAAATCATTACTGCTAAATATTTATATTTAAAGCTAACTGAATCTTTATTTTCGTCAACAGTTATAAACACAACAATCTAATATCAATCGTTTTTGACATCTAGAAGTGATATTAAGAGTTAATACTCAATTAAGTTTTCAGACAATTTTACTGAAAATTTTAAAATATTAAAACAAAAAATTCAAGAAAATTATAATATTTTCTGACAAAAAATAAATACATCTGGTTAAATAAGAATTTAAGAAGTAATTCACAATTTTCAAAGACCCAAGTCATTTTTCCAGGAATTATGTGTGACTTGATTCCAAAAGTTGAACAAACTTTGTTTTATACAAAAAACTCTATAATTTTTGGAAACGGATATAATAAGCAACCTGTGTTGGTATCAAAAAGTGTTTCCCATTTTTCACTTAATTTCCAGAAGAAATTTCAGCAATATTTAATTTTAAAAATATAATTTTTAGCACTACAGTGTTTATGTGCTTATATAAAAGATTAAAATATTTGATGATGATTTGTAAAATGGCTAGGAAGTATATCAAAATCAATGAAAATATTATGGTTGTGGTGCCATGTGCATTAATAATAATTGATTACATATAAATAACAATTTATTTAGGATAAATGAAACTATATTATGAAAAGTTGTTACTATGAGATCATGTCGTTCAGAAGCTGAGTATAGAATGTAACATTCATGTATGCTTGAGAAGTATTCTAACCAGACAAGCAAAAGGGGTGCTTTCAATACTGAGTCCTCTTTACTCAGAAAAAGTGTTTATATATAAATGTAAACACTACAATATCACTAACAACAATATCAGGATTCAAAACAGCTGATATTTTACCATAAGATAAAGAGAAAACATAAAAGGAATCCTGTGACTATATAGATTTAGATTATTTAAATTTTAATGCCTTTAATAATTCACTAATAAATAATTTGAATAATAATTCCCTTAGCATAGCATTCCTATACAATATTCAATTTTTTCAAGCCATTTTCCTCCAGTGTGAGGTTTATGCTTGTGTGGCTTTTCTTCTGTTAATTACAGAGAAAATCTGTGTTACATTTAACATGTTATTAAATATCTGCTTAGAAAAAAACTTTAAAAAAATAATAAAATTATAGATTTATTTAAATTTGTTACATTTTTACATAAAATTTAAAAATATGTTTGGATAATTTAAATCACAATAGTTTAATTTCAATGGTTTTTTACTTATCATATTCATTTTGTTCTTAAATTCAATGAAACCATGAGGCATGCTAAAGACAGAACAAATCTATGATATTAAACATTTCTCAAATGAATACCAGCAACTTGTAATCATACTTACGGTCACAGTTACATACTTGGAACAAAGTTTATCATAACAGTCATATAGTAATAATCAAAATTTAAAATGCATGTCTCAAATAAAAAAAAAATATGCCACTTTTACAACTAACTTTTATTTATTTAATCATTAATCTCAAATAATTTTTTGCATTTGCATCTTCACTTGGTAAACTATATTTTAAAATACAATGCTAATGTCAAAGTGAAATTTGCAGATCTATAAATTTATATGCATTTTTATTATCTTTTTAAGTCGTAAAGCACTAAATAAAAACTTTCCAAGAAATAGCTATAAAATATTCAAATTTAGAATTTCTTAAAGATTCTTCACTTTTGTAAACATGTTTCTATACTTTCTGAAAGCCATGTTTAGTTAATCAAAAATGAAATATTTTTATTTCAAATTAAGATTACTCTTTTGAATGTTCCTTTTAATAAAAAAGCAATGCTTTTTTATAAAGATTTACTTTAAAATTACCTAGGATTTTGACAATAGTATATGTGTAACTATTATTTATAGACATTTTATAGGATGTCATATTTTGCTTCTACTTTGAATAATAAATTTTTACTACGATGTCTATCCTGACTTACTGGCGGGCATTTAAAAGTATCTCCAGCATTCAAGGAATAGCAAGAGTTTTCATCTTTATGCCAGCAAAAACAGACATCACTGCAGTACATCTTAGACAAGACTAAGAGGAAATCTGTAATTATCTGTCTCTTGTACAGAAGATTTGAAACAATTTTTATTGCTTAAGGCAAGTTAGGTATAAGTAAAAAGTGGGGAAAGAGGAAAATATCCAGTGCAAATAAAATAATAAGTGGTTTGACTTTCCATGGGATATATAAACATTTATATTTCTGATAATTCTATGATACTTTACTTTTGCTACAGTGCAAGATTTTTTTTAAGGTTTTACTACCAATTATGTAGCAGTTTTTTTTTTTTTTAAATATAACTATTTTTATTTGGAAAAATTAAGATTTGATATTACAGTGACAAGAAAAGCATCATTAGAAATTAAATATATATGCGCAATAAATTAACCAATTAATGAAACTAACAATTACTTTTTTAAAGAATTAAAAAGCGATATTTCTTTGTTCTATGAGATTTTTCATATGTAGTTTTCATTTAAAAAAGTTTTCATGAGTATTTTTTTATAATTAATTTGAACAAAGCTATCAAAAAATATTTTTCAATTTAAATACTTTTTATTTTATTTATTTTCATGTTAATTTAATTAAAAATTAATAAATGATAGTTTTATATAGTTTTAATGCATGTGATGGGTCCTGGAGGATAGTCTTTTTTAAAATTTAGGCAGATTAATATATGTCCAGGGGAGGCCATATTGACGGAACACCAAGGACAGTCTGGAAATATCCCTTGCCCTTGCTGAAAGGTGATTCTTCTTGTGTGCCCAATCAGATAGCAAGAAAAGGCAGTTTGATAAGATCTTGGTCTAAGGTTGAAGGTCTCACCCAATCTTTTGGCAAAATACCATGGATGGTTGGGAGGAATTTTCATAAGCTTTCTGAATTCAATTTTTGCCAGTGAAGAAATCTTACTAGATGTGAGCTTTCCTCCAGTGTTTACTCCCTCCTATGATGCTGATCTGGCCAAGAAATGCTATCTTTCATTCCTCTTTTTTCCATGAAAGAAATGTTTAATCAGGCAATAGAAGTGTCATCAGATAATTTTGACTTGGTGAGTATTAGAAAAATAAAACTAAAGGCTAACTACTATCTGGGGCCTGAGCAGCTACCAGGCATGTTGGTAGGTGGTGGGTAGCCAAACGTCCTGTAGGAATGACAAGATAGCCTTGAATAATGAATCAGAGGTCACGAACCAGCTCCCGAAACCCTGGTGTTAAGTGACCCATGCCTAGGGCTATTTAGCAGTGAAGTAATGGTGTCTTAACGGAGCCTCTAGTTGCCTTACGAACTTCTAGAGCTTTTTTGCCTTGCTCGCTGGGTAAACTGTTGTATTACTTGAGCCTATTGTTATCTTATGGCTGAAAAGACAAAAGAACTAACAAACCTTTCTGCATTTGTAGGTGAAGCCTCTGAAGTAGACCTTGCTGAAAAAGACAAGGGAACCCAGAGGCAATCTAGTGAAGGAGCAGCAATGAATCCCTCACAGAAGGTAGAAATGACCTCCACACCATTTTCCAGTGACAGTCAGGAAGCTATTGCTAGCATAACTGACTCTCTGACCAGAATCAAGCTTAAAAAGAGTCTTTCTGGTGCCCAGAAGAAGAAGCTGGTGAAGGAACGCAAAGTCGTCGAGGGAACTTGGGTTGAAAAACCCAAGGCAACCAAAGGCGAGAAGCGTCCTGTTAACTAGATGGATCAGGGCAAAGCCGGAAAGGCTGCCAAGAGAGAGGGATCTGGGGGATTTACCAACAGGGCTGCTCTCACGGCGGTCAAGATGGCTGTGCTCATAGAAGGCCATCTGGAAAATCGACTAACAGAGGAACAGGCCTCCAACCCGGAACTCTTGTTAACCAAAAAAATAGTAAGGAACGAGGAAGGTTTTGTCCCAACCTTCCTATCCTGTAAACTTGAGAATGGAGCACTTATTGTCAACTGTGCAGATCTGGGGATCTCAAAGTGGCTGGAACAGACTGTCAGTGACATAAGCCCCAGGCAGGAACAAAAACTCCTGGTGGGTGAGGTGAGGCAAGGAAATTAGTCAGAACCACCAAGATAATTACAAAACTACCAAAAATCTGCAGTAAACTGGAGCCTAAAGAGGTCCTGAGGAAAATTGCAGCACAGAACGGTATGACACTTGGTGCAAAGGGATATAAATTTCATGTCGGATTTCACCAAGTGCAGGCAAATGTGCTTGACAAATCTGCTCCTGATGATGGGGGTGAAGGTAGTACAAACCAACCTCCACCACAGTAGAAGTGGTACCACTAACCTCAGTAAGAAGTTTCTTGCAGGGGATATACACCTGGTCCTGATTCAAGAACCCTGGCTGGTTAGGGGGAGAATCAGTGGCCTCAAAGGAACTAAAGGTAAGCTTATCTATTGAACCAATAGTAACTTGTATACTTTTACATAAAAACATTGAGGTTTTACCCCTCTCTAAATTTATCCTTAGGGACCTGACAGCTGATTTTTGGGGATTATCAATACGGATTTAGACCTGAAAGATCAACAACAGAACAGATTTTTAACCCGAGGTAAGTCATGGAAAAGACCACAATGAATTTGGCATTAACATTCACTACTTGTTCATTGACTTTAGGACAGCTTATGACTCAGTGAACAGAAATCTACTATTGCAGTCAATGAAAGAATTTAACATACCTGAAAAACTCATTAAGTTGGTTGCGATTACTCTAAGTGAAACTAAACTGAGAGAGTTAAGGTGCAAAATAACTTATCTGAACCTATCGCTTTTACAAATGGTCTCGGACAAGGAGATGCTTTGCCATGTCTACTATTCAATCTTGCTCTCCAGAAAACCATCAAAGACTCAGTTATTAACACCAAAGGAGCAATTTTTCACAAATCTGTGTAAATTTTTGCATTTGCTGATGACATTGCTATAGTCGCCAGAACTGCAGGAGCACTTAAACAAACCTTCTTGCCCTTAAAGCATGAGTCATAAAAAATGCATTTGTTTATCAACCAAGTTAAAATCAAGTACATGACAACTGATAGCTTTAAAGGAAATTTTCTTGAAATTAAAGATTATAAATTCCAAGCAGATAATAGTTTTACCAGTTTGGGCTCTGAATTGAACACCAATAATGACGCAATGCCAGAAATAATTAACTGAGTTGCTGTTGCCAATAGATGTTTTTATGGTATACATAAATATTTCAAGTCTAGTTATATTGGTAGAAAAACGAAATTATTACTATACAAAACCCTGATAAGACCAGTAGTAATATATGCTAGTAAAACATGATCGATGACTGAATATGACAAAAAAATTTTGGCTGTGTCTGAAAGGAAAATACTCCGAAGCATCCTGGGAGGTGTAAAGTGTGGAGATTTGTGGAGAAGAAGAACAAATTCGGAACTTTACACACTTTTCAAAGAACCTGACATTATAAAATTCATTTCAATTCAAAGACTAAAATGGACAGGACACTTAATAAGAATGGAAGAAGACCAAGAAAAAAGAAAGATATTTGATGATAAAACCATCTGGAACTCGGAAAAGAAGAAAAAACCAAGGATCTGGTGGATCGACAGCCTTGAAATGGATTTAAAGACTCTTGAGATCAAGAAGTGTAAGAGCCAAGCACGGAATGGGGTAGCATGGAAATCTATTCTACGGAAGGCCATGGCCCACCCTGGGCTGACACGCCAATGAAGAAGAAGACCTGACAGCTGTGAAAGCCAGACTCAACATAGAGGGAGGGGACAGAGAAATTATTTTTGACTCTGTGTACATGTCCTATGAAGCGAAGTCTCCACCTGACCATTCTCTGCATAAGCTCGTGAACTTTTGCAGAGACAACAATTTACAGGTAATCCTAGGATTAGACTGTAATGCTCACCATGTTGTCTGGGGAAACACAGACACAAATAAAAGAGGTGAGTGCCTTTTAGAATTCATTCTAAACTACGAGTTACATATTCTAAATGAGGGCAATGAACCTACTTTCAATTACTTCCAATTGATCTGAAGTAATTGACATTACTATAGTAATAACACTAATTAGCAAAAATATCAAAAATTGGAAAGTAGATGGCAGACCTTCTGGTTCAGATCATCAAAACATCCATTTTGAAATTCACCCTAATGTGCATCTGGATCGCTTGTTCAGAGACCCAGTTAGGACGGACTGCAAGAAATTCCAGGAGGATTTGACTGGGTTGTTTGAGCTTGGGAACAGACCTATTAGAGATAACAACGATCTAGAAGTTAAAGCAAATCTTCTGCACAGTAGTATTCTAGATTCTTATCATAACAATTGCCCAATTCACACTAGGAGAACTAAACTCCAATGTCCTTGGTGGAATGACTCTCTAGCAGCCAAAAGGGTAAATGTTAGGAACCTTTTTAATAAAGCTAAGAAAAATGGTGAATGGGAGAACTATAAAAAGGTCCTCACTAATTTTAACAAACTTGTTAGGAAAAGCAAAATTAACTCTTGGAGGAAGTTCTGTGAAGAAATAGATTCTATCTCCGAAAGAGCTAGACTCCAAAAAGGATAATCCTATTTTGGTTGGCACCTTAAAGGACGAGGAGGGTAATTTTGCTGCTTCCAGAAAAGAGGTTATGGAAATTATGACCAAATCCCACTTACCAGGTGTTGGAGATATTTATAGCAACAAAAAAGGAACACTGCATTGGATCTTTGCAAAGGGTCAATAGTGATCAATGAACCATCGCTAAAAATATCGTTAACTACAACAATATTAAATGGGAATCTCTGCCTTTAAACTGCTAAAAAGCTAGGGCCTGATGGAATAATGCCCATCAGGATACAGAAGGCAGAGGAGATTATCATACCTATACTAACTAGAATTTACAGAGCTAGCTTAGCACTGAGTTATATACCAAAGATATAGTAGAAGACCAGGATTGTTTTCATTCCTAAACGTGGCAAGGACACCAATGACCAGGCCAAGTCTTACAGACCTATCAGTCTTTCTTCATTCTTTCTTAAAATTATGGAGAAAATCATTGATCGGCATATTAGAGATTACTTGGGTAATAACAGTCCCTAACATACTCTTCAATTTGCCTATCAATCCGGTAAATCTACTGAAATTGCTTTACATCAGCTAGTTTCTAAGACTGAAACCACTCTGGATCAATTGCCTTGGCAACTTTCCTCAACATCCAAGGTGCCTTTGATAACACTTCCCATCTATCCATCCTCAATGCACTTAGGGGGACAGGGATTAATCAGACCCTGTGTACTTGGATTGAGGCCTTTATTTCGGATAGATGTATACAAATGAGCATCTTCGGTGAATCATTTGAAAAAAAGATTACTAGAGCTTGTCCTCAAGGAGGTGATCTCTCACCATTACTTTGGAACCTAGTTGTAAATAACCTCATAAAATATCTAAATAATAGGGGCTACTATATGCAAGGATATGCTGATGACATTGTCCTCTTTATCCTAGATAAACATTTTGACATAACTTGTCATCTCATGCAGGATGCGCTAAGTTATGTAGGTCAATGGTGCATGGATAGGGACCTGATAGTTAATCCTCAGAAAACCTACCTTGTACCTTTTACACGCAAAAGGAAACGGGATTTTTTCATACCAAGACTTTTTGAGGTTGAAATCAATGTGGCTTCAGAGGTGAAGTATCTGGGCATTTATTTAGACCAAAAACTCACCTGGGATAAGCACATTGATGATAGAATTAACCAAGCGAAGAAAAGCATTATGATTTGCAGGTGAATGCTTGTTAAAAACTGGGGTTTACATCTAAAACTGATGTTTTGGATGTACACAGCTATTGTCAGGTCCATTTTCACATATGCCTGTGTGATCTGGTGGCGTAAGGTGGAATAGAAGACTGTGATTGACAGACTAGGAGGTCTACAAAGACTGGCCTGTCTCTGCACCACAGGAGCAATGTCCACTGTGCCAACCAGAGCATTGGAAGTTATGTTGGATCTGACTCTTTTAGACATCTTCATCAGAAGCACTGCCAGAATGACTGCATACAGAATGAAGTTACAAAACCAATGGTTCGGCCAGCCTGTTGCCAAAGAACACAGGGGTATTACCGGGAAAATTCAAGATCCTACTTTCCTGATGCCCTTGGACATATTGGAAAAATCATACATGTTTGAAAGGACATTTGAAATAGTTTTTCTAACTAGAGACAAATAGGACAACAACATGTTCAAAACTAAAACAGGAGATCTAATCTGGTACACAGATGGATCACTGAAAAATAGCCTCTCAGAACTGGGAGTATGTGGCGTGTCACCAAGAACCAGAATCTGTAAGCCTTGGGGATACGCTACGGTCTTCCAGGCAGAAGTTTTGGCCATTATCCACTGTCTGCGACTAAATAAGAGGAAAGGTTACCACGGTAAGCGGATTCTCACTTTTAGAGACAGTCAAGCTGCTTTAAAAGTGTTCAATTCTTTCGAAATCAAATCTAAAATGATTTTGGAATGCAGAAACCTTCTTACAGAACTGGTAACAAGAAATAAGGTGATTCTTGTATGGGTGCCAGGGCACAAAGGTATCGAAGTTAATGAAAGGGCTGATGAACTTGCTAAACAAGGATAGTCTTTTGTTCCCATTGGAGCAGAACCTTTTTGAGAGATCAATTTGATGAAAGCAATAGCCAATGTTCTTATATGAGAAAAACAGAAGATGTATGAAGCTTGACTCAACACTCCTGGTCAAACCCACCCTAAAAGTATGATCTGAGGATCATCAGCGAGGATTGCCTCTGAAATTCTAAAATGCTCTAGGCAGAAGATATGTTTAATCATAGGCTTCATAACAGGGCACTATTATTTCAGAAAACACCTCCATAAAATGGGACTGTTTCAACAAGAACCTGTCTGCAGGAAATGTCATATGCAAGAGGAAACGGCCAAGATATCAGTTATAAATGTGAGGCTTTTGTCCTCCTTAGATTAACTTCTTTAGGCATCATCCATACTAGAGAGCTACACCTAGACTCCATTAAAGGGTTATCTGACTTTATTAATAAAGTGGGTGACCCAAGTAACTGGAACTAGGAAACATTGGGTTTGGAGTTAACAGTACAAAATGACGATAAAAGCAGAGGTGCCCAATGACATACAAGCCCAATTTTAAGAAGAAGAAGAACTACTACAAACTTTATTTACTCAAGAAAAATAGTTATATATGAAATTGAAATTAAAATAACATTAGTGACTTTTATTTTTGAGATTATATGACAAAAAATTTATTGACAGATTAGATGATAATACATAAAGGTTATAATATGTTACTAATAACAAAATCCATGCTCAATTGCATGCATCTACTGAGAGATTTCTAAGCAAATTTTTATTCATTTTTCAAAATAGCAACTCACCAGCGTAGACAGACAAATAAAAGACTAAAATAGAGCCACTCCACTACAAACAGTTAAATATGCCTAAAATTGATTTCCATGCTTCCAAAATTTCATTACTAGTATTTTTACTTAGATTGCTTATTAATCTTTCTGTTTCAACCTATTCAAGCTCTTTCTTTGTTTCAATAAATTTTTGAATCCATATTGAATTAACTGGAAATCAAGTGTCTATATTTTAAATTTTTCATTTTCCAACAAAACAAATAAGGACAAGTTCAGTTTATTAAATAAAATCACATTTGAATATGTAATAAACTAGAGCATATCCAATTATTCTTTTAAATGAGAAAATGTCACTGAAAACTACCTGATTGAAGAATTAATTACAGAAATTAATTTTTCAATAACTTTTTCTTCTGGTTTCTCATGCTCATCTTTTTAGCATCAATACAAATATCTAACCCCTTTATGGCAGTTAGCAATGATAATATTGCAATTAATTCTTCCTTAATGGAAGATTCCTATGAAATATAGAACAATGATGCTTTTATTTGAATTTTTTAAAATTTGCTTTTGGATATCTCTGACTCAATTTACAACAGAAAAGAATAACTTAGCTAAACTTGTTTTTAGTCTTTTAAAAAGTTTACTTTAGTGATTTTAAAATTTGCTTCACTAGATTTTATCAAATTAAAAACTGGAAAAAAATTCATAAATCTTTCCAAATGAAAAGTAAATTTAAATTATTATTATTATGACATTTGGAAACAAACTGTATTATCTGGTAAGATCTTGAATCCTTTCAAAAAATGAAAAACTAACAACAGTGCAAAATTTTATAATTCTAAAGTTTACAATATGCTAAAATCTTTTAACATGTCTTTATGAAACCTATAAAACTAAAATATATACAAATTCATTTAAAAGAATAAAAGTTAAAAGGTAAAAATAATTTTTAAGAAAAAGAAATACATTTTTTTCTATTATAAAAAAAAACAGTTTTAATAATAAAAAAATATTACCATGTTCAAAGAATTTAACTTATTCAAAACATTAGGAAAAACAAAAATAAATTAAGCTAATAATCACAGAAAAAGCTTTTAAATTTTCATAATAATTTTTCTTTAATAAATTTCTATGTTACATGTAATTTCCAGTTCAAATGACATGTCTCGTGTCTGGATTTAACAAACCAATGGACTAATGAATAGGAGTTCAGACATTTAGGAGCCTACTTGACCATTTAGTTAATAAAAAGTTACCAATGGTTATGTCAAAAAAAAAATTCAAAACCATAAGAATAAATTAAACACCTTGAAGATTACGATTTGTCAGATTTAAAGAACAACTTTCCAATTTATACAATAAAATTTTTAGTAGAATTTTATAAAATTAACAACACATTATAAAACTAAGCTAAACTCAGTGTCGTGTGAGCCACTGCGAGGCGAAGGCCACAGTGATCTGTGTTTATGACCGAGGAACCCAAGTTGCGAAACATATGTCCCTGTTAGCTG
This sequence comes from Latrodectus elegans, assembly GCA_030067965.1. NCBI lineage: Eukaryota > Metazoa > Arthropoda > Arachnida > Araneae > Theridiidae > Latrodectus > Latrodectus elegans. The sequence continues at coordinate 846,970 of CM057822.1, forward strand.
GTCAGCCTAATACATTAAACCCCAGTGTTTAGATCCCAAGCATGCTTGGTATTCAGTTTTATCAACCCACTAAAAGGATGAAAGGCTGAGTTGATTTTCCCCCAGCCTAATGATCAAACCTGTTGCATGGGAGAGGAAAGCACTACCACTATCAATACAATACAGTTAGACTAATGTAACATTATTTTAAGATCCTTGTTATAAAATAATGCTTCATAGAATTGATACTAAATGTAACCTTGTCAGTTATATTAATCATTAAAAGTCAACATTCCATAGTACATTTTACATATACATGTATTGTAATGTTGGAAACTTATGATTGTTTACACAGCAAGATAAATTCCATTTGATAAAAAAATTAATGAAGTCTCACCAATATTTGGCTTCAACTAATTAGTACACTAACAATCTATGTTATTTAGTAGTTATTAAAAGGAATTAACTATTTCAAAAACTATAAATTCAAAATTATAAAGAATACAGGATTTTTTTGTGAAATTCTGAAAAGAAAACTCATAACATAGAAATGAATTCTTTAAAAATTATGTCAACAATTGAATTTTGCAATTATTTTTTGATGTCATTAAGTAAAATTTAATAACAAAATACATTTAATATCCCAAACTGTTTCTAACAATTTAAGTAATTTTTATTTGCTAAAATTTCTGAATAAGTCATTTTATAGCTAAGAAGTGGCATTGTAGACTTTTATAGAATATTTATGATAATATCTATGAGAAAGAATATTTTCATTTCTTGTAATCAAAAATTACAAAAAAAATTTTAGAGTGTAATTCAGTGAAATTATTATTTTAATGTACTATAACTGCTGTTTGTGGTGCTCCACTCTTTCCTTTAAAAATAAACACCTATTAAACCAGTGAAAATGCAATAAAAAACATAAATTACTCAGCGAACGATTACATTAGTAAAAAATATTGTACAGAAAATTTTCATACACAATTGCCTCATATCAAATGAGAGAAAAAAACATTTATTCACCTGCCGCATCTAAAAATATATAAATACCATTTAATTTTTGTGATTTTACAAAAAGTAAGGCAAATACAATTTTTAAAAGAAATAAGATTTATTAAAATATTTTTGTTTGTTTGAAGATTTATTTCATCTTTTAGATTTCACTAAAAATAAATTTTGCCATACTTTATATACTGCAATTTTTTAATGGGAAAAACATTCAGTTCAAGGAACATCATTACAATTTTTAAGAATTATTGTCATAACTTACAAAATGCATATCATTTTAGTCAACTGCTCCATTTATATAGGTTTAAAAGGAAAAGTTTGTTCTTCAATATTCACAAAGGAAATAATATAATTATATTTAGTAAAAATAATATTATTTATTAAAACAGATCTCGGTACGATATATACACCGCATAAATGAGTTATCAAATTTTCAAATGAATTTAAAAACAAAAAAATAATATTACCTGTAAAATACTGCTGTTGTAAGTCACTTTAAGAGTTTCTCTTCTGCCATTTGGGCATAAAACAATTATAGAAAAACTATGAGACATTTTTTCATTAATTGTTAAATATAATCAAAAGAAATTTCATTTCTGTTAGCAAAATTTCATATGTACTTTATGTACAGGGAATTTATAGTTATACTTCCATCAGTATTCATTTATTATGTTAAAATTGATGATAAATTATAATATAGTAATCCACTATTCAAAGTTTTAACATATGATTTCTTGAAAAAAAGGATGAAAAGGAAAGTTTTAATGCATTCTTTCTAATGTTTTTAATGTAAAACATTTAATTAATACTTTTCTATAAGCAAAAAAGCTTATAAATTAAAGCAAATATGCAATTAGTCGAGTACAACTGCTTTGAAAACAAAAAGTATTCTCCTACAGACTGCCGCTACGCGATGCTATATGTTAAAACTGTAATGTTCAAAAGTTAAACATAATTCATAAAATGTAGAGAAATATAATGTAATATTAGTAGTTTGTTAAAATTTTGAAAAATTCTTTATTTGAAAGTAAAGCATTGTGTTTTTGTTTAAAAAAAATCATTGGATGTCGATCTTCTGTCTATCAAACATCTGTCGATCAAAAGATCTGTTCACGTCAGAATGAGTATAAGCGGTTTCGACTTCGCAATATGCCTCAATGTGTGATCTCAAACTAGTAATGGTTTCAATGTAAGAAAAATATTAGCCAATGATCTGTATATACGAAAAGATCAACCAAGTATATCACTATTTCAGCAAGACCTACATTCGGCAATAGTTGCATCATGTCAGCAGCACAATTGAGTGAAAGAAATGGATTTAGCGCTCATAGAAATATGGATATAACGACAAATTACTTACAAGATATTAAATTATGTTGGTCATTTTGTCAAAAGACTAATAGGTTACATTCTTCTCTGGTCATAGTATAAATGCACTCATTCAAACTAGATTATGGAACATTAGCAATGGTTGTGTCACCGTGAACCAACTTGATGTTCTTTTATGAGTCTAATTTCAACCTGCAGATGAATTTCAGTCAAGAAATAATAAAAAATATCGTTAAACATTTTTTTAATTAGGAAACATCTTTATGATATCAGTTTTCTAGGAAAATTATGACCATAGTGAGGGCAGGCATTATGTGCTCAAACTTTCATATCTTTAAATAACAGTGTATTTATTATTCAAGCATATTATTTTTATGGAAATATTGTGAGAATAATAGTTTGCCTTATATGAAAGAAAGAACAACAAATAATTTAGTGGGAAAGCTTCAATGTCTATAATCTTGTACTGCTCTGCTAAATGCATTAGAATTTTATGAGGCATAATCCTTTTTGCTAAAGAAAACATATTATTAATAAATAGTAAAATATTTTTATAAAATTTATTTTATATCGTAGAAAATATAGCCAATAAAATATACCCTATGAATTAAAAAAGTAAACTAATACTCTGTTTAAATTTCATTTCATTTATGATAAACAAATAAAAACTTATGAACACTTTGTGTGTAAAATTCGCCACAATCATAATTTTAGCATGATAATATATGATAATAAATATACTTTTTTGTAAATATTTTCATAATGCTTTCTCAGAGTATCATAAGCAACAAACTCTACAGAAAGTTTTTTGCAAACTAATTTTATTGCAAAAAATAACAAACTTGCGATAACATAAGGAATTTTCAAGCATCTACCTTTTATTACTGCCCTTCTGAAGGATCTTTCATTGATAGCAGGTCTTATTTATGCAAATAGGAAGAAATCCAGAAAGCATCCACAAATAGAAAACAGAATGTACATGCAGAAACACAAAGCTTATCTCCTTTGTTCAATAATAGTTGGATTAACCCGGAACTTGGGGAATATATTTTTAAGTTTAAAATTATTTTGCGAACAAAAATATGCAAGAAAGAAATTGTTTCTGTTTTTGCAAGAAAGAATATGTCCCCTCCCCCCGTTTATTCAGAACTTTTTTACACGCGCCTCCACAATCATTTAAAAACATTATTCTAAAATTCAAAGAATTGTCTTCTATTTTTTTCTTTTCTATTTAGTCATTTTTTAGAAAAGTTTTCATTTCCAATTGATAATTTAATAAGAAATAAAATTCAAAATTATTTTACTTTATTTTTCTTCTTACTAATTCTTTTAAGAATGCTATTTACTTAATATTTTTAAAAATAAGTAAAAATTTTAATAATTATAGAATTATCATTTTCTTTAAATTAATTACAAATCATCAAGGAGATATCAGATAAATTCAACCTCTGTAACATTTTATGGTAATTTTGATAAAAAAAAAAAACAATATTGAATTACATATCATAAATAAATTTTTTTATTTGTTTTCTTTCATTTTTGTTTAAAATTATTTTTATTTTTACTACACCAATAAAAAAGAAATTTTTTAATTTTTTTTAAAATTAAATCTTTTTAAATCAAATGTACATAATAGACTTTAAAGAAAAATAATGATTTCAACTCAAAATAATGACTGAAATGAAAAATAATTAAAAAACATTCGTTTTTTTCTTGCTTGAATTGTTTTCATATTATGCTAATTATAATGACAATTATTAAAAGTCTGGCATATAATCTATGCCCAATTACTCTTTAATCTATACTCTTATAATCTGACACAATTATTTTGTGCATTAGTGCTGCCATCTATAGATATAAAGCAGAGTAAAATATTATCTTGATGTTTTGCTTACATATTTGTAAAAAATTGAATTTTGCATATTTTTATTTCATCGACTTTTTTATTGAATGTTATTTTTATAAGATTTATCTATTTCGGAACTAGTTTGGTATCCCAATATATTGGTGAACGCGGCGAATTTTTTTCGTAGCCAAGTCGCCAATGTAAGCGCGCAAGCTAATACGGGAAATTTCCCGAAGTTCGATCGAAAAATGTAATCTAAAAGATCTTTTAGTTCAATGTAATCTAAAAGAGTTTCATTAATAAATTGCCTTCAATCAGCCAAAGTAGATTTTGAAAATGAATATTCTTCAATAATATGTTCCGTTTTGCATCCCCTTAAAATTTCATAGGTTATATATAAAATTTCGAACAATTTTAATTTAGATTTTGAAAACCATGATGCATGCCTAATAGATTTTTCAGTGTTACACTGCTTTCCATCAAAACTTTTTTTGCAAACTAAAGGAAAACCATCGGAATATCCTTTCTTTGGGGTAATTTTCATTTTTGAACCGCACTTTCTACAATTCGCATTTTTTAAAAATCCTATTACTACTAGAAAATTAATTAATAACTGCGAATCTTGAGCCAATCGAGTTAAAAAAAATCCTATTAACAATTCCGGGTTTTCCAACTGTTGGCCTAGAGCATGAAAAATTAAAGTATCCATCGTTAATTTCGTTAATTTTAGATAAAATAATCTGTTGATATTTCTCGACAACACTACGAGCATGAGACATCGTGGCAATATAATAATAAACTAACAAAAATGTGAAGCTAAATTAGGAGGATAATAATAAATTAAATTAATTAGATAATAATAAATTAAATTAATAAGATAATAATAAATATATATTAAATAAACCAAATAAAAAGAATTAATGTAAAAGAAATTGTAAAAAATAAAAATTTATGATGATTAGACGCTGGTGACAACGAAGCACATCCCTTAATTGCACCTACAGCAAACTAAAGACAAATGGCTTCCAATTCAAATAGAAACGTCGAAAAAACGTGGGACATAGAATTTTCTAGAACAATGAAAGTCGAAGTAATTTTTAAATAGCTTTAAAATTTATGTTAAACACAAGAAAATTGATTAGTGGCAACAAAAAGAAAGTAACTAAAACTGAATTTGGCAACACTAAAATAAAAACAAAAGCTGAAATCGGCAACACTACGCAGTAAAAAAAGGGCGCCAGATTTGGCGAGAAATCTTATATGGGGATACCGAACTTGTACCTCTATTTCTTCTTTATTATTAAATATCACTACTGCGAATTATATAATTAAATATCACCATTTATGAAGATAAATTCCTTTGTAAAAAATTAGTTTAGTAATCTAAGCAATAACAATTCAAATTTTAACATGAAAGCTTAAATGTGTATGAAATAATTTATAATTTTATTGTTGTTTAATTATTTATTAAGCAATAAAATCTGTAAAACAGGTTTTTAAATTCCTAATCCTTTAATTTTTCTGATATCTCATAAAAAAATAAGTTTTAAATTTCTCAGTTAATGTTTCCTAATTTAAAAAATTATTGCTAAAATTACTATGATATATATTTATTGTTATAATATATATATATATATATATATATATATATATAATTTTATTAGCATAAAATTGTATTACTAAAGGTAATTTCTGTTAAAATGTTGAATATATATTGTATATGATAAATTATTCATCCATTTCGTATTTTATTCAAATGCTAACAAAATGCATCAGAGTATTTTTTTAATAAATTTATTTTTTTATTTGCTTTTAATGTCTGATATTTTACATGCACACGAGTGTCCCATGACTGTTATTTCAACATTTGTCATGTTATTTTGTCTGAAAGAGTGGTATATAGTTTCTTTTTTATAAAATAGTTAAAAAGGATGAATACTTCGGATGAACAATTTTCTTATTACATCATATTTTTCAATGAAGTAGAATATTTATTTTTTTTCTTTAGTAGTAGAAATTATGTATACAAATTTAAAGTTTTTATCCAAAAAATTTTGAATTTTGTGTAACTTCTGATTTGCATTCGTAAAAATATTATAGATGAGATTTTTTTTTTTAAACTTATGAGCTGTTATTTTGCACATTTGTGTATAGATTAAATTCGTATCTACTCAATTACGAATAAAGTTGAACAATGTTTACGCGTGCAATCTCTCTCACCTACGATTCATTTAATGCTCACATATATTCAGCATTATCATAGCAATTTGAAGCTGAAATATATGTCATTAAATTTACAAATCATGATAAAACTTCTCTTTTTATTTTCTCGCCGCCTTTGCTTTGCTTTCCTTGCACTTTAAAAGAATAATTGTATTCTTCAATATTTTAAGAAAATAATTTGGCTTCCTCCTAAATGCAACACATCACGCTCACCTGCGTCGCCACTTCAAAGCGCTATTTAAGCCCTGCTAGACCTCCGTTGGGGAAAATCGAATCCTATGTTAATCCAATGGATAATATTTTAACGTTTCACAACTGCTATTTTCATGATAGAAATTTCCGGTCTTTTGCAAAGTACAAAAAACAGAGCTACTGTCACTTCGACGTCCATTTTTAACATTTAAAATTTTTTCACATATTTTTAAAATGTCAAAATATCTCCATCCAAGTAAATTTTAACCAAATTCTAATTTAATTGAGGTTGTACAAAATTTGGTTTAAAGATATTTCATTTTTTTCTTCGTGCAGTTACAAAATGAACATTTTTGGTTTTTTTAAGCTAAAAATATTTGTGATTTCATTAATATTTCGATACGAATTTTGATTACAAATCAAACTCATTCTTGTTTCTGAAAATCCACCTCTATACACAACGCCACCTATGAAACTGGAAAATCTTTACCGCCAAACTGGCTGATTTTTCTACTTTACTACGGTAACCTAAAGAAAGAGGAATTTCTGAAAAAAACTTCTCCCCATATGATTCCCGCTGTTTTACCATGTGGTTGGCAAACACTTCCAAATCGAGCAAGACGAATTAGCTTTTACCCATGAAACAGAAAAGGCATCTGTAAATAATGCATGTTAGATTTCTGTTTACTAACGTTGGAAAAGTAGCTATGATATGTACTTTAAAATCAACTTTGATTATTTTAATTAATATTTTACCTCATATATATTTCAAGGTATAAACTAAATTTCCCATATGCTCATGAAATTGTATTATATTTTACTCGTATTACTATGAAATTATATTTTTATCGTATTACTATGAAATTATATTTTTATCGTATGCTATAAGTTGGATCTGCATTTGATTATTTGTTGACAAATAAACCTAATTTATGAAATTGTATTATATTTTACTCGTATGACTATGAAATTATATTTTTGTCGTATGCTATAAGTTGTATTTGCATTTCATTATTTGTTGACAAATATAAACCTAATTTATATTTCTCACAATTTTACTGTAGACTTATTTTAATCTCATTTACCTGTGTGTTTTTATAATGCATATTTTGTGCTAATCTAATTTTGTTTTTATCAAGCCAGGGGAAAATATCTAATAAAATAACTGAAGTTTTAAAATCTTCAGAATTAGAGTATATTTCACAACACACATTTTACACCAGAATATCAACTTTTTAAAAAACGTGTACTTCTAATTATTACTTAGTTAATTTTATTTACATAGAGGAATAAAGTAGGAACTCGTGAGATGAAAGATAAGAGATGAATCTCTCTTTCAAGCTGTAAGTAATTCTAATTATATGAAATAGATGTAATGATTATTATATAAATAATTACAGTTACAATATTTTTATGAAAATTACGATATGATTTTATACACACACACACACACACACATATATATATATATGGATAGATATAGATAGATAATCGTAAAGTTATTTTCATAAAAATATATATTGTAACTGTATTTACATAATAATCATTTCATCTATTTTTATATAATTAGAATATATATATATATATATAAAGCTATTCAAGTTGAAGTTTTAAAAAAACTTGAAACTTATTTTTATATTGAGATATTGAGTTAGTTTTGAAAATAATAGTTTTTATGTATTTGTTGCATTCACATTCAAAAGTATCTTAAGTCAATGGATCAAGTCTCATAAAATCAAATTGAACCAACGCACTTAAAAAAATATTTTTAATCATTCATATAGTATTTCAGGTTTGATTTGAATTCTGATAATCATTTTTGATCATTTAATTAAAAACTGTAATATCACTCAACATTTGCAATTTGTCTTCATATTTTTAGAGCGAATAATAAAAACCGAACTCTAAAATATAAATAAATAATATTTTCTGTAGAATCACTGGCAGCTAATTTCTATAAGACAGCAACAGGTAATTCCGGTGTCAGTTCGTTGAGCATTTGTACGGACCCACTTTCCCTCACCCCTATTCTAAGAACCTGAGGGTAATTTGAGGTAAACATCTATTAGGAGCAAATTTAAAACTCTCTTTTTGGCTGTTTTTATGGCGTTAGTACTTTAGTTTTTCACGATATAACGCGCCAATTCTGGCAGACTCCCTAACTTCAAAGGATTGATTGACAAGCAATTTCACCCAATAATAATGTTTGGGATACTCTCCTCTACAAGCTTTGAGAATTAACACCAGATGGGGTGACAAGACAACAGAAGTTCTCACGTAGGTCTGGAAGAGCCTTAAGGCTTGGACATTTCGACGATTTACAGTTCGGCAAATATAAATTTCTTGTGGGTTTTTCAAAAAAAAAAAAAAAAAAAAAAAAAAAAAAACTTGTACTCAATATGGTTGATTTTATTAAAATAATGTCTAGTTCTTATTTTAAAATTTACTTTTATTTTTATTCTGTTTTTGACATTAAGTTGCAAATAGCTTAACAGCTAAAAGCTGTGATAATCATCTATTGCATTTTATCGCTCTGAGATATTTTCCGTTAATGTTACAAAAGTGGGATGTTAGGAAATTTCAAACTGTCTCTTCTCACCCGACAGATGTGCATAGAAGAAAGAAGCACACCATTCGTATCATTCATTACTTTTAAAAGCCCGGCGCAAACTACAGCAGTGCATACACAAATAATTATACAATTTCTCTTTATTAATTCATTTCAGTGTATTCCATAAATTAAATTTAAAGTATTCATGTTTTACAGAAGAGAATGATTTATCAATTATAAGCAATTAAACAGGCTTCATACAGATTTCTAAGAATCGAATTCCATGAATCAAATTAAAATTTCCAGAAAATATTGACATTCATATTTTATTATATATGTAAAATATATTATTTAGTAATATACTTTTTAATAGAATATTTCAATATATATATATAATGTTTCTTTAATAATATAAAAAAAAACTTATCATAGAAGATCATAACATATAAACAACATCAACAATATAAATTTGAAACAAAAATATAAACGTTTCTTGGTTACATAAAAATCAAGTTCTATTTAATTTAAAAAAAGAATAAATTATTTTAATTACATTAGATTAAATATATTCAATTTTGGAATTAATTTTACTTAGCATTATATCTAAATCAATATAAAGGCAAATTAAGTATAAGAAAATAAGCGCGATTTTAATTTATTTCATTTGCATAAAAATTCAATTTTTAATAATCAATATAATTACCAGTTACAGATTTTCCAAATATTTCATAAAACAAATGTTAAATATCTTTCAAGGTTGTGCTTTTTTTATGCTTATCAAAATAACTGTTATCTGTTTGGTCCCATAGACATCTTTGCATGATTTAAAAAATTAATTAATAAATTTAAATTAATTTTAACTTTGAAAAAAAATATAGATTCTTTAAAAATTTTTAAATATACTTACTCCTTGTTGTTGTTGTTTCAAACCTCCAATTGATCTGCAAAGCTAGACCAGATCCATGATGCCGTCACTAATTTTTAAAAAATCTAAAACGAGTAACGGTCTTAGATACTATCTTCCCGAGAAAGCCCCGAATAATACTTACTCCGGTATTGATCTATTAAAAATTTCTCTTCATCGAATGAAAAATTAATAAATTTATTTGAAGCCATTTACACGAGGTACACACAAAAACGAGGTAAAAACACAAATGAAATTCGCGGTGCCGCCGGTGCCCTGCCAGATATTTCTAACTCGCAGGAAAACTAAAGTTCTTTTGGAACGCCCATTTTGTGACGTTTTCTGACGTCACTTGTTCTCCGGAGTTTTGCCGGCGTCAGTTCTCCGGCGAATTCTTCCAAATATGCGCCCAGCCTAACTGGGGCAGGTATTAAATCTGAGATTTCCTAATTTGAAAATCCTATCACAGTAGTCTCTAAATTATACGTATGAGATAATTGTTCTTTTAATCTTGAAAATAATCTTTTATAATTGGGATGGATTGGCACCAACTTGTTTATATTTAATAAGATGAGCATTCACATTGCCAAACAAAAATTACTGCTTAATTTAAAATAGTAGAACACAAAACAACCATGTAATAAAAAATTATACCAAGAATTTTTTATTTGTATCAAAAAATGTAAAAATATCTATCATTTAAAAATAATTTTTTGAAAACTGCACTCAAAATTCCAAATAAAAATTCTATATTTTGATATCATTCTCATTATTTGAAAAGAATATTAAATTTTTCGGTAACAATTCAAATTACAAAAAAAAAAAAAAAAAAAAAAAAAAAAATCAAGTTGTAAGAGAAAATTTAATCTTAACTTATTGGTCTCGGGATTCGTTCAGGAACATTCCATCTATACACATAATCAAAGAAAAATTCTCCCCCCCCCAATATCTATATTTATCTATTTATTATTAAAAAATATTATAGGACAGATATATTTACAAGAAATTATTTACAAGATTTAGTTTCGCTGCGCACGCATCTGCACTCCTTACGGATCAAAACATAGTAGCATTCTGTTTACATTTTTTCGCGTGGGAGTATGGGATCTCAACCTGATGTCATCAGTGTCCAATTGGCAAAGAGGGTTACATTATTTTTTGATGATCGTCCAGATTTCCAACAAAATGGTTAAAAACTAAATAGGATTAGATTTTGAACTAAATTATATTCTTTTCTCCATAAAAATGATTAAAATTGGTTCAAACTGGACACTTCAGAATGTTATATATTGCATAACAAGTAGTAAATTTTACATAACTTCTGATTTTAAAATTGAATCTTTTTTGCATAAATTTTGATAAGTTAGAAAATGTAACAAACAGAAAATGGAAAAAAAAAATGTATTTACCAATAGAATGGCCAACAATAATCTTCATGTTTCCTGAAAAAATGTTCACCTGTGGTAACCCTAACAAAATACAAATTATGCCAAATAAAACCCTTCTTCAAATTTGTTGATTACCCCAATTAAGAAAAACTTACCAATCTTGTAATAACAATATTTTGTGTTATGATAAAGAAAACCGGGTTATAAAGCAGCAAACTAACCAAAACCAAACTGTCTTTCAAATGTGGAAAGAGAATTTGTCTATAATAAAATGAATACTATTAAAGAGCTTGCATTTTAATGATGGTCTATTATATTATATATTTATTTGGATAATAATTTTCCTTAAAGTAAATTTATTTTTGTGAATTTGGTTTGAATGATGTTAACTCTATTTGCAATCTTTTTAAAACCGAGATTATATAGTAAATTTTATTACGGATAAACTTTCAAAGATTTATATTATATTTGTAACAAATCTTGTAATATATCTATTGGAAAACTGCGTTAGATATCACACTGGTCCTGCCTCGGTTATTATGGTATGGGATGGTATTGGATATCCCTTACCATAATAAATATATATCACTTTCACTTTCACACTCCTCTAGTACGCATTGCCGGCACTTTAAACAGCCAGAGTTACATCTCCGAAGTGTTGGGAGTCAATTGTCCTTTCTTACATTCAGGGCTTACCCACAGCCATATTTCAATAGGAAAATGCGCGACCACACGTGGCACATGTTCAAATGTTCTTCGTCAATCTCCAGATTGAATCGCTTACCTGAAGGACTCCCTCTTCTGATCTTTCACCAATAGAAAACATGTGGCCAATGTTTGCTCAATGACTGACTCAGATTACATCACCAGCTGCTCCACCAGATCAAATGTAGGACAGTGTGGTCGTGAAGAAAACACGAGAGGGGGAAGTGTGAGGCCTGGTTACCTTCTCTCCCACTGAGACCTCTTTGGATATTCTTTGAGAGCCTCCCGCCAATTTTTTCGGCGATAATGGGTATTTTTATGTTATTTTAGATAGGCTGTATGATTGAATAGTCTTCTGACCGGAGACCAAATATGCTTAAAAATTACTATTTTCCGACTATTCCGCAAAATAGCGGTTTTAAAATGGAGAGGGACATGGACCTTCACGGCTAATTTTTGAGAAATAGTCATGGGAAGTATTTTTGAGTATATATGGAGCGAGAATATCTGTCCTATGACAGGGAATCGTAGTTTACTACTTTTTTCCGTCCTGTAGATTCGTGTTATGCAGGTTTCAAAGCTAGCCAAAAAGGACTATGGCAATGATTGTGTATAAACACAAACTTTAAAATATGAAAGTAGCAGCAAATGTGTAGTTCCTATTTTAATTTACTTCCTATATTAAATTTAAGGCAATGAATGTGAGATCTAATGCGGAAGTCCCCCGCGTTAGTGACAGAGTGATAGCTTGAAATATAGTACTATGATTATAAAGTAAAATGTGTGTGTGTATGGTGCGTATTAGTTTAATGTGGCATGGATCAAATACACTGCACAAAAAAGAAATATAAGATTGAGGGAGGCGTCTAGCTGTCAATGCGAAAGTGGAAGTGAAGCGTATGGTCTGGTTTAAATGCCAAAGCGGGAGAGTACCAGCCTTGAGAGCCCAGGGTTACTGCCCTGCCCTTGGTAAGTGGAAACCTCATTGACCGCGGCGACATGGAAACCAGTAGCTGCACGGTGACGACGTGACTGTTTCTGGTCGTGCTTGTGAGAAATGACACCGCAATGCTGTGTAGTTAGGAGAGCAAGAGAAAGGGAGGTGAGAGGCCTTCGAGAAATCCTCCCCTTTCCGAATTCGACTGTATCGACACTCCGATGGTTTGAGGGACCGTAGGATTGAGCCCCAACGCTGCTCCGACTTCTTGGAAGTTTGTAATCCACGACAAGTTGGAGTAGGGTGGACTACATTAGTGGAAGCCTTGCGGGTTACCTTAAACTGCAGCGTGGGAAGGGTGGCGGATCCTTGTTGAGGACGGCCCAGGGGGTACGATGGAAGAAACCAATTAAATTTGGGAGCTGAGACAAACAAAGCTCAAATTTCTTTTTTCTTCTATGGTGACACTTGGTATTTTTTGTATATAGCGTTATATCATTGTACACAAATATTATCATGCCAACAAAAGCCAGTCCTTCTAAGAAGGTAAACAAAAAATGCACTTTTCAGTGTGATCTTATTCATCTGTGTCAATGATACAAAGTTGACTCTACACGCAATTGTAGAGGCACTGATCGAACACCTTTCTGCGGCAAGGGGTGAGGCGGCACCCAAAAACGGCCTGAAGAGGAGACCAGAAATGGTCTCCACTGAATGTCAGATGGAGGTTGATGCGACCACAGAAAAGGAGAAGAGTAAAGGATCAGCTCCAGAGGAAGAGTGGCAAAAGGTTACTAGAAGAAAGACGAAAGCCAAGAAGAACGACTTGAAATTAGAAGAGAAGACCGAGCAACAAACAGGGAAAAAGCCCAAAAGCAAGCTCTCGGTTACAACTGTCAACACGGGAAAGGGCTCTATCAGGTCCTACGCCGATGTAACCAAAAGTAAGGGGAAGAATAGGGCACAAACTAGTGCTCTCTTAGTGTACCGGGGTGCGAAATGACGTCAGATGACGTCAAAACTGAGCTGAAGAAGGCCATCGACCCAAGAAAGCTGGGCGTGGCTGTTCAGGGGTTAAAATCTTTGAACAACAAAGGAGTTGCAATAGAGTTAAAAAGCACTCAGGATCAGAAAACTATGAGGGATAAGATCCAGGAAGTGCTGAGGGAGAAAGTGGAAGCTCGGGAGCCGACACGACGGTTGCCCCGAGTCATGATATACGACTACTCGGACACGCACGGTGAGGTGGATGTCCTTGAAGACCTCAGAAGTCAAAATGAGATCCCAGAAGACCACATGAAAGCGGTCTTCAAGCTGAAAGGCAAGGGATCCGACAGGCACTGGGTGTTGGAAACGGAACCTGAAGTGTTCAAAGCTCTTATAAAGAAGGGCAAAGTCAGCTGCGGCTGGCAAAAGCATAGGGTGAAAGAGTTTCTGGAACCCACTAGATGCTTTAAGTGTTGCAGGTTTGGACACCTGCAGTCCAAGTGCCCAGAAAAAGTGCAGATATGCTCTGCATGCGCGGATGAGCACGCCTTCAAAGAGTGCGAAAAAAAGGAGACTCGCTGCTTCAACTGTGTCAGGGCGAACGATATGTTCAAACTGAAACTTGCTTGCGAACACAAGGCAGTTGACCTACGCTGCCCGCAGTACAAGAGGGAATGCGATCGTATTCGCTCCCGAACCAACTATGGTTGATACAACCAACTATATAGGGTATGGCATTTTGCAGATTAACCTTGGAAGATCTAGGGTGGTAACTCTGCAGATTTTAAAGGAGTTGGATCTAGGCTCGTCCGACGTCCTTCTCCTGCAGGAGCCCTATTTGGTGGACGGCGAGATTGCGGTCTTTCCACAGACATGTTCGATGGCTCACATCGCCGACGGAATAGCTACGATTGTCGTCACTAACACCATACTCAGCGTCTGGATAAAACATGCGGATGCTCACATCGTAGCGGTAGAGATCAAAGATCTGCGCCAATCGCTACTGTTAGTATCGGTCTATGTTCCACAAAGAGCAGACATTGGCGGTTTTCTAGAGACTCTCGAAAAGATCATACTTTCTGCACGAGAGTTTTCATAGGAGGAGACTTTAACACCAGGCCTCAAATGTGGGATCCCGAGTGTCCGTCTAGAGTGGGAACGAAGCGAGTGGAAGCCCTTGTGGAGTTTCTCTTTGGAAACGACCTCGTAATTTTAAACGATGCAACCTCTCGGCCGACCTTTGAAACTGTGAATGGAAGGAGCTGGATTGACCTGTCGGTAACAACGTGTGCCCTACAGTCGTCCTTCTTATCGTGGAAAATAGTTGAAAATAGCTTAAGCGATGACAACTATATCTCCTTCATGCTAGCACCAAAACTCTTAAAGAGGAAAAATACTGGTAAGCTAAGACTAAGAAAGTATCGCCTTCAGAGATTGGGTGCAGACTTCAATAAAAAAGCATCCGATCTCAACGATAAGATCATTAGAGCAAAAGAAGGTAAAGACCTAGATGAAGTAATGCTAGACATTACCAATGTGATACAGGAGATCTCCAATAGAAGGTTTTGGCTTCGAACTCGCACGACCATTAGGAAGAAGGTTCCATTGTGGGACGATGAGCTGACTACGTTACGGAGCAAAACGCGAACGTTGAGGAGACGGTTTCAGAAATGTTCCGACTCCGATGAGCACAAACCCAGAAAATCGCTGTACAATAGATCTGCGGCCCAGTACAAACGACTCATACTTGAGAAAAATGAGTCGAACTAGGATAAATTCTGTCAAAAGTCAATGAGATCCAACTTGTGGTCTCTGCGGTACAAATTAGCAATTGGAAACTCTATTAAAAGCACAACACTGAGTAGTGTCAAATTGCCTGACGGAACTCTAAGCAGTAGCGAAAAGGAAACCGTCAAAATAATTGTAACTGGTTTGTTCCCTGTGGGTGAACGAACCAAGAAAGTAGTGAGCAAATAGGCATGAGGAGACTAGCGGACTCCTATTGCATTGGAGGCGACGACCGGCCCTTTACATAAGTGGAGATTAGGTCGGTAGTCAAATCCATAGCAAAGAAAAAGGCACTGAGACCCAAAGAAATCCCGGCAGAGGTGGTGCAAACTATATTCGAGAGAAATCCGGAAATGTTTGTACTCCTCTTCAATAAATGTCTTTATGTCAAGCATTTCCCAAGATCTTGGAAACATGCCAAGTTGGTCCTGTTCAGGAAGCAGGGAAAGAACGCGACTGAAGCGCGTTCATATAGGCCGGTTTGTCTACTCTCTAGTTTAGGCAAAGTACTAGACAAGCTCCTAACTCCAAGGATCTACCACCACCTGGTGAAGTCACAGGCGTTTCACCCTGCCCAACATGGCTTTAGGCTGGGTAGCTCGTGCGACACTGTGCATGTGTGTCTTCATGACACAATCAGGTATTTCTAGGAGCAAGGAAAGAACGTAAGTGTAATTGCACTAAATGTTCCGGGTGCATTTGACAGCGTGTGGAGGCCAGGTGTTATGTTCCTCCTCGGTCAAGCACGATGTGACCACAATATTTAAATGTTGGTAAAGTACTATATGCAAAACAGAAAGATTGTATATAATGGCTCGGGAGGAAACCTAATTTTCGAATCCAGCAGAAGAGTACCGCAGGGGTCATGTAGTGGACCACTATTCTGGAATTTGGTTGCAGACAGCGCTTTGCGACTGGACATGCCAGATGATACGAGGCTGATAGCCTTCGCTGACGACATACTGCTAGTCGCAGCTGGTGACTCAAGAGCAAAGCTCGAGAAAAATGCGGCCTCAATACAATCAGAAAAAGTTGCCGTCAATACAATCAGCAAATTGGGGACGACATACAAGCTGGTATTCAATCCCAGCAAGATGGTGGCCCTAACGGTTACCAGAAGGCGTCAGCTTAAGAGAACGTCTGTCTTCAGATGGGACGGAACCTCCATAAAGTCTTTTCAGGAGATAAAATTCCAGGGCGTAAAATACGATAGCGCACTCACCTTCAATTCCCATCTTAAGGAGGTGAGGCAAAATGTTGTGAAAATCACAATGGCAATCCAACGAACGGTGAGAGTTCCATTTGGGCGCGAGCCTGGATTACTCAAACGCCTATACAGGAGTGGAACCGAAAGGATGGCTCTTTTTGGTGTAGGGGCATGGGGACACAGATTGGAATGTAAAACCACCCTATAGAGTGTACAAAGACCGGCACTTATGGTATTCACTAAATGCTATTGGACTGCTTCTATGGCTGCTATGCAAGTACTGGCGGGAGTCCTACCGCTAAATATAAAAGCAAGTATAGAATATGCAAAGGTAGTGGTATTACTGGAACGCAGGCCATATTTCTTCAACGAAATTAATCTGCGGCCAGATGACGTTGAACAGAGGGTCGACATTCTGAAATGTTACCCAGCGGAGCGATATAGTGTGCCTTTCGACAGCGAAAAGCCAATTGGTGAGGGTCTGGAGATATTTACCGACGGATCAGGCATTGATGGTAAAATAGGTTTAGGGTTCACCATCCTGTATTTTGGGAATGAAAATGAAACGTATGGTGCTAGACTCGGTTACGAGAATTCTGTCTTTCAGGCGGAAATGTCAGCGCTGGGACTGGCACTTGACTAGCTCAAAATACATCCTGGCAACATCACTTGTCATTTATACAGTAACTCGTTGTCCTCCCTTTACTCTCTGGCCGATCCAAATAACCAGAATATTTTGGTAAACAAGGTAAAGTACTCTTACCGGGAAGCCACTAGTGGTAGAGAAGTACATTTGCATAATGTGCGCGCTCACGCAGGCACTTTCGGAATCGAAAGAGCCGACATGTTGGCCAAAGAGGCTGCGAGTTTGCCACAGCCAACACTGGACCTGTCACGGCCAAGGTCGCACTTGATAAAGGTGCTGCGTAATGAAGCACTGCGTGTATGGCAGCTGAGATGGGATAGTGAGGAAGTGGGTCGACAGACCTACAGATTCTTTGAATCAGTCTCTGAGAAAAGAGTTTTCGGTAATGCTATCGTTGCACAAATAGCGACTGGAGACGGACGTGTAACAGAATACCTTCATAAACGAGGGTATCCGATTAGTGAATTATGTTGCTCATGCAATGTGGTGGGGGGATTGCCTCCACTTAGTGCTGTCTTGTACCAGGACCTTGGATAAAAGGAGCAAACTGGTGTACAAAAGCGATAGCTTGAGTACCATCCTGGACTAGCGCAATTGGTCTATCTTGAAAAGGATAAATGTCCATTGCGTCGGACGACATTCCAATGATGGAATACTAGCGTGTCACCAACGATGATCCGGTCGAGAACTGGGATATAGAGGAATAGTATAGGATTTGACGGTTCGTTAAGGTGAGGTGGCACAAATCTTCCACGAGATGTACTGTGTGGCAAAACAAGAGAGTGGGTGCCAGCGATACTTCTCGCCTCATCAAGGTATGGTTCTGTGGCTCATCTATCAAGGCAGGTGGCGACTGTTGGACGGTAAATTCGAGTTCAAAATCTTCGAGTTGCAATGTATCATAATTAGTTATAGAAGCCTCAGCTTCTGGCACTAAATCTCGCAAACTCGATCCCCTTCTGTTCCTTCTGTTGTACTCCAAGAACACATCCAAAGTCTCCTTGAATCAATGCCGAGGGGTGTGACAGCGGTGATCCCCAACAATGGCGGTTACTGTGGCTACTGGTTTTGGCAGGAACCACACTTCACAGAAATTTATAAACTTAATTATTTGATACTTAGTCAACAAGTTATCTACAAAATATATGTTATGATATATCTTGTATTTCATGGTGTTGCAATTTGGGTGGCAAGCAGTGTATCAAAAAACATTCTTTTCACGCATTATGTATTTTTACTTAATAATACATAAATAAAATATAGATTGCTAGCTAAATCAAAATCATTATATAAAAAAATTTTTTTTGCTCTTTTAACTTTCTTCTATCTTTAAATTATCATTTCAAAAATAAATAAATTCATTTTCAATTTACTTTTATTCGTGCCAAAGTTTGCTTTTAAAGATCATTGCTTGTTTTTGTTGTCAGAATTACACATCAGCGATGATTTATTCTAATTAGAAAATTTATTCTTAATGATCAACTATTAAATCTTTACAGACGGAAAAGATCTCTGAAAGGAGAGAAGTTATTACATGAAACTAGTTCTGGAAGCTTCATCGATAAGATTTTAGTATTCAAAGAGTAACCAGTAGATAGTTATACTATTATATTTAAGAAATATTTGTTATTCGCTTAAAACTCCTAAGGAAGCCTATAATTTATGGAGAGTGTGTGCCCTGGCGGTGGACAGGGGAATGCCTCCATCGGTTTATGTGGTGGGATGGAAATAAAATACAACTAAGCAGGTAGAAGTCCAAATTTCGGGGGCTCTGGCATCTCTTTGCTACGATCTTGAGCAATGTTTTTGCGTCCGAGACAACCGACGCTACAGGCGTTTCTATGACGATTGCTCAGTTTTTATAATTGGTTGGTGTATTTAGTAAAGCAGATTACTTTCTTAAGAATAAACAAGAACACATTTTGAAAAGCACCGTTGTTACCGGAAGAATTTCAATTTTTATGGTTTTAAAAATAAGATATATACATTTGGAAATATTTGTCTCTCAGTTATATTAAAAAGTAATGTACGTCAATGTTAATTTTGAGTCTTAAATATTTAAAAGGAGTCATTTTGTTAATTCTTTGGTTTTGTGTCATGTTTCTGCAATTGAAATTAATTTAGTTTACTTTCGGACTTATAAAATGCAAAACAATAAATATGAATTCAGTTTTATTCATGACGTATAATATTTCAAAATATTTTTACCTTCATGGTGTAATTTTTATTTCTTTATTATGAGCAGTTTAGCTAACCTTCTAATATGTCTCCTTGGGTTGTTAATTTAAAGAACAAATTATGATTTTTCCTGTCAATTATTGACTCTATTTTCCTCATCGTAACATTCATTGCTGATTTCTTACTTTCGATTATTTTTTAAAGTCTACTTAGTTATTTATCTTATATGATTTTATACGTATATTTTTAATATATATTAAAGTTTAAAAAATTATACTAGATAATTTGGCAATATTATCAAAGAGTTATTTTGGCAATATTATTGAAACAGTTGTTTTGTGAAAATTGCCTGATATCACTCTGTTAATAGAAGTTAGTATAATTTTTTCTTATTTTAGTTGACAGAAATATATCTTGCACGTAAATTACGTTTTAATTTAAGAGTGTTTTATTAATAAATGATTATTATAGATCAACTATAAAACCTCACTGTGTACTTTTTATACAGTGCTCTTATTGTGCACTTTTTATTAAAACTTTAAATTGTAAAATATAAATAATTTTTACTTATGTTAATGTTTTATTAATCTATTTTTTTTTCTTGATTTAGCTAGTGCTGAGACACCAGTGAAGTATATTATTTAGTTATCATCTTAGAAAAGTCACTTTGTTAATGTTTTCCTTAAAAAAAAATTCTTAATAAACATTGCTTTCTGATATTTACCTTCTTGACTTTCATGATACATTCTTGTTTTGTTAAAATGTAGATTTTTGTCAATTTTATGTTCAAAGTTTGAAACTATTTTTATATTTAGTATATTAAATTACACTATTAATACATAGTGTATTAAGATTTAATATTTCTTTATTGCAGTAGTTTTAATTACTTCTGGATAATGAATCAAATTAAGAGAAATAATTTCATACTGGAATAGTCTTGTAAGAAAATCTTTTGCAACCACAATTAGTTCTTAAAATATTGTGATGTTTCTTATTGATAAATTGGCTCCATTTAAGGAAAAATATGTGAGTTAATCCATGACAAGTTTAAATTACATTAAATGCATTTTAAATTGGTTTTTATAAATTATTTTTCATAAGAATTAAATTAATTTTATTAAACTTTTTAATATGAATTTAAAAAGTATGTGAAATTTAGTTGCTATTTTATTACGAAATAAAACATGGAAATGCTATAAATACATTATGTTCCAGTGAAGAATTTATTTCACATAATAAAGATTTGTTCCTTTTGAAAATTTCTTTAAATTGTTCTTAGGGGCATGTGTCTTTATTAATGAAAATGAAAAATAAGTGTACTGTTTCGCAATCTAAAAATTTCACAATGAATTCTTTAATGTTGCCATACATCTACGCATTATAAATAGTCTTCAAATTTTCAAATCTTTTTTACTGCTTAGTATTTTTTAAAATTTGTATAGTTACAATATTTACTTTAAAAATTAACATTCAATATCCAGTTATAGTTCTAAAGAGCAGAAGTTAGTTGAAACTTAGAAATAATTTTGACAAAATATGTATATACATTCATGCATTGTAAAAAAAAAAAAAAAAAAAAAAAAAAAAAACGGAGATAAAAATACAAAATATCTATCGTTACTCTCTGCATTAAATAAAAATTTAAAAATTTCTTCAAAATCAATAATTTTATTAAAAATCTTAGAATGCATATAAATAAATCCTAAACTCCATATATTTTATTTTTACGTTAAAGGCTGATGCAAAAATGAAAAATTGTTATTTTAAGAAATAACTTCCACTTTCTGAATTTTCAATAAATCAGGAAACTATCATTGGCTGAAGATCATTTATACAGAATTTAATTCTGATGTTTCTTATATTTTAAATGCTTTAAAAATTTTAATGTTTAAAAAAATTTTTTTACCTGATTTTATTTTCAGTAACTTGAAGAGTTAAACGTAGAATTGAATGCATTTATGAATTTTTAAAAGTTCTTAAAATTAAATCACATTCTTTTTACACTTTTAACAATAGAAAATAATATGTATTAAAAACATTATTGCTTATATTTTTCTTTTGAAATTAAGTATTTAGTTAATAAAGCAATAAATTAAACCCAAAAAAATATTTGCAACTACTATGTAATATTTCAAAATATTGGAACCATGCAATAAAATGATATTTTATATCATCGCAGAAAAAAAGCCTCAAGAAAATAGAGCAGTTTCCAAAAGAAAACTTTGTGCATGCTTACACTAATGGCTCCTCGGATAAAATTATTATGGATGGTGAATCCAGAGTATTTCTAACTACTTTAGGTGATACACCTCACCGTGTTAAATATGCCGTTGTAACTATAACCTCTAACTTCACTTGCGAATTTCAGAGAGGCAACGTTAGAGGCGCTTAACATGTGCAAAGCTCCACCCTTTCTGAACAAGCAAACGACCTTGTTATCTTCTGTGACTCGAAGGCTGCCCTCCTAGCAAATGCCAATAAAGACTCTTCTATCACCCAAGAAATCTATTCAAATCTTCATGATATTCAAAAGTTGAAAAAAAAACCTGTACTCTCTAATTGATACTCGCACGTGTTGATAGTGCAGGAAATGAAAATTCAAATAAATCAGCCAAATAAACCAGAAATCTCAACATCAACAATAATAAAGTTACCCTCCAAGATACTAATGCAATAGCTAAATCTAAACTGAAAAGAAATGTCAATTCTAGTAAATTGCTGGCATTGGAATTTGGACACTGACAGATTAACCACGAAAACTGGCTTAGACTCAAACATCACTGAGGCACGAAGATTGACAGAAAAGACAAAAGAGTCCATAGGAACTGTGGTAACTGCCCAGGTATGCAGCTGATATCAGACCATGTTTGTGACAGTCCATCTATAAGTGCTGATCTAAAGAGAATTAGAGATTTACCATCATTGGTGAACCTATACGCCAAAAACATTGAAGAAATTTTGAAAGCCGTTATAAGAATTCGCGGCTTTATTCGATTCGACTATCACACACATAACAAAAATATTTCTTTAAATACATCCGATTAAGAAGTCAAAAACCTTTAGTTTTAAACATTATCCGATCCTATAAAAATTCTAAGAAGTAAATAAATGTTTATTTTAATGAAATAATAAAATTTTGACTAAAATGTTTGGAAGTTTTGTAAATATGCAATCAAACTGCTGAAAAAAAAAATTCGCTTTCCTATATACTTAAGCAAGCAGGGAAGAATATCAAAATACTCATTTTTCCATACAGAAATTTCTTAAAAATCTCTGAAACAACTAAAAAAATATCGATACTTCCAATGCTGATGGACACTTTATTTCTTTACTCAAAAGTCTCAACGTCTGGGTTCCATTTACTACATGCATACACAGTGGTCAGGCGAGCCCCTGACGGGATAACGGGTTTGGTATACCCGCCTATTGCCAAATGCTTCTTAATTTTGAGTCACGAAGTCGCATCTGAGCTGTAACCCTCCTCTCCACATCCAAGCCACGCCAATGGAAGGACTTTGGACACCACATATTAACATGAACACATTCTTAACTCTAGCAACCCAGTGAGGGAGCGTACGTCGTCATTCTCCCAATTACTCTCTGTGGAAATGATGTTTATCTTTGTTGATCTTAACAATCCATTTCTTACAAGGTGTTAGAAAGTAATTCATATTCTGTGACTGAAAAAAAAAGGTTCTGCATTAAAGTATGTGCTTTCGCAGGCTATATTGATTCTGATCCATAACTACATTCACTTTTCCGGTATTTCATTTTGTTCTCAAGACAACACTGCCATTTTTCAAATTTTACTCTATTAGGAAAGCTGCAAATTGCCTCTTGCAGAGTATAGCTACTTTTCTTAACAATGGCACCTTTTTTTATTCTAAATGTGAACATTTTACAGTTAAGGGTGTGAAACCACACTTTATTGGACATTAGCATTTGAGTGAGTTATATTCCACATATGCGATTGTTGTTTTTGAAAAGGTATTTTTGAGTTTGTTTTTGGAAAAAATGAGCAAGCGCAATTTTAAATTATATGAAAATTTCTGATTTCGTAACCATGTCCATTGTAAGCAAGAGCACGCTGGTCATTCATAAAAGAACATTCAGCAGCTATGAACCTGAATACTTTTCAGGAGCAAATGTTATTTAAGTTGGTTTTGGACGAATAGTAAACTTATAAAATTTCATTAGTTCGTAAACCTTGAGAAATCATCGGAAACACGTGTTAGAAAAAATTAGAGGCATTAATCAAGAACTTTCTCGTGCTCTATGAATGAAACAACTTTTTATTCCTTAGTTACCAAAGCAATTACAAATCACATTTATAGAAAGGAATAAATTTTTTTATAATGATGAAATTTCACAATGTTTAAAACAGTTTCAGTCGAAAGAAATTTTTTTTTCCGTGTTTTAAAAATTTCATAAAATATATATATATATATATATATATATATATATATATATATATATATATATATATATATATATATATATATATATATAAGACAGAGAGAGATAAGTAACGACTGATAA
This sequence comes from Latrodectus elegans, assembly GCA_030067965.1. NCBI lineage: Eukaryota > Metazoa > Arthropoda > Arachnida > Araneae > Theridiidae > Latrodectus > Latrodectus elegans. Next base: position 871,380 of record CM057822.1, read on the forward strand.
AAAAAAAAAACTTATCAAGAAAATTTCTTATTTTAACTCATATTTATTACATTGTGTACACGAAAAATCTCTTAATTTTGATGGGGGAGCAACAATGTTACGATAATTCTGCAGAGTACAAACGAGTCCTATTTTGAAAAGTAGATTTTCCCAACAATATAAACTTGTGTAAGAAAGAATTTAGGGAAGTCTGGCTCAGAAACAATAACGGGTAATAAAGGAAATTTTAGAAAATTTATCATGATTTTAAATGCTATTTAAGCAAATTTTCTTTATGAGTTCGCAAACAAATTTATATATTGTTTGTTTAGGTCAAGAAATACAAAGTAAAAGGATGATTTTCTATTGTTGGAAAGTTACATTTAAAAATTCACCTTTTTCAATTGCTAAAAATTTGCGAAAAAACAGCAGAAATCGGTCCGAGCGACGCAATCAACGGCTGTAAAAGATAATGTGAAGAAAATTCTCAAAGAGTTTTCAGACAATATTCAGAGTATGAATCTAACTTTTTATTTATTAGCTGAGTAATATTGTTTGATTTTAAGAAAGAAATAAGATAATTTCACATGACTAGGAACTTAGTCACTGAAATGTTGAGATTTTTACCAATACGACAACAAAATAATATAAGGCATTGTGCACATTTTTATAAAATACGTGATTTTATTCATTTAAAACATCCAAAACAATGCCTTAACACTGCCTGCATTCCATCGTTCAAATACCTACAATAATGAAATGAAATAAGTGCATTACTTAAAACGTTCACTTTCCCATGCTAAATTATTTTTCCGATCATGGAGGAAAAATTTAAGTTTTCATGGCTTAAAAGAGAAGTATTTCTGGTCCTTTCCGAATTCTTCTGAATCAGCCACAGTCTGGGGCAGGTTCTTGTTCAGCGTCTCCGGGAGGAAGGAGGTTGCAATCCCCCCGATCAGGCACGTCAGGCTGAAGAACACGAAAGGGATAGCTTTTCCATATATGCTCTGTAAAGAAAAATTATAAATTGAATATTGATAATTATCAATAGCTATATCGGCATGAATGATGATTGTCGATTGTGATATCGCATCGTCGTTAAAATGCATGATGACTGCTATGATTACAGACTATTTTATCATATTGTCATTAATCAAGAACTTTCATGTTCTCTATGAATGAAACACTTCTTTATTCCTTAGTTACCAAAGCAATTACATATCATATTTATAAGAAAGAGATAAATTTTTATATAATGATAAAATTTCCCAATGTTTGAAAGTTTCATGTTTTAAAAATTTCATAAAATATAATGGATATATATATATATATATATATATATATATATATATATATATATATATATATATATATATATATATATAAGATAAGTAAGAGTAAAGAATGATAAAAAAAAAACTTATCAAGAAAATTTCTTATTTCAACTCATATTTATTATATTGTGCACACAAAAAATCTCTTAATTTTGATGGGAAGGGGGAGAAACATTGTTACGATAATTCCGCTGAGTAGAAACAAGAGTCCTATTTTGAAACAGGTTATTGATAAATAACGGGACTGCCATATTACTTCATTATTAGAGTGTACAGTGAATATTGAGAATTGTCGACTGCCATAAAAAAGATAAGTCAACTTTTTTAAAGTAAACACTGCGTGCCGATGATTACAGATTATTATATCAAATTGTAATTGAATTTCAAACATACTGCCGATTTCAATTCTTTTCTGAGAGGTATCTTCAACTTTGTCTGTAAAAGGAGTACTAATTTTTCTTTTATTAAACATTCATATATTACTCAAATGCTGAACACATCCAGCCAATTCGCAATTTTGAACGGCAATCAACTGATGAATTTGACACTTGCAACATCTTCCTGACATCATTTCAGATTAGAGATTCTGCAGGATATGGACATGCGCAGGTACTTTCTGCACAAATATGTTAAGTAGATTCAGATATGGAACCAACTACTTCATCCATGTGAGTGCGAGACTTTTCACCACAAATCTACCACACTTTTTATTCCTTTAAAATCCCTCTTAATGAGGTTTTTTCTATGTCGACGTAACTAACTGAATTATTTATAAGCGAATCCATATGATGTAAAGTGTCCGAAGCAGATTCAATAAAAAAAATTCTATTTTGTTCATATATTCAGTAATAAATTTTTGTAAAATTAATTACAAGGCTTTACAATGGCTGCGAAATATCAGAGTAGCTATCCTGTAAAGTTTGCTTCCTTTCAAGACTTGTATAAACAAGAGCATTTAAGTTGATTGGTCAATGGTAACTCTGCATAAATTAGAAGGCAGAGTAACCGCATTTAGAACTAAATCGCTCACACGGCTCAGTAGTGTAAATGCTTAGGAATCTTCTTAGGGCATATCTCCAGATTTTTATGCAGGAAAAATCTATACATACCTTGCAATTCTCAAGATTTTGAGAGTAATATGATGAGGGAAGACGGCATTCGACTGAGAGCTATATAACCTGATGTTATGATGTGTTTCCTGTAGTACCTGATAACTGTTGATCTGGAATTTGTTCTCATTTTATGATACAGTTTCTCCTTTAATTTCTGAATATTTTTCTGCTTAGGAACGACTGTTTATTCCAAATTCATGAATCCAAAAGAAAACAGCAACAGGTTATGAAGCAGAAAAAGCAATGAGTCACTTGTTAGATACATGCACGTTAAGGGATATCTTCTGTTTAAACATTGATAGGACATCATAAGTAGTGTTCCGTTTGACATCACTATTGAAGTCCCATCGATCAAAGACATATGTGAATACTCTAAAGATTGTGTGTGTGTGAGTGTGTTTATATATATATACACACACACATATATGTGTGTGTTATGAAATACTTACCAGGTGAATGATGTAGGGGAGGAAAAAACTCACTCCGTTGGCGATTGATTTGGCTGTGCCAATGCCAAAAGAGCGCGCCACTGTCGGATAGAGTTCACAGCTCTGCTGATCAGAAACCATGAAGAGTCCAGCCACAATGAATTTAGCTATCATCGAGCTCACAACCTCACTGTGCGGTAAACCTGAAACCAAATAAGAATAATGAAATACAAATCCATTGTTGAAAGAGTAAAAGAAATAAAGCATTATTTTTCCTTTTTAACCATAAAGGGATTATATCTTTCGTTACAGTTCAGATCCTGAGTACGCCACTTTATTAGAATTATCATTGATTTAAAATATTCATGACGTCAGATAATGTGTCATCCACATCACATCGTATTGAGACGGCGTTGTCAATTTTACCTGTCGAGGAATTCGCTGTCTACCTTCAAATCACAATCTTCAAGTAACAACAAGCAAGGTGAAGTTCACCCCCGAATGTCTGAGCATCATACTGAAGTTCATTTTGTTAAAAAAACGATTTTTTATGCAAGGAGCAAATCATTGGTTTCAGAAACCGTTTACCATTGATGCAAGCCATTAACACATGGACAATAGAACAGCAGAAATAGTAAAAGGAAAAAGACAAAACTTCTTCTTTATGATTAGTTTAAATCGACAAAGATGATTTAAATATGATATATTAATTCTTCGTTAATAGAATTCTAAATTGGTAATTGCAATACTTCTAAGCAATCTATTTAGAATCTTAAGACTCTTGCCTTGTTTACGCCAACATTAAAATTTTTTTTAAATTTATATTACTGAAATAATAAAAATTACATTTTTGTAAAACATAGGCTCAAAAATTCCTTGAATTTCTTTAAAAAAATTTGCTGTCCATATATTAGATTTGTGTTGTTGTTGTTGTTACTAAGAACACTTGGACAAGCCAAGCTCGCTATACCTCGGCTATGCGAATTTAAGTCAATTGGGGGTGTCTTTCGTTTAATCAGAGCACCACAAAGGTGAAAGTACGACTTTTGCTCTTCAAAACCTCTAATAGATGACAGCACCAGAGGATCTACTCTCTCAATTTTGGCATTGATCTGAAGGGGGAGTAAATTTCTCCAGACCATTGCACCCATGGTAACTGCTCAACGATCGACCAGAGGACTTTCGATTCCACAGATTTAACAAGCACGTATATCGCATGTACTCGGTGGGTCTTTGGTGGCATTGGGAATCGAACCCCACCCTTCCGGATGGAATGCCGATACCCTAACCACTAGGCTACCATGGCCCCATTAGATTTTTTTAAAGTAAAATGGTTAAGTAAGTTATGGGGGTAAATCTGAGACTTTCTGCAATTCACTTTTAGCTAAGCAGGAAATAACAGATGTGTCCGAACTTAGTCAGCACACTTAAATGTGGCAAACTGACTCACTCTTTCTAAGCGGGAGCTATCAAATAAAAGTAAAAAAAGAACTCCATATTCTCCAAACCGCAAACCTTAATAATAGTATGCAAAAATGCTCATAGGATAAAATGTAACTATAATAATCAAACTAAATACTAGCATTAATGAGAATTATATATATTTCCTTTGATTCTTGTATACAGTTGGATAGTTCCATGTAATTTTGTTTCTCAATATCCGATTTGATAATGTAATTTAAATTAAGAGTAGTCGATACTTCAAGTGAATTTTATATTTCTTGAAATTAATAATGACATAGTTTTCATATATTACAGACTACAGTGCTCAGTAAGGATTATCTCTTATATACCAGTCACCAAATGTGATATTCTGCAAAAAAAATGTTGTCAAATTTACATAATCAGTCTTAGTGAAAATCTTTGTCTTTAAAAAGAAGAGTTATAAAAGTCTAAATAAAAAATTAATGTTGATTAATACTGAAAATACAAAATAAAATTAGAAAACATTAAGATTTATAACTAAAAAAAAAGGAAATAAAAATATAAAAATCCACAGAAATTAATAAAAGTAAACGCAATTTTCGAATAATTAGTTAAAATTTCTAAAAATTAATAAAATAACATGCTGTACTCATCTTTACTATCGAAATATTTGAATGGAGCTTAAATAATATATGAGTAAAATCCTCTCCGTTAGGATATAAATGGCTCTAAAGAACAAGATTCTTCGCTAATAATTGAAAACTATTCATCAAATTTATAAGTGCAACTGTGATAAATTATTTCCGTTTCTGTAAAAATAAATTCAATTTTTTATAATATGTATCCCTTCAAAAAAAGACTTGAGTGGAGGTTTCCAACATTTCTGCTTCGATCGCTCTCAGATTTGTTCATTGTTGGTGCAGAGTTAACGACTACCGCGAATGGAGTAAAAGGTTATTCTCTTTCTTTAAGTATTTCATTAAGATAATTTTAACGATAAAATGGTTGTTTCTTTTGTTCCAGTTGAGATCCTGAATACGCCACCTTATTACAATTCTCATTGGTTTAAAGTATTCATGACGTCAGATAACGTTTCATTTACATAACATCGTATGGAGACAGCATCATAAATCGACGTGTCAACAAATTTGCTGGCCTGCCTTCAAATACTTTCTTCGAATGGCAGCAAACAAGACGAAGTTCACCATCGAACGTCTAAGTGTCGTCATTAATGAGAAAAAATCCCTTCATGATTTTTACCAGCAATAAAGAAGTATTTTTCACGTAATATTTTGTTAGGTTTGTAAAAGAGTTTTCGAAATCATGAAAACTACTTGTTTTATTTTTTTAAGCAATTAATTTTCAAATCCTTATGAATATTATTTCCAAAATTAAATCCGTTGAAAACAGAACAGAAGGAAAGGCAAAATGAAAAAGACAAGACAAAGCATCCATTTTGTGTTTAGTTTAAATTATCATAAACAATTTAATTATTTTATTTTTGTTGTTAAATTAATAAATTTGAAATATCTTTATTCTCAGCCAGTTTTGTAGATTAACTAATATTTTTTAATCTTATTAAAAAATTTAATCATATGTTGTTGTTTTTTCTAATTACATTTCCTACATTCTATTTTAATTTTCGTTAAATACGAGAATGACTGAAGAACAAAATGAACTGATTCAGTGAAAATTTAGTGATGTTTGCGGTATCATTCCTGGTCGACATGATTTTACAAAAGTGTGGAAATTTATTAAAATGAAGTTCTGTAAGAACAAAGGGAAAGCTCCTTAACAGATCAGTTTGAATGAAATAGAAGAAAGTGACACAAGCTTCGCTCTAAAACAAATCAACCTATAATTTAGAATTATGTAAATTAACAGAATATCTTTAAATACACAAATAAAAAATGTTGTTATCAAGATAGAACACACAAATTTTAACTAGGAATTAGAATTTCTGGCATAATTCACTGTAAAAACACATATTTATATTCATGATTATAATATACAATTAGATTTTATTATATTATAATATATTTTTCATCAAAATAAATATTTGCACCATAACTGTTGGAAAAAGAATAAAAAAGAAAAATATATTGAACTCATACTGTTGTTATTACTTATGACTATTGAACAAGCCAAGTCGACGGCTATGAAATTCAGTCAAAAAGGTGCGTTTTTCGTTTAATCAGAGCAACACAAAAGTGAAAGTACGACTTTACTCTAGAACTTCTCAAATAGATGGCACCACTATTGGAGAAGTTTTGAACTCTTAGTAAATATAGAAAGGAATAAATGAAAACAACGACAAAGAACAAAATAATTTAAAAGTTTGGAAGCTCATAAGAAACTTGCTTTAACTACTCCTACCAAAGTTCAAGCAAAAATAAAAGCATTAATTAAAATGAAGTATTCGAAATTACTATTAATTAAAGTGAGTGCAGCGCTCTCGAAAACATTTGAGTAGCAAAAATTAAGCGTTGTGTAAATATTCCGAAACTTTGAATAATTATACGGCAATGAGAAATCTGTGCGGCTAAAACAACAAAAAGAAAAAAAAAATCCTAAAAAATTTACTAAAACAGAATTGGGTTAAAAATTTTATATGAGATTCATAGAAATTTTTAAAAAAATGACTCAGCAATATTCTTCTAATCTTAGATTTTTGCAGATAAATTTCCCTTCGCGTGTAAATAAAAAAATAATAAAACAATAAAAAATAACTTGTTTATAGTCCAAATTTTTTTTATGTATGTATTCTTTTGTTAATAATTTGGTTTGTTAACTAATGATGCTTGTTTCTTATCCTTATTTATTATTATTTATATTTTTAAATTCTATATACTTTATAATTAAATTTTTGTAAATAATTATAATACTTTTTTATTATCTTGATTAATATTTTGCTTTTAAATATGATTTATTTTACTTTTTTATTTCATAACTTTGCTTTTATGTAAATAAAACCAAACGGTAGAAAAGCTATGTTAATTAAAATTTTAATTGGAATACATTGCACTCGATTTTTTTTATTATAATTAGTTTCTATTATTAGATTTAAGTTTTGTTAATTTGATGACTAAATGAATAACTTATTTTTTAAATTCTAAAATGTGTTATTTTGAAATTCTAATTCAAAACACTTTAAATAAAATATTAAAATTGATGAGATGTTTGTCCAATTTTTAATAAGAATCTAGTTTTAATTTTGTATCAATATTTCTTTTCTTTTCATAGAAATTTAAAGACATTATATATATATATATATATATATATAAATATATATATATATATATATATATATATATTATACGTTTCGCCTGAATATAATTCTTGAGGATTAATACTTTTAATTTTAAAAATATTTCGCATTTGAATCTTGTACAAAAGTTCTTTTTTCTAAAATTAAGCATAAAATAATTATGAAATGACGAAGAAAAGTAGCATTTTATTGAATGAAATGAACTTCATTTTTTAGTGAAAAGCGTAGTGATGCATTATGGTGGAGTACTTATGTTGATTAAAATTCGCACCAGCTGAATATGAAAATGAGCCGATTTGGAAGTCTTATTGGTCCGTGATTGTCACAGTAAAATCGGAAGAGAGTGGTTACCTGTGATGGGTGCAGCGCAGGTGATGGCAGCCACTGCGTAACAGCCGACCGCACACCAGCGTCGCCCGATGCGGTCCATGAGCAGCAGCAGGAGGAGTATCCCGGGCGCCTCTGCCAGGGACAACAGGAAGAACACCAGGAACTCGTTTCCTTCTAAATTGGTGATGTTGTAATGTATACCTGAGTACAGAACCAAGTTGGCATAGCTGTAGAAAGGAAAAAAATTTACGTTCATTTTAGCTTATATGGTTAACGTGAGTATTCAGATCGCGAAATGCAAAAAATTGCTAAATACAGTGTTAGAAAGGAAACTGAATTATATTAAAGATTGTTTGCAATGAATGCCATTAAGATTATGATCAATTGATTGGGATTTTTAAACATTTCAATTGATCAGATTGAAATGTTTAAAAATCTTCGGTTATTTGAGTCGTCTTCTGTTGAGCGGCGTGTGTATTATTGAGGACATGTTAATCGATGATTCTTCAAGTTTGTGCTGATAATCTCGCAAACAATTCATGTTGCGGATGATGCTGTTTGGTTGGTTGGTGCGTTCTTCAAATAGGACAAGCCGCATCCTTCGGGATGCTTCAATACTGAATCACCTCATTCATTAGATCCGTTAAGACTTCGGAATAATGCCTCCTCAGGAATTGCACTTTTGTGTGAGAACCACTTTTTCCTATTTTTTTACTGAAATCTTTACTCGTGAAAATTCGACCCTACCTTAACTGTAGAAAATCATGATGCGCAAGCATTATGGCGTGGTTCGGAGTGTCACAAACGATTGCAGATCATTCACAATTTTGTCAGTTCAACAAGGCGTAGATAACATGTTTCATCTTATAGAAACTTTTTTATAAACATATTCTGAATGCTATTTATCAGCAGAATAATGCCAGAACCATACAGAACAAATTATCCAATAACCACTGCAAGATTCTTCCTTGGGTATATGACTTCCCGAATTTCTTACTAATCGAAAATATTGAATGGACATTGTTTCCATAGTTGCAGTTCATGTTTCAATTAAATTCATATCAGTAACCAATTCTTAAGAATTATACCTCTTCCCTATTTCTTTTCAATGCATCATTAGCTTACAGTTCTGCCAACCGAGAAGTCGCGATAACTATGTCTTCATTTTGAACCGCGATCAAGTAACAGCGTCAATATCATAAGTATTCGCCAAATAAGCTGTTCCACCAAAATGGTATTGGTCTTTGGGAAGTTTGAAAGTGGACACCTCCCCTAAAAACACTGGCTTTCGGCGTGCCCTGTATCGTACCCGCTACCTTCTACTCACGAGATCATTACTTTTCCTCACCATGATAAATACCATTTTCGATCCTCATTGTAAATATTTTGCTGTCTTTTCCTGTGATCAAAAAAATAGATACATGAACTCTTATAAAAAAAGAGTTCTCTTTTTTATTAAAAAGGAAACATAAAAGGAGTAAAAATTAAGTAAATAAATATTTTCTGCGAAATAAATTTTCTTTAATGAAAAACTTAGCGAAATAATTTATCTTTAATGAGTGTGCATGTATAAGTGAAACTAGCATTCAAGAATTCCTTACTTATAAGTTGACTTATTCGTTAAGAAATAGTTCTTACATCCGACGTCGCATGGTGTTAAGGGGAAAGTGTATCATTTGGATTCTTTTAACGATGTGCTGATCGAGACAGTGCCTCAAAGCTGTAGTTTTCCCTTGAATCAACACCTGAGCATTTAAAAGGCATGAGTGTGATCTCAGGTGCTTTTTTTTCAAATACTTTATACGTTTTTACATCTTTGTCGTTCTCTTGCTGAAAGGTAAAGAAATTCTGTGATTTTACGAAGGATACTATTTACAAAAATCCATCACTATTATAATAGTGATGGATATATATATTATATGACGGATACTATTATAATTGTGATGGATTTCTGTAAATAGTATCCTTCGTAAAATCACAGAATTTCTTTACCTTTCCACTATTCATTTTTTTCTTTTAAATCTAGAAATTGTATGGGCCAGCATACTTCTCTGTAGCAAATGCAAAATTGGGCTCCCCTAGTTAAATGGAAGCAGCTGGATGAGAGTTTTCATCATTTAGAAGTAGAGACTAAGAGAAAAACTCCCATCCCCGAAGCTTGATTTGCCACTCCCAAGGGTGTCGCATTTTACTTGGATTCACTGAAACCACAAGTTATTCAATGTGCCCCATTCGATTTTACGACGAATTTTAAGTTAAGCCGGAATCCGAACCTCCCAATCATGATAACAACGACGAACGAGGCCAGCGCGGTCTCAAGCCGGAGAAGGATTTCTGCCCTCCAAAAAAGTGGCGGTGCTCTGTGTATTTAAAAATTCCATGTTGGACAATCGAGCATAAGAAGACTGTTTTGTGAGACTTCAGCCATCTTTATTACTGCTCTTTCGTAGACAGTGATCAGGTGTCGGAAGGGAGGAACTCGCACGTGCACTCACATCTCGACAGACGTCCACATGTCAACAGCCGCCGCCCATTGTTCAACAGGATGCCACCAGGATCTTCAATTCTGTTCAACGCTGTCCCACGACTAAGTTATGAAGACTCTGGTGAAAGGGCTTTATTTTTATGAATTTATTGAATCGAGAAGAAAGTACAGTTATGTCTAAATAATCGTTTCCTCAGAGGTTAACCGACGGACCGCCAAATATTACTGAAAACAGACAAAAAAATTAAAGTTCACCAAATTTAGTATTCGTTTCAATTTTTCGTGAAAAGTTTTTATTTTATAAAACAATATTTTTTCTACACTACTGACAATTAAAATTGCTACACCAGGTAGAAATGCAGATAACAAAATGATATTTATTGGACAAATATATTATACTAGAAATAACAAGTGATTAAATTTTCAAAAAATTTGGCTGGATAGATCCTGAGAAATCAGTACCCAGAACAACCACATCTGGCAGTAATAACAGCAGTTACACGCCTGGGCATTGAGTCAAACAGAGATTGGATTGCATGTATAGGTACAGATGCCCATGCAGCTTCAACACGATGCCACAGTTCATCAACCGTAGTGACTGGCGTTTGGTGACGAGCTAGTCGCTCGGCAACTATTGACCAGACGTTTTCTATTGGTGAAAGATCTGCAGAACGTGCTGGCCAGGGCAACAGCTGAACATGTTCCGTATCAAGGAAGGTCCGTACAATACCGGCAACATGCGGTCGGGCATTATCCTGCTGAAACGTAGGGTTTTGCAGGGCTCGAATAAAGGGTAGAGCCACGGGTCGTAACACACCAGAAATGTAACGTGCACTGTTCAAAGCACTGTCAATGCGAACAAGAGGTGACCGAGACGAGTATCCAATGGCACCCCATACCATCACGCCTGGTGATGGGCCAGTATGACGAGGACGAATGCACGCTGCCAGTGTGCGTTCACCACGATGCCGCCAAACACGGATGTGACCATCATGATGCTGTACACAGAACCTGGATTCATCTGAAAAGATAACGTCTCATTATTCGTGCGCCCAGGTTTGTCGTTGATCACACCATTGAAGGCGCTCTTGTCTATGACGCAGCGTCAAAGGAAGCCGCAGCCATTGTCTCCGAGCTGAGAGTCCATGCTGCTGCAAACGTCGTCGAACTGTTCATGCAGACACTTGTTGTCTTCCAAACGACTCCGTTTCTTGACTCACGGCTCGTGACGTGGTTGCACGATCCATTACGGCCATGCGGATAATATGCCTGTCTTCTCGGCTGCTAGTGATAGGTGGCCGTTGAGATCCCGCATGGCGTTCCGTAACCAGTCCTGAACCCATTGATTCCATATTCTGCTAACAGTCATTGGATTTCGACCGACGCGAGCAGCAATACTGCGATAAGATAAACCGCAATCCCGGTACGCTACAATTCGACCTTTATCAAAGTCAGAAACGTGCTGGTACGCATTTCTCCTTCTTACACGAGGCATCACAACAACTTTTCACCAGGCAACAACGTTCAAATGCAATTTGTGTATGAGGAACCGGCTGAACAGTTTCCTCATTTAAACACAATGTAGGTGTCGCTACTGGCGCCTGCTTTGTCTGAATGCGCTGAAAAGCTAATCATTTGCATATCACAGCACCTTCTTCCTTTCGTATAAATTTCACGTCTGTAGCCTTCTTGGTGTAGCAATTTTAATGGCCAGTAGTGTAGTTTACACCAAGTAATGACAAGTTGCGAAAAGAAAACCATTTTCTCGAAAGAAGGTATTGAAATATAAGTAATGTTGGTGTCACAGATGGTTAAAGTTTCAGTCATGTATTTCTCTCAGATGTGCATAGTTGAAACTGCTTTCGTATTTTCCTGCATGATTTCTTTCCAAATTTGTAAATTAAGCATTTATACTTGTACTTTGTGTGTATGGCAGTATTATATATATTATTCTGAGTTATCTTTCGTAATTTGTGTGAATCTGAAATCAATTATGCCTAAACACAAGCATCTGAATGAATGTCATTAATATTTTTCACATGAACATTTTTCAGGTATATTTTGTACAAAAATCCCAAAAATGCTTTTTCTCATTTTGCAGTTCAAGGTAAAGACACTGATTTCACAGATAAAAACAGCGACATAAACTTCAGAATATAAATCTGCAGGGCAAATTCGCTTCTCAGTTCATCACCGCTCATTGCGATAGCCTAACAGCTGAGGGTGACATCCATTGCGTGTAGGCTGCAGAGCCGTAATCTTGGGCCGCGCGGTGCACCCACTCACATTCAGAAAGAAACAGTGCTGACAGCGAAGACAATGTTCATCTACGAAGCGATGAAGAGCAATCGCTCACTCACTGTTTTTCAGCAGCATAATGAAATGAAATCCAAGGTCTCTTCATGCACTGCGGAATCACTCCCAATAAAATATTTATAATATATACAAGTTAATCATGAATGAATATTATTCGAAATAATAATTCATAATTAATTCTATTTAAGAAATTTAATTATTCATACGTATCCCTAATTTTAAATTATGTAAAAAAATTATTCTTATAAACTCTTTCAGAGCCATTAAAATTCCACAAAATTCTATAATTAAAAAGAATAAATCACCATTGCTGAAACATATTATATAATAATTTATTAACATTTTTTAAAAAAATAATGAAAAAATAATAAATAGTAATAAAAATAAAATAATAATTACATGCAATTTTTTCATTTTAAATAATATAAAAAGTAATTATTCAAAATAGTTTTTTTACAATCTAGGAATAATACGAAAGTTTTATTGATGAAAAGGAATAAATCAATATTACTTTGGGGTATGATTATATATTTTTCAATATTTTTTCTACAAATTAATTATTTACATGTATATTTTAAGTGATATAAAACTAATTATTAAGTTTACATACAGTACAATTAAAATTTGAATCTTAAAATAAAATGAATATTTTATTTCTTAGTATTTTTCAAAAACACTAGTTTTATTTGGCTATATACTTTATCTTACTTTAAATAATAATAATTAATTATTCAAAATATCCTTGGCAGCCTAATAAAAGTACGAAATCTTCATAAGTAAAATTAATAATTTACATTATAGCCAAAAAAGCTTTTTCCAGATTTTAAAGAAAAAAACTTACCAACAAATTGTCAATATGATGAAATGTTTCCGCAATCGGGGAAACCTTATGAAGGAGTAAAAATTTCTCTTCTCTGTTGTTTCGGATTTATCCCCTAAGGACTGCAAATAAAGAGAATAAATGAAAACAAACATAAAATTGTTGAAATGTCTTTATTCGTATCAGTTTTCACTTGTTTAAATGGTCTTTCTCAGTTTATAAGAACATTTTTTTTCTCAGTTTCGATAGGAAACTACATAAATGGATTCCAAATATTACAAAAATTTCACATCCGAGATAGGAATCGAACCTACGAATTGTTGGAATTAAAGCCAGAGTGTTAAACGCTTACATGACAGCTCAGAATATTCGGATTTACATTTGAGAAGTAAATATAATTGATTAAAATCATGCTATTCAGACTGAAATACTACATGTTCGAACCTACAGAGCCTAAGACTCAAAGGATCTACTATTCAATAGTTCACAGGTTCAGTTCTCATTTCGAATGTGGATGGTCATAAATATTCAAAGCCACAATTAAACTGTACATTTTGCTCAATAAACCCTCGTGAGCAAAAAACCCATTTAATGTTGTGTTAAATAACATATTTATTATGCTTTTTACTATTTACACATTCTTTACATTCATCACTTATAAGTGATATGAATGCTTTTTAATGCGCTTAAGGCTCTTCCAGACCTACATGAGAACTTCTGTTGTCTTGTCGCCCCATCTGGTGTTAGTTCTCAAAGCTTGTAGAGGGGAGTATCCCAAACATTATTATTGGTTGAAATTGCTTGTCAATCAATCCTTTGAAGTTAGGGAGTCTGCCAGAATTGGCGCGTTATATCGTGAAAAACTAAAGTACTAACGCCATAAAAACAGCCAAAAAGAGAGTTTTAAATTTGCTCCTAACAGATGTTTACCTCAAATTACCCTCAGGTTTCTTAGAATAGGGGTGGGGGAAATTGGGTCAGTACAAATGCTCAAGGAACTGACACCGTAATTACCTGTTGCTGTCTTATGGAAAATGAGCTGCCAGTGATTCTAAAGAAAATATTTATTTATATTTTAGAGTTCGGTTTTTATTATTCGCACTAAAATATATGAAGACAAACTGCAAATGTTGAGTGATTTTACAGTTACTAATTAAATGGTCAAAAATGATTATCAGAATTCAAATGAAACCTCAAATACTATATGAATGATTAAAAAAATATTTTTTTAAGTACCTTGGTTCAATTTGATTTTATGAGACTTGATCCATTGACTTAAGATGCTTTTGAATATGAATGCAACAAATAATTAAAAACTATTATTTTCAAAACTAACTCAATATAAAAATATTTAAGCTTTTTCAAGTTTTTTTTTTAAACTAACACACACACACACACATATATATTCTAATTATATAAAAATAGATGAAATGATTATATAAATAATTACAGTTACAATATATATTTTTATGAAAATAACGTTACGATTTTCTATCTATCTATCTATATAATCGTATCGTAATTTTCATAAAAATATTGTAACTGTAATTATTTTTATAATAATCATTACATCTATTTTATAAAATTAGAATTACTTAGAGCTTGAAAGAGAGATTCATCTCTTATCTTTCATCTCACAAGTCCCTAACTTTATTCCTCTATATAAATAAAATTAACTAAGTTATAATTATAAGTACACGTTTTTTAAAAACTTGATATTCTGGTGTAAAATGTGTAGTGAAATTTACTTTAAATTCTGAAGATTTTAAAACTCTTCAGTTATTTTATTATATATTTTCCCCTGGCTTGATAAAAACAAAATTAGATTAGCACTAAATATGCCTTATAAAAACACACAGGTAAATTAGATTAAAATAAGTTTAGAGTAAAATTGTGAGAAATATAAACTATGTTTATATTTGTCAACGAATAATCAAATGCAAATGCAACTTATAGCATACGAGAAAAATATAATTTCATAGTAATACAAGTAAAATACAATAGAATTTCATAAATTAGGTTTATTTGTCAACAAATAATCAAATGCAAATACAATTTATAGCATACGAGAAAAATATAATTTCATTGTAATACGAGTAAAATACAATACAATTTCATGAGCATATGAGAAATTTAGTTAATACCTTGAAATATATGTATGAGGTAAAATAGTAATTAAAATAAATCTGTTAATATAGTAAAGAAATGCGCTTGAGCAATTCACACATTTCATGAAGGAAAAACAGAAACTATATATATATATATATATATATATATATATATATATATATATATATATATATATATATATATATATATATATATATATATATATACACACAAACACTCTATATACAAACATGAACATACAAATTCATATAGTTAAACTTTTATTTTTTTGGATTTTAATTTTTCAGCTTTTCTTTTGTCTTTTTTTTGTTTGCTCCTCAATTATATAAGTTGGATTTCTTATGTCCATTGATCTAGGATAACGTGGATCGATTAGTTCTGGCAAAAGACAGTCAAAATAAAAATCATTTAATTTAGTTTTCATTTGTGTCTCCCAAAATGGATCATCTCTAAAAATCATTTAAGTTTTAATTCCTCTTGGGGACCAAATGGCAAACCAACAAAAGTTTCTTTCACTAATATGTAATTGTCCTTGGATTTGATAGAAAAATTTATGATTTTTATTTATGACATTAATTTCTTTTGTTTTTCCATCTTTTTGCCAGAAATTGAATTTAGATTTCTTTATAAATTCATTGGGATGTATATCGCGACATGTATATGGGCATTTAATTTCAACAATACCCTATTTGCCAATTATTCCATCTGGCGAGGCAGCTAGATGAGGCAAATTTTTATCTATGAATATCCCACATGGTTCTATTTTAATTCCTATTTCTTTTTCTAGTTCGAGAATGGCAGTTTTTTCATGAATAATCCCATATAAAATTGCTTCAGTTTTTACGTTAGAGTATAGTATTGTTTTCACTAAATTTTGGCATCCTGTAGAGGGTAACTTCCGATATACAGCACCAAAATTTGACGCTGTCAATCGAATTCTTCTTTCTTTTCTCCAAACAGCATTCTCACTTTGAAGTACAGTAGCTCTTTCTAAATCTTCTCTTTCTTTCAAAGTAAGAGCTAGATTAGTCAATAATTTCGATTTTTTTTCTTCGTATTCATTAAATGATAAATCTGACTTTTCAGCAGCTAGGCCATAATTTTTGTCGGGACCTGAAACAATATTTGCAAATTTCCTAGACTTTGACTTATTTTTTGCTTTATTTAATTTATTTATTCTTTTATTTTCAAACTGCTTGCAGTATTTACCTGGTGACTTATATATTAAACTGACTTATATATTTCATTCGATTTTTAATCGATTTCCTTGTAGTGGAAAGATGAAGTTTTCTTTTCGTACTGTAATCATTTTTTTTTTCATGTTTAAAATAGACTAATTTTACAGAGTTTAATTAATAAGAAAAATATCCAAATACATTTAAAATAGTAAAAGTGTTGAAATGAATTTACGAGAATTTTGAATTTTCGGACAACAGCATTCAACATCAATTGAGAAACGCGTCAAAGTGAATAATATGTTCAACAGAATCTTGCGGTTGAATAGTTTGGAATGGCTGCATTAGAAAGCTGTTTGGAGACGGTATTGTACTGCGTATCCCATCTTGGTGACAACAAGGTGATTGATGATTTAATTATTGTTGTAGCCATACAGAGAAAGAAAGTCGTTCAATCACACTATTTCTAGACTAGTCACTTTGAGCATATCTAATTGATTCTCAATCTCCTTCCTGATATTCTCTCTCAAGCATTTCTATTCGAACATCAATACTATAACTTCAGTTACATATTTTATATCGCCTTAAGTGCTACAGGATATTTATTCATTCTTTTGATATTTTATTACATTTTATTCTTTTTATGTCAAAAATAATGTCATTTGTGTTGCGCAGGACAATATTCTTCTCAAATAAATTTCGTGAGCATAAAATGATTCCCCTAAGAGCATATTGATGTCATCTGTATTGTAGTGTGTTGTAATGTATTGCTATCGTTCGTTTGGTTATTGAAATGCTTTTATGTTTTTTCGCTGAAGTTATACTACAAACCCAATTTTTTTTCAAAGATATATATAATTTTTCAAATTTAAAGTGTTTAATTTCTCGTCAGACGCAATATGCTGGTATCGTATGCTTATTAATCATACCTTATAATGTATTTTTTTTCATGAAATAAGTTGAAAATAAAATTAAATGTCCAAATGTTTGTAAAGGTAAAAACTCAATAATTTTGGAAAATGATTAAAAATCAAATTAAAATATTTGTCTCACTATTATTCTAATAAACTTATCGTTCTTATTATTAGATATTTTATTTTATAAGAAATATATATGTATATATATATATATGTATATGTATATATATATCTGTATATATATGTATATATATATAGATATATATATATATATATATATATATATATATATATATATATATATATATGTATATATATATAATAACTACACTATATATAATATATATATATATATATATATATATATATATATATATATATATATATATATATATATGTATATATATATATATATATATGGTATATATATACATATGTATATATACTATGTATATGTATACATATGTATATATATATACATATATATATACATATATATATGTATGTGTGTGTGTCTATTGTAAAATGCATTTTTTACATCTTCACACATAAGTAGTTTAAATTTTAATACATAGTTAGTCTTATTTCAAAATCGTAGTCTATAATATAATTGAACAAGGTAACACAAAACAGTTTATAATATTTCATTTTGAAAAATTTACTTAAATGAAAATAATCAAAGTTGATTTAAAAGTACATATCATAGCTACTTTTTTCTGAACGTTAATAAACAGAAATCTAACATGCATTATTTACAGATGCCTTTTCTATTTCACTTGAGTGAGAAAAAGCTAATTCTCTTGCTCGATTTGGAATTGTTTGCCAACCACCGGGTAAAACAGGGGGAATCATATGGGGAGAAGTTTTTCTCAGAAATTCCTCCCTTCTTTAAGTTACCGTAGTGAAATGAAAACTCAGCCAAGTTTGGCTTTAAAAATTTTCCAGTTTCATAAGTGGCGTTGAGTACATAGAGGTGGATTTTCAGAAATAAGAATGAGTTTGATTTGTAATTAAAATTCGTATCAAAATATTAATGCAATAAAAAATATTTTTAGCTTAAAAAAAAAAAAAAAAAAAATTTTAATTTTGTAACGGTACGGTGAAAAATATGAAAAATACTTAAAACAAAATTTTTAAAACCGCAATGAAATTAGAATTTGGGTAAAATTTAAGTGGATAGAGATATTTTGACATTTAAAAATATTTGAAAAAATTTTAAACGCTAAAAATGGACGTCGAAGTGATAGTAGCTCTGTTTTTTGTAATTTGCAGAAGACCGGAAGTTTCTATCATGAAAATAGCACTTGTGAAACATTAAAATATTATCCATAGGATTAACATAGAGTCTGATTTTCCCCAACGGAGGTCTAGCAGGGCCTTAATTACTGACTTTCAGTTCACTAGTTCTGGGATTCAATTTTCACCTCCCGGGTTTGTAGTGGTTCGTAATCCATTCCAGGTTCGGTCGAAGGATCGTTTGGTGTGCAAAACATTGACAATAACAAGGAATATCTCATGCGGTAATTCACATTCTCTAGAGAGGTATAGCTTTAAATTTGGAGACACATTTATTACCCTAGAGTGCTTTCAGAACATCTGTAACATCTCAACATCATTGCAATGTATCAGAATATGCACTCTCACCGCAGCATTTTGTTCTCAGCTCATCTTTTTTGTCAGAACAGGCTCTCATGAGAATCTTACATCATTGATTCATGTTCTCAGAAGAACTACATATTTTCACCGTTAAACATCATATTTATTATTGCAGCATTTCGGAACACGCTTATGTTGCAGAATGGTTAATGTTCTTCACAACAAATAATCTAAATATGAAAATATTTTAATGGTTTATTTTTTTCAAACTCTCTACTACCCTATACAGGTGTGGTTATTTTACCTTTCAATGCGACAAGAAGGCGGGAAACTGGATGCGATCTCATGTAGCGGGGCATGCAATTCTGAAAGTAGGTCATTTTGGATTCAGGGGATCAAGCATGAGATGATCAGATTTGGTCTCATGTGAGTGTTTATGCTTGGATTTTACTTGGAGAACATTGCGACCACGACATCAGACCCCATATCCAGTGAACAGAAGGCCTCCTTCAGTTAAGAAATAGACTGTCACTGCAGGGTGTATTAATAATAAGAACAAGATATAAATAAGGAGTTACAGTAAAGCAGTGAAAATTACCGTTTTATGTTTAGTTTCGTTTTAAATAGAGAAAAAAGAAAACCTTTATGCTTGTTGTTGTTTCTAATCCTAAATGATGTATTTTTTTGTTGCTACATCATTTTCTTAAACCAACAATTTACAAAAATTCTAAAAACAGGAATGGATCTTTTAAAATCTCCGGAAATAGTAAGACCCAAGCACCTAAGAATATATTCAGAGGTCTGTTCAGTTTTGCATCAATGACACTTTGGACAATTACTCTCTTCTTGAAGATACATTTCTTTTCTGACGATAGGTACTAGGTGACTAAATCATGGCTACAACAAGGGCAGGATCGGATTGGATTGTTGGGTTTTATGGCGCAAGGTCCAAATATGGACATGCTGTGACAAGAATAAAGTTTTTGGGAGTATTTATTTAATTTTTATTTACTTATTTTTTTTATAAATATATATGTTTTTTCTTGAAAAGCCCAAGCAACATTAAAACTTAAAAACACAAAAATTAGTGTATATATTATTTAAAATCTATTTATAATTATAAAATATATACAAAATTTTAAAATGTATAAATAAAATTATATAAAATTTAAAAAACTATTGCTCTCAAATAAGCAAATAGGTTTCTGTGGGGTCAGCTCCCCACCAAATCAAACATAGTTAAAGGTTTGTTTCAAAATATTTAAAACGGTAGACGTTAAAATTAGAACATGAGATTAAAATATGATAGACATTGATTGGTTCATCCACACGCCTCACACCATTTATTTAATTCACTTAAAAACAAATGTCTGTGTGTGAAACGTGTGTGTCCGATACGAACGAGTCAATCTGACATCCGCACTTCGTAACAGTAAAACTGATAATGAGGTGAGGATGAAAAATATGGTATGTAACTTATTGCTGACCTGCAAGTTCCATGATTCTTCCCAGAGGGAATAAAGCAAATCTTTTTATACCCTTTCTCACGTCAGAGAGCCAGCGCCAATAGTAAAACGTTGGATCTTCTGCAGCCTTTGTAGCTGCGTCTGCTCTCTCATTTCCATCAAGACCTACGTGGCTTGGTATCCAACAAAATATAATTTCCTTTCCCTTGCCAGCAAGGGAATCCAATGCTCTAAACATTTTGGACACAACAGGATGACAACTATTACTATTGTTTTTCAAAGCCTCAATCATACTCATACGGTCAGATGCCTTTTCTATTTCATGAGTGAGAAAAGCTAATTCCTCTTGCTCGATTTGGAATTGTTTGCCAACCACCGGGTAAAACAGGGGGAATCATATGGGGAGAAGTTTTTCTCAGAAATTCCTCCCTTCTTTAAGTTACCGTAGTGAAATAGAAAACTCAGCCAAGTTTGGCTTTAAAAATTTTCCAGTTTCATAAGTGGCGTTGAGTACAGAGGTGGATTTTCAGAAATAAGAATGAGTTTGATTTGTAATTAAAATTCGTATCAAAATATTAATGCAATAAAAAATATTTTTAGCTTAAAAAGAAACAAAAATGTTCATTTTGTAACTGTACGGAGAAAAATAGGAAATATCATTAAACCAAATTTTGTACAACCTCAATGAAATTAGAATTTGGTTAAAATTTACTTGGATAGAGATATTTTGACATTTAAAAATATTTGAAAAAATTTTAAACGCTAAAAATGGACGTCGAAGTGATAGTAGCTCTGTTTTTTGTAATTTGCAGAAGACCGGAAGTTTCTATCATGAAAATAGCACTTGTGAAACATTAAAATATTATCCATAGGATTAACATAGGATTCGATTTTCCCCAACGGAGGTCTAGCAGGGCCTTAATTACTGACTTTCAGTTCACTAGTTCTGGGATTCAATTTTCACCTCGGGTTTGTAGTGGTTCGTAATCCATTCCAGGTTCGGTCGAAGGATCGTTGGTGTGCAAAACATTGACAATAAAGGAATATCTCATGCGGTAATTCACATTCTCTAGAGAGAGGTATAGCTTTAAATTTGAGACACATTTATTACCCTAGAGTGCTTTCAGAACATCATATTAACATCTCAACATCATTGCAATGTATCAGAATATGCACTCACCGCAGCATTTTTTGTTCTCAGCTCATCTTTTTGTCAGAACAGGCTCTCATGAGAATCTTACATCATTGATTCATGTTCTCAGAACTACATATTTTCTGTTAAACATCATATTATTATTGCAGCATTTCGGAACACGCTTATGTTGCAGAATGGTTAATGTTCTTCACAACAAATAATCTAAATATGAAAATATTTTAATGGTTATTTTTTCAAACTCTCTACTACCCTATAATACAGTGGTTATTTTACCTTTCAATACGACAAGAGGCGAAACGGATGCGATCTCATGTAGCGGGGCATGCAATTCTGAAAGTAGGTCATTTGGATTCAGGGATCAAGCATGAGATGATCAGATTTGGTCTCATGTGAGTGTTTTATGCTTGGATTTTACTTGGAGAACATTGCGACCACGACATCAGACCCCATATCAGTGAACAAGAAGGCCTCCTTCAGTTAAGGAAATAGACTGTCACTGCAGGGTGTATTAATAATAAGAACAAGATATAAATAAGGAGTTACAGTAAAGCAGTGAAAATTACCGTTTATGTTTAGTTTCGTTTTAAATAGAGAAAAAGAAAACCTTTATGCTTGTTGTTGTTTCTAATCCTAAATGATGTATTTTTTTTTTGTTGCTACATCATTTTCTTAAAACCAACAATTTACAAAAATTCTAAAAACAGGAATGGATCTTTTAAAATCTCGGAAATAGTAAGACCCAAGCACCTAAGAATATATTCAGAGGTCTGTTCAGTTTTGCATCAATGACACTTTGGACAATTACTCTCTTCTTGAAGATACATTTCTTTTCTGACGATAGGTACTAGGTGACTAAATCATGGCTACAACAAGGGCAGGATCGGATTGGATTGTTGGGTTTTATGGCGCAAGGTCCAAATATGGACATGCTGTGACAAGAATAAAGTTTTGGGAGTATTTATTTAATTTTATTTACTTATTTTTTTTATAAATATATATGTTTTTTTTTCTTGAAAACCCAAGCAACATTAAAACTTAAAAACACAAAAATTAGTGTATATATTATTTTAAAATCTATTTATAATTATAAAATATATACAAAATTTTAAAATGTATAAATAAAATTATATAAAATTTAAAAACCCTATTGCTCTCAAATAAGCAAATAGGTTTCTGTGGGGTGGCTCCCCCACCAAATCAAACATAGTTAAAAGGTTTGTTTCAAAATATTTAAAACGGTAGACGTTAAAATTAGAACATGAGATTAAAATATGATAGACATTGATTGGTTCATCACACGCCTCACACCATTTATTTAATTCACTTAAAAACAAATGTCTGTGTGTGAAACGTGTGTGTCCGATACGAAGACGAGTCAATCTGACATCCGCACTTCGTAACAGTAAAACTGATAATGAGGTGAGGGATGAAAATATGGTATGTAACTTATTGCTGACCTGCAAGTTCCATGATTCTTCCCAGAGGGAATAAACAAATCTTTTTATACCCTTTCTCACGTCAGAGAGCGGCGCCAATAGTAAAATTGGATCTTCTGCAGCCTTTGTAGCTGCGTCTGCTCTCTCATTTCCATCAAGACCTACGTGGCTTGGTATCCAACAAAATATAATTTCCTTTCCCTTGCCAGCAAGGGAATCCAATGCTCTAAACATTTTGGACACAACAGGATGACAACTATTACTATTGTTTTTCAAAGCCTCAATCATACTCATACGGTCAGTATATATACAAAAATGATGATTATCATCTGTATTCACATGCTGAGGTGCGTAGTAAATAGCTGTTGCTTCAGCAGTAAAGACGGAGCAGGATGGATGTAGGCTATAACTAAAATCAGTATTATTGATATTAACGCCACAGACCACATGTCCTGCTGTTTTAGAACCATCTGTGAATACAGGCTTGTATGATTGATACTGACAGCGATGAGAAGAAAATAGCTGGTGTAAAACAATAGGTGTTGTGTCAGATTTGTGGAAATGAGCAAAGGTATTAATGAAATTCATTTTTGGATCATATCAAGGCGGATGAGAAAATGGATCAATTCTCTCTATCCGGATATCACATAGGTCTGTGAGCCACAGATGTAATTTAGCTCTTGTGAGAAACGGTGGAATGCTCATAGGTCGAGTATCATATAATCTCATGAGAGAGGTATTGGGAATCACGGAACGTATTGGATGATTAGGGGTCGACATGATCTTAGCATAATAATTGAGAGACTGCTGCATTCGTCTCAGGTCTAATGGTAATTGTTGGCATACCACGTATAGACTCTAGACGGGTGATGTACGGAATGCCCCAGAACATATCCTTAGTTCTGAGTGATGAACAGTGTCCAGTTTTGTAGTACAGAAAGTCTTGCCGATCCATAAACAATACAGCCATAGTCAATACGTGATAAAATGAGTGATTGATAAACTCGGAGGAATGGTGTGCGATCAGCACCCCAAAATGTACTTGAAAGCACCTTGAGGATATTAAGTGATCGCTCACACTTCTTCCGCAGATATAATACATGTGGAAGAAAGGTTAGTTTACGGTCGAATATCACGCCAAGAAATTTTATCTGATTGACTACTGTTATTGGTGTTTTGTTAATATGTATGACAGGATCATTATGGAGGCTTGTCTTTCTGCAGAAATGGACACAGCTGCTCTTACTAGATGACAATGCATGGCCATTCTCAGCACACCATGCAGCAATTTTATTAACAGATGTTTGTAAATGTCTCTCAATTAAATGCATGTTTGACCCTTCACAAGATATTTGCAGGTCATCAACGTACAAGGTACCATACACAAAAGGTGGAAGTTGATGAAGTATGCTACTGATATGAAGATTAAAAAGTGTGACACTTAAAATACTACCCTGAGGAACACCTTCAGGTTGGATAAAAGTATTGGACAAAACAGTACCAATACTGTTTGTTACCAATGTTAACACAACAAGGGTAGATACTGTATTCATTTATTACTCCTGTGAACCAAGTCACTAATGCGAGTAACATTACCCAAGACATACCATCACAAACTTTTTCGTAAGATGAGCCACAATCATTCAATATCTCAAAAGAAAGACAGGGAAACAGAGAGAGAGGGAGATAGAAAGAAAAAAAGGAACATCTATGCCTTAACTGGTATTCAAACCAGCGACCAACCAATAAGGAGTTAGAGACACTAACCACTCAGCCATCGGTCAACCACTGAATATGAGTAAGGGATTTGATATGGCGACTGGAATAGTAGGAGAGACATCTGCGTTTTTCTCGAACTATTAAGCTGATTACACCAAAATAAATTATTTTCCAAGGTACCAAGAGTGCTCAGGAGGGACTTTCCAAAGTGCATTTAATTCAATTTATTTGATAGTGAAGATTTCTGTGTAAGTCAACCTGGCATTGTCATGCAGGTTGTCAGCAAAATAAGACTTGGGCAATCTATCAGCGATTTCGTTACCATTCAAACTAACAGAGGAGAAGACCCAGTAAAAGTGTATTGTCTGCTCATCAGAAAGCCGAATAACAAGATGAAGAATATTCAGGCTTCCTCTACTCTCCCACACTCGTCCAATGAGAAAGATAGCTGAATAGAGGCATACTTGTTCAGTTAAAATCCAAATGTCCTTGAAGGTTAACTGGACATTTCAATGAAATAAGTCGATTCAATAAAACTTTATGCTTTAATATCTAAACTTATTGGTCATCTCATTTGCATTTTACCACTTATCGCAGTCTCAACTGAAACAATGAATAGGGCCTCCACAAGAGGTCTTAGGGCTGCAGCACCAGTATAGCTTCTTTCTAATATTGTCATGATTATTTACGCCTCCTTTAATGTTCACATAGTTTATAGCCAAGATAAGTCATTCTAGCCTTCAAGTCAACATTTCCTGGGTTCGATTACCACTTTATGCATTGACGTTAATAGTTTTACGAAATTTACTTCAAAGTGTCATTTCGGATCAGATGAGACTCTGAGTGCCAAAATTGAACTCAAGAGCGACATATCAACCATAGCGACAGCGACATATCAACCATAGCGACATTTAGATAACATATCCAATTCCGTCCATCGTAATCGATATTGAACACCACAGTCAAAAAGTTTTGTACATTTATGAAACTCGATTTTTGTTCAAGGAGAAAAACATGTTTAAGGCTCAGTTAAGGCTTTTAATAGGTTGCATTTTCATTTTGGAAGAGAAAGAGAAATTTGTGAAAGAAATCTCTCCAAAAACTTACTGTTCCCCCAGAGATCTGCTTAATTTACTGCAGGAACGAAGTGTG
The DNA here is from genome assembly GCA_030067965.1 of Latrodectus elegans. Lineage (NCBI taxonomy): Eukaryota > Metazoa > Arthropoda > Arachnida > Araneae > Theridiidae > Latrodectus > Latrodectus elegans. The sequence goes on from CM057822.1 coordinate 897,624, forward strand.
ATCTAGTGGCAAATCCTCACTCTTCGGAGCAAAGGGTTTTGTCTCTGCCACATTTGAACGACGAGAGATGGAGCCTGCCGAGGAGGGCTCCTTTGAGATACATGAATAATTAGGGGCAAGAGACTTCCTGAAGGGCAAAGTGTATCGCATTTCAACATGTTTCAAAGATTTTTCGGTTCTTGTGCTACCTATTCCACAGTGTCTCGAGCACTCACACCGGCAGACGAGTACGTAGAATTGAAACTTTGTCCATTTGGTAAGATCAAACTTAAGACTAAACTATTAAACTAAACTCAATAGCATGGGAGCCCTTTAGGCCAACGCCCACAATGGCCAGATTCATTTTTGGGACTGAGGCCCCTGGGAGGCGAAGCTTATGTCCCGATTGGGTAGCCAGATTAACGTGAAACTGCGAGTGCTTAGTTCTCAAGCATGATTGGTATCCAGTTTTATCGAGCACCTGAAGGACTGAGTCGCCCTTGCCCAGCCGGAGGACCGAATCTCGGACCTGTGACTTGGAAAAACTATCATACGTCAACTGACTTCAAACCTAACACTTTCCATTTTTAAAAGTATGGTTCCCTAGTAAGAACATGAGCATTCCCAACGGAACTTTTGAAATCAAATGGTGCAATGAGAACCTCAGCTAGGTCAAAAATACCTTTGGGCCGTCTTCTTCCCTTGTGATGAGAGAATACGAAAAGTCCTCCAGGATGTAATTAATACGGTGTGCATTAAAGAGCCTTGCATTTCACTTGAGCAGAGTTTGGTTGTTCTTTATTCGCCCTGTCAAAGTATATTGCTGTGGAGTGGAATAATGTTATGAGTGAAATTTGAGTTTTCAAGTAATCAAATGAAATCCAAACCCGAATAGACTTAAAACTGGCACAACTGCTCCATAGAAAGAATAGCCGTGGATTTCTGCTAAATTAATTGATTTTTGGCTTTTGTTTTCATAGAAAGTTTCCTTGAGTAAAAGTCAGATAGTAATGACTCTGATATAAAGATTTGACGACGTATTCGACGGCACTTTAGTTTTTGCTCAAGATTAAAAATTGCCTCTATTTTCATTTTTATTCATAAATATTACCTCAGTTATCGCTCGTGTTTCACTATCCAAGCAAAATCATAATCTTTTCTCTTCTATTTGCATTTGGGAAGGTTGATAAATGTGAAAAGTCCCCATATTTATATCTCTTATTGGGTCTACAGTGTGAAATTTAAGTAAACGGAATAAACTCGGCATTGATCCATGATTAATCAATAAATGAATGAATTTAGATTAATTCATATGTTATTCAGCATTGTGAGAAGAATCATGAAGTGTTTCTTCACAATTTTCATCATGGAATTGGAAAAAATGTAACATTAGAATATTCCTTTAAGGCATGTCGCTTGAAAAGAAAGCTGATAAAGTCGTGAGAATTTGAACTTTAAAAGCATCTTCTATAAAATCGGTGCACTATTTTATTTAAATAAGAATATATTAGCACTGAAATAAATCTCTCAATGTTGCATGATATGCATAATGTCTAAACAGTAGTTTATAATAAAATAGCATTACAACAAGGGCAACAAAACAATCGCAAAATTCTCGGCGATGTTTAAAAATCACTCTCCAATTGCAGCGACTAGGAAATATAATTCACTCTATGATACTTGTGGTCTTTCTTCCCTCTACTTTCTCATTAGCAGTCATGAAACATGCATTTTACTTTTTGCGGACAGACTTTTATTAATCTAATATGTATTTAACACACACATATAATAAAAAACTAGATATATACACATAATTAACACTATCTACAGCTACTTAAACCCTATCGGCAGGAAGCTGTAGTTGACAACCATCTCCGTTGCATGCTCCTCATCCTCTCTCTCAGAAAGCAAACAAGCATTGTCTCGGAATGAGAGGGAATGGAGGATGACGTCACCCAGGTATCAGCTCACTGAAATCGGACATTTATTTTAAAGAAAGAGAAAATGCAATGGTATTTTAGGGGAAAGATTTCCGTGTTTATAAAATACAAGGTTCGATACTTTCTTCAATTTCATCAAAAAACTTCTCTGGAAATTGATGCATTTCTTGATGATATTTTAAAGTAAAAAAGAAAGTCATCACTTTTAAATCTCGAAAATAGCATGTAAAATTACTGATTCATCGCCTCAAATGGGCTAAGAGGTTCCAAAATTTTTTCTTTGGTGTGGAATGCACAGGAAAATGCCAATTCAGTTTGCGGATCCAATAACTTGCAAGTGGTTGAAAATGATGAGCTGATAAGGCTCTCACTGCAGCCTATCGATGCTGGGAGCGTCTGAATGATGGGAGACGAATGTGCGCGTCTGTTGGAGCTCCCCCTTGCGACACTTGAATACGGCCTGAAGAAGGTAGTTGTTGAACCAGCATGCTTCCCTGTACCCTGCCCTGAATTGAGTTCTACGAGTTAGAAGAGCCGGGTGGAGACTTCGTGATTTTGAAGCAGGAGCCCTGCAGAAGATCTCCACCCCCGCAGGGAGTGAAGAAAGCGGTTGGAAGCTAACAGCCTTCGACCTATCTACTTCGTTGTGTCAAAGAGTAGGTCAGTAAAAACAAGCAGTTGAAAAAATTCCACAGAAACCTAACCTATTGTTATCTTGTACCATCTAGGCTGGTAATATGGTGTGCGCTGCTCCACTTTTTCAACTGAACCATATTTTGGTATGGAGTCAGACTTCCTCTGTACACACATGCCATAGGTACCCGTTTATTGGGTTGCCAACCGTTCACAACCCATTCATACAAAGAAAAGACAAAGAGTGGATAGACAGAGAGAGAAAGTATATCCATCCCCGAACTGGGATTTGAGTCCAGGACCTCCCTATCCACAGTCAGGCAGTCTAACCACTAAACAAGATGGGCTGTCAGAAACCTAATTTACTTACTCCAATTAAAAAATGAGTAAAACTCCCTTCCATCACGAAGTGGAACCATTTATAAAATTTACCATTACTCAGACAAATTTGTTAAAAGAGTCCAGTCATTTTCATACAAAATACTTTTCCCTGGTCATCCGAGATTTGCTCAGGTTGCCTTACAGGTGAGAAAAATCCAAGCAGTAATAACCGTGGCAAGAAAATTATAAAAAAGGAACGACATGAAGGTTATAAAAAATACTTTCTCTGGCAATTAAATAGTTGTGTGGGTTAATTCAATCCAACAACCGTGGAATGGGATGCGAGCTCAGGTGTCACTGATATACGTTCAAATTTATGGGTAGTTAATTGTGTTTATTAAAAGAAATGTGGGATGCCGAAAAGTGTCCTCATTATACAAAGCAGGAGTCGAATCAAGAGAAATGTCTGTTTCCAAAAATGCTACTCATTCCCAGGTGCTTCGTGAGAAGCTCCACCATGAGAAGCTTTATGCATTTTTAGCACGAGTTCATTTTAAATGCGAAATTGAGGACAGTCGTGCGTTACCTAACATGCGGAGCTTCCACCATATTGAAACAGAGAACAAAAGAATAAAAGGGAAATAAACAGCAAACAATCAATACCCATGCCCTGAATCGATATGGAAGAGAGAAAAATTATTATACAATATCTGCAGATATAATAACTATATCTGCAGATATAGTTTCATTATCGCATGGTGCAAATGAGTGTTCATTAGTCCCTAAAGTCCTTCTCTAAGACTTGCTTTCCTGTAAGAATCGAAAAAATGAACTTGATTCGTTTTTTATTACGCGAAATTCATTTTTTGCACACTTTAACAGGAATTCAACATTGAAAGTGTATTCCAAATCCCTGTAGCCTTCCATGTGGGAATTTAGCCCACGATCTCTCAGATGTTAGAGCGCTAATCATTTCATCGCTACTTCAGCCGAACAAACGAAAGGAATCGATAAGGCGCAAGAAAAAATTTATTCTCGCTAGCAAAGTCCACAAGGGAGATCAGTTTGAGCAGAATTTTCCTGCAACCCGAGGACTGCTGCTGAATGTTTCACGGCGATTCTCTACATTCGCGACGTGTATGAAATGGTTTTGGGGATTTTCTTAATATTTCAAAACGGCGAACAGTGCTGTGCTATTCAAAAATCTAATCCAGAATGGGATACTTCAGAGAGCACCACTGCAGAGATGCACAGCGTTGAGCCAGAAGTTTTAAGGGTGTTCTGCTGATGTTCACCGCGAAAGTTATTTCAAAATTCGTATTAATGTCTTACAAGAGAGAACACCCATCCCCATAGATTTGAATGCGGGAGACAGTGAACGAAATCGAACCCGGAGTCTTTCCCTCTGAACACCCCTAAAGTGTGTGAGTTAAGTTTGAAGTAATATTAATTTCATGCCTCGTTGTTAATTACGAAGAAGAACTGAGTTGCATAACGTTTAATACTATGAAGTCTCGATACTTTCACTGAGGCAAATTTTTCTTTCTTTTTATTTCATTAAATTCTTTTCTTTTGCCACTAATATTGCCTTTTGTTATGTTTCATTTTCTTTCTATTTTTCTCATTTTATGTGATTCATTTTGTTTGTACAATTTGCTTTTCATTTACACGAATCACAAAAAAGTACAAACAAATTTTGAGACATAGATCTACTCAATTTAACTTGGACTGGGTGTAAAATAAGTTGCCATGATTTCACACTTGCTGAATATTCTACGAATGAATTTATGTCTCGCAGATACTTCTGAAGGGAATAAGAAGTTACCTGCAGATTCAGCAGAAGGCTCTTCGGGTCAGCCGTGACACCATTCTCCTGGGCGATGACCATCATGATGTCCCTGGCTTCCTCGAACCGCTTCTGCGACACCAGCCAGCGCGGCGACTCAGGGATGAACCTTGAAAATTAAATTCTATTAATTTTCCAGCTATTTTTTAATCATCATTTTTAAAAGATACTAATTACCCCCATAATTGTTTTTCTTTATTAATATTTTCCCAATAAACTCCCACTCCGAAGTGAAATTTCAATGCCACATCAAAATTTAAAGCTTATAATTAATTATACTACGAGAAATATTTTGATTCTTAATGATTTTTTACTCAGGTGTTCAGTCGAAAGAGCAACAAATTCAACGAGGTGGTACTAGGCTTCGATACAGAAGAAAAACGTACATAAGGTGTGACAAATAGGTGAAAATCGCTAAGTTACTGATAGAAAAAGTGAAGCTGTATTGATGAATATAATAAGCAGAAAATAATACGTTAATTTAAAATAAATTTATAACTGTACATAAAATTTTCGTTTAGTATCTAATGAACAAAATATTAAACTGAAAACGGCTCTCGGGGATGATTCTGTCTCCTGTAAAATTAATGTGCATGAAACAATGGTAGAAATATCTCGAATGAATCAGAAGTCGAAAATCCGTAACTCTCTAACTAGAGAAATAACTTTTTGCATGCGTTATTTACGAATCTTGAAGAAATTTCCTGGTAATTCCGCAAATAAATCCTATATTTTATGGCATATGTACTTAAAATTGTCAAATTTATCAATATGTATATCTGTACATTCACAAAACATTCTCAAAATCAATCTTTATTGTGAGCTCTCTATTTTATTTATTTTATTTTTTTTTTCTATTCAGGACAAACGTAAACGGGGCGATTATCGCCAAATCTCATCGTTGGCGATCAACTGGAAAATAACGAATAATGGAGTGATGTCAGGAACGACAGAAAATGGGGGATTGGCCAATATCTGTAAGAAGGTGTTAATATAAGACTTTTGTTTAGGGGGTATTGTTGGAATCAAGGCTGATTTAGTATTTCGAATGATTTGGAAACATTTGAACACTTTCTAGGAGAATAGCGCAAAATGTTTTTTCTTTCTAGTAACAAAATTTATTTTAATAATAGTTATCAGGTTCTGTTACCAGAGGAAATTGTCAATCTTCATAAGGGTAGAAAACATTTATTGCGTGTTTAATTAACTTTATCATGTTTTTTTATTATTATTATTATTAAATGTGATTCAATTTATTTATATAAATCGGTAATATATTTATTTATTCCAAAATTTGCAACTCGTGAAAACATAAAAATCTTTTATAAAATGAACTAATAGTATATTGTTTGAAATACGTTAAAAAGCTGTCACAAATAATATATACTTTATATTAATTACTAATTAAAACATTTAATATAAGTATCGAATTTTTAATGTGTTTTAATTCGAAAAACAGTTACATTAACATGCAAAACTATTTAATAAACTCTTCTTAATATAAATTAAATTGGTAATTTGAATAAAAAATTAATTTTTTTTAGCTAAACAGTCAGATATTGTCAATGTGTGCGCTGTAATTTCGATTACCTAGAAAAGATTGCCGTGACATCGCTTGCAACATCAACGGTAAATATTTGCCGATGGGATTTCAGCGAATTCGAGTAAAAATAATCAGGAAATGACCAAATATTAAAATATTTAATCTTAAGTAATGGAATTTAAATTTGTGTTCAGAGTGTGTAAGTATCCATGTTTTACCCAGGTGTATATTTTCTACTATATTTCTTGATGACATTCGTATCCAAATATCAACGTTTTGAAACCGTGAAGTAGATATCTTATCAACGAAAAGTTTCTATCAAAGGCTTTTGAATTTCATATTACTTCCCAGGGTAGGATTTTTTTGTGTAAGGAAGAAATTTCCCAAGAATTTCCCTCTTGATTCATACAGATGCTCACGCCCATCTCCCATTTTTGTTGAACAACAAACTACTCAGTTCTCTTCCACAGTGCTTGGAATCGAACTGTAAAACGTTTGATCTGAACAACGTTATTCTGGTAACTCTAATGCGAAGTCTTTCCCCCGGCGGCATCCATATAGAAGCGGCTGCCCGAAGGCATCTATACAGAAAGAATGAGTCAAATCCTAAACGCGAATATAATTTAGTATTGATGACATGAATCATGGTCATGGTCTGGGCAAGAGAGTGGTCCTCAGACATGAGTCCCTACTGAGTTAAGGGGGCTACGATTCCGTTTTCTGCACGCCCGGATGTCGGGCTTGGGGGGGTTTCTTGCGAATACTACTGATGAAAAGACACAGGCAAAATAAGATGGGTGTTTAAATGACTCTTGCTGTTGAGATACCGATTATACGATGTAAGACTTTCGTCGATGGCTGATATCATATTCTGAGACCAAATAATATATTCCAAAAAACATTCTCAAGAGCATGGTAAGCCCACGATTTTATATTTATAAGATTCAAGAATTTTCCCTGGTTCACACTCTTTCACAGCATAGCTACTTCTGAGCAGTGGTTTCTTTCTCGCATCAAAAGACGCTAAAAAGAAGCTGTAGTAGCGAGCCATACCTCCAGTAGAGCAGGATGAAGGCAGCCGCACCAGCGTTCGCCCAGCACAGAATTCTCCAGGTTCGGCTGAGGTAGACGACCAGAGGCAAGACGCACATCCCCGTCACCCAGCTGAAGTTCCACATGTAGCTGGTTCGAGTTCGCTTCTCTGGAGGAACAATCTCTAGAACTGAAATGGTTAAAATATGGATGACATTGATGAAAGAAACAGAGATAAAAACTGTGATCACTGCATGCTTAAAGTAGGCATCACGAACATGGCATTGGTATTATATTTATTATTATATGGTATTGGATAATGTCGTATTCTATTATTTTCTTATTATCAACACAAATTTTAGTTTACTTATTTAAAAAAAACCATTATGTCAACTAGGTAACATTTTTAAGCGCCAAAAATTCAAAAGTAAGTCAAAAGTATTATACGGCATTTAGGCCACTTATGAAGGTAATGACTTCGAGTGGGACGAAAAGAGATATAGAGAATAGAATCTAGATAGGACAAAAAGAAAATAATTCATGCCCAAATCCATATTTAATGATGAGGATATTGACATAAATAACAAACTGGCCACAAAAATAATGATAGATGGGAACAGTTGTCACAGATTTTTGTAAAAATTAGAAATGAAGGTGAACGACAAGAAGAAAATCGGAGGCTTTAGTTGCATGTGTGAAGATTATTTAAATAGCTTGAAAAACCAATTTTGAATACTGTCTTGAACAAATAACCACGATCACGTGGACTATTGAAATTACACTCCCACTATTCACAGAAAGTTTGTTCACAGAACACTATTCACAGAAAGCCACTATTAAATGTAACTTTATATCGAATGTAAGATTATAACCCAAAAATTTTTTTCAATAGAAAATATAACTTTAATAATTTGATTTAATCGATTAATCGCCATTGGACCCAGAATTATCCTAAAGTACCAAAAATTCTTATGCCAATTTTGAATTCGTATGTTAATTCGAAGTCATCAACAATCAATCATCAGTTTTGTTTTATAAGTAAAATAAAGAGCGGATACCTAGTATATACGGCAATATGAGAATAGTCGGATAAATGGTTCCTTGAATGGTTCGAAAAACGGCGAATGTTGTGAAGTCCGGAGCAAAAGATGACATAAAATTACTCACGGTTGCCACTAACACCACAACGAAGTAGACACTTCTCCTGCCGAACCTGAAACAGAATTCTTTCTTAGAACATCAACAGAATTAAACATCAAACATTCGTCTTTAGAATAATATCTCAGGCACTTCTGTACTACTACTTTCTTTTATTAAAACATTTCATTTCAAAACGCGAAATTAGTGAATACAACACATAAATTAGAAAAGTACTTATAACTGTGAAACAAGTATTTACAGAAAATAAAACAACTCGCCTTTTACATCATTATGCTGTATGTACTTTTCCTGCCAAAATGAAATTATTTTCAGAACAGGAGAAAAAATCGAAACATTTTTAAAACAATGTGTCAGAACTATGAGCCACCATTTCTTTATTAAAGTACTTTGTTTCAAAATAGAATTAATGAATATAATATAAATTAGGGTAGAGAAGATTAAATTTTGATGACATGCAACATTGACTGATAGTAAAATAATCCGTTTTCATTTCGATAATGCGAAGTAGACTCTTTTTCAGCTGAACTTTAAATATGAATCTTTTTATAACATTCTTTATAGAGTCAAATCAAATAATCAGAAGATTCATTTTTAGAACAATATCGCAAATAATAAATAATAACTTTATTTATTTACTGAAATATTTATACTAGAATTAATCAATAGGAAAGGATTTATACAGAACTAATTAAAAAAAAAGTGGTTTGGTTTGTTAGTCGCTCAACAGTCGTTTTTTGAAGAAAAAGGAGGCTCAGCGGAACATCACAGTAGCGGAAGAACATTGGATCTTCTACGAATTTTAGCAGAAAAATACTGAATCGAGTGTCGAATCTATCTTGAAATAAGAATATCCGCTATGCAAGGGAAAGTTCATTAAGAACATATATGACATTCCAGCTGAACGCAAAAACGATTCAAAGTTTTTATATTTATACAATATGAATTCTTGTCCCTTAGCCAGCTTAGAATGAAATGGAGAAATTGTATTTAAGATAATCAATTTGTTTTTATTAATTAATTAAAAAAATCCGTATCTCGATTCCTTCTGTCCATGATGTTGAATTTATCTGCTTTTCAAAGTGAAAGTCTCTGGTTCAAAATGCGTCAGCTCGTGTCTGGTATTTTTCAGAGTGGTTTGTTTGCTATTGTAATCTTGTCAAATGTGCTCCTTGATGGATCATCTTTTCATAATTCCCCACGTGAAGACGCCCCCTACCATTATATATTAGAGCAAAGTCTTATTCAATCCTTCGTGTTCTCGTAATTGATGCTTCTTTGTATATCATTTAGTCTTCGAGATTGCAAAGTTAACTTCTTAGTTTTTCAGTTAGTAGAGCAGCAGATCATCGCGTCTTTCGGCACACAATCCCTTTCCAGTATTTTGATGCCTCATTTATGACCACACCTGCCAGCGTTTTAGAATTACGGAAATGAGTCAAGATTTTACTGGGCACCTTATAATTTGAAATTAAGAAAAAGGAACTAATCATCTCGTCATTTTTGAGCCACCATCACATTCGTCTTTATAGATTTTTCAACAGACATAAATTGGATCATTTCTTAGTTGCTATCCGAATTTTACTCAAAAAATATTTTTTCTCCTCCACGATTCTATGTATATACTAACATTTGTTCCTAAAAAAACTAAACCTGTGGCTCCACAGTCCATACGTGGACCAATATCTATAGTGCGCCTATCCGTTTTCCAGACCGAGGTCTCTCGAAGCATATATCACGGTTAGGTGATCAGCCATGTTCGTATTTAGTTCCCAAGCATGCTTGATAATCAGTTTATCTACACACTGAAGGGATGAAAGCCTGAGTCTCCCTTGCCCACATCGAGGATAATATTTGTTCCAATTTATTCTAAAAATGCATTGTTTATTTCATTTCAATGTAACAGAGTGTAGTGACGATTCATTTTTGTGTGTAATATTTGTCATAAAATGTAAATAATATTTAATCATTGATGTAATCTTATAATATAATATCATATATAATAAGAAATTAGTTTATGATAATTTAAATGATAAATTAGTCGGCTAATCCTGCCATTTATGTCAGTGAGTAGTAACAACGCATGGACGATAACTTTGAAGAATCGTATGCTTTCATCATTGAAGTGAGAAGAGTTTCAGAGTGGAATGTCGCAACGCTTAAATTAATTTTATCGAGGTATAAGCAACTTTACAAGAACTTCACATTAACGTTTATTAAGGCTTAAAATTATAGGGATTTTTAAAAAAATTAAAAAATGAAACATAATTTCAACTTATTCACAGAAACTCTGTAAAAATGTTGGCTAGACTTTTGTTTTAAGAAGATTATTTCTCAAACAAAACAAATATCATTTTTCAAAAATAATGAAATGTTTTCTTTTAAAAAAATCTGTCTAGGAAGCAAAATTAAACTTGATCTACTAATGGCATTCCAAGAATAAATATAATTTATATTCCAATTATTATTTACATTAAACATTATTTAATTATAACAAACATAACGTGGTTATTGAATACATTTTTCTTCGCACTTTTCGGTATTCTGATAATTTAACTTTTAACTCATTGTTCAAAGTTAAAATCGAGTATTTTAGCACTCTCAAACGAATCCCAATATGTAAATGTCAAATCTAAGTAAAAGATAAACAAGTCACTTACCTTGCAACGCGACATTCTAAGCGAAATGGAGATGCATTTCACTTTGCTGGTTTCTCTTTTCCGTGGAATGCTAAGAAAATGTAAGATTCAAAGATTACTGGCAGGATTTCGAGCTTCAACAAAATGGCCAGGTGTTAACTCGTTTATTGGATTTCTTAGGTGAGACTTTCCATTAGAATGAAATAAATAAAATGTTGGGTCGAGATTTCACTTACTTGTCAGAAAAGCTGCTGTAGATCGGCGTTCCCAGGACACCACCAGCATTCTGCAAGGTCAGTACGAGGCTCGTATAATGACTTCTGTCGCATACCAAGTTCCACTGCAAGCAGATCTCATGAGTTAAAGGAAAAAAGCAAACAACATCTTTATTGAAAATTTAAGACATTTCCTTTTGGGTTTCAAAGCTGAATATAAAGACTGCAATTTGACACCCAAACAGCAAATTAATCCCCGTTTCGCGGTGTTCATATGTAGCTGCGACCGAAACCGAGCCGTTCTATTTCGAAGAACGCAAGTTTAGCACTAGGTGTCACCGCTTTTACTTATATTTTATAATTTCCGTTTAAAAGCTCATCGTGACGTAGTGGTCGCTCTTAAGAGCAACAGAAGATGAATGTCTGCATTCACGTCTGTTGTTCCTTCCTTCCTTACAATCGATGAAAAGTTCTTCCAGAATGTTATTGGATACGTGGACAGTACCTTACAATTGCTTTGGGCTGCAAGATTGTGCACCACTCGGTGGCCATTTCTGGTTTTCAATTTTGTTTAGACATTATAAATCTCAATCGTTTCTTCTTTAACTCTTGAAATACTAAGGTGGCAAATTAAATATTAAAATTGTGAAAACTGATGACACAAAAGACGGGGACAGAACTGCAAGTGCAAATAATTCTATAATTGATCAGAAAAAATCCAAGTGACATGGTGAGTATAACGTGTTTAGTTGAGCAGGAGCAACAAATCTGTGTCAATGTGCATGCCTCAGGCCAAGAGAGCTCAAATATTTCTTTAGGAAAGTGTTTCCTTCCTTCGCAAAAAAAAGACATATTTCAAAATTATTAATGTATAGCATTATTTTCAAAAACAATTAACATTCCAATTATCTAAGAGTTTTTAATTAAAAACATGGTTTTAATAGTTTGAAAATATATTAAATTTATCTCAATCGTCCCACCCTATCTAGCTGTCATCGTGCCTGACTGCAGATAGGGAGCTCCTGTGCTCGAATCTCGGTTCAAGCATGGATGTTCTTTCTCTCTCTCTATCTATATATATATCCTGTCTTTGTATTTTCTTTGTATGAATGGGTTGTGCATGGTTGCCAACCCTATAAATGGGTAATTACGGCATGTGTGTACTGAGGACTCTACAGCAAATTATGGTTCAGTTGGAAAAGTGGTGCAGCATACTTCATATTGCCAACATAGCTGGCACAAGACAACAATAATCTCAATAGTCACATAGAAATAAGAGTGAGAGGTAAAAGTAAAAAAAATTGGGTGGGACCTGTTTACTTTTAAATAAGGATAGAAACGTGATTATCAGTTGTCATATATATTTACAACCTTCAGTGGTAGTTGTGTGATATGTGTGTGTGTGTGCGTGCGTTTCAAAGGAGAAGAAATCATGGCAGACTTTTCTAGAACACTGCACTGTAAACACAATTTATTTGATAAAAGTCATTGAATCACTTCCTTTCTGTGATGTTAAAATATTATTATGTGTCAATCTTGCTATAGTCAACACTCAAAAGATTTTTTGTGGAGTCGTGAAATTCTATTAGCTAGACTTTTTAAATGTGTCGTGTTTCTTAAAGTTTATACAATAACTTAATTAGCTAATAAAGATTGTAATGATGCAAGTCGATGTTTTTTAAGGTTATAGCCACAACTTTGAAGGTATGAGCAGGAAGAGACTAAATGTGATGCTAGAATACATAGAAAAAATGTAAAGAGAATGACCGGGACGAGTTGTACTTCCTGCAGGTGCATCTCTTCATAATGTGTACCACGCTTCCTTCATTCCTTCTACTGTTTCCATTATCTGAATTGAGTATAGTTACATAAATGAGTCAAACAAAAATAGCTATCGGAATCACATATTTTTAATATAAATTTAGAGATTAAATTTAAACAATAACAAAAAGAGGAACTTAAGATTTTTTTTCAAAAATTAATAATTTAGAATGTGAAACACACACACACACACACACACACACACACACACACACACATATATATATATATATATATATATATATATATATATATATATATATATATATATATATATATATATTTAAATTTAATTTTAATTCCTCATTTATTTATTTTTATTTTAGTCATTATTTTTTAATAACAATGAAAATGTGTTATTACTTATGCATATATTAATCACCTTCATTATATAATTCATTACTTTGTTTAATAATGAATAACAACGTGTTAAACATGTTATAACATGCTATTTTTTATTCCCTAAAAGAATTCTCCTCTCTCTTGAAACTGCCATCATAAGAAAAGTCAACATCTGACATTACACACGTGAATGAGTCTGCAAGTTCGAATATCATAATGATAATTTATTTGTCTATCGTTTGCAAATAAATTATCGTAATCTTTGTATTAAGAGACCAATTTACTTGGATGAATAAATTTCGTGTCTCAATACTTACATATCTTTATCACACAGTAAATCGTCTGCAAAAGAATTACGCTTCAAATTTAAATATTTGATTTAGACATTATACAATCTTCTTGTTTTTGTAAACTGATAAATTCCTAAAAATACAATTGTTGGGAATCAAAAAAATCTCCCTTTGAAAGTCAAAGTGGCAACATTTCATTATTAAATAGATAAAATCTAATTTAATAAGATTTATGAAAATAATTCACACATGTAATGAATTATAGAAACTATCCTTATTAAATAGACATTAAAATATTTGTTAAATAATTCGAAAGAGATCACGATATTTTATGTTATGATTGATTCGGTATGATTCAGATTTACAAAATCTTCAAGAATTCCAGTCAAACAGAATGAACTTCTATTCCCTTTCACTAATTAAAACTCAACCAATTTTAAAAGATTAAGTCTAAAAAAATATCGAGGTAAATCCAATGTAATAGGTATCAAATCTGTTTTATTGATCAAATACCGAAAAGATTTGTTGAAAATCCTAAGCGTTCTAAGCAACTAAAATAAACATCAAGTATTAAAAATCACTTGATTTATTTTTAATAATGTAAACTAGTAATTGAGAGAAATATTTATCTACTATTTTTCTATTCTTTTTGTTTTTAATTTTCGAAATAGGTGAGAAAAGGCCCTCCTACTTTTTGTCCATTCGAAACTAAACTGAAATCTCAAAAAAAAAAATTGCAATCTTCCAAATTATTAACCTATGAATCATAATGATAAAAGCACATGTTTCCTGATATGAAAATTGCCGCTAAAATAGGGACTCACATTCAATTGAATTTCATATGAAAAGGTTATCTGGTTAATGAAAAAAGTTACTAGGAGATTTTTGAGAAAACTGATATTTTCTAAGAAAAGCTCAATACTAGTAACATTCTTAATTTTTCATCTGCTATAAAAATACTCTACCTCTCATATTTTCCTTTGGCTATTTCAAACAACGGTGCATCCAACTAAACGTTCAAAAAGTTCCAAAAGTTTATTATTTTTATAGAAAATGGAACAGTAATTCCATATAATTTATTAATATATTTACCCCAAGTTTAAAGATTACAGTATTCAATAACTTTAGAATTTTTAGTGATTCCAAAAGCTCTTGCACCATAGACAGTGTAATTTCTAATTCATTTCGAGAGAAAGTACGTATACAGTAGACTCTCGTTTCTTAGATGTAGTAGGATCCATCAAACAGTTCGTAAAATAGAAAAATAATGTATTGGATTATTAAGATTTTTTTTTTTTTTTAACAAATTACTTTTTCTTTATAAATAAAACACTATCAGAAAAATTACACTATAAAAAACACACGCAAAATAAGATTCATGCTTTAAAAAATACTTACTTTCACTTGACTGATAAAAAATCAAGCAAAATAGCATTTTTCTGTTTTTTTTTTTTTATTTTTTTTTTTTTTTATTAATTGCATTTTCAAAAGCGTTTTTCCAATTTTCAAATATATGAAAGTATTTCGCTCCTTTACACCTCAAGAAAGCTGTTTTGTGGTATTCTTTCCGAACATACCACAAGTGAGTCTATATTGAAAAAAATCCTCGAAAGAAATTTCAGGCAGAAAATGGGTTCTTTGTAGGAGTTCTTATGAGAGTGACTCATGTTCGTTCAAAGTACCTTCAGCTACGGTGGGTTCTTTCATAAAGCATACAATGCTCTAAATATTGCCTTTCCCTCAGCGTCATTCCACTGTGTTTTCTTGGAGATCAGTTGAATAAGCCCAGACCAACTTCAACCCCGTAATCACTTTTTGCTGCACCCTGCGACACTTGCTCTTGAAGCAGTTGCTCATGTCCTGATTCACAAACTGTATGACAAAAGTTGCATCGGGGGGGGGGGTAGACTCTGCAGGAATTGATGCAAGATCCGGGACTTCAACGTGAGAACAGAATACCGTGAATCCACAATGGCAAGAAACGATTCACCGATTTAAAAAAAATGTCAATGTAGCAATGTAACTGGATTTCTCTAATGCTGTTGCTATCAACAGGAATGATCATCCTTCTCCTTTTTCTCAGCCATTAAAGTAATGCCTTTTCCAGCTCATGATGTTTTTCTTCCCTACAATATTTTCAAGAAGGAAACGTTTTGCTGATAATTCTCTTTCTCAAGGAATTTTTTAAATTATCTGTTCGTATAAATTCCATATTTTTTGGCAATTTCTATCTTTCAATATTTTTTCGTCTATTTCTTTTAGTATTTCGTTTCTTACTTCAATTCATAAATGCATTCTTCTTTCTTCATTTGTGAGAAATCCTCCGCAGAATTGGTTAATTTTTTTTCTCTCTCTAGATATTGTTCAAATGAAACGAAATCAACTACAGAGCAACAGACCTTAAACAAAGAGTTTTCTCCTTTTTTGAGTTCTGACATTCGGGGAGAAAGGATAATTTACCCCCTTTCTGTGCTCCTTAAGTACGTAGAGGGCAAGAGTCGAATTCGCTACCAGAGTTCTTTCTCATCAAATGTCTGATGTTCATGAGAGTTATTGTTCTCACCGTGTCTGCAATGGGTGCACAGGTCGCTTCGTTGTTCAAGAATGAATCAAGTTTTCAAAGGTTATATAAAAGAGAAATCAGATTATAACAATATCACATCATAGAAAATAAACAAAAGAAAAAGTTAAAAGCAATTCTTATTTTTATGTTACTGAGAAAAAAAATCAGCTGAAGTAATCATTTGCATTTTCTATTTCCAAATTACATTTTAAAAAACACATTCCTTTCAATGTAAAAATGCATTTCACTATTGTTTTCTTCAAAAGCATCTTAACCTTGCGAGCTATTTTTCTTATTGCTCTGCAGATATCGTTTTCTTCATGTTTGATGTCTTAAAAATTTATATCACACTCTCCTATATTAGGTGCATCCAACAATTCTTATGAACAAATGGCCTCTGAATCCAGAATCAAAATGTTCCGAGGAGAAATTTCGAACGCTTCTCTGTCAAAATTCATGGATGAATAGCTTGTCTTCAACCAAGTCATTAGTGAAATTTCTTTCTGCCTTTCTACAGCAGAGAGAAAAGAGTGACAAGCGTCGTTTCTTCTGCCAAGCACTGCACCCAGAGTGTCACATGATCACTCCTACCCCACCATATATGCACTTGAAACTATTGATCACTATCAAGGTCGGAAGTTAGATCAGGTGGGTAATATCCCACACTGATAGCTTCAAAAAATACGAAAGGAATAATTCTTAAGGCCTATTCATAGCTCAATGCCCACTCATACAATAAATTAGGATTTATGAAAAATATTTTCTCTTTTAATTCCGATTTCAGAATCAAAATTACTTTGTATTCAATACTCTGATGAATCAATATTTAATGTGTTACAGTTAATTACCTACATTTAAATGATTTTCCTGCAATAAAGTCGATGCAAGGCTCTTAACCATGGAGGAAGGAACATAAGTGGGGCCGCCCTATTGGTCAGTGCTTGACGTATGTACCATATCCCCTCTGTCTTCCACTTTAAACCGTAGGTCCCGGTCTATTTAGCCCTCGTGTGCAAAAAAATGACCGTTGAGCGACAAACCAACCAACCAACCAACCCCTCTGTCTTCCAAAACATTACACTAAAACCTGTTGTTCACTATTAAGCCTCTTGTTAAATTGAAAAGAAAATGTACTTATTTAAACTAGATTGCTTAAAGAAATTATTTTACAGAATGTTTATCGAATAATCATTATAAAAGAAACGTTTCACCTGTAAAAAAATTAATTTAAAGGAGATTAATTTTATAAGTTTAGGATTACATTCAATTATTTTGCTAGTGAATAAATTCCAATTTTTTAAAAACAAAAGTACTTAGTTTTTAACATTACAATACTAGTAAAATATCATGCTTCTTGAGAAGATATTTTTATTTTATATAAATCTCATTAAATATAATAAAATTAAGATTTATTGAAATTCAATTTTAGATAAAAAAATTTTTTTTCTATTTAGTTTCTAGGTTTCTTGCAGTTGACTTTATAATTTCTTTTTTCACATTATTCAACGAAATTCATTTACAAATTATTGATAGTAAAAATTTTTTATTTCCTAATATTGGACTAAAAATACACCAATAGAAGTATATACTTTTATATATAAATATAAATAAATTTATATACAGATACATAATTCTTTCTTATAAAGGGAAAAATTATAACCAAATAGCAGAATATTGAATGCATGGATAAAATCACAAGGAATAACGTGAGTATTTTCGCGTACCGAGGTGGCAAGGCAATTGAAGACAATTTCAATTTAATTTAATTTAATTTATTGATGAGGATAAATTTTGAGTATGCACAATTTTTACTATTTACACAAATTTTAATACAACTTAATAATCATGACAATATCATTGGCGAACACCGCCGAAAGCGCACCTCCAGTGCGTTGTCTCTCTGAGAATACACTTTTCTAACTAAAATAAACAAAAACAATACAATCGGAAAGGAGGAGGGCGGTAGAATCTGCGCGCATGCGCTGTACTGATCCTCGCCTTTTTAGCACTTTACAAATCCTTCCCCCTCCGGAAGGAATTTTACACGAGTAAAAGTCTTACAATTACTCAAATAACTAATAGCAAAACATAATAACCTTAACCACATAACTATAAAATAACACATAAGTCAAAATATTTACATAGCAATTCACTTAAGATTCGAATCTGTTCTTTGCTTAATCTCTCTTGTAAATTATTCTTTCGAATTAATTCAGAACAATTAAAAATATTTGGGTTGTTTTCAATAAATGGGAATTCAATTTCTAAATCTGGAGAATCTTTCATTTCATCTAACTCAACAAGATTTATAACATTAGATCTATTGTAATAGGGCTTTAGTAAATTCACATGATAAATTTGTGATTTCTCTTTCTTATTAGGCAAAGAGACAATGTAGTTAGTATCAAAGGTTTTAGATTCAATCATTCCTGTGCCACGATTGAACAGCTAATTTATTTGCAGGAGAATGTGCCAAAACAAGAACTTGGCTTCCTTCTTTAAATTCTCGTTTAACACTGTTTCTATCATAATAAGTCTTCCACAAATAGATTTTGACACCGTTTTAGTCGATTGGTAAGATTTAAAACATATTCAACAACAGAATTTTGTTCTTCTTCAGGCTGTAACGAGTGTTCATAGAGTAAGGTTATTGGTGTCCTTAAGTTTTTTCCATAAACTAATTCTGCAGGGCTGAATCCAGTTGACTCGTGAGTTATAGTTCTTAAAGCAAACAAAGCTGCATGAATATGAGGCTCCAAATCTGGGGAAGATTCTAAACATAATTAAGAATTCGTTTGATAGTTCCGTGGAATCTTTCTACAGGATTACTTTGTGGATGATATACTGAACTATGTATAATCTTTATTCCAAACCTCTCAAGAAATTCTGTAGTTAGAGAGCTCATAAAAGAAGTTCTTTGATCATGTTGGATCTCTTTAGGAAAGCCCATTCGGCTAAACATTTGAAGTAATGCATCAACAACTGATGTGAATGATGTATCTTCTAAAGCAACAGCATCTGGATATTTGGAAGCAAGACACATAGCCGTAAGAATATATTTTTTTCCTGAAGGTGTGACAGGCAAAGGACCTACAGCATCTATATTTATCTTTCTAAAAACTTCAGATATTAATGGTACTACTTTCATAGGAGCTTTCTTTTTCTCTCCAATTTTTCCGGTTCTTTGACAAGGATCACAGGACCTTACATATTCTTCTAATTCTTTGTAACAATTTGGCCAGTAAAAATTTCGAGCTAGTCTGTCTTTTGTTTTAGTAACTCCAAGATGAGCAGATGTACCTTCATGACAAGCTATTTTTAGCTTTTCTCTGAACTCCTTAAGAACAACTAATAAAAAATTTTCATGTCCTAATTTATCTACTTTTCTTTTAAGTAACAGTTCATTTTTTATTACATAATTTGTTTTATTGACTTCTCCAGACTCGATATTTTCAGCCTATTTCAACAATGGTTTGAGATCCTCACTTGTTCTTTGGCATTCTTTGGATTTTTCTTTATCAATTTTAAGTAAGGAAACTAAAGGATCATCCGACTGAGCTTCTGGTAAAACTGTTAATTCTTCCTTATCCACAACCTCTTCATTGGAATTTGTATTCAAACCTTGTTTTGTTTGAGTTCATCTTCATCTCCTCTTCTATAAATTTCTGATTTCTAGTCTGCACATTATTTATCTCATCTGCTAAATTATTATTTTTCTCCTTTTCTTCTATTAATGAGGCTGTTCGGTTTCCTAATAGGTATCTACCACGATCCAATTCATTTGCAATAATAGCAGCCATTGTAATAACATTTCCTAAATCACACTCCAACACAATTCGTGCAATTGGTAAACATGTGGGATTCAAATCTAAGGGTTGCTGTACCCAAACAAGTTCACCATTCATATCATTAGGCAACACATACTTCCTACTAACAATATCTATTGTGGCTCCAGTATCTCTCAAAATTTCACATTCAATTCCATTCACTTTCCCAATAATTGTATATGGTTTGAGTAATTCCTTAACCATTTCTTCTCCTACGTTATTTATAGAATTAAGGGCGTGTCTTTTTATTAAAGGGCATTGTGGTCTCAAATGATCAGTAAAATTACTTTCAAAATATTTCAATAGTCTTCTTTTTTCAAAACTTTTATCTTTAAATCCTTCCCTAAGATCTTTCTTCTCTGTCTTAAAATTTTAGTTCCTATGATTATTATCACGTTTCACAAACCTGTGAGAAGGGCTATATGATCTTTGATTTTGATGTTGAATAGTTTTCTTCTTCATCACATTAGTTGGTTTGATAGTTTTCTTAATGTCCTCAAATTCTTCTAATTTCTCTGTCAAATGAAGTGGATTGCTTATACTACCCCATTAATCTAAATAGAATTCTTTAAATTCTTGTAGAGCTCTCTTTTTTATCTGATCCGTTAGGATTAAATCACTTAACTTTTCAAAAGTATCAACTTTAAGACCTTTGATCCATCCATAAAAATAATTATTAAGTTCATGATAATAATCTATCCAAGTAACATCATTTTCCTTTTGATGTTTTACAAACAATTGTCTAAACTTATCTGGGGTCAATTTAAATCTTTTAAATAAAACTTCCTTAATATAATTATGATTCTGTGCTTCTTCTTCTGGCTCACGTGCAATTATTTGAGTGATTTCATACGGCAGTAAGCCTAGCAAATATGAAACCCACGATTCTTTAGGTATTTGGGCACGACGTGACTAGCGTTCAAAAAGAATTAAATATAGACTAATATCTTCTTCTACATCATATCTATGGATCATTTCTTGAAGATCTTTATGAGAATGTTGCGCATCTTCGCTGGAGGATCCATTTGTAAGTTACAATTGAGCTTCTAATCTCAACTTTTCTAATTCATGTTCCCTTTCTACTAATCTTCTCCGTTTTTCAGCTTCTATTTCAGCTTTCCTAAGTTCTCTCTCTGCTTCTTTTCTCCGTTCTTCAGCTTCTATTTCAGCTTACCTAAGTTCTCTCTCTACTTCTTTTCTCCGTTCTTCAGCTTCTATTTCAGCTTTTCTTCTCTGTTCTTCAGTTTCTATTTGAATTCTTTCTTTCTCAATTTGTTCTTGTTTTTTTCTTTCTTCGATTATAGAAAAGAACAATTCTTTCACAAAGTCCTCTTCATAGTCAGGACTCTTAATAATAGCTTGTTTAATAGATATTCTAGATAAGTTTGAGTCACCATTTACCTCGAGCTCCGAAGCTAAAACTAACAAGTCCTGTTTTTTTGCCTTTTCCCAAGAATGACATAGTTAATGGTTAATTTAAGCCTAATTTAACACGTTTCTATCAAAACCCAAATACTTAACTAACAATATTGATTGTTTCAACTTCACATGAAATTATAATATTTCATAAATTAATTTTTGTTTTCAGTTGGAAAGCAAAAGTAATCTACCATTATTATGCACACAAAATATATAAATATTTCAAAAACAATAAAACAATATCCAACTTAAAATATTTCTTTTATATTATATTCAAACTTAAGATAAAATTTTAACACTTAACATAATAATTTTTTTTCACTTTTGGAAACAGAATTGGCTTAAAAATATATCATATACCTTAAAAATCAATTTTTTTCTCTTGGCAAAATTTAATTCTATAAAAATTCGTACAAACCTGTACTGTCGTCTATGATACACTTACCACATGACCTAGACTAAAAAACTTGTATACAAGAATAATAACAATTTAAATATGCGAGTTTCCAGATAAAAACAAATTCGGTATCAAAATTTAACAGTAACAGTATGCAAATATATGATATATATACCAACTATTATATTTACTCAAACTTATTTGTCAAAAAAACGAAAATACTATTAGGAGAGATTTTCATTTATAACATCACAAATCAAAACTAAACAGGATAGGGTACCCAATAAGAAAATAATTCTAATCAAATATTTCTGCAAATATGCAAGAAATTTTAACTAACAATATATAAAATTAATGAAATTATACATCATATACACAATTTTATTATACAAAACACTAATGTAAATATAAAAATGTTTGCACTAATCCTTTAAAACGAAACTTCTTCACCGAGTTAAAAAAAAAAAAAAATAACAAACACACTTCCTCGGTGTTTTTTTAAACCCAAAAATAATTCAGATCAAATTACATAAACATTTAAAGTGAAATAATTATATTTAAATATATATATATATATATATATATATATATATAGATATATATATATATACATATTTCTCTCTCTCTCTTCACTTATTTTCGATTTTGAAATCTCGCTTTCACACGAAATTTCACTTTCTTTTTTCACATTTTTCTTTTTTCGACATTTCACCGAAAATAACACACGTGCAAAAAACTTCTTGATTATCACACTTTTCTTGATTCCAGGAACAGGAATTCTCAAGCACACAATTCCGAAACTGTATACTTGGACAGGATGGATTCGAAAATCAGAAGAAGCACAATATTTCTTAGATACTCAATGCAAGATTTCGGATGGAATTAAATCACGAACAGAAAGCTATTTTCTTTTTGTTCCAAGGGCTGGAATCAAAACAGCATATTTCTATTCCACTGGATGGAATAAAGCTTAACAGGAAACACATCAAAATAGCAAGGTGCAACGGATTGAATTAATACTTCAAGCTGGATGCTTCTTTTAACAAGGGTTGGAACTAACCGTTTTTCTTTTATTCCACGGGGGGGAATTTAACTGGAAATTTTTTTTTCCACTCCAAAATAGCGGGATGCTAAATCTTCTGATTCCAAGAGTCGGAATCAGAACCACCAAATCAAACTCAACAAATATCAATAGAAGGTTGCTATCAATTTATCTTCTGTTGTCGGAATGACAACACTTCTCAGAAATATCTTTTACCCAGAATCACTCATTAACTCTTCAGAATTATTCGGAACAGTTTCATACGCACCGATGGCACCATTTAAAGCTGTAGCAGACCGAGGTGGCAAGGCAATTGAAGACAATTTCAATTCATTTTAATTTAATTTAATTTATTGATGAGGATAAATATTGAGTATGCATAATTTTTACTATTTACACAAATTTTAATACAACTTAATAATCACGACAATATTATTGGCGGACACCGCCGAAAGCGCACCTCCAGTGCGTTGTTTCTCTGAGAATACACTTTTCTAACTAAAATAAACAAAAACAATAAAACAATATAATCGGAAAGGAGGAGGGCGGTTGAATCTGCGCGCATGCGTTGTACTGATCCTCGCCTTTTTAGCACGTTACAGTATTAAACTTTGCCACTGAATATCAATAAAGAAAAGAAAAACTGACATTTTTCTTGATGATAAATATAATAATATGGTATTTAATTTGATTTATAATATTCAAGTGTTTATCTCAGTCAATAACACGCTTAAAATTTCTTTCTTGAAATGCATAATTATAATTAGCAAAAATACAAAATGAATACATAACTTTTTTCAAAATAGTAAGTAATTTAGATCACTTTTATTTCGCTGTGTGCAATTTGAATGAAAATAATGATTTCCTGTACTGTGTCCTCAATAAGAAAGGACCGTTTCTCTTGAAAGACAAAATGGGCGTCTGCTAGCTACTTCACTGGCGCTCACGATATTTCGCGGTTAGAACTGCTCCTCTTATATTCCTTCCGCCATGCTCTCAACCATAAAATAATAGTGAATAAAACATCAAATAATGGAAACAAACGAAAAGGAAAATGCTTGAATGCGAATTCAAAACTACATAACTTTGAAAATTGCTTTAGTGTAAATTTTCGCTTTGCTGACCCATGAACTGGAGTAGTAGAGTGGTTTTCTGAAGTACAAACTAAATTAAGATATATAAATTTAAATTCTGATGATATGTCAGCTAGTAGTCCTGGAACGGGAGAATGAGCAAATCACTTCGGTATCTTTTCCAGAAAAGACTTGTTCCGCCGCAATTAAGAAACTGTTTCGGCAAATAACCCTCGCAATCCTCGATCTGCTGCTTCCTCGTACGTCTTTGGATGCCGATTCTCCGCTTGAACTTTTAGTTTGTGTTGCATAAAATTTGGCTTAAAATGTTCTTTGAAATATCTTTTTAGATAATAGATGGCAGCACTATACAAGATGATCAATAATTTTCAATTATAGCAGATTATTTAAATCCCTTTAATTTTGAAGAAATATTTCTTAAATTTTTTTGTATTACAAAAGTGATTGTTTGAAAAGAAATGTAAGTGCTATTTTGTTGTCTGTACCTTGAACTATTTATTCTATATTATTTTGAACTTTTTGCGTTGATAGTATATCAAGTAAGTGTCCCGTCCCCTGGCACAACGGCACTTTTCCTTTACGCGATTAGCCTTGAAAGCAATGATGACGGAAACAGCTGTGTTTATTTTTACTGTTTTTCTCTCTTTTGAAGTGGAAAAAACTGATGTCGAGAAATTTACAGGGAAGGATTACTTGTATGGGTAATATTTCTATACCCTTTTCGGCCTCTTGAATTGGGAAGCTTCAGTGGGGTCTAGGATTATATTAGTTAGTTCGAATCATCTTTAGTTAAAAGATCGTTACTTTTGTGCTCTCGATTTTACTTTTCGCTGGTGTTCATTTTATATTATTGTATAGATATTTTCTTGGATTTATATATTTTTAATTAATTAATTAATTTATTTATTTTTTTTGCAAACATAATTTTAATTTCTAGTTAATCTTTATTTGTTAATTGCAAATAAAGGGCATGAAGAGGTCTTAGTCTTTTTGATTCAATAAAAATGCTTAAAAATTGTCCTGTGGTAATGAATCAGAGCATGCAGATAGTGATACAGAGGAATCTGTTCCTATACCACTTAATCAATCTCGGTCTAATAGGATGATGTGTCGTATGCAAGAGAAGATGATGATGATGATGGTTTATCTCAACCAGACTCCTCTATGCAGCTCCAAAACCTTACTTGGTTAACTAAATAAACTACACAGAAGTCGTTTTTCTGTATAGAGTAGCAGGCCTCCTTGTGGTGCACCCTGAACTAATGCTGAGATCACGCTAAATCAACTACGCAGTTGTAATACATTGTTTTTTCATTCAGATGAAAAAGCATTTACGCGTTTACATGCTTCACTGCAATACTCTCTTAGCAGCGCTTTTCACGACCTTTACTGCAGTGTTCCATGTGATAGAATACCCGCAAAATCGAAATGGTAAGTGTGCAACATTTTCAATGAATACTCTTTAAGGTCTGAATAGACCACCTACCTGTCAGTGTGTGCTATATCAGATTCGCTTACCCTTCGTTCTAATGTTTCAGTGATTCGATGTATCATTTCTATGGTTATTTTTACTATTCTAGGGCTGTTTTCTACGGAGAAATTTTACATCAACATTTCCCACTAAGAAACGTACGATGATACGGGAGTGAGTGTTAAACCCAGACTGGTGTCCGGAATTTGTTGTACCGAACGCTCATTCTTTTACGATTCATTTTGCTCCAGATTATTGGTTATGAGAAGTGTTCATCAAGCAATGCACTTTTTTACTGATAAGGAAGCGTTCAGTATATTATCACCCGAATATACCACGAAGGAAGAACATAGCGCTAGGTTTAAAGAATTACTAACTAAATACAGCAAATATTCCTGACACAGTTTAATTGTGGTATTTAAATATATGCAAAAACAATATCAATATTGCACCTAAAAATGGTATTCCTATGAATTCAATAATCCATTCTGAGTTAGATTTAAAAGATCAAATTGGTTTAATCTTTTAAATCTAACACAGCCACAGAAACCAACAAAAGTTTCCAATGGTGTATCAAGATTATTTAACTAGTGGAAATAATAAAGTGCTTTACTATTTCAGTGTGTGTGTATTTAATTTTTAAAAAGATGTGTGTGAGATCTTTTTAAAATTTAAATATTATGCGACTATCTTCATAATAATACAAGATTTAAAAACGCTTATATTTTTTTTTATTTCGCCTGAGAAGTTCCTGATGGAGTAGTTAAAGAAGAAAATTCCAGTGAGACAGAATTGTCAGTTTTCTTATTGGCTCTCTCTCTCTCTCTCTCTCTAAGCTTAAAACTATAATTTACATATTTAACCCAAAATACAAGGCAGCTGTCACTATAAAGAAGGTTTGTGAAATCGAATATATCTTGCCGTAAAGCTAGTATCTAAAACTAAAACATATTAAAAAAAAAAAACAGGGATTGCCTTTCTAATCTATTTAAATTTTTCGAAGCATGGTACCTAGGTGAAAACTCCCTTCCAGAAAGACAAACCTTTCTCCAAACCATCATTGATCGCTCTTCCAGCTCAAATGCGATAAATTTGTCATTCTGATATATTTTATTGCTCCTGAAATACTAAGAAGAAAATCAAATTACTGGTATATTCGCTATCAGCGCGTGGTAAATGTTAATGTTTGAAAGTATAACTGAGAAATAAGAACTTTTTCAGCCCATTTCGGACACATATTGCATGAATGTTGATATTCTAGTTTCAATCTCTAACAATAACCTGCACTTATGTGAACACCGGAAGCTTCACATATGTATGGGTTACTGTTAACTTAATTGAAGCATTTAAGCTCAGTATCTTTCGAGGCTTAGTGGCAGCTCTCCCAAGGCACAAGTCCACGGTTTATTCCTCGATTTGAGCAAGGTCGACTCAGGCTTTCATATTTTCAGTGGATCCATAAACTGAATACCAAAAGTGCTTAGGATCTAAGCACTTGGGATTTAGGCTGACCACCTAACATTGACATGCGCTTTACACCCCACAACCCTCGTGAGCGAAAAGAGATATAGGGCCTTGGCCTACATATGGACTGTCATACCGCAGGTTTAGTTTAGTTTTTATGTACAAGGGGATTCTATATTGTTTTCAAAAATTAAGAGGAGTGATAGTACCCATTCAGACGAGCAATAGTTTACTTAAGAAAATTGGGTCGCATTCCCCCTAGAGAGCCAGAACAGAGGAAAGTAGAAAAGTATCAAGAATCTATCACGAGTTAACCGTATGCAAACTTCCACAGAAAAAAACCAGTATTTTGCTCTTATTGTTTACCAGAAAAAGCCAATCAGAGTATACGTTGTCCTTTAAAATCAGCCCAACATTATCATTTTAAAAACTATCTGGATAACATCGTCCGAAAATTTTCGTGAATTCTGTGGCGGCGTACACGTACGAAGAATTGGCTGATATGCACCTCATATATGAAGAAACAAAAGGGAATGGACGCTAAGCACGAAGATAGTACGAACAATGGTTTCCAACTCTTCGTATTCCAAGTTATCCTTTTCTAGTGTTGATAGACAGATTCGAAAAAGCCGTTCCCTTGCCATCTCAAAAAGCAATACAGGACGTTCGAAAAATGCACGAACGCCAGAAATGGAAGACAAAGTTTTGACTAGATTTGAAGTATCTCCTTCCACATGGATGCCGGTGTCAACAGTGCAACGATATACATGGTTGGCATTTTGAGCATTTGCTGTTAGGTTTACACTAAAAAATAAATATGATTGTGAAACTTTTGGTATTATTCATTCGTTCACCAATACTGTTGTAAATTCAAGCGGGAATTCCTCTTTTCCGCCTCTCAGAGTGGAATGAGACCCTATGTTCCCAGGGCTAGGGAAATCATATGGGCTGGCTCATCGCTTTGAGGTGTTGCATGCCGCCTTGTCACCGGACAGGGGAAGAGCGTGACTTTACTGGGCATCGACTGGTTGGCATTTTCTATGCTGGCTTGTGCCTGATCGCAGCTTTCTCATTCATTTTGTCTTGTTTAATGTTTTTATTTTAAGAAAGAGTATTTTTATAGAGAAAAACATGACATCGTGAGCTGTTGCTACGTGTTCAAATACGTATCAAAATGCAAAAGGAAAACACATATTTAGATTTCCAGAAGAAAATCAAATGCTTTCGAAGGAATGGGTGCAAAGATGTCGAAGAAATGACAAAATCAACATCAAGAATACTAGAGTGTGCAGTGAGCATTTTGATTTGAATGGATATATGGATGACATGCAAAATCGACTACTTGGTTTGCCAGAGAGAAAAATATTAAAACTGATAGCTCTGCCTAATCTCAAATTACCGGCTTTAAATATAATTCGAAATACTCTAAGAGAACAGAGACAAACGAAAAGAAGAAGATTAGTAGAAGCTATTGAAAGAATTGAGTGTCTGAGTCCATATAAATTATGTGATACAGAAAATCAATGTGATAGTGACATTAAATGCCTTAAATGCAATCAATATTTAAAAAAATATAGAAGAATTGAAAAAAAGAATTTTATGCGCAGAAAATACAGTAAAATTCCTTAAAAACGAGCAAAAAAGAAATCGAACTTCAACAGCAAGAATAATTAAACGATTGGAATCAAATAAAAAATTGCTGATAAATGAAATACAAAAATTAAAAATTAAAATAAAATTACTTCAAAAGAAGAACGCTAAACTTAGGAAAATTGGAATAATTAATTTATTCCCTTATGAGCGTGAAGATGAAAATAAATTAAGAACTAAATGGTCATCTGACACTATTTCAAAATGTATTTTAATTCGGTTATTATCTTAAAAATATCTTCGGCGAAATAAAATGGGATTAAATACACCAAATGCAAGTACTTTGAAAAGATGGTGTTCCAAGTTTAGTTGCATGTCTGGAATTTTATTAAAGACGTAATTTTATTGATGAAAAAAAATTGTGAAACTTTGAGCGATGTGGAAAAGATACGTTTTTTGAGCTTTGACGACATGCACATAGATTCGAAATTATGTTACGACTTTTCATTGGATGAAATATTAGATCCATTTTGTAAAGTTCAAGTTATTTTATTGAGAGGATTAATTTTCCCGGGGAAACAGCCAATATTTTTTTGATTTCGACTGTAAAATGAATAAAAAATTTTTATTTACTGTAATAGAAGAAGTTGAATTCACTGGTGTTCAAGTTCGGGCAATAATTTCGGATCTTGGCGGTTGTCATACCTTATGAAAAGAATTCGAAATAACTATTGACAAATCGTGTTTTCTTCAACCTTCAAAAGATTCAAGGAAGATATGGGTTTTTGCTGAAATGCCTCATTATATCAAGTTATTGAGGAACCATTTTTTAGATAATGGTTTAGTTTTGCGTGACGGGGCAATAAATTATAGAATATTATATAACATATTGAATAAAAATGTCGGGGAAATAAAAATTTGCCAAAAACTGAAGCCCCAATTTCTAACTGTTAAAGGAAATGAAAGACAAAGGTTGCACCCGCAAAGACTTTATTTTCGGAAACTACTGCTAAAGCTATAATACCTTTCACTGGAAATACTAAAGCGGCTGCATTTTTTTCATTAATCGATAATTTAGTTGATATTATGAACAACACCGTGCCAATAACAAGCTTGTTACCTCCCGGTAACAAGCCATTAAAAGCTGCTTTTGGAGTGCAAAAATACTTTAATACTCAAAAAGGAACTTTAAACGCAATCAAGGAGGAAGTTTTCAATTTACGTGTATTTGGAAAAAAATCAGTTTTGCCTTTTCAGAAAGGGATTGTTTCAATTCATTCTCTTTATGAATTATATGAAGACAAAATCTATAAATGTATCTTATATTTTAAAACACACACACACAAGTATAGACTTACTCAAGATGCGCTCGAAAGCCTCTTCAGCCAAATTAGAGGTCTGGGGAAATTCAATAACCATCCTTCTTCCGAAGTAAATATTCGCTTGAAAAAATTATTGCTCGCAAATAAATTACCTAATTTGTCACCGAAAGTAAACTCTTTAGGAAATGGATCAGACGCTTATTTAACTAGTGAAATGTTAGACTCTGCATTTAATGTAAAAGAATGTAAAGAAATTATCAATTATTTTGATTCTCAACATGATGAATTGAATCGTGAATTCTTAATTAATCCCTTACCTTTATCTTGGGAAAATGAACTTGCCTCTTCCAATCCAAATTGTGATATATCTCCATTTGAAGAAGCTATGGTTTGTGTGGCAGGTTGTATTGCTTATTAAATTAAAGATTCACTTGGAACTATATCAAGATATTCAGCCGATGTCCCCAATCATTCCGAGTGGATTAATTTAATTTCTCTGGGGGAGGGGGACTTACTGTTCCAACAAAAGCATGGATGGAAACTATAAAACAAATGGACATAGTGTTTCGCAAATTTCATGGCGACACATTTTTTAAAGAGAAAAATGTCATAGCAACATTAATAAATGAAACAGAGTCTTCTTTTCCTACTGTAAATCGAAAATCAATTAAACTTTTTTGTCGCTTGAAAACATTTATACGAATTAGGTATTTAAATAGAAATGCAGCGATAGTATCTCATAATAAAGCTCAACAAAAAAACGAGAAATGTGTCAATAGTCAAAAAATCAAGATAAACTTAAGCTAATAGGTAAATATATTTTTATATTGGTTATACAATTTTAAATTAATTTCAATATTTATAATAATTTTTTTGGGGTTTCTTAAGTAATAATTGCAAATTTACTAAATATTTGAGAGGCATTTGCAGTTTTTTTCACTCTGATTTAAAACAAAATGAACTTAAAAATAAAAAAACAAGTATTTTGCTTAGAAACTCTAGGCAGCTGATTCTCCTTCGATGCCTGACTACGTTATCAACGGCTACTTCCGAAGTCAGTTTTGAGGACATATGAGCCAACCCTTCTCTTTCCCTAGCCCTGCTATGTTCTTATGTAATTATTGTTTGTCTGGATGGGTGCTATCACTCCTCTTAATTTGGAACAACAATTTAGAATCACCCTGCGTATGTATGTGTGTAAAATTAAATTTAAACGAATTTCAATAATAGAAACTCCTTAAATGCAAACTATTTTCTTCTAAATTTATGAGTACTTCCTCCATTTTACCCATTCACTGCAGTCAATTGCTGTCCAAGAACTCAAGATTCAGAAAATTCTTAAGATGTTTTGTTGCTCTTAACATTCCCTTAGCATTTGTAAAAGGTACGTCCAATATGAAATGGTTCAGCGGAAGACTAAACTATAGTGAGGTTCCCATCAAGGCTTAAAAGAGAGAATTTCAACTTTCCTTAAAGGAAACGCCTTTTTTCAATTTACCCTTGCCTTGAGCCACTTGCGGCGCACTGCTTGTAAATCGATGGATTCAATGTATATAAAATTTTAGTCCAGTTAGTTTGTTGGTATGTCCTGTAGATTCGATGATTTTAAATAATGTAAAGTTCATGATTAATGTTACAGTGAAAGAATTTCGAAATTTTCGAATGATAACACACTGAATTTTCCTATTCTCAAATTGCTAGGACAATTGAAAATGGCATTGGGGATATTAACGCGTGACAAAAAATATCAAAATTAATTCTTTCTAAGGAAAATCCTTACAAAGGACTAATGGTAACACAGAAACTCAGCTTCGATGCACTTTACATATCTTAAAGAATTAGATAGAAGTAGGCGCATCAGCCAGCATCATGTCTAAGGCATTAGGTGTGAAAAATTTTAAAAAGCAGTGTGAGAAATGTTTCTTCAGTCAATCACTTGTTTAGATGTCTCAAAAAGAGAAAGCTTATAGTGAAATAATAATGTGAAGTGACAAAACTAGTATATATAATCAGAGAAAATACTTCAGAATCAGTGAAAATTTGTTGGCAAAAACACAAATCAAAACGAGGCCCGTTTTCTTTAATATTATAGAACTCGGTTTAGTAAGAAAAACCAAAGTATTTTTGAGCATATTATAACTTGATGCATTCACGATCAACCTCGATCCCGGTAACCCGCTATTCCAGTTGAAGTTGTTCCGGAATATCTTAATACGATTACTGCAGATCCATTACGAGAAGTGCTGATCTCAGTTTAAATTTATCGATAGCCACAGTCTTCAATGTTTTTCTATGTTTTCTACATTTTTCCTTCTTGATTTCATAACTGCCTAGATGTTGTACTCTGGAGATGAACTACAGCATAACGGTTTGGCAAATTTTCCCCATTGAATAGTATGAAATTAACAGATGGGGGATGCAGATATTATAAACAAAAGAAGCACATTTCTCTTCAACTGGAAACTTTGATTCCAACAATTGAATACTCTGGGTTGACAAAAATGTTCAAAGAGCGAATTAACATGTTTTACACAAAGATAAAATGATTGGCATCGCCAATACACTTACTCTTGACGCATACTTTTTTGAAAGACCAAATGATGTCCTGCTCTATCAGAAGTGCTGACATCAATATTTATGATATACTGATACCAGTCTTGTGACTTCATATTATATATCAATATTACGTAGAATTTCATTAATTTCGTAATGCATAGCAACAAAATGTCCTTAGTGATTCCATGGATGTAAGGGAAGTCTGCTCTCACTAGTGTTGTCTTCAGTTCTTTATAATGCTCTTTTTAACAGCAGCTTTACGATGGCAATTTATGTCACACTTAAATCGTTTCAAGCCCGTTCGAGATTTCCAATATGCTGATCAGTTTGTGCAGTTAAAAATGTGGATGTTTTAGTTTCAAAATTTATGAAATTCTTTCACTGTAACTTTAACCGAGATGGCTATTTTATTAAAAATCCTCACTTCAAGCGCATGCTTTCCGCATTCATTATTAGTAAGCAATTGATTTTGTGATCCATTATATATGTTCTAAGAAGAATTCATTGAAAGTTTTGTGCGTGGGAATTTCATGAATGAATTGCTCTAATGAAGAAAGTAATAATGCAGATTGATTGGTGAATTTCAAGCTATGTCAGAAGGGAACAGCCAATTGCTGCTGGCCACGCAATAACCTTTACTCCAGAGTCCCCCACGCATCTGTTCAGTGATCGTGAGAATAATGCTAATGACAGTATTTTTCTGACGCTCTTTCCTTGTCTGGAGAAAACGCTTGCTCCAGACATGCGAATTATCAAAGCTGTAATATTATCTATAATAAGCGTTTTGCGTAATTTTCCTCCAACTCAAAACGATTTTCTACAATTTCGCAATTAATTGGATACAACTCGAATTATAATCTCTCTGCTTAATGGATCTTTCGTAACCACAGACTGCTTTGGCGCACTTTTTCACTCTGTTAATTTTTATTAACTCTGAAGTCGATTTCTTAGTTGTAAAGACATACAGTTAAGTGCATGGATTTTAAAATTCAAATCCCAGAAAAAGATTAGAATTTTTATAGCTAATTTATATGAAAGGTATTAAAGCATTTCAATCTTGTCAATTCATGAAAAAGGTGATATTAATCAATTATAGCAAGGGTTGTCAACTCAAAGATTATTTGTGGCTCTCGATAAATGTACCCGAGTTCTCTTTTCATTTTTATGTTATTATATTTAAAAAGAAATATTATCATTCCGTATGTGTTTCAAAATCTCTTAAATTACTGACAACAAATACGAAAAACAAAGCGCAACGTTGTAGCACATTTCATTTCCGTCCAGATTAAGAATGATATGACTCATCGAAAACTGTGCGAACAAGCATTAGTGACGTAATCATTCGTAATCAACTGACTCCAACTCTTAGCACTGAATAGTAAACTTTCATTGCAATGGAACAGTTGACATTGTGCTCTGGGGGGAACAATTAGTATCATTCTTGCTAAGGATATAATTTGTAATCTGGAATTTTTCTTAAGTTAATTATAATTTGTTTCGTATTATATAACACGTGTTGTTATTGTTTTACTAACACAAAACTTGTATTTTCTAAATTTCTTTATTTATTTCCAGTTCTTTTAATATGATCACAACGAAGGAAAATGAAAAAAAGAAAGTACGAGCAAGAAAAATAGAAATTTTAATAATGAGTGGGAGAAGAATTTCTTTTTTTATTGACAATAACGAAAAAGCATTATGTGTTATTTGTAATTCTAAGCTCAAAAATTATATACCTAGAAATTTACATCAATATTATGAAACCGATCATCTTCAATTTTCTAATTAGTATCCACCATATTCCATATTAATATGAGATAAACCTGCTTCGTAAAAATCAAATTTAAATAAACAGTAAATTTTGTTTATTTAAATTTGATTTTTAAGGATAGATGCAAATTATTTGATAGATGCAAATCAAGCTAATAATGTCGCTGAAAACAATTTTTTTATTATTACCTGGAATATTGCTCGTGCAGAACACCCGTATAGTGAGGGAGAGTTTATTAAAAATAAATTTGGAACTGAAATTTTTAGATCCAAATAATGCATTATTGTACAAAGTTATTTCGCAAACTCCCATCTCGAGACACACAACCGAATGACGCACAACTTCAAGTAATACATCTCTTGAACATAATTTAAAAACTACTTAAAGAACTGTTTTGCATTCAGCTTAACTTTTGAAGTATCGATAGATGTCACAGATCTTCCGCAACTGTTTGCCACTGCTATCAGCGGGAGAAGTCCTCATGGACAGGGGATAGCAGTCGCGGATCGCAAAGGATGAAACAAGGAAAATTCCTAATAATTATCCGTATTTGCAAAATACAGAAGCGTGACACCATTCTTATGTTGTTCGGCAGTGACTGGAATAGAACCATGGATCTTAAGCCACGATAAAAACATTATGTATATATTATTTTAATTAAATGTTAATCAATTTTATATTTTACTGATCTCTTTATTAATGAAGCTTGCAGCGTACTGTAGATCAACGGAGCGATAACATTGCAAACATTTTTATTTATCAATATACTCTCACAATTATTGTAGAATAGCTGCTGCGATTGAACCTGAACTCTTCAACCTGAAGAGCCCAGCTAGATTACAGCTAGATCCTCATAACTTGTTTGTTTTTTCCTTCATATTCGTTTCGCATGTGTATTTGTTTTTATAATTTATTATTTGACAGAACGCAACGGAACAACTAAAGACTGCCGCAAGCACAACTTCTTTCCATGCGACACCTAAATACGAGAAGATTTGGGTTAACTTTTTCCAAAGATTATTTTTGAGGGAGAAAATCTCTCTTAAACACCAACCCAATCAGGTATACAGGCAGGAATCAAAAGTGCGACCCGTTGTTCAACATTAACTGTGATCGAACTTTGAATTTTTCATTCTGAAGACTATCTCTACATTTTAGGGAGTGGTTGTGTGTGTGTTTTATTTATTTGCTTTATATTTTATATATTCTATTACTCAGAAACTTGAGGAGCTGCTGCTCGGATTCTGCCAGATGCATCAGTCTTCACTACCCAAACACGAACACCTGAAAGGAAGCTGATTGGTTCATCAAACAGCTCACGTACACTTGAAATCGAAAACCACGTGAGTTTTTAAGAAAGTGAACATTTTTCTCACTGATAATGAATAACTTGTCCTATGATATAGAAGGAAAATAAAAAGCGCATTTCCGGACATTTTCTCTGCGCTCAGAAGCTGTTATGTGATTATTTGGTACAGATTTCATACAATTATTTTGGTGAGAATCGTTTTTGAAAAATAGTTTAGCGATTTATTTCGTTTTCTTGGCAACACTAATTTCTATCGAATGTTCAAGTAGTTTGAGTGTTAAATATTTCCTTTTTTAATTCTTTATATCTTCAAGG
This sequence comes from Latrodectus elegans, assembly GCA_030067965.1. Classification (NCBI taxonomy): domain Eukaryota; kingdom Metazoa; phylum Arthropoda; class Arachnida; order Araneae; family Theridiidae; genus Latrodectus; species Latrodectus elegans. Next base: position 933,523 of record CM057822.1, read on the forward strand.
TGCTTTCATCTTTACAATTACACAATATTGCGAAAATTAAAATATTAACCCCTTAACTGTGACATATTTCAGAAAAATGGACCAAAAATGGAAAATTTTTTTGACTATTTAATTTTATTCTTTATACTATTATAAGAGTTAGAAAATTCTTTTTTATTACAAAAAAATATTTAAATACAATAACTACTATATTTATAATTTTTATATACACATAAAACAATGATTACACATACACGTTATTCATATTGAGCAAATTAAACGAAATTTTGAAGGTAAATATAACTAGTATAAACTTGTGTAATATAAAAACACAACAATATGATTTTCAATACATAAATTTTATAAATCTTTTACAGTATGGTATATCCCAAAACAAGGCACTGCTCAAAGGCCAATATATTGAAATATTTACAATAAACTCGTGTCTCATGCCTTATTCTCTTCCCCTTCGTTTTACGCGTTACCTCATCGGTTTTACGTTACCTTATCGGTTTTAGCATATAAAGCACTGTCTGGTTGGAGTCGATTTTTTCCCCATGAATGGGATGTGTTCTGGAAAGTGTCGACCTGTGAGGCGCAGTATGTTTACACTAGGACGCCCTGGTCCTGGTAGGTGAACATTTGGTTTATTTAGTTCAACAATTGATTTACTGAAGTTCATATTTTTCACACCTCCTGCTGAAGTATGCAAAATAAAAGAGTTATTTATATAACGCCTAATGTAGGAGATGGAAAAATATTTTCTAGTTATATTTTTTATCTCCTTTTCTATAGCAACCGGGAAGTCTGTAAGATGTTGGTCGACTTTAACATCACCTCCCATAGTGTAGCTGTAGTCATGCACTACCTTCAGAACCAAAGTTGTAATTGGTAAAAGCATTAGGGACTACTTGTGTCATTTATTAGGAAAATAGGGAATTAAGTATCCTAAAGTAGAAAGAAAATCAGCTCGGACTTCACAAAATAGGAATGTTAGTTTTTCTTCTGCCCGAACTGAGTTCGGGCATCACAAATACTGCACGCAGTAACTGCCCGAACTGAATTCGGGCGACACTGGCAAGTTGATAAGTAGGACAAAAAAATTATTTTTCCCATTAAGTTAACAGTTTCTCAGATTTAAAAATTATTAGTGGTATTTTGTAAGAACAATATTTGTTCGAATATATTTACGATTTTTAATATTTAACTGAACAAAGAAAAATGGAAAAGGGTTGAAATACTAAATAAGATAACAGAAATTTTGGCTGAAGTTAAATTTTTGTAGTTTTTTAATTAATTAATATATAATTTTGAATAGCTTTTAAATTTATGACTAAAAATGCAAATTTTTAGCAATATGAACAAACTCGGAGAATTTGCAAAGGGTTTAATTTTATTGACCCTATTCTGTTTTTCGACATCAAGGAGTGCATTCGAACACTTTTCGTTTTTTATTTCTACGAAACAAATATTTCTATCATCATTTGAATGTACACATTTGAATGTTTCCATTACGTTGCATTTTAGTATACTTAGTATATTCGAAGTCACAAAATATTCGAACACATTCGTTGCTTTTTATTTTGGCGTCTCCGTCATAAAATCGTACTTTCAAAAACTTTCCATTATATTTTCTATTAACAAACGCGCAAAAATTGCTAAAGTCTTTGCTATTACGAATACTTTTCACTAAATTTTCTACTGGCAAACATTGTGCTTTCAAAGTGCTAATGCTATCCATGTTCATTTAAAGTCTTTGAAATGTAATAGAAGTGAATGCTTTGAAAGTACATAAACGAATAGTTCTGCAAGTCGTATTGTTTTCTTTCCTTATTTGTATTTTCATTTATTTCTTTTCAGTTACACTATGTTTCATTGGTATTCTTTCAATAATTTTCAAAAATAATTATTGATTCTACAAATAATCAATCATATTTGAAAAATTTGCAAGATTTGTCTTTGATGTGAATACCATGTAACCCTGCGATGTAGTTTCCTTTCTGATGATTTTTTGCCGCTTGTATCCATCAGTTGAGAAAGTTTGACTTTTATCAACCGTAGAATAATCAAGTTTCTCGAAAAATTTGCATTTTTTTTCTATATCCAAAAGCTATTTGGAATGCTTTGTTTGAGTAAACACATTTCATATTTAGCCGCATTTTTAAACCGTAATTCAATCAAATATTTTGTGGCCACATAAACAAATATTTACCTTTCAGTATGAACTATTTATTTTTATTTTCTTCCTTTATTTCTTCCTGTATTTCATCTCGATTTTAAAATACAGTAAAAGCTAATTTCTACGAACACGTCAAGGGAAGCAATCTGTGCAGAAAACTGAGAAAGCCTAACAAAGTCTGAAGCAACCAGTCGGAACAGGTTTATGCTCATAAAACAAAAATGAGGTGTCCCTAACCTATATTCAACTGCATAGAGTCGAATCTTCGTACAGCGGAATGCTGTCAGTAAAACAACGAGTAGATTCAAACTTACAACCACATATCTATAATGTACATTTAAAGTAACAAATCGCACAAACCTAAGGTTTTATCTGTAAGTACAGATATAATTACAAATATATATTTAAAAAACTCAACAACAAATATATTTATCTCTCAATTGACAGATTATTAATTTAATATGTGTGAACATTATGCAGATAATTCCTATGCATCCATTCGTGGCAATTAGCCCCTCTATGAATGTTTCTGATACAACTGTGACCTTAAAATTGTAACGCCAGTATTCAATGCAAACGCCCAAGAAGACAAATTATTCTGCATTTGTTAAGAGGTGTCTCCTATAATTTAAATGTCATTTTGAAAAAGTTATATATTAAAGTTTATTGGCAGATTAGAGAACAGACACCTAATTACCAAAGGCGGAAAGAATAGTATCAATGCATGGTCGGGCACCCAAAATGCAGCGCATTGAAGGAAATATGCAAGTTGCATGAAATTTACATCACGTGTGCTTGCGACGATGAGATGCACAAGTCATTATCACTTCAGTGTATGAGAACATTACGGAGAACTGTCGTGCCACAAGTAAGCGTCATATAAAAGGAGACTATATTTGAAGGGTGGCAATTTCTTTTTTAGTAAGAAGTTTAATGATGCTTCGTAGATGTAGGACACAGAGAATCAATCGAGCAAGTTTCTATGTTCAATCCAGGAAGAATAGTAACGGATTAATATACAGAAAAAGCGATGATCGTGTTAGACGAAACCGAGCAATGACGATGCAGATCTGTAATCGCTAACCGTACGGCGGACCGATCGCACCCACCTTGTTTCGCCTGATGATGAGCACATTGAACTCATGGCAGTGATGGATAGCGCAGCCACATCACGAACCACGGCACAGCAGATTCGTGTCCGTAACGCACCCATTACTTCATTAATCATTGGTTCAAAATTAGAGCCACTAGTGATAGGATGAATGATGGATATGGAAAACAAAATGGAAAGACGCTGTTTTCGCTGAAAAATCTCACTTCTGCCTTCAATATACAATACTCGGATTCGATACTAGGTGAAACAGTTCAATTTTTGCGTAATGCATCATCTCACTGGTCGTACTACACACGATATAATGACTTGGGATGCTATTGGCTTCACTCCCGTATATCTCTAGTACACCCTGCCATGTACTGAACATACAGCGACGACATCTCTCAGATTTTGTAGCCCATGGTTTTCGAATACTTTTAGAGCTTGGTATCTCCCATTTACCAACAGGATCTATCGTCAATTGAAAATCCGTGATTTATGCTTGCACAACAATTTTCCTAGATATATATATATATATATATATATATATATATATATATATATATATATATATATATATATATATATCCCACTGCTAGGCCAAATCAACTTTGGCAACATGTGGAAGCTGTATGGGCAGCTTTAACTCAAAGAATGCATCCAAAGCGTCTTTGATTCTATCCCAAGGTTTATGGTATCTATTAAACAACACCAGCAACACCAGCTGCTAATTTTTGTAGACCGAGGTGGCCTATATGGTTAAAATCTCATTGTCATCACTGATAGGTATTGAATTCGAATCCTGGATTAACGGAAGATCCGTCGTGTTCACTAAAAGCGGCTAAGGTACGTCAGATATGGGGTGATCCCAATGTCCTCCAAGCCTTGTATAAATATCTCTGGGCTAAGTCAAGTATTGGGGCTCTGCTTCTAAATCACGAAAACTCTTACTTCCATCTTGATGGTAGAACCCAACTCTGGACTACTTACAGGGAAGTGTGTTGAAACAACTGTTACTGTGATTTTTGTTATCATTCACTCTTCGCAAGAATTTGTAATTTCAATCATCTGATCTTTGTAAAGCGTGTCATCTGCCTGTAATACATTTACCTGCGATATCTCTGGTCTTTCATGTTGCATTTTGGATATCCTAAAGAGCAATTTATCGAATTATATTGACTATAAATCGCAATTACTGTTATGTGTAGCCCCTTACTTTAGCAATAAAATACACTATTCTAACTACTTTATTACATTACTCAATTATATTCAGGAATACTCACTCTAAACTTAACAAGACCAAATTTTACGATTGCGCTGTTCGGTCCTACGGTCTTCATAGCTAAGCAAGGGGAGAGACAACAACTCTGTCCTCAAGACCCATATATCCTGTCGTGGAACAAGAGTGCCATGGAATTTTCGTATTATGATATATTAATGAGGCCCTTAACATATGAAAAATCTCAGCTGTATATGTTAACAAAAATTTTTATTACAATTTTCAACCGTAAGGCTTATTTACAACGATAGGTCAAAATATAAGCATTCCTATAAAGCTATTTTTAGTAAAGATATTTTAATGCTGATCAGATATATAAAGAGAATATGATACCTGGGTAACCTGGTTTCACCCAGGGTTGTTTTTATTTGAAAGAGAGAGAGAGAGGGAGAAGAGCAGGCATCATAGAAGAAGTTCACAATTGTAGCCCTCGTCCATAGAGTTTTAATAGTCGTAAGATAATGTTAATTCTATGTATATTTAGCTATCTGTTTATTATACATATTATATTAGATTAATAAATGTTTGTGTGCTAAACTAAAGCGTCTGGTTTAATTTTGAAAGGATTGCTGATGTGGGGTACAGTGGGAAGTAAAAGAATCAAAATATACATCACAGAGATACTTCATAAAAAAATTATTTTCAATAAACTTCCACATAATTTTTGTAGTCAAAAGGATTGAGAAAAACTATACTACGGGAATTCTTATGAAAAAAAAATGCGGAACAAAAATGGCGTGATTTTATGAGTCACGTTTAAAAAATTATCAAACTTATAAAATCATACGCAAGAAGAGTACATAAATTTATAAACGTCTAATTCAGGGAAATAATACTGAATTTTTTAATTGATTTTTTATGAAACTTTTGATGACTAGCCATGATTGTTAATGAAAACTGGAATATCACAAGTATTAATATTTATTTATAAAAAGAATTCGCGAAAAACAGCGTAAAAAAATATTAAAAATAATCAAAAATTTCAAATGAATTAAAATTAATTGAATTAACTGTATAAAATGTACGCGCTTATACTTATTATAATGCACACAAGGTAAACTTATATAGTAAGGATTCTGTAATTAGAAGAAGCTTTTAAAGTTTAATTATGTGAAAACTATAGAAAAGTATACTGAAGAGATTTACAGAGAAGTTCAAATGAAATATGAAAAGAAATAAAGGAAAGGAAATAAAGAATACAACCTGTTCTGGAGATCACACTGAAATTATTTTTAAAAGGATTCAACAATAAAATAATAAAATGAGGACGATTAACTGAAATCATTATCTGAATTTAAATGGAATCAGATGTCAAATGATTTCGTTCGTTTTCGATCAAAAACAATATTGTCAAGCTTATAGAATTGCACGTAATAAATCTTGTTTCTTTTTACTTTTTTTTAAAAAAAAAGAAAAAGAAGCTATAGCTGTATAAAATTTAATCAATTAAAGTTCATAAATAATCAAAACTATAACAAGTTACATAAAAGAAAACTTACAATTAGTAAAAACATGCGAATAGAAGCAAACACAGATTTGTGACAATATCAAATAGAATATCTAAAAATCAAATGGAATAAAACACATATTTACATTTTCTATTATACTATTTAAATGGAAAATATAATACAAACAGTGAAAATCAATAGAATGCTTTACACACACAAAAATAAGATACGTATTCATTCTAATTTAATAAAATTATTTCACATAAATTTTCTGAAAACAAGACATTATGCTTGTATATTTGAAAAAATTGATTTGGTATTCTATCGTTACTTAAAATTTGTTTATTTGTAATCGGTATGCTTAACTTAAAATAAAAAATATTCAATGATAATTTAAAACCCCATTATTCATGGAAAACTAAAATATTTGTAAAATATCAAATGAATGTACAAATGAATATGTAAATTACGTATATGAATAAAATATTCAGAAATTAGTATATGAATATAAAATGCAGATAATAAAGGAAAATATATAATCTCGAGTCTGAACATACAAAATTCGCTTGAATGATCTTGCAAGAATTCAAATAAAAGAATAAAGAGTCAACTGTATTTGAAAATTATACTTGCCAAAATTGAAAGCACTAGAATATTTGCTTAGAATGTGGTAGATATTGTGGTGAAACACTTCTGCTCGGAAGTTGGCATCAGCAGCTAGAAAACTTTTCTACCTGAACATTGGCAACACCAACCTCCATAGAATAGTGCACGAGGAACAGGAAAGGAGAATTCACGTTTTTTTCCCTTAGAGATTTTGTACTCATAATGTTTTTAGGCATTTTCTTAAAATTCGATAAATAAAATTTAGTTAAGTTTTAATATATGGTGTGCATTCTTATTTATTCATAGAAGGATTAATGAGCACACTATATCTGGTGACCATAATTTGAATACGCATACTTCGCCGCGAATTCCTTTGGATCAACATCTACAGTTCTATGAGAATAAGTAATGTCAGTGCTGATTTGTACTCATCCATAACTTCTAGGATGCAGGTAGGATCTTTTTATAATTTTCTTAAACGTAACGTTATGCGCTTTTTGGTTATTTACTGGGGTCAGTTTCTTGGAAAAATTGTGTATATTTTAACGCAAAGTTTTTTCACTTAAATAATTTGTACATATTTTTCTCCCATGAGCTACATTCTGTTAACTACTCCACAATTTTATCAATCCTTTCGCATCATGCTGAGTTTTATTATTTGATTTACTATATTGTATTATATAAATATTCATTACTTCTTTTATATTTCATAACCAATATTTTTGTGTTTATTGCATTTTTTCATTTATATATCTTGATATTCGAAACTATACTCATTTCCCTATTATTGATTTGTATACTTTGTAATTATTTTCCTGCTAAATTTTGACCATGCCTTTATCTGATGATTCTTCCGTTGCTCAAAATTCTCCCTCCGAAGACACATCTTCGCAGGTTGCACACGTTTCGGTAAAAATACCACCTTTCTGGAAAACTAACCCTTCCATGTGGTTTATTAGGTTGGAATCACAGTTTTTCCTAGCGAATATAACTTCCGATCTAACAAAATTCAATCATGTTGTCTCCTGCTTAGATCCCGATATACTAAATTCGGTACACGACATTTTAGAAAAACCACCTACTACCGAAAAATACGATGCCTTAAAAAAACGTCTCATTTCTGTTCATTCCGAAAGTGAAGCATCTAGAATTCGAACGTTATTGCAGGAAGTAGAACTCGGTGACCAAAGACCCTCACAATTACTACATCGCATGCGTTCGTTAGCTGGAGATACCGTAGGTGAAGCACTTTTACGCTCATTATGGCTCACAAGACTGCCATATAACACGCAGACTATTTTATCCGCTTTCAGTGAGGATGATTTGAATAAAATAGCCGCAGTTGCTGACAAAATAAGCGATTTAGCTATCCCTTCGTATGTACATTCTATCACCCCTAACTCTCATGATTCTGTCACGGCTCGCTTGGAACTCCAGGTAGCGCAGTTAACTCAACAAGTTAGCGAATTAAGCACCGCTCTGGAACGCAGTTCCCGTAGCCCTAGGCGTAATTTCCGCCGATCATTTCAACGCAGCAGATCTCGCAATAGTTCCCGCTCTCGCACTAACTTCAATCACTACAAGGAACGTACGAATGAACTCTGTTTTTATCATGTCAATTTCGGTGATCAAGCGCGAAAGTGCCAAGCTCCATGTTCTTTTCATCAATCGGGAAACTAAACGGGCGATCGCTCACTGGCCAATCTAGCGACCGCCAAGTGAATCGTATCCTGCTGGCCGACCCGTTTTCAAAATTAAAATTTCTAATTGATACAGGAGCCGACATATCTGTTTTGCCTAAAAATATGCTCCAAAACCACACCCTCTGAAAATTTAGCTTTATATGCAGCAAATGGCACTAAAATTTCTACTTTTGGCAACAAACGCCTCATTATTGATCTAAATCTCCGCCGAAAATTTTCGTGGTTACTCGTAATTGCTGACGTAAGCCAACCAATTATAGGTGTTGATTTTCTTAAACATTTTGAGTTACTTGTCGATGTCAAAAATAACCGCCTGATCGACTCTCGGACGTCTCTCTCGTCAAACGGCATATCTTTTAAAAAATTTTCCCTAGATTCCAACATATCCGTACTTATCGGCGATTCCAAATTTGAAAAATTACTCGGTGAGTATCCTGAGCTTACAAACCCCTCTTTAGTAACAAATGAACTTAAAAGTTTTGAAATTTTCCATCACATTGAAACTAAGGGACCCCCTGTATTTTCCAGACCTCGCCGTTTGGCCCCAGACTTACTCAAAGCAGCACGTTTAGAGTTCGAATACCTAATGTCTCAAGGAATTATTCGACCTTCCAAAAGCCCTTGGGCCAGTCCCCTCCACATGGTCCGCAAATCTAACGGTGATTGGCGCCTTTGTGGCGACTATCGTCGCTTGAACGCTGTGACAACTCCTGACAGGTATCCTGTACCCCATATTCAGGATTGTACACAGGTTTTCTTTGGCAAAAATATTTTTTCTACCCTCGATCTGGCAAGAGCGTATCACCAGATTCCCGTCAATCCTGAGGACGTACCGAAAACTGCTGTAACCACCCCATTCGGTTTGTTCGAATACCTTAAAATGCCATTTGGACTTCGTAACGCCGGTCAAACTTTCCAAAGATTTATACATCAAGTGCTTTACGGATTGGATTTTTGCGTCCCCTATTTCGATGATCTTTTTATAGCATCGGCAACCGAAGATGAACATGTTAAACACCTTCGCACCATTTTTGATAAACTCCGCGAATACGGATTAAAATTGAACCCCTCTAAATGTGTGCTTGGAAAAACTTCAGTAACATTTCTTGGTTGCTTAATAACACCCACTGGCGTAAGCCCTCTTCCCGAAAAGACCGCAGTAATTTCTAACTTCCCTAAGCCTGAAACACTGTCTGACCTTAAAAGATTTTTAGCTATGTTAAATTTTTATCGTCGTTTCTTGCCTAAGGCCGCAGCTACTCAAGCCCCACTTCATTCACTTCTAAAAAACTCTAAAAAGAATGACAAACGACCTGTTCTTTGGACAGAGGAAACAACTGCCGCGTTTGAAAAATGCAAAAGCGATTTAAAGAATTCAGTCACCCTTGGTTTCCATTCCCCTGATCAGAAGCTATCATTAATGGTAGATGCTTCCGATATCGCCATAGGAGCAGTATTACACTCCCAAAGTGCCAATGGCTTACAGCCTTTAGCTTTTTACTCCAAGAAACTGACGCCAGCTGAAACCAAATACAGCACATATGATAGAGAATTATTGGCTATCTATTCTGCTGTAAAACATTTTCAGCACAACCTTGAGGGTCAAACCTTTTCTATATTTACTGATCATCGTCCACTTACATTTTTGTTTAAGAAAAATTCTAATTCTGCATCTCCTAGACAAATTCGACATATGAATTTTATTGCTCAATTCAGCACTGACATTCAACACGTCTCTGGATCCAACAACCCAGTTGCCGACGCCTTATCAAGGATTTTCGCCATTAATAGTAATGACGCCATCGATTTCGCACGTTTGGCTGAAATCCAGGAAAATGATGCAGAACTAACTCAATTACTATCAACTTCGGATAGTTCCTTAAAGCTACAGAAGATGGAACTGTCCCCAGGACTTAAATTATTTTGCGATGTAACCAACGATCGAATCCGCCCTTTTGTTCCTTCCCCACTTCGAAAAACTCTGTTTGACTCCCTCCATGGACTTTCTCACCCAGGAGTACGAGCAACTAAAAGACTGATTCTCTCTCGTTTCGTCTGGCCTTCAATTTCAAAAGACTGTGTTGCATGGACTCGCGCATGCATTGATTGCCAGAAATCAAAAGTTTCCAGACACAATCATAGCCCTTTGCAAGCCTTTTCTGTCCCCTCACAACGCTTTCAACATGTGCACCTGGACATTGTCGGACCTTTACCCCCATCGGAAGGATATTCTTATCTTTTAACAATGATGGACAGATTCTCTCGCTGGCCGGAAGCAATTCCGATACGTGACATTTCCGCAGAAACCATCGCCCGAACTTTTGTTACCAATTGGATAGCAAGATTCGGAATACCTACCACCATAACAACTGATCAAGGTCGTCAGTTCCAGTCGAACTTATTCACGAATCTCAACAAAATCCTTGGCATTCATCGAATTCGCACAACTCCATACAACCCTGCCGGGAACGGATTAATTGAGAGGTTTCACCGATCATTAAAACAATCATTAATGTGTCACAATGACGTCCAGTGGACATCAAGCCTGCCCATTACATTGCTAGGACTTCGATCAGCCTACAAGGAAGACCTTGGTGGTACATGTGCCGAGATGCTTTACGGTACAACAATACGGCTGCCTGCAGATTTCTTTCAGGCCACAAGTGTCTCTACTTCCCTGGATCCGGCTTCCTTCTTACAAAAGTTGTGCGAGTCCATGAGAAATGTTGCACCAGTGCCCACTTCAGCTCATATCAACCCCAAATGTTTCGTGCACCCAGCTTTGGATTCGTGCACTCATGTGTTTGTGAGGCAGGATGCAGTAAAACCTCCATTGACTCGTCCGTATGATGGTCCTTATCAAGTGCTTAAACGGCTTAATAAAACTTACACTCTCCTCATTAAAGGAAAAGAATCTGTCATCAATGTCGACCGACTAAAACCAGCATTTTTAATGTCTGAAACCTCTGATTCTTTAGTTCCTGTTCCCATTGCTACCCAAGCTTCACCGAACTCTCCGAAAGCTAAGCCTGGTCAAGTGATTCAAGACTCTGCTGTAAACGAAGATCTCCCTGTGCAAACTACGCGATTCGGCAGAAGAGTCCGTTTCAACCCGCGATATCTCTAACTCCTCGTGCCTTAGGCACTTGGGGGGGGTGAGTAATGTGGTGAAACACTTCTGCTCGGAAGTTGGCATCAGCAGCTAGAAAACTTTTCTACCTGAACATTGGCAACACCAACCTCCATAGAATAGCGCACGAGGAACAGGAAAGGAGAATTCACGTTTTTTTCCCTTAGAGATTTTGTACTCATAATGTTTTTAGGCATTTTCTTAAAATTCGATAAATAAAATTTAGTTAAGTTTTAATATATGGTGGGCATTCTTATTTATTCATAGAAGGATTAATGAGCACACTATAATATTCTTGATCATTTAAAGCAGTGAGCGATCCGTTTTTAAAAGTTAAAATAAGATTTTAAAAAATTTGGGAGAAAACTTAACAAATAAAAAATTAAACCAAAAAGATTATAAAATGTCAAAGTTTTTTAGAGTAATTCTCTATGACGGAAATCTATAGATTGTCAATAAAAATTTTTGATCATTCTATGGCTAACGTCCAGATTGATAGAACGAACAACATTTACCAAAACTGAAATCGCGCCAAGAAGATTGTGCGATACCAAAGATGTTCCAAATTTAGAGCTACCTTTGTTCGGTGTTAAACTTCATAAAATGATGGAAAAAATTGACTCAAACTGAGAAAAGTTATCGAACTGTCTTTCATACGAATGAAATCAAAGGATAACTTGGAAACTAAGTTATTATTAACTGTTTTATATATACAGTGAGTGTAATAAGTATTCATACAGTACGACAATTGATTTAAAAGAGATCCGTTCATAAAAATTATAAACATAAATTCCATTTTAATTAACAAAAAATATATAATAGAACGTATTTTCACTAGTTTCATGTGAGATTTACACAAAAATAATTTTATACATGAATAAATATTTACAAAATTGAAACAATCCAACATCTTATGGTGTAAAAAGTATTCGTACATCAGGCATATATTGGCCAACATGATCATAATATTACAACTAATACCTTGTAAAGGATATCCTTTAGCTCGAATAACCGCATTGAGTCTCTTTGGCATCGATTCCACATATTTGCTGTTATTGAGCTAGATATGATGTCTCATTCTTGATTAAGAGCTGATTCCAAATCATTTTTATTAGAAATATGTCTAGATCTGATATTTTTATCAAGAACGATCCATAAATTCTCCATGGAGTTGAGGTCCTGCAATTGAGGAGGAAATTTCATGAACTTTGAGGTATTATACAGTATCCAGAGCCTTGTGTTTAGGGCTGTGTCCTTGGGGTCGTTATCATGCATGAAAACGTAGTCACCATTCAAGCCCATTTTTGTTGACTAGGCCCTACATTATTGTTTAAAATGTCAATATAAAGTTGATGATTGATAATGCCTTTAATAGACTAATTTGCCCAACCTAGAGGCACTCATATACCCCCTAACAAGCAGACTTCCACTCCCATGTTTCACTGTTGGCACTAAATTCTTAGGATGCATTTCTGTACTGCGCTTTCTCCATACCCTTCGTCTCCCATCCGATCCAAATATGTTGCACTTACTTTTGTCTGTAAAGATAATCTTTTTCCAGAAATCTGGACTTTCATAACGTATTGCTTGGGAAAGACAATCGCAGCTTCCGAGTTTTCTCACTAACAAAGAATTTTCGTCTCGCAACACGGCTATGGAAACCTACATTTCTGCATGCATTTCGAACAGTACTGACAGAGACTGCTGTTCCCATGTTCTTCAGTTATGATGTTAATGTAGGAGCACTTATTTTGGGATCCTTCTTTAATGAACATAACAGAAACCGTCTGTCAGATGATGTCAAGACATGGTCGCCTAGTACGAGAACTGTTTTGAACCGTTAGAGTGGCAGCAAACTTTTTTATGATTGAGTGCATAGTTGAACGGGGTCTATCAACCAGATCAGAAATCTTGTTGCACAATATACCATTTTCACGGGGCATTCAAAATCAGTTCTCTTTCGGAAACACTAGTCTCTTTACTTTTACGACCCATTACAGAATTTCTAGTTTCTCACTATATTAAAATTTCCACTGAAGAACCTTTTAAGTAACTTACAAGATGACGTCAATTAACTACATCTTAATGGCTAAGCCAATCACAAAATATAAATAAAATTTTCATTTCTTTTAGTGTACGAACACTTTTCAAACCAAAGATGTTGTATTGCTACATTTTTGTAAATATTTATTCATGTATAAAATTATTTTTATGTAAATTTCACATGAAACTAGTGAAAATAGTTCTATTATGTACTTTTTTTTAAATGGAATTTATGTTTATAATTTTTATGAACGGATCTCTTAAATCAATTAACGTACTGTACGAATACTTTTTACACTCACTGTATACACTTGACCATTATTTTTCATTATTATCGTTTTCATAGCAAAATTCAAATTATTTTGATAGTATACAATATAACTGTTTTTACGGATTTATCGTTTACATTTAAATTCTATATTTACGTATGACTGCTCATCTATTTAATACAATTGTTATTAGTACAAAATAATTGACGATTATTGCGATAGCCATGTTTCATGTAAAAAATTGTTCATCACAAAGATGTTATGTTGGGAATCTGTTGAAACTTTATATAATCATAATTGGTTGTGGGTTTTTTAATGGAGCATTACCCATTAACTTTTTGGTAGAGCCCCCTCTACACAGTTGTATCCATGTACCTGCAAGTTTATAAAATTTGTAATAACTTCTTTTTATCAAACAGAAAACATAACTCGCAAAAGTACAAAGGCTAAATCCTTTTGGTAAAATTTTGGTGTTGGTGAATTCTTGTGTTGACCTTTTTTTCCCCCCCTTATAGTAAGATGGATTTTTAATGACGTAGAATGACTAATACCATCTTGACAAATTAATTTTAACAATTCTTTGTTCTTGTCAATGTATGTATTTTAAGTTTATAATTCTCATTTTTTTTCATGAATTTGTTTATTAATAATTTAAGATTTATATATATATATAATTAAGATTCTTTTGGATCATATTGCTCCTTGGTCATTATTCTTAATTATTTCTTTCCATTTTCACCTTGATAAATTTTCTTTGATGTTCTTTTTTATATTTTGCATAGTACCTTGTATGCTTCATTTGGTTATAAATTTTTATAACTTTTGTTAGGACATTATAAATAAAATCATAAAATGTTGCATAATTAATTATTATAAATTTGACTTTTTGAAACTTCTGTTTACATGGTTGTTTTCGTGTTCGTAGAGGGAAAAATGAAAATAATAGCAAAAAAAATTAGAAATGACACTTTGATTTTGGTATTGTTTTAGTTTTTGTATATATCTTCCTCCACACGTTTTCATTCTTAATGGACAATAAAGCCGAAATTAGTGCTTACAGTTTATTCGACATTCGTATCAAATACAATATAGAACGACATTAATTATTATAAATTTTAATTTATTATCGGAAGAGTTATGTTTACATTTGCACATTTTCATTTCCTCACCATCATTCGAATTTCTTATTCCTTTTTAATTTGGTTATAAACTTTAATATTTTATAATTTGCTTTGTATTTTTATTATTAACAGGCTTTAATTTATTTGTTTTTGATTTTTAAAGTCTTTCCTCTTTGAGAAAGGGAGACAAATTATACCTTTATAATACGTGTTTACTGAAGCTACTTAGAGTTATTTTATTTATTTATTTATATTTTTTAAACTGAAATCTCGCAAAATTTGATAAGTTTTTAGGGAAGAATAAAGTTAAGAATTTTATCATTATATAGTATTATTATAAAGTTATATAAAAGAAATTATTAAAATTATAGCTACTTGTAAATATTCAGTTGCATAAATTAGGAGACATTTCTTTGGTTACATGCAATCCGTTCTAAAAGCAATTCAGAAGGGTTACTGTAGTAGAAATGTCGTTAATTACTCAGAGCTTCTTCATATCAAGTCAGTATTTTTCTTTACCAGCATTATTTTGCATAATAGTAAATAATTAGAATAAGCAGAGTTTAATCGCATTAATCAGTAACGCAGTTTGGTTACTTGTCGCTTTGTACATGTATGGGCTCTAATTAGTCTTGGATAGTTTACAGTGGATTCCGAAACACAACACACATCCACAAACCAAAGGTAGGATTCGAACCCAAGAACTGATGAGTAGAGCGGGCAGCTAAGCTAAGCAATCAACTTTATTACACGGATTCAAATAGTTGTGTACAAACTAAAGAAAGATTGTCGTGTAAAGGTAACTGTTCATGATCAAAAGTGCCCGATTGAATTCAGTTTAGGAGGTAGAAATGTTTCCTGAAGTGCATGTTTTCTAATATTTCAGATAACCACATTTTTATGACCCGCGTCAGTATTTATTTCAGAATCAAAGTTTGTTTTTCTGACCAGTTGCTGAATTCTGATGAGCAAAACCCTCTTTCTTAAATATCAAAAAAAATTTTATTTTTATAACCACAATGAAAACGGTCGAGTTTTAAATTTAGAGTTAGTTTTAAATATTAATAGTCGAGTTTTAAATATTAAAAAAATAATAGAGTTTTAAATAATTTCCACCAAATACTGAGGATTTAGCGATACCTAAATCCAATCATAATAAGAGAGAAAAGTGCACAAGAATTTTCTGACATATGCATAGAGGATGGGTCATGCATATTAATCGAACTATATGTTCTTAATCAAGCAGAAAACATGTCTTTTAGATATATGAATAAAAATGTTGGAAATCCATACCTTTGTGGCTGCCGTGGACTCATAATTGGTCTTGTCGAATGTCCACCCGTTAGTGCAAGGAATAACCTCTTCAGAATAATTCCTTTGTCCATCCGAAGTATCAAGACTTACGTTGTACATGGAACACGAAGGGTCTCCGACAGGCCTAGTCACATTCGGGGTGTCTTCGAATTCCGGAACGGAGCACCAGTGGTCTGGGACAGAGACTAAGAAGAGATTAGTCATGATGAACCAGGGAACGAAGGACGTGGCGGGAAAAAGAAAGAGAAACACCGCCTTCTGCTGATACTTCCCATAGCGTCCGACATCGGACAAAACATCCTCGAACTCCATCCTCGCTGAAGATCGCCGCGCGAGTGGAGTAGACGAAAACAAATGAGCGAAAATGTATAGCGTTACAGGATTGTATGAATTTCGTGCATCAGTAGATACATTCTTTCCTTAAACATTTTTCTGCCATTTCGTGGGAGAAAAAAATTTCGAAATCATGAAAGCAAAATAATAATTTAAAAACAATTATGATGATCGTCCGATTTCCTGCGAAAAAAAAATTCGTAATCGAACAATGGCACGCCACTTTTTATTTTCTGGCTTTGAAATACTGCATCTGAAGGTAATTAAAAATGTCAGTTGGTGGAACAATAACGCATTTTAATTTTTTGAAAGAAAATAGCTTTTTATTTATACATGGAATCATTCTATTTTACAATCGCAAAACAAGTTTTTAAACATGATACAACACGCAAATTTTTTTTTTTTAGATTTCTTTGTAATACTGATGGACTTTCGAACATATTTCCAAATCTTGTTACTTTTCGGATTAAAAATGCCTTTTTTTTCGTTTCATTGAACAATGCAAAGATGCGCTGCTTTCCAGTACTGGGAGATATGATTACCATACAGCACTCTTAACAGACAGGTATCACAAGGGAAAAACTCTGAATACTCACTCACTTCAAAGTGGCAGTCGAATGGCTAGCAACCTGGTGTTCTATTCAACACAGCTCGTGGGTTTAATTCTCACCACAGGCCTCGGTACCTTTCAGGTGTAAATCCCACTCTTATGAGCTCTCCCATGCAAAAGTAAGACAGACAGGTCACTAACTGAAACCTCTAATAATCCAGATGTAAAACCCAAAATCCCCTCCCATTGCACAGACAGGAATGGTTTGCGAACCGACACCGAGAATCGTCATAATCCCATTAACGCAATCCAGGAGCTGGACTGTCCTGTTAATGATAAGCTTCGTCCTTGTTTGCGGAAACTAGCGACGTTGATACCAGCCAAGACCATCAGTTGAGAGAGACAAAGAGCACTTATGCACGCTTAAGTTTCGTGGATCTCTACACAGCGCGGGTGTTCACCCAATCTGGTGAATTTCAATGGTTCATCAGTTCGATTAAAGCAAGATGGATGGATATAATGTTTAATAATTGTTATAAGATAATACTCATCTTCCTCTATAAGAGGGCATTCTGGGAAGCTTGGTATGAAACTGCGTCTCTGTTGGGCTCTACCAGTTAGAAGAAGCAGGCTGTAGTCTTCTTGATTGAAGCAGGTACCAAGCAGACCTCCACCACTTGGCCTGCTACCCCAATATTACTTCACTTGGAGAACATTACAACCACGACCTATTTAACGTGCCCCAGCCGCCTACTTTTAGCCAACACGATGGATCTTCGGTTAAGACCGGATTTGAACTCTCTCCTTTCCGCTAATGAGAGCGACGTCTTCCTAACCAACCAAGCCACCACGACCTTTGATAAATAACAGTGTAGGCTAATTCTGAACTATATCTTAAGGTTAATGGGTTTGAAATACTCGCCTATCGTCATTTTCAATCCTGGATATGTGACAAGGCTATGCCTGAGCTAGCACCTTCCGAGATCCATCTGAGCTGGTAGTCGGATGGCCAGTGCTCTTGCTCTTCGGTTCGAGAATTTGAGGGCTCAAATCACTTGGCATAAGCAATTGTAATGGTTCGGAATCTACTTTAAGCCACAAGTTCCGATTTAATTATTTTCCATATGCAAAAAAAGTTCAGTTTTGCGACAAACCAAATTCTGTGCACATCTGTGGAAGAACTTTGAACAGACACAGTAATAAATCAATCTGCGAGTGATTTTCGTGGACATGTACCCAGTCCACGGAGAAACAGCAATCCAGTGAAGGAGAATGTGGACACCCTACCAATAACACACGCCGGCATACGATGCTTCCCTTTGCTGAACTCGTGAAAAGCGACAAGAGCTCACTGTCCGCTGATGGACGAATAACTAAAAAAAATTATTAAAATTTCGGAAAGGACGATGTCAAGTGCAACAAGGAAAAATAACTAAAAAACTTCTGAGCACAATCGCCCACTTTTAGTAATCATCTTATTAACGATGGAAAACTGTTTTTTTGACAGTACCCGTAATCGAACCTGAGACTTTCCCCTGCGAAGATTGCAGTCTTGTTAACAGGTCATGGAAAGTCTACATTACAATTTCATTTAATCATTTGTTGAATGTATCACTTCACAGCGTTCAGCTCAAATTATTTCCTTTTTGGTTCAATATAGTGGACACCTGACTTGTGCCACTCACTCATTTCGTTCACACGAGGAGATTGCGCACCTAGATTTCGGGGTTCTACCTACCTATCAACTAAAAAGGAAAGCACTCATGTAGAAAACAAAACATTCAATGGATATCTTTTGAATACAGGAATAAACGAAACCGCAAAGAATGAATAGAAGTCACTTATGAAGTTTAAACTTGAAGTTCCTCAGTTTAACACCAAACAGTGTACATATTAAAAACAATTCAACTAACATTAAAATCACGTTTTACATCACAAAACGAAGTTTCTTGCATAAACTGTTTAAAGTCAAATCGTACGTGATGAGGATGCTACAAAAATCGTACACACTAAAACTGGGATTCATTTCATCCGCTTCCCGATGTATTTCCGCTCGTAATGAATGGTGATGCATTTACTCGACAGAACAATGTTCTTTTAAAAATCGAAAAAAATAAACATCGTCATTGTTTGCGAACAATTGCATAGTTAGAATAGAGAAGGTGCCTTCAGCAAGTGTCTCGTACCAGCTTTGAGGTGGAGAGCGAAATGCTGCCTAATGACATCAGCAATTGTCAGTTCAAATCAGCGCTCATTATGCTATAACAAATGCTTCATCGAGCTGAAGCATGGTTTTTATTTTAAATTTGCCAAACACAGGGACTTGGATATAAGTTTCATCCCATGCTGCCAAGGACAAAGAAAGGATACTGTTTCCCAGCTGCCTCCACAACTTACTGTTTCAGAAAGGATTTCACAAAAATAACACCTTAAATTAAAGTAGAATGAATCCTCACTGGCAAATCTGCTTATAAGAGTATATTGATGAATACGCACGACTTCTATCATTCGATTTCCATGTAAATAGTGCATAAGACTATTTGAAACGCAATCCTATTTACTTCACACATTGTGTCGATTAAAATAAGAGACCTCCATGAAAACTTAACTTGTGCGTTATTGATTGTAATCCTTCAGCACAAGGGAATGTGTGAGTTTGATATGTTAAAAGAAATTATCAAAAATTAAAGAAAACCAATAAAATTTATATTGTAAATAAGAAAATTTAAGGGGTGCATTTGCAGTCAAAAGATTGAGAGGACTAAGAGATGGCCATTTTACATTACACATAAGCCATACTGAAAAGAAAAAAAATAATAAAATTCATTGAATATTAATTTTATTTATATTTAATAAATACAATTAATATTCAATGAATTTATAAATACAGTAAAAACAACATCAGAAGAAGAAAATAATTTTTATTATTAGAAAATTATCAAGCGCACATGCTCATGAAGAAAATAATAACAAAAAAACCAGGTATAAATTAAAAATAGGAAATCAGAAAAATCCTACTCGAAAAATATTTTTTAATTTGTAAGCGAAAGAAGAACATTTGTGTGCAACATGTACATAAAAATTTCAAATATAACATTTGATTATAATGAACACCTAAAATGCAGAAAGTATTTTTAACATTATAAATAGGTGTAAAATTGTTTGCTTACAGATCATTAATTTACAAAAGAAAAAATAATATAATTAAACATCAGCTGTTCCATATGGATTAAAACCTCAATAAAAAGGAAATAAAGTAAAATTAATACAAAACTGTAAAATAAAAAACTAGCTAAATGAAGCTCATGAAATTACTGGCACAATGCAGGATTCCGAATTCAATACATGAAATGAACAAAAAATTTTCAATACCAACTTTTTTTAATATGACTAAAATATGTTTCATGTGAGACAAATGAACTGCAAGCCGATAAATCAATAAAATTCCCTAAATTAATTCATTAGTAATAAATTAAACTAAAAGTAGAACAATCTACAATGAAAAAAATCCTACTATAAGAAACAAGCAATTGCATTACTTAAATTTATTGGTACAAAATTATGAATAATTTCTGTAGAACTAATTACACTAGGAGGAAGGCACTACACAAATCGTTTTAAAAAAGCTCAAAAACTCACCATTTTTCTTTACCATTTTTTTCGAAATTTTATCACGACTATGAAAAGTATAAGCAATTAGATGTATTTTCCTTTTTCTATAACATAGTAATTATTTTACAATATTTGGAGGATTAAGAATAAAATCCATAATGAAAACGAAATTTAATGCAGAGAAAAATAAGTCCACTGACGGTTAAGTCAAACAGTCATACTTGAAATTAAGATGTTTTTACAAATAGTTTTTGCAAAAAACTTAGCTAATTTACTAAAACTTAATTTACTAAAAGAAATATTCAGTTTTCAGTTAAATAAAAAAAATTCTGATCTGACAGTATAAATCATGTAAAATTAATATTATAAATCTTAAGTATAATTATATTTTGCATTGTTTAAAAAAACTTAATATACCCAAAGAAATATATATATATCTGATGGACATATATATTTTATAAAGTACATATTTTTAAAATAGAAATATATAATAAACTGTCACTGCAATAACATACTTACACTTATGACAAACACAAATATGAACAAGAAATCATGACTAGTCATTTTAAGCAATTAAATTTAATAAAATTTGACAACTAAAAATAAATGCAAAAAAATTAATCAATTTCCATAGAAATTAACTAAATAATAATATTAAATTGAGTATTTTTATGATATAATTTAATAATATTTTATGCACTTGAAATATTTTTCTATTTTAATATATATTTTCAAAGTAATAAAAATGCAAATGAACAGAAAAAGCCCTACCAAAAACAGAAAATAATTAAAAGGGGAAAACAATCCAGAAGTAATTGGAATCAAAACAATGGTATGCAGGACACCAAAATATCTCCCAAGCTGCATTAGTGATGAAGTTGATGTGCACTTGCAATCGAATAATTATTATTAACTTTTTATAATTCCTTTATTTACCTTTTGAATAATATTCTCATTCACACATATATGCACATGAACACACAAATTAAAAAATGTTTACTAATAAACAAAATACAATATTTAATAGAAATTTAATAGTGAAAAATTATAGAATCAAAAATTTAAATAACAAATGAAAATTTTTCTGCAAGTATTACAGCTGTGATTATAATTGATAGCTGCATGGAATTAGCAACAATAATAATAATAAAAATTACATGGCAACTTTACTTAATGTTAAAAAATTAAATGTAATTGAGTATAACACATCAAATGTAATGAAGCAGATACAAAGTGATTCATTATTCATTACATAACAGAGAAATTTCAAACTAAATCGAGCATGAAAAAACAGAAATTTAATACAATTTTTTTATAAATTTTTAGTTTTTAAATGGATTACTGACTAGTAAAAATCCATTTAATACAATGGAATTAAAGAGAATTTAATAGCAAATATTAGCTTATTTCCAATTATAAAAAGGATAAAGAAAACTAAAGATAAGAAGCTACATTATTAGTGGATGAAATTTGTAAAAATATTTTGGTTTATCTGCTAAATATTTTCACAGCATTTAAAACATTCTTAAATACTAGGGAAAAAACATTTAAGTAACAAGAGGAGAAATAAATAAATAATATTTTTTTTAAACTTTCAGTTTCATTTAAAATGTAAAGACTTAAAATTTCAAATAATTACAATGACACAATTACAATTACGATTTGAAATAACACGGAACTTCAATTTTGCTACAGTATAGATTAAATAATGAGCATTGAGTACAAACGAAAGTCCTATTCAGCTTTATTTTACAATGCAAGTACAAAAGGACTTACAAAATATATTCAGAGCAAGAAAATTATCATGCTAACAATTTGAGTTCTTTAGAAATGAGGAAATTTTAAATTAATAATCCTCAAAGATTATCAAACAATATATCAAATGATTTTAATTATCAATCACTAACCACCATGTACAAATTAAAAAATACATCAATTATTATAAAATAACCCAATTTTAACAATAAAATTATAGTAAAAGAATTCAATTAAAACGTTTATACTATAGTTCTTACAAATATTTTTTTTTCATTAAAACATGAAAGACAGCATTAAAAATATCAATCATATTTAAACTTTTTTTAATAATTTTCTTAAATGACAACACTTTAAAATATTTTCAATAGCCAACACACACACACACACATATATATATATATAGAGAGAGAGAGAGAGAGTATATCTTGTTCTCATCAACATTTACAAATGAATTAATACAAAGTTTCAAAAGATTAGTAGTATACTGAATAGAGAGGCACAGTGAAATATATAAATAATTGTTACAATCTGTTCAGAATATATTTACAAATCTTGTAAATAATCTCATGAGACAAATTTAAAAATCTTATATTGATCTTACACAAAGTACAATACTTCTAAAAACAGATTTGAAATTATAACTGTAGTCCAAACTTAAATTATGCACTACAATGAGCTTCACAGAAAATAATACTAATTTAAATCACAAACTATTATTCACTAAAAATTAATAAAAGCATATTAAATTACACAATTATTATAACTGCAAACAGCCTTTCTAATAAAGATGAATGAAAAAAATTGCACTTCATATAAAGATTATTAAGAATTTTGGCCTGCAAAATGTTGCATGCAATGGTGCAAATGCATGTCATTATTTGGGTAACACAATGCAAATGTGGAAAACTCTTCCTAACTTGCTCAAAGCATACCAGGCATATCATTTTCCTTGTTGTTAGTTTTTTCAAAGAACATGTAATCCTGTAATCAATCAAAACAGACATAAAATAAGATTAATTAAAGTATTAAAAATATAGCAATAGCATAAGAAAATAAAGTAATTATCATATTTTTTGGAATCTTCATGATTTTAATCAATAGGATTTTCAAATCACTAGAGAGTATATTGATTTAAGTGCCTTTTTTTTCGATTTCATTATTTATTGTGATTAGTTACTAATTATTTTTTAAAGTGGTGACTAAAAATCCTAATTGATATTTTTCATCAAATATTTTTAATACTATTCCTTTTAAAAAAATTTATACTGAATTCATAATTATTTGAAATATTTTTAAATTAAATAATAATTATTTATTTAATTTAAAAATATTTCAAATAATTATGAATTCTTAATTATTATTAAATAAATATTATTTGATTTTTATAATAATTATTATTTGATTTTTAAAGAATGTTTTAAAAATCAAATAATAATTATTTATTTGATTTTTAAAACATTCTTTCACAATCTTCATTATTTAAATATGATGGAATTCTCTGACCTATGTGTGTTTTCCATTAAAAGAAACTCTATTACTCAAATAATAGTGTGACAATATTTTAATTCTTATAAAGAATTGTGATTGGGAATTTTAATTACTCATTTCCAAGTAAAAAAGATTTACAAGTTTGCAAAAATGTTTTACTATCTGAATTACAACAATAAGAATTTTTTATCATTATAAAGAATATTTTAGAGGTGTGAATTCCACATAAAAACTGTTTATTAAAACAAATTAAAAGCAAGTTAAATTTAAAACCAATTTTTACACCAATGCAACAAGAAAATAATTTTTAATAATTCCTATCAAAATAATTAAGAAAACTCCTCAGTCATCAATTCCATTCATTTTTAAAATGACTTGCAATTACCTCCCCTTTCAACAGAAAGGATTTATATCTAAGCATAATAAAATTATTACAAATAACTAGATACATACATGCATATAAATTCTCAGGAAAGAAATAATGTCACAATTTTACTCTTGTTTATCACAAATTGGCAAGATACAGATATTAAGACATGACTGCATATTGATATTTTTACTTTGACAACTGTTAAAATTGGTAGACCATTAATATACTTATAAGTGCATATTGCTATTTTTACCTTGCCATCTTTTCCAGGTGAAACATTGCTAATTATATTAATTTTCAAAGTACACCATTTTTCTTTAATAAGACAATCACATCTGGCACTGCATTACCTCTATCAGACTGCCATTTAGATCTTCGAAGTATAATTTTTGAAGTACACCATTTTTCTTTAATAAGACAATCACATCTGGCACTGCACTACCTCTATCAGACTGCCATTTAGATCTTTGCTACAAACTGTCAAGGTAATCACATGACTACTTTTTCCATACAGTTTGAGGAAAATTTGTTAGTAAATTGTCAGTGCTGATTGAAGCAAGGCACAAGTCAAAACCAAAACATTGAAAGATCAAACACTGAAGTTAAAGGGTGACTATTTAACATAGCTTCCATTAAGTAATTATTATAAGAAACTTCTCAATATTTTTTCTCCATTAGAAGATTAAGGAGTTATAAAATCCCACAAAATTTCATGAACAGACAAATAGTCACTCACTACTTACTATTTAAATAAGGCACAGACCTTATTCATCTCTGATGCAGCCCTACATAAGTTCTATGTACTATCAGAAAGTAATAGTGAGGATAAACATCTTCAACTTACATATCTTTTCAAATAAGCAATTAATGCCTCAGCTATTAAGTCCCTTAATATTATCAAAAATGACCACATAGATTTAATACAATTTAGGAAAATGGCTCACTAAACATTATTCTACCTTTGGGCAATTGTGCCATAATCTGACTACTTTCTATTGACTTTGCCTTAAAGAATGTAACACAATTATCTACGATATATTCTTTGCCACATATCCCTGATGATTATGTTCCAATACCCTTGATGTACATTATTATGTTTGGGACACACAATGTAAATTTCTGAGATGATAATACCTAAAAATCATCTCAGTCAAATTGTGAACCTATGTCAACAAGAGGGTGTTTTGCATCAAGAAGTATGTCAGAATTCTCACATTGTTAACCAACACAAATGAGATTTTCCTGGTCTAAAAAAAGAGATGAGATTTGACTCTTATCTGCTAAAAGCCTCAGTTTTTAATAGCTATTAGACCTTTACTACTCTTAAAATAAATTTCTTTGCTCTTTCTAGTTCATCTGTTAGAAAGGGTACATAATAGGAATTCTGCCTTTACAATTATCAGTAAACCTAAAACATAAATGCCAATACTCTAGTTAGCTTATGTTAAAAATATATAACCATGGATAGAACTAAGAAACATTAATTTAGTTTATCTAGAATACACTAAGAAACATTAGCCTCATCCTGAGAATTTTTTTCAATTTTCTTGTGTATTCCTCGTCATCACCAAGTACCTTATGATATACCAAAGATTCATTAGCAAGTTTGTTCTTACCAATAAATATTAGAGCTCGACCAAACAAAAAGGTTCTGTATTTGTCCTACCTAGACATCATGAGATAACAAATTCACAAGGTTGTTCTTTGGGCTAACATAGTTAAAACAAATGTTTTAGACAACTTCTGGATGCTTGACATGCTGTTCACCATAAACACCTTGTATGAATTAAGCAGTGATCAAATCAATTCAAAAACTGTAGTAGAGTCATAGTACAGAAACATGTGTGATCAATTTTGAGACACAATGAAGAAATTACTTCCACAACATATAGTAGTTCTACATATTCTTCCTTATAGTAGTTCTACACACATGTGAAGACATGGAAATTTCAAAGGCTTGGCAAATGGTGACACTCGTGATTTACTAGACAATAGTGAAACTTTACATTTGTCCTACTGACTCAGGGATTGGGTGTAGATAACACTAAATTCATCCTTGCTGACATCACAAATAGAAATCAGATTAATTTTTTGAGCACGATTGACTAGAATTCAATGACGAATGTAAATAGTGAAAAATGAAAATGACTATCAGAAACAACTTTATTCCTCTAATAATTCACAAGAAAAAGTTTTCATCCCAAGATAATTTGAGCAATCAAAGCTTTTGAATAAATATATAGGCTTGATAAGAATTAGTTCTAGGAGCAACAATGGATCAAATAGTCTTGACATTTATGAAAGGACAGATCTCTTTGCAACCGCACAAGAAAATTGAACATAGCAACGACATAATGATCACGCTTTCGATCTCAATTTTAAACTCGGTTTTTATGATGCTATTTAATAACTTGCGAAATGACACCTGGTCTTGACTAATTGAAGAAAAGAGGATTCATTCAAGATCCATTTGTGAATCTCATATCACTAGTCTTTAAGTTTATCATTTGTATCTGAAACACCCATGCTTCTTCCAAATCATCAGCACTAGTTAGAACATCAATAAAAAATTCCTTTTTTGCAATCTTTATTGCCACCTGTTCTTCACACAGGAAACAATTCATTGATGCACAGCTGCTTTTAGCATTCTTGTTAGATGGGTGCTGATTTAATAATGTGAGCATTATGTATTTTTATCTTAGTATACTTATCTTTCCAAATAATAAATATATTGCAGAGCAGTTTGCAAAGGATCTCATGATAAATCTTAACCACATCGGCAATGATTACAATTCTGTTTTCTGAGCCTCAGTAAAATACAGATGAGATTCTCATGACTCTCGCAGAATGGTTTCAGTTTTTAAAAGTCATTTAATAAATACTTCAAACGGGTGATAAAAGAAGTGTTAAATACTACATGAAGCTTAAGTTGAAGTACTTTCCGATTTTAAGACACCACGATGTGTCATATACCAAGGAGTTAAGCTTGACCATAACATGACCAAGACTTTTACATTCGTTTAAAAATTCCAGATAGAGTCCAAAGAGTTCTCTGTTTTCACCCAATCTTTTTAATAGACTAATTAATATTTTATTTGACATAAAGTTGAATTTTGTTACATTATATCTTCACCCACTGGAAGAGTAACCACAAAATTTCTTCGTATCTATATAATGAGTTTTAATAAAATGATTATCATGAAAAAATGCTTTTTTACTCAGATCTTTCAAATTTGAAATGTTCAATTTTCCAAAAATTTCTCATAGTATTATTTAGTTCTACTAAAACTAGATTTTTAGATAGATTTTAGATTTAAAATAGGGTGCTACCAAAAGAATCTAACACTATGACCCCATAGGTCTATTTTCCTAAGCCCCTCAGAAAACCCTATTTGAAGAGACCAGTGGCTGAAGCAAAATTCAGCAGACATTTTACAAGAATTTCCTGCAGTATCCAAGGTCCAATCAAAGACTGACCCAAGAATTTGAATCTATGTAAATCTATTGTTTGAATCTATGTGCAGAAAAAGTTTCACGTTCACATAAAATGGGTATTGAAGTTTCTTCCCTATAATGATAACCTCTACAGGTAGAATTATCTGATATTCACATTATGGTGAGATATCTTTTAAGGTAGCAGTGTGCTGTAAGAAGTCCCACTGCTCTCCTTACACAGTTTCTATTGAGCTTTAATAGTTCTTTTTGCCTTTTACTAGGACATGTGCTATTTACTAGCCTTGCATGTCTTTGATCATTGATATTATAACTGTTGTTCATAAACTTGTTTTCTGAAGAGATCAAAAATGCTCTTTCTGATCAATTCTTTTGAAATACCTAGCACTGGTTTAGGACCAAAAAAGTCGGTTGCTGATCTAGTCCTTGCTAATTCATCGGCTTATTCATTGCCAGGAACACCAGAGTGCCCAGGCACCCACATTAAAGTAAAGGAGTTATTAGCCAATCTACACAAAATGAGATTGCATTCCTAGATAAGAACAGAAGTGATTGTAGACTTCTATAAAGCTAGTAATACTACTTGACCGTCAGAACAGATAACTATTCTTTTAAGAGAATCGTGTCTGTCCTAGCATATTCTACAGCATATGAGAATGGAAAAAGACTTCTTCTTGGAAAACAGTTGTATGTTTAACCAAAGGGAATGATAACTTTGTACTATCAGTACTATCAGTTGGGGACAATGAATACCAGCCTAAGTGTTAGAATTCTTTTTTGTGCCATCAGTATACCAGTAAGTATAATTTTCACTGATGGCAACATTATTCCAGTCTTCTCAGAAGGAAAATTTGATTATATAAGGCTTATCAAAAGCATATTTAACAATCACGTAATCAGTAGGCATACTTACAAGGATGACTAGTAACATCAGCATTAAAGTTCCCCAAGACAAAAACCAGGAGTAGTCCTTTCACTGACCAGTATTTTTAAGCCTTACCATGCTAAGTATTGCTTCAATTAGTAAAGAGGATACATACTAAGCAAAAGCTCCAGTGTAGATGTGGGAGTAATTTTAATATTCCCAGAGATCCTTTAAAGTTTTGTTAAACCTGCCTTTGCAGTTTAATTTTTGGTTTTAGACCACCAAACCACTGATACATAGGTAACGATGGGACAAAAGATCATAGTGCAAATCCAATAAATACCTCTAGGGTTCAGGCCGCAAGTTCTTCCAAATGCATTTCTGCATGACTAGAAAGTTATTTTTGCTCTTTCAATACAAAAATTGAAATGCTTGTTCCAATTTAAGTTCATGTCAAAAAATTATCCTAAGAATTTAACTTCATTGAAGTAAGTTAATTCTTGTCCAAAAAAAAGTTATCTTTTTCAAATTAAGATTATTTTTCTTTGTAAAGGCAATCAATAGTAGTTTTTTGAGGATTCACAGAAAGACCTTCTTTATTATGCCAAGTCACAACTTGTTTTCTAAAACTAAGACACAATAAACAATTTGATTACTATTCTCTTCCACACTTTCCCCACACAGGGAGGGGGGAAGAGTTCTGCAACATCAACTTGGAATCCTGCTATTTCAAGCCTGCCAGGTATGAAGAACTTAAGAAAAACTGGAGTCCCCACTAATATATCCATTTCCCCTAGTTTATTAAAATTTTTAACTGCCAATTTTATTTTCTGGTTCTAATTACTTATTTCAAAATGTTGCACGGGAACAAAATATGTTATTTGGAACAACCAGCAATTCTATCACTCGTTTATAGATACCATCCAATCTTGGTTTTTATTCAGGTAATCACAACAGAAGTAGCATTATTCTATCCAGGAAGAACTATTTAAGTTTAAATTTAATTTTTACATGATTTTAATAGAAAATATGAAAGACTACAGTAATCTTAGGTGTTGTCCAGCATAATATTTTTTAAACATTCCCCACACCAATCACAGCGACACTCAGCAAAACCAATTTAGCAATAATAGCAGTTTGGCTGCAAGCAGTTTAAACTGATTATTTTCCTTTGAATCAAATACCTCAATACCAGGTTTAAAAACTTTTTTTTTCTAGTACATGATTCTTATCAACTGCTGAAAGTTGATTATCAATAAAATATACTGCAAAATGTAAATAAATGTTGTGTTTCTTTTTGCAAACGCCACAGTGTAGCTTAGACTTACATGTATAGATGTGATTCAAGAAACATGTAAAACATAACTAATTTTTTAAACTACATCAATTCTTTCTTTCCTTAACAGTTCTTCAATTTGGGACATTGATTAAGGTAATCATTTTTGCACATAACGTATTTTGGAAGTTTTAACCTTAGACAAAAAGGTTTCAGAAACATAATTTGATTTATGAAATTTGTTATTTTGATTTGCTTTATCTCCAGCCTTATGAGTACATGACCCAGTCTCAGTCTTGCTAATCCCACAGCATAACACATAAATATGGATTTACAACCACTTTCCTGTCTATTTGAGTCTCATATGCAATTGCAACTCCTTATGTAATTAATTTATGAGATACTGCTATCTTAGCTCCTATTCACCAGATATATGTTTCATCTCTAAACTTTAGAGCTCTCAAGTTATTTAAAACGTCTTGGGTAGAATTTTGAAACTATTTTAATATTGACTCCTTTACTTTCAAGAACTAGATCAAATCCTCAGTAATCATATGAACTATCAACTAAACTTCTCAACAAAATCTTAGCTTTGTACTCCTTTTGGAACACTTTTTATCTGAAAAGCCATTTCAAGGGGTTTGGATTGGTTTGTTTGTCGTTCAATGGTCATTTTTGCACATGAGGGCTATTTAGACTGGGACGTACAGTTTAAAGTGGATTGCAAACCACTACAAACATCCATGCCCAAGGTGAGATTCGAACCGACAAACTGTTAGAATCAAAGCTTTGAACGCTAACCATTCGGCTGCCAGCTCAGCGCTATTTCAAGAGATTCAAGATAAAAATTATAAGATTTCCTAAGTTAGAGGCCAAGTTAGAGTTTTTACACTTTTTGCCATACAAGTTATCACAATTTGTCAGCACTATTTAAGTCGCCAATATCATTAAATGTTATCTTTGATCTAGAATGTGAATACAATTTAATCTTTTCATGCTCCAATTGCTGTTCTAATTCTCTATCTTTAATATCACATTTAACTATTTCGGCAACACTTTCAAACTCATCATAGCTATATTAGCACACATCACTATTTTCAATGGCTTCTTTCAATGTTAACATTCATGGAGGTGATGGTACTTTTATATCAATCTTTTCAGCACTTTTAACAAACACAGCTTTCTTTAAATCCAATATAAATTTACCGTTAGATGGAGTAATTAAACAAAAAGATTAGGACAAGAAGTTGTTTCACACAAGGACATGAACAGCTGAGCCTAAGCACTGCATAAGCCTAAGCACAAAAGGTTGATGATTTCCACTGAACTTGATGAGAGATATAGTAAACACAATTTCTTTAAAACATTATTTTCTCTTTAGACTGCATTCTTCATACACACTGGTATTATTTCAACAGAACACTTTTCATGAGGTGCAGATTCCACATAAAAGCTTTCTACTGGAACAATTTAAAAATCAATTCTTTCTTTTTACATCAATACACCAAACAAATAAGTTATACTAATAAAATCATCAAAATTCACTTCAGTTCGTTTTTAAATTGACTTGCAATTACAATAGCAGATCTTTTTACAACCCGAGCTTAATCAAAATTCAGGCAATATCTTCTATAAATTTATTAAATCACTAGTTAAAAAACTATTTTGATAGAGAAAAAAAGAAAAGAACTAATATATGAGCTTTTTGAATTTAATTTAAAAAAAAAAAACTTATAAGGAAGCACTACAAAATTAATAGCTGAATATACTTACAATCAAAAACAATGCACCTAAAAGTACAGCTTTCATTTTAACATCTAAATCCATGGGAAAAGTGATTCCAAAATGATCAGCATCTGTAAAGGCTTCTCTTAGCAAACCAGACCACTGTTTTGTGATTTTTCCAACTTTCACACCATTTGTAGAAAGAACCTAATTTTAAAAATATATACTATGTTCATAAAGTTTTGAAAAATATATTTTAATAAAATTTATACAGTAAAAAGAAACTAATACTGAAAAATATGAATATGCAAATCTAAAAATAAATTTTACACAATTTTAAATTTTGCTATTAATGTTTTCAGTTTATTTTTTAGGTCTCCAGATTATAAAAAAATTTATATTATAAAACATTTAAATTATTTTAAAACTGATTATTGTTATTCCCGATTCAATTTGACATGTTTTTGAACGGTTATAGATTATGATTATTTAAGTCTTAAAAGTTATAAAAAGCAATTTTTTTAAAGATAGTTTTCATATATATATATATATATATATATATATAGTAAAAAGGAAATGACAAATAACTCATAACGATATACTATTTCCTCTATTTTTAAATTTTTTACAAAATTCTATTTTTACCTTCAAGGCATTTGATTTCTTATCATTTTCATTAAAAACATACTATTCCATAAAGATTCAATACATTAAATTTTTTTAGATGACTATCACATAATAAAGCTTTCATTTGATGTTCATTTCAATACTATCAATAAAAGTGAAAAAAAAAATTAATGCAAAATCTGCAGCCACTATGAATAATTATTCAAATTATTTGTATTTATAATTTTTTTAATTGATGTAATTTTCAGTCAAAAATAAGTTGTTCCAAAACAAAAATGTATTCAAGAGTAAATGTTTCAAAGATAAAATAAACAACTTTATTCAAAAATTTCTGTAATAACTATTTAGACATTAAAACTAAATTCTTTTGAATGTTTTTAATATTAAATCTAATAATCCCAGCTTGATGATTTCAAGTGATCTCAATCTAATTCTGTTAATTTAGAATTTTATTTTAAGACATATCACTACCTAAATTTATTACAAGAGTTATTGAAAAGATATGTGGAAGTAAGATTTTTTATTTAACTTTTAAAGTAGATTTCACATGTTTCATGTTAAGTAAAATATGAAGAAAATTTTATTTTTATTGTATGAGAATCATAACTGTAAAAACAAAATTAAGTATCTAATAAGAGCAACATATCTATAAGATCTAAGTGAATTAAAAATCTAAGCTGATTTTTTAAGGTATATCACAAATTGAATCTAATTCAACGGAAAGGTTTACTTAAAAGCTGTTTACAGCTTGTGTATCATATTGAGTATACTTGAAAAATCACCAGGCAAACTTTTTCTTATAAAGTTTACTTTCTTGCTTTATATTTCACATTACGAAAAAGTCTTACTTTCTTGCTTAATTGTAATACCATCCCAATTAACAGATAATTTGATTGGTAACAGAAATTCATATTTTTATCAAAATAACATAATTATTGATTGGGATTTCAAAGTTCTGCTAAATGCAGAGAGAATGAAATAATAAAATAAGAATAAAATAAAGAAAAATAATTTATGATATCATTAAAAGTTAAATATAACTGAATTAATAAAATTTTTTTAATAAAATATGTGTAATAGTATAAAATGATCTAAAAACTTTAAAAATTTAGATTAAATACTAATATTATTTACTTAAAATTTAGGAATAGAATGAGAAAATATATAAATGTGCAAATTGTAAAAGAAACTGAAATGCATGAACAAGATAATGATCACAGAATATTTACAATGAGTGACTTTCTCTCGTAATTATTTGAGATACATGGTAGAACTCTCTTAATTATTTGAAAAATTGGTTTGGTTATTGCACAACTGTAACTTTTTGCCTATAAGGGTTCATTCAATTAATATGTACTCATTTGAGAGAAATTTTGAGTCGAAAGAATGAAAAGAATTTTGAGTCATAATAGGATTCTAATACATAAACTGTTCAAATTAAGGTCATAGTACAAATCATTTAACCATATATTTGGTTATTATATAAGTAAAAATAACAAAAAATGTAACGATACCAAAAGAATAAACTATTCAATATATATTTCACAAAAGTATGAAAAAGCTTTTTTAATACATTTGTGAAACAAAAAATTTTATCAATTATTTGTCAATTTTTGACAAGGAGAAAAATAATTAACCTTTAGTTTTAAATGTTGTAGATTTGATGGAAATTACAACTATTTCATCTAATAGAGATCTACTGATCAGAAGTCCATAAAAATTATAATAAAAATTATCTATATGGAAACACACACCTCAAACTCCACATCACCACAAATCGAAAAGGTACAAACAGGTCCTTCAATTCTTAAAACCGTAGTCCCTGAAGCATCTTTAACTTTGAATTGTGGTGCACAAATAGTCCATTCTTGTTCCACAGTTCCAATCAAAGTACCAGGAGGTGCCATCACTTCTAATTTCTAGAAAATATTTTTATATATCAATTGAAATTAATATTCACTGGCAAAATTCAGTTGTTTAAACAATTAAACTTAATTTTTTATAAATTAAAAATTACCATGAAATAAATAATTTTAGTACAAAATGCTTTAGCAGAGATGCCTTGAATTTCAAATCCAATTAATATACTGAACTAAGATATCAAACATATTTTTTCTGATAGCAAACAATTCCACATATTTTAAAACACATTTACATAAGTAATCATTTGTTTTGTGTTAATTTTGTTTCAAAAGATGTAAGCGATATTCAAAAGAACTTTCACAATTTACTTCAAATTTAAAATCATTAACAATTTTAAAGCACCTGTACTTAATAAAATGAACAGCGATAAGTGAATGAATAAATTCAACTATAGATTAGATGATATTTAAGGCATTATAAAATTATATCCAAGAAATATTATAAATTGGTGAAGTTTACAATTCATTAAAAAGAAAATTGTGCTTAAACATAGAATATAAACCCATAATCATACTCCCAAAAGTTAAACATAAGCCTTTTATGGCATGTTGGCAACAAAATTTTTAGTCTTTTAGCATTGGATTGACAAGGAAACACAAGCATGTATAACTGGCCACAGATCACATTATTGTGATGCAGTACACAACAGTAATTCATGCCACCTTACCAATATCCACTGAAGCCACAAAAATGACAAGTGTACTGGCTTCTCCTCAATTACACGTAAAAGACCAATATATTGATTTTGTTTACAAAATGAGTTATAGTGAGTTAGTTATTTTGGGTTAAGAATTGTAGATTTCTTTATAATTATCCTACTGATTTGTAACTGCTTATAAAATCATAAAATGATTACAGGAAGAATAATAAAGAAATCAAACATTTGTCACTGATTTTCCTTTTAAATCAGTTGACAGTATAGCAGACCTCAGAAATATTGCCTTCATTTTGCAATATCAGTAAGAGTCCATTTATTCATTTTCCCTTAATTACAGTTGTGGAAAATCCCTGTACGGAAAAATTAGGGAATCACAGAGAGTGCGGAAGCAAAGTAGAAAGGTTCTTAAAATAATTCAAAGCTTTTTTTTCGGGGGGGGGGGGGGGTACTGTTTATTTTTATGTCCTTGTAATTATTTCAAATATATCAAATTTAAGCCATGCTAAAACCAGAATCCTTATTTAAATGTGTTGAAAGAACTTTACTCAGCCATATAAACATATTTACTTTGAAAACAAATCATTAAGTTCTGCACATATTTTATATGCATATACAAACAAGTCTTGCAAGACTTCTTATACAACTTCTTTTTGCCTATATTTTCATATAAATATAATATTTTCAATACATAACATATTAGTATGCTTCCATTACATTGAGATTAACATTGAAATTTAACTTCTGGAATTTAAGCTGACTTTCAGAAAATTAACATTTCTTTCTATATTTAACTTCCAGAATAAAACTTCCAGTGTGTAAAAAATCAACAATATTTTAACTCATTAGAGAGTAAAAGAATAGGTATTTTGACAAAGTGAATCTTCAATTTCCCACAACATTTGTATTATGAAATTTGAAAATAAGACTACTTTTTTTATCACTAAAGGAAAAACTTTGAGCATAAGTCTATAGATTGGTAGATTCTGATTAAAACCTAGGAATCTGTTTAAAGATATATTATAAATATAATTAACAAATATGACATATAGCTATTAACTTATTATCATGATATTCTGCATTCTGTTATCTATAATCAGTTTTGTCCAATTACACTGAAGAGCGAATTTGATTCCTCGAAAAGATATTACTTTTGCAAAAGCAGTTGCAGTCATCATTTCTCTATTTGTCTTGTCCTGAGTTATTTCGTTCTGAAAATATTCAAGTTAATACATCATCATGTGGAAGCAAGAAATTTTAAATTACACAGCAAGTTTTAAACTAAAAGCTCTAGAGAAGGCAAATAAAAGATGGCAACAAATGTGTTAAAATAGCTTAAAAAAAGAACATGCAATTAGAAAACAATCCATTTCTTTCATTTAATTAATAAAAATTTAAGCTTGGACAAGTTTTACTGGGTTCTCAAAATTAATACTCTTGTGTTTTCATCTCAGTTTATCACACTTTGTGATGAGATGGATTCAAAGATTTTATTTTTAATCATACTTTGTATTTTTTATTTTATGTGACACTTACATGATCAGCAGTATATATTTTAGACAATTAGCTGAAAAAATTGCCGTGGATTATACTACAATTTTTGTACTTTTACACATAAAAAAGGTCTTGCTGATAATACACCCCTATGGATTATATATATAGGAAAATACAGTAAACAAAAACTGAAAAGTGATTACTTAATTAATACTATAATTATAATAATTAATTAATATAATATAATATATATAATTATATTAATTCAGTGATACTATAATTATAAATACATAATTATAGTATCACTGAATACAGACATTATTAACACCATTTTCAGTGATTTGCAGACTTCCTTACAATTTTGCAAATAACTGAAGAATATTTTTATTTTTGTAGGTAGATGTAAGTGCTGCACTGTTACAATGTAACTTTTTAGCATGAAACAATAGGAGCATTTATTTCAGAAATTATACTAATTTAAATTAGAAAGTTATACTCTAATGTGAATTTTTGTATTGAAAAACAATTTTAAAATTGAAACAATGTAACCAATTACTTGAGATACAAACCTGTAAACAACAAGGAAATAAACAGGAATCACAACGTAATTCTCGGTAAAGATGTATCACTTCATTTCCTGCATTGTCTTTTATTTTCATGTCAAAGGGACGAGCAGTTCCACAACAGATTCTTGTGCAGCAATCAGTATCTGTTAAATAACATTAACAGATGGAAATAAGCTAATGAGTTTTTGATTTGTTTAGATAACACATAAAACAGTTTGTGTAAAAGTTAACATATTTGATACTAAACTACCGAGTAAATGAAGTATAAAACAGTATTACAGAGAATAAAGATGAAAAATAAAATAGCTTAAAGAGAGTAAATGTTCAGACTTAGTATATAAGAAGTAAGCATTGATAAGCAGCTTTCATTTATAGCAATTCACAGCAAAATTTAAAAGCAATGAACAATCAATATACAGTTACATTACATTACATTGCAAGTGAAGCAATAGGGGCAAAAAAAAAAAAAAAAAAAAAATTAATCATTGAAAAATAAATTAATTATTTTATTTTAAAATTATTAGAATAAAATTTTATCAAATGATATTGTAGAAAACAAAGTTTGATAAATCAAATTAAGAAAATAGTAAATGAACAAATCATATTTCAATATATTTTTCAAAAGCTTAAATAAAATTACAGGATTTATTAAAATCAAGGCTGCAAAAAGTAACAAATAAATAAGCAAATACTTTGGTAAAATATAAATTAAAACTATTCATTAAAAAATAATAAAAATTTATGAAAAACTGAATTTTTATAGAAATTCCTAATAAAAATGTATCTCACACAAAATATGTAAATCTTTTCTTTTTTCTTGCTGATGCCTTATAAAAAATTCTTCCGAAAATTTGTGAATTAGTGACACATTTTGAATTTCCCATGAATTTTAGTACACATATTGATTTGTAACAGCTTCCATATAACTGTTATTTTTCTATAATGAAAGAACACTTAATATAATACTAAATATTAAGTGTTCTTTCATTATAGAAAATAAAAAACATTGGATCAGAAATAAAATTATCAAAAAAAAATTAAATATTTTATAAAAAAAATAACATGTATTAAATTAATATTTAATCAAAATACTATATATTAAGATCAATAAATATTTACAAATATACAAGCAGAGGAAACTATGAACTGATTATCAATAGGGCAAAATGAGCTAGTACTTTATGATTGAGGATAGTTAGTTAACAAATCTTTAATTCTTTAGGCAGATAATATGTAGTAATCCTAAAATAATCTCTCAATTTTGATTAAAAGAGAAAATAATTTGTTTAATCAGAATTTTAAAAAAATACTGCAAAATTCAAATTCTCTTTCAAAACCTCAAAAGTTGAAGAAAAAAAATTATTATAGAATTTGTAAAATTCTAGATTCCAATTAAAAGCAACTTGAAGTAAACTTTTTGAATTCCCATTTGAGAAAAAAAAAATTGCTATCTGCAGGCATCCAATATTTTAATTACAGTAGTAAAAATTTAAGAAAACAATTTATTATAAGCAGGAATATTAAGTTCAAATTGATAGACACCTATTGTTAATGGAATTCTATAGAACAGATTAAAATTCAAATGAAAATTTTTTTAACAGGGAGGGGGCTTAAACATCATATCTGTCTAATGATTACAAGCTTAACAGATTAATATTAGACATAACAGAAAAATTTTCTTATTTAAATCGCAGAATATTACATTATGTTTTAGATAATGAAACAACCAAATTTTAATATTCAATGAAGTTTTAGAGCTTTACATAAACAGTAAAGTATATTCAGATATCACAAGAGACAAAAAATTAAGGAAAACTTCCAAGAATCAGCCTAATGAATATGTAAGCACACAGAAAAGAAATCAAAGCATCTATCTCTTGTTTGACAGTAGCTGAGATGAAACACAAAATTATAAAAAAATTAAATATAGTGTTGCAGAATGAAAGATCAATGTAGTTACACAATGAATAATGAATGTTTAAATAATAACAGTTTTTAATACAATTATTGATAAGCATGAATGATTCATGCTGCAGCATCACTTTATTATTTAAGATTGTAGTTTTTCATAGATTATATTATAGTTAAGATGTGACAATTTCTCTAACATTAAATCTAATGTTTTTCTACAATGTCAAGTAGCATATAATAGTATGAAAAAGAGATGCATTTAGAGATGTAGAGATGAGATGTAAAGAGATGTATTCTTTAGTATGAAAAAGAGATGAAGTGTAATAACAGAGGTAAAAAGTGTGCTATATTTTTTCTTAAAGAGAAACAATATCAAAAATTTATATTTATTTTTTTTAAATTACATCCTTATGCTGGCTCTTTCAAGCATAATAAGTCTTGCAGTCCAATAAAGAAAGGAAATATCTCCAGGAGTGGAGAGATTCTTGAAATGTGAAGAAGTGCGGGCTTCCTGGGTGGCAGAATATTTCCAAAAGATGCTCGCCATCCATCTCAACATGTTCCCTACATAAAATGCAGTCTGGTGAATCCACAAGCCCTATGTGATATAGACGTCTTTGAAGAAAATCATGCTCAGTAAGTAACCTGAAGCAAGAGACCCCTATAGATCTAGGTAGATCTCTGGTTGGTTGGGTTTTATGGCGCAAGGTCCAAAAGCGGACATGCTGCGCCAAAATTAAATTTTGAAGCAGATATTCATTTCTGCTTGAAATTACATTTCATTTGCTTATTTTTCATCTTTTTTTTTTTTTTTTTTTTTTTTTTTAAATTAAAAATTAAAATGCATTAAAATTTTAAAAAAACAAAAATCTGTATATATATATATTAAAATCCAAATTTATAATACAAAGAAGAGGTTAAAGATATATATATATAATTTTAAAATTTATAAAGTACAAATTAAATATAATGTAAAAAAACCTATTGCCCTCAAAAAGGCAAATAGGTTCCTGTGGGGTGGTTCCCCAAGTAAATCATATAAAGTTAAAATATCACAGTTAAAAAAGTGTAAACATTGTTGGTTAAAATTATAACATGAAATTAAAATATAATAAACAGTGAATGGCTTATCACATGATTCACAATAAGGATTTAACTCGTTTAGAAACAAATGTCTATGTGTGAAACATGTGTGCCGGATATGAAGGCGAGTTAATCTAACATCAGCACTTCGTAGCGGTAAAACTGATAATGAGATGAGATATGGAAAAATGGTGCACAATTTGTTGGTGATCTGCATGCTCCAAAACTCCTGGAAGAGGGAAAAGACAAGATTTTTAATACACTTCCTCATATCTGAAAGGGGGATGGATGGTGGCATTGAAGTTGATGCTGCTTTAGCAGCCGCATCTGCCTTTCCATTTTCCCTCCAGACCTATGTGACCTGGGATCCAACACAATTTGATATCATACCCCTTACCAGCAAGGAAATCCAATATTTGGAAAATCTTGGACACAACCAGATGACAGTGAATATTCGAATTTCCCAACACTTCCAATACACTCAAGCTGTCAGTATACATGCAAAACAAATGAGAATTTACAATACTCACGAGCATAAATTGCAGTAGCTTCAGCTGTAAAGATGGAGCAGGAAGCATGAAGGCTAAAATTATATGTATTATTGTTCATAAAAATACCACAGCCGACATGTCCTGCAGTTTTTGAATCATTCGTGAATATTGGCGAGTAGGATGAATACTGACAGCGTTGTGAATAATAGAGCAGTTGGAAAATTGCTGAGGTTGTGACCGATTTTCTACAGTTGGCAAATGGATTAATTATCAATATTTGTGGATCATACCAAGGTGGATGTGCTAATGTGTTCGTTTTAATAAAATGGACATCACATAAGTCAAACAAGGATAAATAATTTTTTGTTCGAATGAGGAAGGGTGGGATGCTGTTTGGTCTAGCATAATATATCTTCTTCAGAGTAGGAGTAAGAGCAGAAGAATATAATGGATGATGAGGGTCAGACACAATTTTACAATAGTAATTGAGAGAAAGCTGTATACGTCAAATGTCTAAAAGCAATTGTTGGCATATTGCATAAAGACTATGGACGAGTGATGTTCGGAATGCGCCTGAACATATTCTCAGAGCAGAATGATGAACAGTGTCCAGTCTGCGTAGAACAGAAGATCTAGTGGATTTGTAAACAACACAACCATAGTCAAGTTGAGATAAAGTTAATGATTGGTAAACTCGGAGGAGTGACGTGCGATTAGCACCCCAAGATGTATTTGAAAGCACCTTGAGGACATTGAGTGATCGCTCACACTTCTTACGCAAATGTAAAACATGTGGAAGAAAGATTAATTTATGGTCAAATGTCACTCCGAGGAGTTTTATCTGACTGACAACTGGTATGGGTGCATTGTTTATACAAATAACAGGATCATTGTGGAGGCTAGTCTTCCTGCAGAAATGGACACATTTGCTCTTGCTAGGAGATAGTGTATGGCCATTCTCAGCACACCATGCAGCTAATTTATTAACAGATGTTTGTAGTTGTCTCTCAATTAAACACATGTTTGACCCTTCACAAGATATTTGCAGGTCATCAACATACAATGTACCATGCACATATGATGAAAGTTGATGAAGTATGCTACTTATATGAAGATTAAAAAGGGTGACACTTAAAATACTTCCCTAAGGAACACCTTCAGGTTGGTTAAAAGTATTGGACAAAACAGTACCAATACAAACTTTAAAACCATGGAAGTGTGAAAAATTTTGGATAAATATCAGCAAATTACCCATAAAGCCAAAATCATACATCCTACGGAGAATTCCATAACACCATGTACAGTCGTAAGCCTTCTCTATGTCGAAGAAAATGGAAACCAGATGATTCCTCCGCACAAATGCATTGCGGATCTGAGTTTCCAGAAGAGTAATATTATCAAGAGTGGATCTTCCTTTACAGAAGCCACTCTGATTAATATGAATGTATTTATTTATTTCTAAGACATATACGAGACAGGCATTGACCATACGTTCAAGAGTCTTACATAAACAACTCGTCAGAACTATTGGTCGATAATGTGTAGGAACAGAAGGATCCTTACCAGCCTTAAGGATCGGAATCACTATTGCTTCGCTCCAAAGTAATGGGAATTTATTTTCAGTCCAGATCCTGTTGAACAAAAACAGCATGTTAAACAGGGAGTCTGGATTTAAATGGCGAAGCATTTGATAGCTAATTCCATCAGGTCTTGGGCTAGTATCATTGGCCTGCTGTAAAGCTCTTTTCAATTCCAACATTCGAAATTTACACTTGTATTGAAAAGTTTGTCCATGGTTGAAACAAATCGGTGTTTGCTCAGCACGACTCTTAGTCCTTAAAAACAAAGGACTGAAAGAGTCGTTGCTTGAGACGCTAGCAAAAGTTTCCCCAAGAACATTAGCGATGTCCTTAGGAGAAGAACACACAGCATCTCCGGATTTTAATATAGGAATAGAGAATTCCTTATAGAATCCATTGGCTGATTTTACTCTTCTCTACAACTGTTTACTAGATGTGGAAGAAGTTATTGATGATACATAGAGAGACCAAGATTCCTTCTGACTTTGACGACGAGCTCTGCGAGCTAATGTTTTTGCTCTCTTAAAGGCGATAAAATTCTCCATTGTGGGGTATCTTCTGAATAGCCCCCATAACTTCCTCTGCTTTTTATGTGTCTTGGCATTCTTTGTTCCACCAAGGTTTGTAATGCCTGTGTGGTATGGAGGAACTTTTAGGTATTGATGCATCAGATGCATTCTTAATTGTTTCGGTGACTTTACAAACAGCAATATCAATATCTTTGATCAAAACCATTTCATCATCAACAACTGCCAATTGCGTAAATAATGACCAATCTGCCCGACTGTACACGTAAATAGGTAAGTGTTGTCTTACACTACTACCTCCAATCTGGGAGATGACTAGAGGAAAATGATCGCTATTATGCAGATCATTTCCTACATTTAAATTTAACAATGGCAGAAGAGATGGAGAACAAATGGCAAGATCGAGAGAATGAAATGTTCTCGTGGGTACATGGAAATATGTTTTCTCATCGGTATTAAGCAGACAGAGACTGTTATCTGAAATAAAACGCTCTATCTGCCGACCGCAAGAATTAGTATCATCATTTCCCTACAAAGAACTATGGCCGTTAAAGTCACCCAACAGTAGAAATGGTGTTGGCAGCTGATCTATTAATGTATCCAGTTCTTCTTGGCAGATGAAATCATGTGGTGGTAGATATAAGCTACAGACAGTTAATAAGCATGTAGTATGAATTCTTACAGCAACTGCCTGTAGAGTAGTATTTAATGGGTGGGCAATGCTGGGGTAAGTATTAGATGTTAATATACAAACACCTCCAGACAATGCACCATCATCACCACAGTCTTTCCTAGAGCATGTAAACCCTCGCATTGAAAAGTTATTGCTTGACTTCAGGAATGTCTCCTGAAGGGCAACACATGGGGGGTAGTATGCTGAAATTATAGACTTGATGTCATCATGATGAGAACGCAAACTATGGCAGTTCCAAGAAACTAAGGAAGTTATTGTTGAGTTAGAAAAGCTCCTTTCCCGGAGCCGGAAGGCATGTCATCTGACATCTCCTCCAAAGAGAGATCTTCGTCAGAGGGATGTAGATATACAGCGTCAGCTTCCAGGGATAAGGCTTTACGGGTGTATATGGAGGGTCTGGGATTGCCCTCCTTTGCAGATTTTAGTTTTAAAGCCTTTAAGGCTTTAGATCTAGCCATTGGAGTTTTTCCATGGAGAGTAGTTGTGGATGTTGTTTTTGGCTTTTTCTCATAATTAGGGGGTAATTTAACTATTGGAAGTGACAGAACA
The DNA here is from genome assembly GCA_030067965.1 of Latrodectus elegans. Classification (NCBI taxonomy): domain Eukaryota; kingdom Metazoa; phylum Arthropoda; class Arachnida; order Araneae; family Theridiidae; genus Latrodectus; species Latrodectus elegans. The sequence continues at coordinate 977,217 of CM057822.1, forward strand.
TCTGTTTGAGTACTAGCAGTTCTCGTGACTTTGGCGGTGACAGTTGCGTAGCTAACTCCTGCTTGAGGTGTAGGAGCTGAAACAGCACGTCTCGCTTCGGGATATGAGCAATTATTCTTAACTTTAGTGGTTGTGATCTCCTTTTCCAATATCCAGATAGGACAATTTTTAGCGTAGGAGGGGTGGTCACCTTTACAGTTTACACACCTCTCTTTGCAGTAAGACAAGTTGTTGTGGTCAACTGCTGATCAGCGAGTGCAAGTCAGTTTGCACCTGCACCGCTTTGGAGGGACCAAATCTCTGGCACTGGAAACAACGCAAAGGATTTGGAATGAATGGCCTGACGGATAGATGCATATATGCAGCTTTAATATGCTGCGGTAGGTCTGGCGTTGCAGTTGTCAGTATGAGATGTTTAGTATTGATGACTTGCCCATCGCGTCTGACAGTTATGCGTTTTACAGCACAGACCTTTTGATCTTTGAGATTTTCTAAGATCTTGTCCACAGGTGTATTTAACAAATCCTTGGCGGATACCACACCATATGAAAAGTTAAGATTAATATGAGGTTGGACGGACACCTCAAGGTTAGAAAGCATATCCATGCTGATTATCAGAGTAGCTTGTGCATCTGAAGCAACTTCTACCATAAGATCCCCAGAACGAAGTTTCCGGATGCTCTTCACTTCACCGATATTGCCAGCTATTGATTTTTGGATTAGGAAAGGGGATACGTTATCGAATGTATCCTCTTTCCATTTAACAATATAAAATTTTGCTTTCAATAAAGTCAAAGTTTGCTCTCGTGGAAGAGAAGAGAAAATTGTCGTTTCCATAGTAAACATGGAAAATTCGCGACCTGACAGCACCACCGAGTCCAACAAGGGGATGCAGACCAGTTGCACCAGTGCTAGCCAGGTCCTATACGCTCACAGTACATCCCTGAAGTGGCCTCCACACTTAACGATTCACCCAGTAGATGTACCGATCGCTTGATCCATAAAGCCGATTGATGTGCTGAGGACCACAACACACCTCCCGTTTACCTGAAGCAGAGGTCAAAGTAATGTGTTGGTCTCTGGGGGCCTCAATTACCAGGACCCTCCTTTCCAGGGACATGGGTCTCCATGCACGGCAAACACATGGGTGATTTAGTCCTCAAGAGTAGCTAATAGCAACAGAGCGGCGAAAGCTACTCAAGGGGAGCCCTCAACCTTTTTCGAGGCAACCACACTGAGGGAGAAGAGAAAAAAAAAAAAAAAACAGAAGAGTAGAGAAGAGAGGAAAGTAAAGAAGAGGAAAGATCACTAGGGCACCTCGGGATTGTGACACCCGTGTTTACCTAAAGAAGGTAAAACCCCAGAGGGGAGGTAGATCTCTGGGGATACATGAGCTCAGCAGGGTCCTCCAAGGGGCATCAACTGCATTCTCTTTGTAATAAATCCTTCGCTGGTGATGGATACCCCGTTTTAGAAGGAGTTTGACATTTGTCAGGCCAGTAGGAGTATCTGGAGCTTTTAAAAAAGAAGCCTCTTTCGCAAGATTGTCTGCTTTTTCATTACCAGGCAAGCCGCAATGGCTAGGGATCCATTGTAAAGTAATTTCCTCTCCCCAGACAATAAAAATTTATATAATCATATTTAACATTATAATTACATTTTTAATGAAGTTAAATAATAAATTTGCAATCAATGAATAATTTGAAATATTCCTTAATATAATTTTTGATAAGCGAACTAATTTAATTATAAAATAAAACAATCATTTATAATTATCATAAAAAAATATAAATTATAAATACATTACCTTCTTTAGCTGTATAAACTTTTTGTCCCATACTATTTTTTATAGTGTATTTATTTTTAGTTTCAAAACCAAGGAAAGCTAGAAGTACACAAAAATATTTCAGTTATAAGTAAATTGAAGTTTCATTTATAGCAAACATTTTACATAAATGATTAAATTATTTATAAAAAACATATATATTAGGTTAAAGACTTGTATATAGTAAAAATTGTTCAAACAAATTCATTTTTCCACAAAAATTTACAAAAATATAATTTAGTAGTTTAATTAAAACTTTATACACCCTTATAATGTCTATATAGCTGCATTAGTTTACACATAAGAAGTCGATTTTCTATTTACAGACCCTGCATTTCTTACAACTTTCCTTACTAAAGCAAAATGATATTTAAGTTATTCTACATACCATAAAGCAGGCTTTGGTTTGTTTGATGCTAAACAATCATTTAATGCACATGGGGGCCAAACTAGACTCATAACTGCAATTTAAAGTGGATACTAAGCCACTAAGAATAACCAAGAAATCAAGCCTATAAAATTTGAACTGAAGAGAGCAGAGTTCTAATCATTTGGAAGGCAGCTCAAAATCATAGGATATGGATATAAAACCAGGGCTTTGAAGTGAAATTAAACCAATAAAATGTAAATTTATTTCAGTAAAATGCATCTTGCCATTTTGCTACAGTAACCAAATTATCAATGTTTTCTAATTTAACCTCAACCATATAATTATTATTAAATCTACATTGCTCCTCGATTTCTTGCTTTGATTTTCTCTAATACTTTTTTATTTCTTATTAAATTACTTATAGAATGCAGATTTGATTTAGTTGAAAGAACTAGAAGTATAGATGATTTTTTTAAGAAAAAATATCAGTCTTTATATTTCTAGCATATCAGCTTGTGATTATCTATGTTTGTATACTGTTTAGATAGACAAAGAAGCTGCTCAGCAGGAAGTATATAGATTACTGCTGCTACAAGTAGTAACTGTATACTTCAGTTAAGAATAACACAGCACAGCCCTAAGAAAAGGATTGTAATGTATGCATAATAATGCTATATGTGCCTATGTTCAATTAGTCAGAAGACAGGAAAAGGCTATTAACAGTCAGGATTAATTCTTAAAGAGTAAGTATAATTGTCAACTAGAAGTAAATAGTTAAATGAAAAATAAAGATCCAATTTAACCACCAACCAGCTCTCTGTTCTTTTGTTTTCAGTCCCAAATTCAGTTGCATCTATTTTATTTCAATAAAGAATTTTAGATAAAATGTGTTAAAACCTTTATGGGAATGCAGATCTTATTTCTGCAGATGGGAATGCAGAAAGTCAGCAATGAAAGGCCCTTTTCAATTTAATCTTTGAGACCAGAAAAATAATTCAGTGTGAAATTCCATTTGAAGATATTTTAATGTAATTAGAGACAATTTTTATGTGAAATATATTCTTTACATAATTATTACAAAGCCAAGTACACCATATTAGCAAAAAACATGGAGCGACAAGGGCATACAATATAATGTGTATATTTAATATATTATAATGAGTATAATGTGTACAATGTAATAATGAACCTTCTGATCAAATACGATTTTGATTATGGATAACATTGCCAATGCTCACCATTCTCTATTCATTGCTCTCCTCATATATGCTGGTTAATTATATCAATTCACATAGTATGCCAATTAAAAAAATTCCATCTAGTTAAGATGAATTGAATTTTTAGTTATGATAGAATGATATTTTTAAAAATTATAATATTTTAGATATTATAATTTATAAAATATAGATTATAAATCAGAATATAAAATTAGTCATTCAGAATTGAACCAACTTATATTTGGAGGAACAAAAATCAGAACTGAACAGATGTGTTATTTTGGCTGAATTGGAATGAAAAAAAATTATAGTTTGAAGGATACAACCATGAAATTATGAAATAAGTATTTTATAAACATAGAAAAAAAATCGGTATAGAATAAATAATTGGCTAAATTCAACCAGCTAGTACAGGTTTCCTTATAAAATTGACATTCAAGGTACAAGGCACTTGACAATGTATGCTTTGAATCACATAGTAGAAAATACAATATTTAATCATTTTGATGTATATACTTAATTAAAAATCAACGTCAATGAAGAAAAATAAGAAAATTTATCGGATAACTTGAATGTAAATGAATTACTGAAATATGAACTTCAACAAAAAAAAAAAAAAACTGTGGCATAAAATTTACTTCAAGGATTTTTGATTCTGGATTCAAATCTAATTTGTTCAAAAAAGTATTGCATAATTATATGACCAAAAACATAATGAATAAGAATGATGAAAAGCTTTCAGATATGAAACAAAACTGAAATGCTTTCCTACATTCAAAAAGATCTATTTTTAAAAATATACTTGATACAGAAAAAGAACATAGATTACCTTATTTTTTAATCAATAAAATGAAAGTAAGAATTTATTCTAAATGCAAATTTCATTTTGCTTGTTTTTTTATATCATTTTCAAATAATTATTTTTTATCAGAGCTTTATTTATAAAAAAAGAACAGTTTGGTAAAAAAAATATATATATAGTAAGAGTTAACACTTATTTTTTTATTTTACAAACTTAGGATTTTAAGAAATTCTTAACCAGTCCCTAGGAATTAGTAAATATAAACATACTTCACTTGAAAATTATATTATCATATTAAAAAAATTGCCATTTTACTTGATAACAACTTATTTTTCACCATATGTTTCTAAAATTTCATAAAATATTTATATTTAATTAAAAGAATGTAACATGGAATCAACATTTAACACTCATTTTTAAGACTTGTTATTTTCCCCATAAAATTTTACATTTAATTTTAGAAAATGCAGTGTGAAATGAACTTTTATGTATTTTTATCATATAAGTTAATTTCCCATTCAAAATTTACATTTAACTAAAATACTGTCACAGGGAATTAATTTTCAGTATGAACATATTTTAATTTAAATGTTCTTATTATTGAATACAAAATCAGAATAAGAAACATGTATTGAATTTAATTAACAGAATAAAAATTTTTTTATGAATTTAACAATAAAAGCCAGTTAATGTAATTAGTAATCAAAATGAAAACCGTCCCCCAAGCTGAGTAATCAAAATAAGAAGTATATAAGTTTAAAAAAATCAGAGCAGAATAAACTTGTTTTAAATAAATTCAATAATAAGAATAACATATCAAAAAAATCCATTTAATAATTAGAATAATAAATATTAAATGCATTTCAGACCAAAATGGTAGATGACAAATTGATTTAAAATAAAAGAATGTCTAAAGCATTTAATAATCCAAATAAGAATATTATAAATTAAATAAATAGAAAATGAAAACTCTATAAATTTATTTTTAATTATTTTGAAAATAAAATTACTAACAAGTTTAACATTCAGAATAATAGTGAGTCAATGTGCAGAATAAGAAATGCATAATGAAATTAATCAAAACTTTAAATTTCAAATGAACTTAATAAGTAATGACTAATGAAATAATTAAAAAAAAATGTTAAATGTTTAATAATCAGGATAAATTGTCTTACAAGTTTAATGATCGCAATAAGAGGCCTCTTATGAGTTTAAAATCTGAATAAATGTTTAATGAAATCAATAATCAGAATTATGTTTTGAATAATTAGAATAAACATCTAATACTTTAAAAACCAAAATAAGAAATTTTAGATCTAATAGTCATAATAAGAAATATTTTTTATGCTTGAGTTATACTTTTAATAATCAGATGAACTGTAATGTGTTTAGTAGTCAAAATAAATAATTCCAAATGAATAATCAAAACAAGAAATATATGATGAGTTATTTTATAATCAGAAGGTCTCATAATTAAAATAAACTCAGGAACATTTAATGAATTTAATAACTGGAATTCAATGAATTAGAAAATAAGAATAAGAAATATATAGTTAATTAGTTAGACAATTCTCATTCTTATTTAATCAGAATCAGTTGAGTTTCATAAAAATAATAAATGTTTATTGAATTAATCATTAGAATAAGAAATATTTAATTTAGTAATAAATTAAATAAACATTTCTTATTCAGGAGAAAAGAATGTCAAATGAACTATAACTTTAAAAATCAGTTTTAGTATACATGTTCAATAATCAGAATTAAGAAATGTACAAGTCAAAATAAGAAATGTCAAAGGAATTATATCTTTCATATTAAAAATTAGAGTAATATATTTGATCAGATAAGGAATTTCTAATAAATTAACATAAGAATAAGAAATGTGTAGTTTATTTTATAATCAGAATGTCTATATTTAATAAGCTGAGAAATATTTAACGAATTTAATAATCAGAGTGGGCAATAGCTAACGAGTTAAGAATTATCAAATACAACAAATGCATTTTATCTTGTTTTTCTTACCTTCAAGTAATTCTACTTTTTGATGAACTAAGAATTGATCTATCATAGTCATATATTCTAATCCAGGAGGACAGACTGGAATTCCTGTAGGCATTGGCATCCAGTTTCCTTCAGCAGCTATAGTTTGAAATTACACAATTGTATTTAGAAATTACATTTACTTATGCAATCAAATTGCAAACATTTTACATGTAGAATCAATTTACTATCAATGAAATATGGATCAATTTTGACCCATGGCTGATACTTTTCACTCTATAGCAATGATAAACAGATATAAATTATTAATTCAAGTGTTGTTTTGACAGAAATTTTAATTCTATTATTTTTTTAAACTTTATAGTGCATGTGGGCTAAAACTGCAATAGTAAATGTTAAAGAATGTCATAGGGATATTTAAAATTCATCACTCTCATATATATAATACATGCATTTACACTTTTAGAGTTATTTTATGCAACAGCCAAACTGCACATCTTGGATATGTTCAGAACTTTGATTTTGTGCGCAGACATGCAATTCTGTTTTTCAAATTTTTTTTTTTTTTTTTACTGTATTTCAAAAATTATATGTTTGTATAATTTTTCTGAGTTATAGATAAATTATGATTCAATATCAAATTTTAGAATGAACTTTATTTAAACCTCTTAATAATATTGTGATTGTTTCACGAACCTATCATTTCCAGGATTGTTCAGTAATACCAACATATCTTCTTTTTTACGACAGATTTATTTTGCATTAACAAACATAACATTAATTATAGACACAAACGTAAATTTAGTTGGTTCATTTTACATTATTCGAAACACATGCATTTTCCATTGCCTGGAAGCAGTACCTCCGTTACCACTCGTCTTTACACACACCCGTACTGTTCCTCTCGCTCTGACACACTCCCCCTATGCCTCTTGAATCTCTTACATCCACACTTAAGGCTCTTCCAGACCTACGTGAGAACTTCTGTTGTCTTGTCGCCCCATCTGGTGTTAGTTCTCAAAGCTTGTAGAGGGGAGTATCCCAAACATTATTATTGGTTGAAATTGCTTGTCAATCAATCCTTCAAAGTTAGCGAGTCTGCCAGAATTGGCGCGTTATATCGTGAAAAATTAAAGTACTAACGCCATAAAAACAGCCAAAAAGAGAGTTTTAAATTTGCTCCTAACAGATGTTTACCTCAAATTACCCTCAGGGTTCTTAGAATAGGGGTGAGGGAAAGTGGGTCAGTACAAATGCTCGACGAACTGACACCAGAATTACCTGTTGCTGTCTTGTGGAAAATTAGCTGCCAGTGACTCTAAAGAAAATATTACTTTTATATAATTTTATTTTAGAGTTCGGTTATATTATTTTAGAGTTTGGTTTTTATTATTCGCACTAAAATATATGAAGACAAATTGCAAATGTTGAGTTATATTACAGTTACTAATTAAATGGTCAAAAATGATTATTAGAATTCAAATCAAACCTAAAATACTATATGAATAATTAAAAATATTTTTTTTAAGTGCCTTGGGTTCAATTTGATTTTATGAGACTTGATCCACTGACTTAAGATGCTTTTGAATATGAATGCAATAAATAATTAAAAACTATTATTTTCAAAACTAACTCAAAAGAAAAATATTTAATTTCACACACACACACACATATATATTCTAATTATATAAAAATAGATGAAATGATTATTATATATAATTACAGTTACAATATATATTTTTATGAAAATAACGTTACGATTTTCTATCTATATATATATATATAATCGTATCGTAATTTTCATAAAAATATTGTAACTGTAATTATTTATATAATAATCATTACATATATTTTATATAATTAGAATTACTTAGATCTTGAAAGAGAGATTCATCTCACAAGTCCCTAACTTTATTCCTCAATATAAATAAAATTAACCAAGTTATAATTAGAAGTACACGTTTTTTAAAAAGTTGATATTCTGGTGTAAAATGTGTTGTGAAATTTACTTTAATTCTGAAGATTTTAAAACTCTTCAGTTATTTTATTAGATATTTTCCCCTGGCTTGATAAAAACAAAATTAGATTAGCACTATTAATATAAATAAGACTTATAATAAATATGCCTTATAAAAATACACAGGTAAATTAGATTAAAATAAGTTTAGAGTAAAATTGTGAGAAATATAAATTAGGTTTATATTTGTCAATGAATAATCAAATGCAAATGCAACTTATAGCATACGAGAAAAATATAATACAATTTCATAAATTAGGTTTATTTGTCAACAAATAATCAAATGCAAATACAACTTATAGCATACAAGAAAAATATAATTTCATAGTAATACGAGTAAAAATATAATACAATTTTATGAGCATATGGGAAATTTAGTTAATACCTTGAAATATATATGAGGTAAAATAGTAATTAAAATGAATCTATTAATAAAGTAAAGAAATTCTTGAGCAATTCACATTTCAGGAAAGGAAAACAGAATATATATATATATATATATATATATATATATATATACACACACACACAAAAACACTCTATATACAAACATAAACATACAAATTCGTAAAATTTTAAATTTTCAGTTTTTATTTTTTTTGTTTGCTCCTTAATTATATAAGTTGGATTTCTTATGTCCATTGATCTAGGATAACGTGGATCGATTAGTTCTGGCAAAAGACAGTCAAAATAAAAATAATTTAATTTAGTTTTCATTTGGTCTCCCAAAATACATCATCTCTAAAAATAATTTCAGTTTTAATTCCTTTTGGATACCAAATGGCAAACCAACAAAAGTTTCTTTCACTAATGTGTAATTGTCCTTGGATTTGATAGTAAAATTTATGATTTTTATTTATGCCATTAATTTCTTTTGTTTTTCCATCTTTTTGCCAGAAATTGAATTTAGATTTTTTTTATAAATTCATTGGGATGTATATCGCGACATATATGAGCATTTAATTTCAACAATACCCTCTTTGCCAATTATTCCATCTGGCGTGGCAGCTAAATGAGGCAAATTTTTATCTATGAATATCACACATGGTTCTATTTTAAGTCCTATTTCTTTTTCTAGTTCGAGAATGGCAGTTTTTTCATTAATAATCCCGTATAAAATTGCTTCATTTTTTTACGTTAGAGTATAATATTGTTTTTACTAAATTTTGGCATCCTGTAGAGGGTAACTTCCGACATACAGCACCAAAATTCGACACTGTCAATCGAATTCTTCTTTCCTTTCTCCAAACAGCATTCTCACTTTGAAGTACAGTGGCTCTTTCTAATTTTTCTCTTTCTTAAGAGCTAGATTAGTCAATAATTTCGATTTTTTTCTTCGTATTCATTAGATGATAAACCTGGCTTTTCAGCAGCTGGGCCATTATTTTTTTCGGGACCTGGAAAAATATTTGCTAATTTCCTATGCTTTGACTTATTTTTTGCTTTATTTAATTTATTTATTCTTTTATTTTCAAACTGCTTGCAGTATTTACCTGGGCTATTTTCGTTAAGTGCTTTGTGCATTTCAATATATTTTTTTTTAGTATTGTGGGAAAGAACTGAAGCATAGCATCTTGTTTGGTAGGAATTCTTTTGACAATAGTTCACTTTCTTCCCACCCGTTAACTTGGCAACAATTGAATTAAATTGTTCTACAATGTTAGTATTAACGTTATACAATAGACTTTTCACATGCAGGGCTAAGGACTCTAAAATTTCCAATATTTTATATAAAATACCAACGCTTTTAAGGGGCTGAAGATCACTTTTTCACCATTTTCCTTACAAAAATATTTTTTGCATGTTTCATGATTTCCAAACACATGATTTAGGATACTTATTATATCTGTTTTTAAATTAACTATTTTTTGATCAAAGGTTAGCAGTTCATTGCACCAATGACTGGCACTGGCTACCACATCTTTCCTGATTCTTAAAATATTTTTCCCTAGCAGTTTCCTGTTATTTATATTATAACACGATTTTGTGTTTTTTGCTACTTATTTTAATTTATTACACATATTTCTAAGCAAATGATTCTTACACTCTATTTTTTTGATTTCCAAATCGTCGTAGGATCTAGTATCTAATATTTTTTTATATATGTTGCTGTCTCCATCACCTATCATAGTGGCATATTTTAAGCCGTACATATTTAAACGATAGCAGAAACCTTCAACAATTACGTCAGCTCCCATGCCAGATGAACTGCCATTCCAATTCTTAGAACATTTGTGACTTTTGGGTTACAAGTTTCTTTTTTCTGTTGTAGCACAAGAAGAGCAATATTTGTTTCTGACACCAAGGTACAATACCTTTTTTGTGTTATATCCAATTATGGCAGCCTAAATTGAGAGAGAAAAAAAAATAGGTTAAAAATATTCCACAAAATATATCATATCATTAATTAAATAATATTTATGACTAAGAATTATATTTAAGTCAAAGTTATCGTTTCATTTATCATTTCTAATTTAATTTTAAAAAAATTTTTTTTTTTAGATTTTATGAATTTGAGTGTATGTGAATTTTTAGCGTATTAGAAATTATGGATTTTATACATTTCAATTTTATCGCAAAATCAAGTAATTCCTCGCCACCTGATTTTTGATGAATGGATCAAGCAAATAGAAAAGAGTATATAAATATTAGAAATTGTTACTGTAAAATAAAAACACATTACAGTGATATAGAGTAGCTATATAAAGATCTTTCATAAATTTGTTTAGTTTTATCATATGATACACACATTAGATTTCGATGTGTTTTCTAATTTTTAAATTTTGAAAAAGTTTTGTTTTCCAATTTAAAAATTCCTTAAATTTTTTAATATACGTCGAAAATTTTTTTAAAACTTTAAACTCAATTTTGAATTTGGTTATATTATTATTATAACATATTAGCCCTTTTTAATTTTTAAAGTTGAGTTCTTTTGATCAGCAAAATATTTTTGATTAATATGCATACTAAAAAAAAAAATAATAAGTGCCTATTTATAAGAATTATGAAACATAAAATAATTATATAAAAGCAACAATAATTTAATTCCAGCTGGTAATTTATTTATTTTCTCGTTTACATATCATGTATTTGCTTTTTGTAGATAAAATTTTTTACTGAGCTCTATCAGCAAATGTGACCATTCCATAAAGTAGTAATAGGTAGAAATTTCCTTATAAAATAACAAATAAAAAAGTAAAAATCATGAACTCATAATGTATAACATGCAAGGTAAAAAGTTTTTATCGCATACATGAAAAAAGCAGCATTTCAAATAACAGCAGGCTTTAAGTATATTAGAAACTTAATTAAACTTCAAATATAAATTTTCTTTGGCCTTTTAACATGCTTTTATTTAATAAAATATTTAAGACTTACTGCTCCTGATAGTGAAGATAAATTTGTCCTATATGATCTTTTGGCCCATGTTCCAACCACAACAACAGAAATCATAGGAACTCCATCTTTATCTACAAAGTTCTCTTCTAAAGCTATGCGCTTTTCTTCTGCGGCTGTTTTTCCATGTCATCAAAAGCTGCTTTTATCCAACCAGCTGAAACTCGCTCATGCTCCTTTGCATAGGTTTCATATGAAAGGCTAGGTATATCTAAAACCGAGAAAAGTTCTTCAAGAGCTGAAAATTCACACCCTATTCCAACAGTTCCAGCACCTGCTGTCGTATTCACTGGAAATAATTTTGATTTGGTTGAGTTTTCTGTTCAAATTGTAGACAAGAAATTGCATAACTTGCAATTAAATTTCAGTCCAGATCTAAAATCTTTCCTTTCTTCTGAAATTAAAATCATGTCTTTAAAGGAACATCCAAAATTTCCGTGATCTGATAGTTTTTGCAATTTTTTCAGGTAGAATGATGTATCAATTATACGTCTGCCGGTGATAAGAAGCTCTTCATTTGAAACAGAGTTAGAAGATGAACTTGCACTGAAATTAATGTAAAACTAAATTAATACTAAAAAACTTTTATTTACAACATTAAAAAAGATTTTGGATAGCTTTACTAAAAAATAACTTACCCTGATTTATGCTGAAACTAACTTCTATATTTCATTCGATTTTTCATTGATTTCCTTTTAGTGGAAAGATGAAGTTTTCATTTCGTACTGTAATCTTTTTTTTTTTTCATGTTTAAAATAGACTAATTTTACAGGGTTTAATTCATGAAAAAAAGATCCAAATACATTTAAAATAATAAAGTGTTGAAATAAATTTTCGAGAAATTTGAATTTTCGGAAAACAGCATTCAACATCAATTGAGAAATGCGTCAAAGTGAATAATATATTCAACAGAATCTTGCAGTTGAATAGTTTGGAATGGCTGCATTAGAAAGCTGTTTGGAGACGGTATTGTACTGCGTATCCCATCTCAGTGACAACAAGGTGATTGATGATTTAATTATTGTTGTAGCCATACAGAGAAAGAAAGTCATTCAATCACACTATTTCTAGACTAGTCACATTGAGCATATCTAATTGATTCTCGATTTCCTTCCTGATATTCTTTCTCAAGCATTTCTTCTCGAACATCAATACTATAACTTCAGTTACATATTTTATATCACCTTAAATGCTACAGGATATTTATTCATTCTTTTGATATTTTATTACTTTTATTCTTTTTTTGTCAAAAATGTCATTTGCATTGCGCAGGACAATATTCTTCTCAAATAAATTTCGTGAGCATAAAATGATTCCCCTAAGAGCATTGATGTCATCTGTATTGTAGTGTGTTGTAATGTATTGTTATCGTTCGTATGGTTATTGAAATGCTTTTATGTTTTTCCACTGCAAACCCAAGTTTTACTACAAACCCAATTTTTTTTTTTTCAAAGATATATATAATTTTTCAAATTTAAAGTGTTTGATTTCTTATCAGACGCAATATACTGGTATCGTATGCTTATTAATCATACCTTATAATGTATTTTTTTTTCATGAAATAAGTTCAAAATAAAATTAAATGTCCAAATGTTTGTAAAGGTAAAAACTCAATAATTTTGGAAAATGATTAAAAATCAAATAAAAATATTTGTGTCACTATTATCCACTATTTGTGTCACTATTACACTTGTCCCGCAAATTGAACAAGGTAACACTTTATAATATTTCATTTTTAAAATTTACTTAAATGAAAATAATCAAAGTTGATTTAAAAGTTCATATCATAGCTACTTTTCTAACGCTAATAAACAGAAATCTAGCATGCATTATTTACAGATACCTTTTCTATTTCATGAGTGAAAAAAGCTAATTCGTCTTGCTCGATTTGGAAGTGTTTGCCAACCACGTGGTAAAACAGCGGGATTCATATGGGGAGAAGTTTTTCTTAGAAATTCCTCCTTTTTTAGGTTACCGTAGTGAAGTAGAAAAATCAGCCAAGTTTGGCTTTAAAAATTTTCTGGTTTCATAGGTGGCGTTATGTACAGAGGTGGATTTTCAGAAATAAGAATGAGTTTGATTTGTAATCAAAATTCGTATCGAAATATTAATCCAATCAAAAATATTTTTAGCTTAAAAACAAACATAAATGTTCATTTTGTAACTGTATGGAGAAAAAAATGATATATCTTTAAACCAAATTTTGTACAACTGCAATGAAATTAGAATTTGGTTAAAATTTACTTGGATGGAGATATTTTGACTTTTTAAAAATATTTGAAAAAATTTTAAGCACTAAAAATGGACGTTGAAGTGACAGTAGCTCTGCTTTTTGCAATTTGCAAAAGACCGAAAGTTTCTATCATGAAACTAACACTTGTGAAATGTTAAAATATTAATCATAGGATTCAATTTTCCTCAACGAAGGTCTAGCAGGGCCTTAACGAAATCGAAAGTTCTCGTCTGTTAAATGTTTGACTTTCACACCATCCCTCCAGTTTTCATTGCTGGACCTTGTCCTGCAAATGGAAACTACGAAGAATCCTAGAAAGTTTCTTTTATCTTTCATCACCATTCCATTAAGAGCCAAATAATACTAAAATTCTAAATGTAACTTAATGCTTAACCTGTTTGTTGACATGCTTCAGCTTACACTTTTCTTACATATTCTCTTTAAAGAAAAATATCCTATATTACTGCTATAGCTATTGTATTGATTACAACAGAATATTATAAAGTAAGAAAAGAAGAATCAATATTAACATAAAAAAACAATTATGCAAATATTATTCACGCAAACCTTATGAAAATTAACAACTAATAACAAATAGAAAAATGCCAGTAACCGAAGCATCTGTGTGCAGTTCAAATTGCTTATTTAAACCAGGGGTTGACAATGAAGTGACAGCACATAAACTATCTTTCAATGAGATGAAAGCCTTTTTCTGTCTCTGCAGACCAAGGGATATCGTTTGGTACAGATTTTCTGGTCAGGTCTGTTAATGGCTTAGCAATGTTCGCATAATGAGGCACATATTTCCTATAATAGTTAAACAGTCCAAATATTGATCTTAAAGCTTTCTTTGTTCTTAGCGATTTTAAGTTTTTGATAGCTGCAATTTTATCCGGATCGAGCCCATGCTCTCCTGATCCAACTACACGACCTAAGTATTTTACTTTCCATCGAGCAAAAGTACATTTTGCTAAATTTGCGATAAAATTGCACTGTTTTAATGTTTCCAAAAAATGTTTTTAGATGGTTCAAATGTTCTTTCCAACTAGATGAATAAATTATGATATCATCCAGGAAACTTTCAATAAAATCATTATGAGCTGTTAGGATCTGATTCATAGTTTTCTGAAAAATAGCTGGAGCACCTGCAAGTCCATATGGCATTACTTTTCATTGATATTGTCCCTTAGGTGAAACAAAACTTGTTAGTTTTCAACCATCTTGATCCAATGGAATTTCTCAATAATCCTTTAGGATGTGTAGAGTGAATAGATACTTTGCCGCACCAGCTTTGAATCGTAATTCTTCTGAATTTTGCATTGGAGCTATTTTAGACTCAGAATACAATCCTCAATAATCGACACATAGTCGAATCGCTCCATCTTTCTTTGCGACACATACAAGAGGATAAACAATTTCTGCCAAAGATGGTTCTGCTCCCTCATTACTCCCCAAAAAAATTTGCACCACTTGAGAAATTTACTTGTTTATTCTCGCCAGAATCCAAATGATCACTTCCACTGACACTACCAGAGGGTGATGTTCTACTTGATTTACCTTGAATACTACTCATAATTTTTTCCAAACGTTTTTTTTCTTTCTGCTTGTTCTTCTTCCTCCTTGCTAATTTTTTCTTCTAATTCTAACCTTAACTTTTCAGCTTCTTTAGTTTTTTTTTTCTTTCTTGTTCAGCCTTTAAATGCAGCTCTTCATCTCGTTTTACTCTCTCCTATTCCTCTCTTTACTCATGATCTTCAATAGCTTTTCTCAATTTTTCTTCTTCTTGACAACTATGTTCTTCAAGTAATCGTAAATGCTCTTCTTCCAATTTTATTTGTTCTTCTTCCTGATGTAGACGCTCTTCTTCTAGTCTCCTCAATTCTTCTTGCCTCTGTCTTTCCAATTCAGCTTCAAGTTTTGCTTGCTCTCTAGCTAATCTATGTTTTTCTGCTAATGCTGCTTTAGCTTCTTCTTCGGAGATTATTCATTTGTTATTCTTTTCATTTTCTACAGCAGCAAGTCTCAGAAGCAGAACTGGATTTAATTTCTTCAACATTAGATTTATCTTTCACTTCATTGGTTATTGTTGTGGATGCTAAAGAATCTACCTTTCTCTTAATAGGGATTATTTCTTTGTTTAACAAGTTACACTGGAGTAGTTGAACCCTCTACTTCAGAATTTTCTAAATCAAATGTTCCTCGATTTGCTTCCATTTCCTTCCCTCCACATTGAAAGTATTCAAAACTATTTCTTTTCCGTGGATATTTTTTATTTCCTCTCTAAAATATTTTCTTCTTTGTTCTTTCTACAAATTGAAAATTCTAGGAGTGATCAAAGCTTGCTCACACAATCCTTCCACAACTGCAGCATGCACCATGATAAACGGCCTGATATCATCATCTGATGACCAAAGGCTAAGTGGAACAGAAACAAGCTTTCCTTCAACTGGAGATCCAATTGCAGGCCTCAAGTAAATTTTCAAAATTGACTGCAACAATTCTTCTGGCACCACTGACTTCCGCAGTACTGTAATTTCTACACCACTATCAATGATTCCTTGAAACTTATTATCTCCTATATTTAAATCAACTCATAAAAGCTCACCATCCTTTTCACTAATTGGAATTTCCCAATCGAAACTTGTATTACCCATTTTAATGTTTAAAGTATTTTTTATTTAAGTTCATTTAACCCTTTCTTGCTTACTTCTTCAGTTTCACTTCTATTAGAAACTTGAGATACTGTATTTACTTGCGGGCAAAATTTCTTCAAATGACCCTCTTCTTGACATTTATAACACTTTAATACTTTTTCACTTGGAGCACAACTCGTGGTATTATTTGCGAAACGATTCTGTGGTTGTGGATTTGGGTTCTTTTGATAATTATAATATTCTTTCTTCTCAACAAAACTTTTATTTCTAACTTCAACTGGAAAAAGTTTCCTTACAGTTTTGTTCTGTTTTGTTCCATGGGGGCCAGGAATAAATTCCCACTTGAGTTAGTTGTGGGAATATTTGCAAAACTTTTTGGTATCGAAACTTAGAAATTATCAATTTCCCTTACCAATTCAGGGACTGGAAGCCAATTTTCAGTCTCTTTCAAAAATATTTGAGATCTTACATGAGTAGGCAAAGTCTCTTTTATTTTGTCAGCTACAATAAGCTCTTTAAAGTTTAACAAATGTTTCTACATCTCTTGATTTTAAATACAGTTTTAATGCAGCTGCAACCCGAGATGCATACTGAGAATAACTTTCATTGTGGAATTTATAACAAGAATCAAAATTTCTTTTGTGTTGTAACGGAGTTATTCTATACTCCCTTAAAATGAAATTTTTGATTTTGTCATATTGATCTAAATCTTCTTCCAACATTCTTTTCCTTTAGCACGATTCTTTATAAACACTGTAAAATAATTTTCCCTTCATACTGTTTGGATACTTCATAAAGCTTGAACATCCTTTCGGCATGATGGAAAAAGAAAGGACATTCTTCAGCTCATTCCAGGGATCTAAAATTACTCCTTTCATTATATTTAAATAATCTAGAAAGGTATTTATTAACTTATTTCACCCATATTCTAAAGTGCTTTCCGAATTGCACTCATCTTTCTTTTCTTTCATTTCTAATTCACGCATTTTAATTTCATGATCACGTTCTCTTTCTCTTCTAATTCACGTTGTGTTTCTTTTTTACTTTGGCTTTCTCTGTCTTTATATGATCGGAAATTATTGTATTTATTAATTCTTGAACAAATGACTTTTCAAAATGTTTAGATTGTGTAATCACATTTTTTAAATCTATTATTTTAGCATCTGGAGGAATCTGTTCATTAATTATTCAAAATAAAACATTTAAATCACACAAATCACCTTTCATTTGTTTAATCAATAAAACACTTTTGTTTACTCAATGCACCAAAAAAAAAAAGATTTAAATAATTTATTCTAATAATAAATTTAAAAATTTATAGTTTCGATTTTCATTTCAACACACTATAATATACTTAATGCACACTATAATATACTATAATATATATAAAGCTTCAATTACTTAATACACATTAATGAATGAAAACAATTCAAAACTAGCTTAAAAAAATATACATATTTGAATCATACTTCCAGTTTAAGCATTTCAAATTAAATAAACCCTTAACACAGAAGATCATTGAACATATAACCACTTAAATCAATAAAATGATAAAATAATTTTTAGTAATATGCATTTATATGTTTATCACTATTTACATATGTAATTTTACTGTAAAATAATATGAATCAGAGTTATCGAAAGAACCAAAAACTATTATTCAGCATTGCAAGAACAATTACTTTCGAAACATAAAATAATGCAAAATTTCCCCTCTCATAAATATTTCACATTCTCAGTTTTGAATTAAAATGTAAAATCTAAACTTAGTTACTTTACATAAATACTAAATACAATCATAGTAAATAATTAATATACCTTATAACATTGAATAATTCTTAACACGTAATTTAATAATGCAAAACAATAAACAATAAAACTTTTTAAACTTTCTTGAAGTAGTTTATTACATAAATTTATATCATTTATATAATAAACAACAAAATGACAATGAAAATTCTAAACAAAAGCATTTATATCCTATCATATCACATTAACACATAAAACCAAACATATGTTTCAAAAATTTACTATTCAATAATACAGCATCTTTTAAATTAATGCACATAACTCAAGAAATTGATAATTGGCAACAACATTATTCTACATAAATTTGTTTTAATAAACAGATTATTCCAAAAATATTTTTTCCCTTAATAAATCAAATTTATATATATATATATATATATTAGTAATATCACCAGTTAGAAAAAAAACTTTTCAGAATATTAATGAACAAATATCAATAACCAATAATATTTCAAAACCAGTATCAAAATCAAATATTTTCTCAATTAAATTGAACATTGTACATACTTATTTTTATTTTGATACTTCAAATATTTAAACAATTTTTATTAATTTATTACATTTCCTTCTTAAACAAAACTCTACAAAGACATTTAAGAAAATTCTAAAGCAAAAGTTCCCTTAAATCATACATAATTAAAACAAATATTGGCTCTTAATGGAATGAGAAGCAATCAAAATATACAGACTCAATACTTTGTAGACACTTTTCCATGATTAGCAGCCCATTATTTTGTATTAATCCAGAACACATCCTGTCGACTGCGCCAATAACATTGTTTCACAAACCTGTCATTTCTAGGATTGTTCAGTAATACCAACGTATCTTCTTTTTTAGAACAGATTTATTTTGCATTAACAAACATAACATTAATTATAGACACAAACATAAATTTAGTTGGTTCATTTTACATTATTCAAAACACATGCATTTGCCATTGCCTGGAATCGGTACCTCCACTACCACTCGTCTTTACACACGCCCATACCGTTCCTCTCACTCCAACACACTCCCCCAATGCCTCTTGAATCTCTTACATCTGCACTTAACGAAATCGAAAGTTCTCGTTAGTTAAGCGTTTTATTTCTACAAATATTGCTACGGAAAATGTCAAAAACACAGAAACTCAAGAATAGATTAAATATATTGTTTTTGGATAATATGTAAAATAAGTATATCAGTTTTGTAATATTATAAATAAGAATAATAAAAAGAGCAATTTATGTTGACATTGCATAATAAATTAATTCTTTGATTTTCAATTACATATCCACTTAATTCAAAATTTTGAATTTATGTATAAGAGAGCAGCTTATTAAAACCATATATAAAAAATTAACTTACTGTTCTAGTTGGCCCTATATATATTCATTGCAGCTGTATAAAATCATTTACAGCAACCAAAAAAATTATAAAACAGTAAAACATTTATCTACGAATATAAAAAGTATTTAGTATGCATTAATAGAACTTGGAATTATGCGATTCTTTTTCCATTCAAACAAACAAGCTTTAAAATCATAAGATTCATTAAATGCTAAAAATGAAGAAAGTTGGAATAACAAACTTACGTGCATAATAATGTACAACTAAACACAACTATATTTTCCATCTTATTTTGTTTTTGAGTAAATGAATTTCAATGTGTGACGGAAAAAATTTGACCAAAAATTATAATAAAAATCAAACCTAATTTTAATAAGCCTACTCTGAAATGTTTCAAACTATTTACAAACTTTTTACAAATTTCTTATTTTATTTATTATTATTAATAATTATTTCAAACTATTTACAAACTACAAACAAACAAGATCAAATTACAAGATTAATTTATGGAAAAAGGTGAGATCTTTTCTAATCATCAATAAAAACAAATGACATTTAATTAAAAAATACAAAATTATGATCACAACCAAATACAGTCAATGATTATTAATACACATAATTGAGAATCATTTTATGCAACAAAGTAATTTCTACATTTCAAGATAAATTGAATATGAATATGTGTAATCTTTATGATTCCAAACATCTTATATTTTAAGCTATGATGTCTATTTAACAAAAATAAAAAGTGTGCACATGTATTTGCACAATATAAAAAAGAATTTCATGTTTTAATATTTTTTTTAATAATATTTAGATACGAAGCCTGACAGTCATTTTTTCAATAGTTTTAACATGATGGCTATTATTATACTCAGCTATAACTGCAGTTGTTGAACAGCCATAGCAATAGCTTTGATTTCTGCATCGATAGCAGTAGTAAAAGGTCCAACTGGTAAGTAAAAACTAGAAAGCTCACAACGATTACCTGCACTGTGTTGCCTCCAGCATAGAGTCCTCAGTAAAGCCAACCATTTATTTTCAGAACCAAAGGCAGCAAAAATCATAAAAACTTATAAAGAAATAAGAAAACAACCAAAATAATATAGTGAGACCTGGAGTCTCCTATGCGAGAGTCACTTCCCCCACCCCCACTCAAGACAAGGAACAAACTCCTCAGTTGCCTTCTTCAGAATTAGATGAAGATTTTTCTGATATTATCTATTTATTATTATCTATCTATTTATTAACGAAATTAGAGCTATTTTTAAAGGTGTTCACATTAAAAAATTAATAAATGAACTTAGAGAAATTACGTCCCCTATGTGTGGAACAAGATACTTAAACTAAGCTAATACTTTCAAGATTTAGATTAGCTAACTGATGTAACTATTGTAATTAATATCTTAATACATTTCTATCAATATTACTATTTTTAATCACTTTTATTAATTTTTTATCAATATTTAACTAAAATTAACAAACTGCTATGTTATTCTTACAACTTAAAATTTAAGCTTAAGCTCCGCCAACTCTAGTATTTAACCAATGATATGCCAGTCAGTAACAGTTATAGCTCACCAGTTCTTTCCAACTCCAGATGAGGGTGAGGTCCTTCGGATCTAGGAACCTCGAGAATCCAGCAAGGCCAGCCGAAATTGTGCTATTTTCATTTTCAGAATAGCAAACCTCAATAGTCTCCACTGTAAAAGATCTTAAACGAGAACTACTTATTTTGTACTTAATAACTTTAAGTATAAGATCAAGGATTATATTTAACTTTAAAAAGTCCAATGGGAAAGCATAGCTGCCAACTCTAATGATTTTATTGGGAAACTACAGAATTTTCATCATTTCTCCCAATAATGTAAAATCTAGTGATTTTCTCCAATTAAAAATTGAAAACAGACAAAATTTTGTCTGAAAAATGTCTGAGTTGTTTTAAGAGCTTAAATAGTTAACAGATAGTGCACTAATATAATGATAATATATATTATTTTTTAAAAATATTATTCTGAGTTTTGAGTTTGCTATGAGAGGATGACGCTATAACCACAAGAATGCCAAGAATCCTGCGCGTTGGTAGTCATAATTAACATTCATAGAAGACATAAAGTGCCGATTTACATAATCATTTCTATTGAGAGGAATATTACTATTTATTAATAATTTAATTAAGAAAATATTTCTGTCAATCAAAGTATTTATCATTGAATTAATTTTAAAATGTGTATTTTGCTTTTATATAATTTTAATAAGTTTAATACTTATAAATAGCGCTAGTGTAGTAAAAGTTGCCCTATAAAATAAATATTGGGACATAAACGTGTTAACGTTTATTTTTTTACACGTAGTAGATTTTTTATCTTTCATAGTTCTTTTATAAAGTGGATGAATATTATATTAAAAAATTAAGATTAGCACAAAGTATTTTTATTGTAAATCATTCTCCGAATGTATAATCTAAAGAGTAAAATTGTCTTTTTTCAGTACTAGCGTTTTGAACATTCTGTTGTAAGAATGTTGCTAGTTACATCTCCTGATTTTTCCCTCAATATCAGTAGAATCTACTGATATATTTTCTTCCCAAGTAGGCAAGTATGGACAAGAGAAAGGAGGTAAAACTAGATAATTTATACTCAAATTCAAAGAATCAGATTTTTTTCTGAGGAGCTTGGATAAAACTAATTTGAGATTTGAAATTTCTTGAAACATTATTATTATAGTTTCTCCAAAAAGAGTTGTCAGGCAAACAATGAGCAGCTGATATAAAAGGATCACTTTTTCTTAATAGAAGGTTCCAAACCAGTTAAGAGCTGCATTACAAGAATAGGAGTTGTTTTTACTATTCCAATAATTATTTGGATCTCTTGGTTCTGGAAAACTTCTAGGTCACATTCTCTGGAGCCATAATGAGAATTTCACTATAGTAACCAATAATTGATAGGACATATAGTTTGCAAGTTAGTAAAGTCTCTCAGTCACATCCATTCCTTGAACCAGCCAAGCTTTTTAAGACAGACAGTCTTTCTTTTTTACTACTTTATTTTTCAAATGTTCTGATTGATTTCTCTAACTTAAATAAGTATCAAAAATACAACCCAAACATGTAGTAGAATCATTATGCTGAATATTTACACTCTTACATTTCACATTTGGTATAAAAGACTGTCTATTCAGAGTGGAAATCTGGCAAGTGCACTTATTCTGATTCCTCACTATACCAATTTTTTAAAAACCATTATTCCAGTTCTTCCAAATCACTTAACAGTAATTTGGTCTTATTAAAGGGTCCTATTAAAACCATCCTGTTTCCCTTTAGAAGCACTTCTTCAGATAACCTAACAGTCAGAATAAAAGATGAATCTACCCACAGTGTCACAGTGGTAAGAGCATTACAAAGAATTGGGCTAAAAACCGTTCTCTGTAGAAGGCCAGACTCAATCTGCTTAAAACTAGAAATGCTACAGGCATATCTGATAGCAGAAAAACACTGTGATAGAAAATTCTTATCTATAAAAACATCTTGTCATTAATTCTCAAGTTCTGTAATTTTTAAATAGTATGTAGTCGCCATACTTTATTATAAACTAATTTAAAATTAATAAAAGATGCCAAAACATACATACATTTATCTAATAAATCCTTAATAGTTTGGCTAATATAAGAGATTTATTGGATTGTGGAGTAATATTGTCTGAATCCAGCTTATTTATGAGACAAAAATCAGTACTCTAAAAAACCATGTGAATCTAGAAACAAAAAAATAATCTTTAATAAAACCCTACACTGTGTAATAGGTTGATAACTTTTAATATTATTTCCAGGTTTATCCTTTTTAAACAATATAGGAATTTTACTGGATTTTTTTCCATATAGTGGGTGGAAAGAGTTTCAAATTGTATTAAAAATAGAAAAAAGATTCATTTGAGCATTATGTCCTAGATCAGTGGTGCCCAACCTTGTGCTCATTGATCATTTTGTATGTTCTTGGCAGCTAAATTAAGTACTATAAATGATTAATATTTAAAAAAATTTTTAAAAACCATTTTGTCTTTCTTAATTGTTAAAATATGATAAGCATTTATAATCATAAGAGATACTTGCAAGACATTACAAAATAATTGAGTGCAAATTCATTCTTATACATTTGTCATGTATGCAATTTAGAATCCAAAACAATGTCAAAGTTTAAAAGAATTATCAGTAATTTAATGGTAAAAACATTCCACAGAAGCCAAATTGCAGAAATAATGGAGATAAAATATTTGTAGAAATTTACAATTCCTGCACGAGTTGCTCAATAAAAAAATTAAATTATTGCTTCATCTCAATTTCACTCCTTTAAAGAAAATAGTTTTTTTTTTTTTTTTTTTTTTTTTTTAATTACGTCCTTATGTTGGCCCTTTTGAGCATAATAAGTCTTGCTGTCCAATAAAGAAAGGAAGTATCTCCAGGAGTGGAGAGCGTCTTGAAATGCGAAGAAGTGCGGGCTTCCTGGAGGGCAGAATATTTCCAAAGATGCTCGCCATCCAACTCAACATGTTCCCTACATAAAATGCAGTCGGGTGAATCCACAAGCCCTATGTGATATAGATGTTTCTGGAGAAAATCATGCCCAGTAAATAACCTGAAGCAGGAGACCCCTATAGATCTAGGTAGATCTCTGGGGATATGTGAGCTCACCAGGGTGCTCCAAGAGGCATCAACATAATTCTCATTGTAATAAATTTTTTGCTGGTGATGGATAACCCATTTTAGAAAGAGTTTGACATTTCTCAGGCCAGTAGGAGTATCTAGAGGTTTTAAAAAAGATTGTCTGCTTTTTCAAAGAGATTCTGTCAAAGAGATTGTCTGCTTTTTCATTACCAGGCAAGCCACAATGGCTAGGGATCCATTGTAAAGTAATTTCCTTTCCCGCAGACAGTAAAGTGTTAATGATAGTCTTACAGTTAAATTCTATAGATGTAGGTAGGAGAGTATAATTTGCCATTGTATGAATGGCAGCCTGACAGTCAACAAGAAGGACAAATTTCATTTCCAAGAAATCTAAAATTTTTTGGAGAGCCATGTAAATTGCATACATTTCTCCATCAAAATTGTCTGATTTTTTTCCCAAAGGCTCTTTGAGTTGGAAAAATTTAGAGAAGACACCAGCTCCAGCACTCCCAGTACTTCTCTCAGCTGATCCGTCAGTATAAATATGCATCCAATTGTCGAGTGGGTATCTCTCATTAATAGTAGCAAGAGTAGAAGCAATGAGTTCTGCCTGAGGGGAGACTCCAATAGAAATAGTAGTTTAAGAAAATAGTAAAACAGATTATTTCATTCAGTAACATTTAAAGCTTATAAATGTCTGATCTATTCATTTGATCGGAGGCTTAAATTTGTTCCTCTGGCATTTTCCTTTTTCGTAAATATTCGATTTCTATATGATCTGATAATGATACTTATAACCATGTTCATATTTATTAGAAATTGATAATAATAAGCATTTCCTAGGATCCCAAATAGCACAAAGATATTGGCCAATATTCTATCAATGTTAGCCGATATTTTGAACACAATGTTAGCCGATATTTTGAACACCAATGTATGCTGAAATAAATACTTCAATGACTATAAGAGTTTGGGTTTAACAACATATGTACTGAAGTACAATAAACTAGCTGAAGACAAGCAATGGCAACCTTTACATTAATTATAAGGTATTTGTTTTACATTCAATATGACTTTTACTGTATACTTAATAGTAAGGCACATCACAGTTTAACTGTAAAATTCTGTATTACTTTCCCATTATTTAGCTGTTACCATTAAATGATTATATTTTATAAGTTTTGTAATTTAAGGATTTAAAATAGGTTTTTATGTTGGTAAATTAAAAAGAATAAAATTACCATTATATCAATAATGTATTTATATGGAAGTTTGCGATAAAAATGAACTTTTCAAATTCAAATAGACTTAATAAAAAGGAAATTTTTTTATGTTTCTCTGAAAAAATTTTGAAAATAAAATAAAATTTAAAATAATTATTAATTTATTTTAAATGAAAGAAATACTTTAGTTTAAAAAAATTAAAACTAGTATTTTTTTATGTATTTAAAGATATAAAAATCTTCCAATGTATATAAATGCACCAAAAGAAAATTAAATGAAAAACAGCACCATCAATTGGTGATCGAAAAGCAAATTTAAAAACCTTACCTTCACCTTTAAGGTAGTCAATGTTATTTATAAAAATATTAAAACACTTATATACTTTCCTAAATTGATTTTCTTAGGAAGGATAGTTATATTCTTTCTCCAATTACTGAGATTTTCAAGATTTTTAGAATTTTCTGCTCTATAAGGAGCTTGGACTGATACTTCTTTCAACAGAATAAGTTCATAATTCTAAAAAGGCTTGTATTGGTGTTTTTAGACCAAGGTATCCAACTTTTGGCCAGAGAAAAAAGCATTTTACAAACACATGACTAGGAGGAATTTAAATTTCTTTCTTTATAATTTACTGGGTTGCAAAAAAGAGTCTCTAAACTATCTTAGTAAGCCTTCCACAATTAGCTTTAAAATTCCTCTTATTTCTGAAATAGTTCTGCTGTTTAGGAGTTTTCTCTTTAACATAGAATGAAATAATAATATGGTGTTTAGAGCAAGGGTTATACTATTTCTTAACTCATTTCATTTGCAGTACCACTTAAAGTTAAATCAGTGTTAGTACAGCTTCCATGATAGTGAAGGTAAGAAGGCACGCCAGAACAAATTAATGCAAAAGTATTAAAATATAAATATATATAGGATTAGAGCTATTGAATCATTTGTAATCATATAACAAAAATGACATCCAACTTTTTAAGGAATAAATGTTTAAGTTATTAATACATGCTAAAAGATATTTACATGGTTGCATAGAGCCTGGGGCAGGGTATCCCATTCCAAGTTCAGGTTGATGAGTCATTGGACCTGTTGGGGGGTACCCACCACCTTGTGGATAATCTGCAAGTGGGTATCCACCACCCTGAGGTGGATAAGATTCCATAGGTTGTGCAGGTGGATATCCTCCTCCTTGTGGTGGATATCCTCCACCTTGAGACGAATATCCTCCTCCTTGAGGTGGATAGCCATCCATAGGAGGATAACCAGAACTAGGTGGATAACCGACAGGAGGAGGATAACCAGGAGGTGCTCCTTGATCACCTCCAGGCAGAAATTGTGGGTTAATACCAGGAGGTGGAGCATTCGGTGTTGCAGGTGGATAACTCATGTTATCTCAGTATACCTGAAATAAGAATGAATTATTGAACTTAGATATTTCACATACATATACTTCTAATTTTTATACATTTTTCTTTTCGATACATAATAAAAAGTGGAACTATCTTACAGTACAGATTTGTATTCCATTTTAAAACACATAAATCTTTAACACAGGATTTACCTTACTATCAGTCATTATATATCACTTTTAACTACTCTAAGCAGAATAAAATTTATTTACTTGTATAAGCATTTTGCAACAGACTTTAATACAACATCAAAAAAAATCTTTCTCAGAATGCATTTTCTTTCAACATCTTATTTCTAAATTTATGTGAAAATTATCTAAATATATAAGATGAAACATAATTTTCTTTTATGCCAAAAGTAAACACAGGAATGTTATTTTAAGAATTACATAATAAATGTTGATTGACTCAAAATAATGCAGGTAGCCCTAACCATGTATTTTGCAAACTTCATAATGATCATTTACTAGCAATAGAATAATCCAAAAGTATTGACAAATCTAAATATAAAAAAATCAATAAGAATAAAAAAAAAACTTATAATATCAAACATTACTATGCCAAGTAGGTAAACTAAAAACATTAAAACTTGAAAACAAAAAATTTTTTTTTATACTATCATGCATATTAAAAAAAATAACCCTGTGTGCTTTAACTTCTAAAACAGATATTAAATTTGGAGTGCTGAGCACCAGCAACTTAAATGAGAATCAAGTAATTCTGGAAATGGTAGCGAAAACCATTATATTAAACATAAGACACTAATACACTGAGAAGCTTCAACATATAGAATGTCAGTTGACAGAGTACAGATCTACATTACTAATTTTAGAAGAGAATTTCTTTTCTTTCAATGATAATTTTTTTAATATACAGCCTAAAAAATGTAATATTGCAATAATAATGAAATATGGTTTCAGATCAACAAAATTCATGTGTTTTATTTAAATTATTTATTATGTACATTTTAATTATTTATATCAGTAATTATTTAAATTTTAACCCTTTGGAGTTCAGTGTTCCAGGTGATGGAACACCAAATTTTAAATTTTTACCAAATTGTTGCATTTTATGATAAATACATGATATTTGGCTTAAAATGTTCTTTAAACTTTCTTTTTTGATACTAGATGGCAGCACTACACAAGATAAATAATTTTCGATTATAACAGATTATTTAAATCCCTTTATTTTGAAGAATATTTTCAATTTTTTCCTTTCTGGTACAAAATTAATTATTTGAAAAATAATTTCTGTGTTATTTTGTTATCTTTACTTTAAATTTTTTACACATAAAGTATACACAGAATTATCTGATAAAAACTAGGTGTTCCATTACCTGGAATACTGGGCTGCAACAGCACCTTTTCTTTACGTGATTTAGAGAGCGATTAGCCTTGCTCAATGCTGAGGGGAACAGCTGTATTATTTTACTTTTTTCTCTTTTGGGGTGGAATAAACTATTGTTGAGGAATGTACAAGGAAAGATTACTATATGGATAATATTTCTGCACCCCCTTTATGGCCTCTTAAATTGGGAAACATCAGTGCGGTATAGCAGTATATCAGTTAGTTTGCTTCCTCTCTAGTTACAGAAGAATTATTTTTATGCTCCTGATTTTTCTTTGCACTGCTATTTGTTTTATAATGTGTATGTATTTTTTGAATTTAAATATTTTTAGTTTACTTTTCACAAGTATAGTTTTAATTTTTTGTTCAATTTTTAATTTGTTAATTGCAAATAAATGGCATGTAGAGGTCTTAGTCCTTCAGAAACAATAAAAATGCTTCAAAAATTGCCCTGACTCAGTGATTCAGAACACATGGATAGTAATAGTAATGTAGAGAAATATTTTCTTAAACTACTTGCACAGTCTAAGACTGATAATGTTTTGTCAGATACTAGTGAAAATGATGGCAATGATTTATCTCAACAAGGCTTCTCTATGCAGCCTCAAAACCTGACTTGGATAACTAAGAAAATTGTACAGAAATCTTTATTTTTAATTATAATAAATTTATTTATTTTTTGGTGTAGAGTAGCAGGTCTTCTTGTGATGCACCATGGACCACGCTAAATCAGCTACATAGGTGTAATGCATAGTTTTTTCATTTATATGTAAATACATTTACGCGTATATGGGCTTCACTGCAATGCTTACTTGTCACAACCTTTGCGGCGCAGTGTTCCATGTGATGGAACAGCCACAAAATCGAAATGGTTATGCAATCTTTACAAAATTTTCACAGTATACTCATATAGTCCTAAATAGACAACCTACAAATTTTTTGCTAATACTTCAACTTTAAGGGGTAGTGCACATGAAAGGGTTAATAAAGTATAGTAAGTTTTCAGTATATTACTAGACCAATACCATTTTTATTACTTGTTCAGAAATCACAGAACATATTCACATATTATTAGAATTTCTAGATAAAAATCAGAACCAAGTTGAAGTTAGTGAAACTACTCTTTTGAAAATATTTAGTATGAATAATGGTTTATATGTTTTCAATAATGAAAGGAAGACGCTTTTTGAAATGAAACAAATTTTTATTATTAAATTATAACAAAAGGGTTAATTAAACATTGAAATAAAGACAAGGATCCTAGGAGCTGGTACAGCAATAGAAGTGCCAAACAGTGGTTTATTGCACTGGAATGCATTCTTGCAATTTTATGATGTAACCATGCTCAAAATTTGTTTGGAGTTTCAACAACTCTTCAGCATATTTTTCATTTATGATGGAAATTTAAATGCTTGAAATTGTTTTAATTTAAAAGTATCAAACTGAAATTTAAGTATTTAAAAGTTATATTTTGTTTTTAAAGCATATATTCAATCAAAATATTTTAATTTCAATATCAGAGTGTAGGAAGTGAAAGGTAAAAATAATAGTAAATTAAATCTGCATTTTAAAATTCTTCTGCAAATGATGATTAGGTGAATACTTTTACTTTATGCTATTTAATTAAAATTGCTGTCATACGTAATAATTCATTGTTATATATTGTAATTGTATTATATTGTACTATATTGAGTATTGTGTAGAAATATTTGAAGTATATTTTGGTTCACCACAAGTTTTAATGCTTAAACTTTAGTTTTAATAAAAATACATGCTTAGTAATATTACAAAATAAATATTTTTATACAAATGTATGTTTTATTTACATTATTGACTTAACTTTATTGCCCATGTCTCACTGGAGTTAAGATTGTGTTTAAATTGATATTTTTTAAGGTGGGTACAACTGCCAGGTTAATTAAAATCTGTGTTTTCATAAAAATGTACGTCATATACCAGGGGTGTGCAAGCTCCTTAATAGTCCAAGCCAATTTTCAAAATTTGGAATTTTTCAAGAGCTGCAATTAAATATGTATTTAAAAAGTATGAAAAAAAGGTACTGAAAATTTTCTGACAGAAATTATATTTATTGAAAACATATAAATAAAAGTACAAAACATGTGTATTAAATTTAAATATTAAAAACTAAGCATTTATTTGACTTGTATGTTGTTTCAAATATTGAATTATTTTTTTAAAAAAAGCAGTCTTTTTTAATTTAGGATACTTCGATTCTGGTACAAATTTCCAAAATTCAGTAATCTTTATTATATTTTACTTATATTTTAATTGTAGATCTTGATCTTCTGCTGAGTACATTTATCAAGAGACAAAAGAGTGATTTCTGGTATATTTATTAACTACACATAATCCTTAAGAACTACACATAATCCTTCAAAGAGCCACATGTGGCTCACGAGTTTTGCAGGTTTGCCACCTTTGTTATATACTATTCCCTATATGATTTAGTTTTATTCCCTGTTTATCTCCCATTCAAATTGTGGCAAACCAATACGGGATTATAAGAATTTACCAAATTTACTTGTTTTTCAGATTGAAAATTATTTATAATAAACATATTTTTAAATTATTATTATCCCCAACATCTATCGCCAAAGCAGGTTTCTTCAGAAATAATACTTTGTTTGATTTGTCGCTCTACAGTCATTTTTTTGCACACGAGGGCTACTTAGACCAGGACCTACGGAATAAAGTGAATTCTGAACCACTACAAACATCCATGCCTAAGATGGAAAATACTTTGGAGTTTAAACAAGTTTTGTCTATAAATAATCAGTTAGTTAATAAAATATAAATAAAATGTTTATTTTTAAGTAGTTTTTATACACACAAACTTTTTTAAACAATACATAATACAAATATTTATGACGGTAATAGCTATTTTTTTCTTTCCTGTTACAAAGATTATCGTACAGGGGCATAATGGAATAGTACCATATTTACTTATGGATTAAATCACAAGTAAATTTTATATCTGATAGTTACTTTTCCACTTAATAATTAATTTATACAATTCTCTAAACATTCTCAAATAAATGGAAGCAACTATACAAGAATATATGGTTTTTAGTATTATTTAAAAATCAGTGATTAATAACTGCATGAGATTATGCAACACACATATTATTCAAAATAATACAGTGATTATCATATAGTTCCGCATGGAGGTTTGAAAAATTACATTGTTTTAATTAGCTTTAGGTGTGAAAACGCTAAATGACTTATAAGGTTATGTAGACCTATCTTTAAAATAAAATTCTTGCAACCATGGATTTTCCGAACTTAAAATTATATCTTCTTAAAGTATAATTTTAAATTAAAAACATTTTTAAAGTATAATCAAGAATGTGACCTTCCATTCCTCAGATAATGTAGATAATTGAAGAAGGATTTTTCTTTAAAATTATAACTATAAAATTATAAAGCATGCAAAAAAAAAAAGAAAGAAAGAAAGAAAAGAAAAAGAAAGAAAGAAAGAAAAGAGAAAAAACTGACTTAACAGATATTGGAACTTTTGCAATTATAATATCCCTGCTTTTGATTCTAAAGAAATAGCTTGCATTTTTATAGAGAAGCGAAAATAATAAAACATAAATGATTTTATTGGCTCAAAATTTTATTTTAAATTTATGCTAAATTCAATTTTTTTTGGGCAAAAATTAACTAAAAAGTAATAAGCAATTGTAAACATGCTAAATACTAAACAAAGCTAAAACTAGATGGTGCAAAAGATTGCTTGGTGATAATTTTGAAGGCTAAAAGAAGCATTATAATCACAAATCAGCAACAGCAAAAAAAAAAAAAAACTGAATACAGAAAAATTTAATTTTGTCTCGTTGAAAAAATAGGTACTATTATATTACACTTATGCAATCGAACACTGATGAGATATCTAAACAGTTTCCTACAGAATTAAACATTGACATTTAAATAAGCTTTATCAATAAATGTTAATTGTTTGGTTTTAAAATGTTTGTCTTATTTTTATTTCATGACAATTATTTACCATTGTTTTCTTTCCTGTTATGGTGATTATCAAAAACAGGAGTATAATGAAAAAGTACCTAGAAACATAATAAAGTCTACAATAGACATCGGGAGTTCTGATAAAAAAATAATTAAGAGAAAACCAATTTCTAGCACAAAATAAAAATTTAAAATTCTGTATTGAATTGTCATAAATGCCCTGTGAATCACCATAAAATCACAAATATATTTTCTTTCATAAGAAAATAATTCAATATCAGTGAAAACTAGTTTTCATATTTTAATTTTTAGTTATGGTTGGAAGGTTGTGTGGATTTAATAACTCACAATCACTTTTATAATATTTAGTTACTTACAGAACATTGTTCAAACATAAATTTTTATAAATACTATAGAAAAAAATTAATTATGGCAAAGTTAATGTAAAACTTGAATCTTATTATGAAATAATGAAAAAAAAATTCATTCTTTGTTTAGTATTTTAAAATTATAAAGACAGCAATTATTATCCACTTCAAGATTCCCAAATATGCAACAACTTAATGCAGTAATATAACATTAGTCTCAACAATTTTGCCTCAACCACATAGTTATTCTAAAAATAGCAAGCTAATTGTTAGATAAAATAGAAAATACACAAATCAGTTTTATAAATATATAAAGTTTATTTACAAATTAAATTATTTGTTGGAAAACATGACAAAGGTTTGAAGATTCTAAGTGTTTCTGGATCTTCAATATTGAATTTAAAAAAAAAACTTACAATGGTTTTAACAACTTGTTGCCAATTTTAAATATTTTTCAAATACATTTTACTTACTGCACAATTGCATAGTTATCCATAACTGCAATAATCACAGTGACATCACAAATATACATAAAAAAAACTTTTTAGTAATAAATACTTCCTCACAACTTTTTGATTTGTCTATATATCTTGTTGAATTATTAACCTGTTTTTCCAATGTTCTATGTCATTTGATGTGGAATAATTATTGACATTTCTCTGTCAATAAATTTTGCAGTATAAAAATTGGAATCCGGAATTGTCAAAAGAATTTGCTCCAGAATCTCATGCATGGTGCAAATATAAAGTCCAAATAAAAAAAATTACTCACAAAGATAGAGATAAATTAAGCATTAGGTGACATGCATCACTTTTAATTATTAGCAACCAATAATGGTATAAGTATGATATGTTCCTCCAAAAAATTTCTCTCCAAATCTGGCATCCTTTGTTTTGATAATAATGTTGGAAGTTTTTCTTTCGGTGTTGCCAATGTGAGTTTTTGTTGCTTTTTAGATTTTTTTCTTGCCAGGTTTGTTTTTGTTTTTTTATTCTCGTATTTTACGTAATTTTTGCGTCAAACATATAGTTTTTTTTATTTTTTTAAGTGAAAACAACGTTTGAATTGTTTGGCGATGGAAAAAAGCCGCTTATTGGGGGATATACCCTGTTAGTTCTGTAACAATCATATGGTAGAATGATATCATCATTCAGGAAAATTAATGCCATATTTGTCAAAGTAACAAGAATGGCAATATAATACAGAAACAAAGCATTCAAATAATAAAAATGAAATTATGTTTGATAATATTGCTTCTCTGACTCAACAAAATATTTTATTTCAAAATAAAT
This sequence comes from Latrodectus elegans, assembly GCA_030067965.1. Classification (NCBI taxonomy): domain Eukaryota; kingdom Metazoa; phylum Arthropoda; class Arachnida; order Araneae; family Theridiidae; genus Latrodectus; species Latrodectus elegans. Next base: position 1,011,154 of record CM057822.1, read on the forward strand.
TCACTCTAATTTTTATCGTTTCATACGACTAAAATTAGGATACTCAGAAATTCATATGTGCCTTATTCTGCAACTTCATTAAAAAAATTGGACAATTTAAATATAAAAAAATGTTGTAGGGAAAAGGGGCTGAAAAGTTATACGATTAATATTGGTATGTCAAATTTTCATATAACAATTTCCTTTCTAACAGAGATTAAATAAATATTTACTTCTTAAATAAATAATTAGTAAGAATCATTTTAGTTTTACCTTGTTCATTCACAATAATCACGAATAGGAATGTATTTAGTCACGATATTCTGGACGTAACACAAACCAAAACAGTTTCAAATAATCAATGACGTCATGTAACAACAAATTTACAAGACATTACAATTACAGTTAAAAGAAACATGTAGATTCTGATTAACTGCTAACAATTTGCATCGGAATAGGAAAATAAAGGGAATTAAACATGGAGTGAGAAAAGGAGAATTATTGAAGATTAGGAAATATGGTAACGGGAAGAATAATATTTGATGATTAGATCACAAAACTGTCTTAAATTACTTTTATAGGAATTCATGTAACAATGAGAATATAAACTAAAATAAAGAATTCGAACGCTATTGTTTTCAAAAATGGAAAATTTCTCGATCATTCTACGGCAGTTGTAAATTAGGGTCGCCACGAGTACAGAAATCGAAAAATTCTTCCAATACAAAGTCGTGACAACAAGATAAAGTTATCTATACCTGAGAATGAATGGCAGAAATTCTAAAAAATAGAATATACAATCGTCTTCACGTAGTTTCGGAGTAATAAAATCATTCCCAATTATTTTTGCATAATTCCTTAATAACCCGATTACTTTTGCATTATTTTATATATTTTAATAAAAGCTGCTTTTGCAATATTCCTTAAATAATTTTTTAACACCCTATTTAAAGAATAAATAAATAAATGAAAGAAACAGATAAATCTTATTTTTAAGAATTAGTTTTGCAAAATATCATCGTGAACTTCACATTTAATCATTCACGAAGATGAACTTTGTAAAAAAACACATCGGAAGCAAGTTCAGGAGAATCCTAATGAATAGCAGCTAACTAAAATACATTTTATAGTGTGCAGCACTTTCATGAAATTCTATACAATGGTAGACACGTGAGTTTACTATGTTTCAATACACCTCAACAATGACATTCCAACATTGGGTCGGGAGGGGTCTTTGACACCAGATAAATCTAAGAGCCTGGTGCATTTGAACATTTCTTGAGTAATATTCTATGGTTGGGATTTTCATGTACAGTGGTCCGGATTTATGTGTCTCATAAGAAGGAACCTCGAAACCTCCAAACATCCACCCAGACAGACAGAATGTTTGACGCTCTGGCTATCAGTTCAACAGCTCATAGGTTCGAATCTCACCATAAGAATGGATGTTTGCAATTTTTCTGGATGAATTTTAAAGTTTAATGTCCCGGGCTAATTATCTCTACGAAATGTCTATCTCCAATTGTTCAACAATCGGTGGGATCGAAGCCATGACCTTATAATGTGAAAAGCATATTACTCCCAATACGCCATGAGAATATGTTTCCAAAAGATTAATTATAAATATAAATGTTTTCTTGACTTTAATTTTTATTAATATAACAGTTAATTATTTTGATTTATTAACAGTTTTGCCTGAAAATTATGCAATTTTTATTAAGTATTTTTTGTCGTGAGGATAATGAAGGACTGTTCTATATTACCAATTGAGAAATTTATGGCCTTTGATTTCAAAGTATAATCTATATCACTTAAATATATTAATAACTGCTGTTTTTTAATTTGTTCTTCCTGAGTAGTAAATATGTCTATAATCTCTTGTAATTTGATAAAGATAAAATTTCACACTTAGAGCATTTTACATATCATTGCTATACATTTATATTAATATAATAACAAATCTTATAGTTAATTTTAACTTATTAACTATTTTTAAATTTTAAAATATTATTGATTTATAATCAAAACTTTACTGATATCCAATTTTGAAAGTGCATGTGGACTTTAGTTTATTCATAACAGTTATCAAGATGTAATGCTTAGTTATTCATTTGTATTTGTTACTTTACATTTGAATTACAGGCTCTGTCATCCACGCCCAAAAAAACCCAGCAATGGTTGCTAGGGCGACTGTGACGTCAGTGAATCCTCTTGATTGTTTGTGATTCTTCCTAATTATACGATTCTTATGAAAATGTTTCCATGATGTCAAAAATATTTATGAAAACATTTCGATGTTTCTCCGAGCATTTCTGCAAAATCAGTAATTTTTTTTTTTTTTTAATCAAAGCAAGGATTGATTTCAAATTCCTAACATCATAGAACTCAACAATATTAAAAAGATGCTCCATACTTTCTATAACAGTGTGGACTTTATTTTTTTTATTTTTTATTTTATTTATTTTTTATTTTTATTTTATTATTTTTTTTTGATACGTCAAGGGATTTTAGCTTAAAATTATGTCTGAAATTAAGACGAGTTCGAATGCAATCAAAAGCTTATCCGAAGATGAATGTTGGAATGGTTTTCTAAATATTTTAATCCAGCATTTTTGCAGCAAATATGGGTGTAAAAACTTTAGAGAATATAAAGCCTTGGGAATGGACTTATTGTCTTAACGATTTTTTAGAATTTTAAAATATTTATGATGAATCTTAACAGCTTTACTAAGAATTTAGAAATGAAAATCATGAAGAATTTTCCTTCTTCATAAAATCACTTTCGAAACATAATAATTGTATTAAACTTAGTTAACATTCAAGAAAATTAAATTCAAAAATATTTAAAGATTATGCCGGAAATAAAACAAGTTTTTCTTTTGAGAACATATTCAATCAATTTAAAATTTTAGAAATATACATTTCACTTTATTTTATATATATATGTACAAAGCACAGCCAAATTTATGTGACTAGGTATCGATAATTTAAAAATGGAATTAGTTAAATTTCGCAGCAGCTTAATGCGGAAAACAAAATTTAAAGACATTTTATTACAATGAAAAAACTAGTTGAGTCTATTGTTTTCATCAATGAACTATGTAAAATATTCTATTAGAAATAGATTGGACTGCGAATAACTATGAAATATGCTAAATTAAGGAATACGAAATATGAACCTAATAATAAAAAACTATTTAAAAATAAGCAACAGATTTCTTATTAAATACATTATAATTAATTTTGTCACACACACACACACTAATAAATAATATTTGATAATATATATTGGATGTAATTTTTATTATTCTTTGTTCATGAAAACATTTATTACCATTTGTGCCAATGCTAAAGAATTTTTAATCTCATCAAATGTTTTTTAAATCTTCAAATAATGACCTATTTAATCCATTAAGCCAACTGAATTTTGAAGATGTTTCATTTTGAAAATACTCAGTTAAAATTTTTTAAACTCTGGTGCAAATGGGCATGAGTAGCCCACGAGCTAGTACTAAAAATAGAAAGTCTGAATAAAATTTGATCCATGTCTCGAAAAGGCTGTTTATAGATCATTGTATCGCTTTGTATTGTTGATCGTATTTTTTTATTTTTTATATTTTATTTATTTAGAATTATTTGCAATAAAATAATTCTACAACATACTTACATTAACTATGAAGCTATTCTTTGATTCAATGTTGTCCTACTTACATTACTTTATTTGCATGTTAATTTTCATCATAAATTTGTTCAAAGAGTAGGCTTGTTTGTCTATAATTTACCGAGTTTCATTGCACTTTAAAATGGGTTCGGATAAAAAAAGTTGTAAGTAAAAATATTCAAATATCATTATCTAAAATTATTCTCGTGGAATACATGTGATGAAAATCCAAAGAGAAGGGCTTTTGATGACAAATTTAAAGCAAGTGTAAATTCATGGAAACTACATACCATATACAAATGATTGTATCTTGGTTACATTTAATGTATCATTTTTATTACAAAACTTTGAAATAAAGCAGCTTCTTGTTTTAATAACAGTCCTGCAACCATTACAAACCGTTAATTCATCATTTATTAATGCACTCTGTCCCTAACCAATATTATTTATTAATAAATAAGATTAGAAATCATTTCGTGAAGCAAAAGTATCCAAAACTAAAATTCTTTTTAGTTTTGGAAACAAAATTAAATTTTAAAATTAAAATTAAATTTTATATAATAAAATTTAAAAACTAAACAAGACTATAGTGTTTCTTTGGGAAAAAGTGCTTATAAAATCAGTGGTTATTTGAATTTCATCTTAACATTTAATATTGCTCATGCATTTTTCCAAGTAAAGGAATTTAATCAATACATAATTCTGAGTATCCGAGAAATAATATATGTCATTCATTCTTAAAAACTGAATAAATTAATTTATTAAAATATTGACTCTAAATTATCAATTATAACTTAAATATTAAAATTTAAATTCTTGTTTTACAAGAAATTATTTCATGTTTTTCACAGTTAATTTTTATCAAATAAGTATTGGAAATTTGAATGCCTTGATTCTACTATCTAAACTACTTACATGGAAATGAGCATCCATTCACATATTTGATGAAAAATACAATGTTTTTGAAATGATCAGATTGAGAAATGTTTTAGTTTGAATATCCTCGTTAGAATGTACTAATGATTATATTTAAAAGTAAATATGATTGTATAGAAAATATGGTAGTAATCGATCATAGCTAAAGTAAATCTTTATTTTCCTCGAATCATAATTTATGTTCTGAAAATAAATAAAATCAGTTACTTTTGGTGAAACATTGTTCATACTTGTATCACACACAGAACAGAAACATTATTTTCTATTTCAGTTTAATAATTATTGATTTCTTATGTATATTTTAGGTATTTCTGTCGTAAGAGAAATTCTAAGAAGTTGCTTAAGTGATAAATTACAATTATAACTCATAGATTATACTTCACTAGTTTGGCCAGCTCTTGAATATGCTGCTCCCATTTGGACAACGGCCTAATCTTTTTCAAAGAACAAAATCGATGCATAGTCCACAGCATCCATAATCATCATTGGTGCTATCTTTCCACAGATAACTATAAAACTGAATCTGAATATATCTAAAGCCTCTAAACACTGAATAAAATTGGCCACCATAAAGTTCATTATCGAAATTCAAAGCCTAACAGGTCCCCATATCTTAAAAAAACACTGACAGCGTGGAACGAAAAAAGCAGACTAAAACAGTCTTCCACTCTTCAATTTGACCAAATAATTAGAATGGTAATCGACTTTCAGCACAAGGATCTCGCTTATGTTCAAGAACATTCTTTCTCCATCAGTCCCTCACCAAAAGCAGTAAATCGTCTATCGCATTTACAGGTGGCTCTTCAGATTTCAGTCTAGACTGGGATGGTGCAGACATTTTTTTCACAGATGCAAATGGAAAATCTAAGTCCAACAAAATATATGTTGGCAAAGTTGCCTCAAATTACACTCGTTAGCTAGTGGCCATCAAAGAGGCATTGAACCTCTACTACTTTAAAGCTATTCAAAATTCCTAGGGATTTTTATTATTCACGGACTATAGAGTTGTCTTCACAGCCATTTTAAGTGTCTGCATCCAACGCATCTAAAATATCATCCTACTCTTGAACAAAATAAGTGTAACTAAGGAATCTGCATAATTCAATGGATACCACACTACGTCGACATCGATAATAATGAGAAAGCTGACACCCTTGCCAAAAAAGCCCGAGATAGCCCTCAATTTTTCAACAATCTGACCCTCACTGATGCTTCTGCAATAATCAGCCGAAGACTGCTTCATGCTTCAACTCAGAAACAGCCCATCGCTGCTCAATACTTTAACCATGCAAACATAGCCATAGCCAGATTGAGGACTAAACACTTCAAGAGAATGAAAACAGCTCCCAATAGCCATCGAAGCTATAGGAACTGTCCTCACTGCACAAACACTGAAGTCTCTCTCGACCATATGTTTTATTGCCCTGCTGTTATGAAACAAACTACTGACTCCAAATTTTGAAACAAAAACATTTAATTAACAAAGAACCAAAGAATTTACAAAGGAGTCATATTTGGGTTCGCTAAAACTCTAGCGCTTCCGTAGCGTACAAAAGTCAGTATCAATCTCCAAAACAAAACGCAGCTTTTCCACCTGCTACTCGCACCAACCATCTCCCTACTCACCCTCCCCATCAAAGGCTCTGGAAATCGAAAAGTCTGAGTATGAGACATTACAGACTAAATTATTCCTTCCTTCCCCGGATTTTTTTTTTTTTTTTTTTTTTTTTTTTCTTTTCATTCTACGAAAATCAACCTGCAAATAAAAGAAAAAAACACACACAAACAACAAAGAGCAAAGTTTTGTATTACAGATAGCCCTAATCAATCGGACTCTGACTGATACACAAAATTATATAATATTAAATTAAAATAAAAATACATGAAAAGAACACAAAATATATATGTAACACAACATAATTTGTAACACTAGCTAAATTTACAAATAGATACATGTCATTATTATACAAAATACTATAATTGTTTTTTCAAGAAATTGTGTACGCATGAAACAATAATTGAAATTTGTACTAAAAGAAAACATTTTAATTTAATATTTGAGAAAAAAAAGAAAATAATTATGCTTGGTTATTCAGCATTCTACTGAGACTATCGGCATTCTGATGTAATTTGCCCTTCTGTGAACAATATCAAAATTTAGGCTTTGAAGTACCAAAGACCACCTTAAAATTCTGGGATTAGATCCTGTATGATGTTTTAACCAAACTAAAGGGTTGTGATCAGTTTCGATAACAAATTTATACTGACCATCTAAATAATACTTTAATTTAGTAACAGCAAAGAATATTGCTGCACATTCCTTTTCTATAGTGCTATAATTTTTCTCAGACTTTGAAAATTTTTTCTCAAACAAGATAGGGTGTTCATTTTTATTTTGATCTCCCTGAGATAAAACTACACCTATTCCTAAGTTTGAGGCATCACGTTGAATAATAAACAGTTTTTGAAAGTCTGGACTGTAAAGTACAGGCTTCTTTATTAAAGTATTCTTTAATTCTACGCGCGAATGCCTTTCGCAGTTATTATTCCATATTATAGTTCCCCTCTTGAACTCCCCTTTTAGCAGGTCGGTTAAAGACGCAGCAACTACCAAAAATTCTGGTATATACTTGCGATAGTATCCGACAAGACCTAGGACAGCACGTACTTCGGTTTTGCTTGAGGGACGTTCGAATTCGGTAATGGCTTTCACTTTAATACCACCTGGTGTTCTTTGACCTTGTCCCACAAAGTGTCCCAAGTATTTAATACGAAGTTGAGCGAATTTGCACTTTAAGTGTTTTACAGTCAATTTCGCAAATCGAATCTTATCCAGAACACATTTAAGATGTTGGATGTGATCAGAGCAAGTAAGTGAATATATATCTATGTCATCTAAATAAGGTACAGCAAAATGTTTGCAATTTTTTAATAACTCAGCCATTAACTTACTGAAATAATAAGGGGCATTCTTCAAACCGAATGCCATTCTCAAAGGTTTATAAACACCAAATGTCGTAGTAAATGCAGCATATCTTTGAGCCTTCGGACTCGAAGGTATTTGCCAATATCCTCGTGTCAACTCTAATAAAGATATGAAATTCGCTTTCGAAACAGATTTAACGCGCTCATCAATGTTTGGCAATGGGTAATATTGCGTTCTGGTAACCTCATTCAACCTGCGATAATCAATGCACGGACGAGGCTCTTTTCCAGAAGCTTCAACTAATATTAAAGGTGGTGTGTAATCGGATTCACCTGGTTCTACCATCTTCAATTTCAACATCTTGTCTACATCTGATTTCAGAATTTCTGTCTGTCGTGGGGACATTCGATATGGTTTAGCTATAATAGGTTTATTAGATTCTAACTCGATGTCCAGTTCAGCCAGTTCTGTACAACCCGGTTCATTTGAAAAAATATCAATAAATTGAATCAAAACTTTACTCAATTGCTTCTTCTTCTCATCCTCTAAATTTTCATTAAAACAGCTTTCAGGAAAATTCTCTAAAAGGGTAGATGAATTAATTTCAAAACATTTGATATTTTCATTCTCAGAATCAATATCTTTATAATCATAATTAGAGGTAAAAATTAAATTAACATCTTCTGGACGCTGGAAATAGGGTTTTAACATATTTCCATGGTATACATGTAATTTTCCTTTATCGGGAAATTGTATTATGTAATTTGTTTCCGATAGTCGTTTTACAACTTTTCCTGAACCTATCCATTGAACAGAAAATTTGTTTGATCTAGAAGGTGCAACAACTAGCACAAGATCATTTTCCTTAAATTCTCTTCTCGTAGCTTTACGGTCATACCAAAGTTTCTGTTTTTCTTTAGCTTCTGTCACATTTTGCACAGCTAATTCTTGGCATCTTTTCATTCTGTTCAAAGGATTAAAAACGTAAGCAATCACACAATATTCTTCAATGGTTTTACCAGTTAGATTTTCATATAATAGTGTTACGGGTGTTCTTAAGTTCCGAACATGGACTAATTCTGCAGGAGAATATCCAGTGCTATCATGAATGCAAGTTCTAAGTGCAAAAAGTGCCCGAGGTAAAATCTTCTCCCAATCGGTACCCTTTTCTAAACAAAGAACTTTCAGTATTCCCTTTAAAGTTAGATGCAATCTGACAACAGGATTACTTTGGGGATGCTGTATAGAACTATGCACTACTTTAATACCAAATTTTTCTAAAAATTCTGATGTCAGGACACTCATGAAAGATGTTCCTTGATCACTTTGCAACTCCCTAGGAAAACACTTGCGGCTAAATATCTGAAGAAAAGCATCAACCACAGTAGTTGAACGTATATCTGGTACTGGTATGGCATCTGGATACTTCGATGACATGCAAATAGCTGTTATAATATACCGGTTACCACAGGAAGTTATAGGTAAAGGACCAAGTGCATCAACGTTAATTCTTGAAAAAATTTCCGGAATTACTGGAACCAGTTTCAAAGGAGCCCTTTTCTTATCTTGAGGCTTTCCTATTCGTTGACATTTGCCACAAGATTTAACAAAATTTTATATTTCTTTAAAGCAGTTATGCCAGTAGAAAGTTTTGCACAACATATCTTTTGTTTTTAGTTATACCTAAATGAGCTGCAGTTACATCATGGCAGATCCGTTTTAGCTGGTTGCGAAACTTCTTGGGGATAACTAATAATCTTCTTACAGTTCCATCATTGTCCATTTTATTATAAAACATTTGATTTATTTTAATATATTTATTATCTTTTGAAGAATGTCGTTTAGCTTGCTCAAAAAGAGGCTTCAAATCTTCGCACACTTTTGTTCCCGAGCAAATTCTTCTGGAGATGTCTTCATCAAATCCATCCCTTCAACTTCGGTTTCTAATGGTGGCAAAACTACATTTTGCTGAAATTCTTCATTTTGTTTAGTTTTGAGGCAAGACCTAAAGGATTCTATTTCAGAATCAATAATCTCTTTATTCGTGCTATTTTCCTTGCGTCTTTTTTGAGCTCGCGTTTCTATAGCATTTATCATATGTTTTTTCACCTCTTCATGGCTTTCAGTTTCCTCAAATAAAGCGGCTGTTTTGTTTCCCAGTAAATATCTTCCTTGATCAAAGAATCTCGAAGAACTGCTGCCTTTGTCAAAATGTAACCTAATTCAGAATTTCTATCAACCTCGGCAACAGGTAAGCATACTAAAGTTTCATCAAGAGGTGTTCTTAGCCAAACCTTCTCCTTACTGTAAATATCAGGTTTCACGTATTTTCCACAAATCAAATCAAGAGTTGCTCCAGTGTCTCTTAAGATTGGCATTCGAATTCCATTAACAGTGCCGATACTAGTGTAAGAAGCCATCAACTCATTAAATGTATTTTTAGCAATTTCATTAGACGCTACTGATTCTAAGTTCTTTATTTATTTTATCACACTGAGGCCGCAAATGACTATGAGAACCACACTCATAACATCGGAGTTGCTTTCGTTTTTCAAATTCCCTTTCATGTAAATAATTAGAATTTTTATTCTCCACTCTTTTAGGAATATGAGATTTATTATTCCGAACTACTTTTTTAAACTTAAAGGCACGGTTTTCATTTTGTTGACAAAAACCAAAATTATTTCGAGGGAGTTCTGTAAAATCTTTCATCTTAAAACTATTTCTTAAGCTTTCATATTCATCTATTTTCTCTGCCAGATCATACGGAGAATATATTTTAAGCCATTCTGCCAAAAAATGCTCTTTAATTTCAATTGGCACACGACGTTTCAATTGGTCTGTTACCATTAATGCCTTAAGCTCTTCAAACGTCGTTATTTCTAATTCCGTAAGCCATTCCGTAAAGTAACTATTCAATTCTTGTGCATAATTTCTCCATGATTTTTATGACGTTTTATGGTGTTTAAGAAACAATTGTCTTAATTTTTCGCTATTTAACTTGAATCGTTTCAGAATAAGTTCCTTCATATAGTCGTAATCATCAACTCATTCTGGAAGTTCTCTAGCTAACATGTTAGATATTTCTGAAGGTTAAGCACTTACAAGATAAACTACCCATTCGTTTTTTGGAATATGAGCCATTTCTGCTCTACGCTCAAAATTTATTAAGTATGATCTCGTCTCATCTTTCTTTTCATCAAATTTCGGTGTTATTTGCATTAACTGAATTTTTTTAGCTTGTTCAGTCGTATTTGTAACTTATTCTCCGTTTGAAATTGCAGCATTTGAAGAAATTTCCAGACGTTTCATTTCCAAAATATGTTCTCTTTCTTCACGTCTAATTCTTTCCTCATTTTCTTCTTGTTCCCTTTTAACTCTTTCCTCAATTACTCTATCTAATAAACATTTTACTTCTTCCTCGTTGAAGTTTTTTCTATCTAAAATTAATTTTTTAATATCTGGGATTTTAAAAGAATCTGGAACCATTTCTCCTAACTCTTCAGCTACTTCTACTAAATCTCCCTTTTTTTCCCCGTGCTTAAAAAGCCATTTTATTTACTAAACGTTTTATCTCAGAAGAGATGCAATAATGAGAAAAAAGAAACAGAGTGCACCCACCGATATGCAAAACTTCGTAAATAACTATTGAAATTATTTACCACACTCTACTAATGTAAAACACATCAATAACATTTTTAAAAAATTAAATGAAAACAAACTATATTGTAATACAACAAATAGTGTATAAATGGAAAATCAATTATTTTGAAAAGAAGAAAAAGTTTAATATTAAATCTTCTACTCTTGATTTGAATTTATTATTACCAAGCTAATGTTTGATAATCAGATAAATTGAATCATTAATCAAAAATGTAAATTATATAAATGTATAAATTATATAAAATCATATTCTTATAAAGATACTACTATATTAAATCAGAAAATGAAATTATACATATTTTTTAAAATTCAAAATATAGAACACTACAATATTTCTATATGTAAGAGTAAAAATGTTTATGAAAAGCTTTAACTAATCTAAACCAGAAATCAGTATTCGATTGCAAATCAATAAACTTAGTTAATAATACACATCAAATAATGATAATAACGTAAGATATTTTAAACATTAAGAATATATCTTTTCAAATCCCCTTAACAATGAAAAAAAGATGCGTTTTAAATATCAAATAAATCAGTTAGATATATTGCAAACAACTATCAAACACATCAATAAAAATCTCACATTACTTTAAATTCAAATCTATTTGTAATAATATACTTTCGTTTTCCGATAACGAAATCAAAATCTTTCTAAAGTGTATATTCCTTTCATAAAGTCTACTTTATATATCAGTCAAACATTAAAAAAATATGTATATAAGCGTACTTTCGATTTTACACATTAATCCAGTGATTTCCAACCTGTGGGGAGCGCCCCCCCAGGGGGGGGGGCGAGACAGTTGCAAGGGGAGCATGCAGCTGTTTCCAAAATATCATTTTCGAATACGAACCAAAAATGTCGAATAGGTGTCAAAAAATGAATCAGCAGTATATAAATCCTCGCCGCGAATTTTTCGGGTACAAATGCTAAAACTTCCCATCCATATTCTTCTTGCAACGAAATATCTTGCTTTCGCGTTTAGAGCCGAGCACCGGTTGGGGCGTAGAATCAAAAGATAAGCACTCGCAACATCCCGGGTATTCTCGTGCTTACTCACGCCAAACTTCAGTAAACGGAAGCATCTGATTGTTTCTGTTTTCTGTGAACAGAATTAGTTCGTTAGTAGAGCTTGCGATAACCACGTTGATATATACAGGGCCGACCCTAGGGTAATTCAATCCGAGCGGCCGCCCAGAGCGCAATGATCTAGGGGCGCCAAAATCATGGAAAATGAAAATAAACTAGTAAAAAAAATTAAGCTGCAGGCTTTTATAAAAAACACTAAAATGTAAGGAATATTTTTTATCATTCTGATACCATATCAATAAATTATTTTTCATAATATTGCGTTGTCATCGGACCCTTATATTGTAAGTAAGCAAATATCATTAAAATCGGTTCACGGGAATTTTCACAAAAACGCAGTGCAAGATTTAACTGATAGTTTTGATTTTGATTTCGAAACCAATCCAAGCAAGATCTACTTTTTAGCTGCATATAAAAAGGAAGTAGACTAAAAACAATGCATTATTTGCCACTAGACTTCGGTTGCTGCGAAATAAAATAGTTTAAATTGTTAGTGCAAAAAAGCTTTAAAAAAGTGCTTGTGCATATTGTCCAGTACGTTTGGCTTCTGTGAAGGTAAGTGTTTTAATTCTTGTTTTCATTTTTAAAAACGAATAAAACCCATCAGACATAAGCCAAGAAAAGTGTGGAGGTAGATTTCAAAAATTAAGGGTTTAGATCAAAACATGGCTTACGTCGTAGTTGAATAAAATGCATTTTATATTTTTAAGTCAGTGGCACACAAGGGTGGATATCAAAAATTAGAGTTTACATCAAAAAATGTCTTGTCTGGTATGATTTTTTTTTTTTTAGAAAATATTGATATAATTGTATTGTATTTTAAATTAATATAAAGTCATTAATTTAAAATAATACCCCTTTTAGATGGATAAATACGTAACTGGCTTGAAAAGAAAATTAAATGAAGCAGATGCAGAGGGCAAAAGAAAAGATGATGAAAATATCGGAAATGCATCTTTGCAAAATAGTAAACCTAAATATAGAAAATATGATCCAATGTACTTATCATTAGGATTTACATAAAAGGTTATTAATGGCCAAAAATGACCATTGTGTTTGCTGTGTAGGACTATGTATAGTTTGGCCTCAGATAGCATGAAACCAAATAAATTAAAACGACATCTTAAAAAAGTACATGCAGATCACGTTGGCAAGACAAGAGAATTTTTCCAAAGAAAATTAGAGAATTTAAATAAACAACAAGAAATGTTTTCAAAGACCATGTCTGTAACACAAAAAGCATTGCTTGCGTCATATAAAGTTTCTTATAGAACTGCTAAATGCAAAAAAAACCTCATTCAATAGAAGAAACTTTGGTGCTATCTGCAGCTATTGGCATGATAGAAATGATGCTCGGTGAATCATATGCTGATCAACTTAAAATCATTCCACTTGCAGATAATACGGCGGGAAGACGAATATCCGATATATCTGAAGATCTTTGCGATCAATTAATAGAAAAAGTAAAACTATCTTCTTTTGCGTTGCAAGTAGATGAGGCTACCGATGTTCTTAAGGATGCACACCTGATAACATATGTAAGATATGTTGTGGAAACTGATGTTAGAGAAGACATGTTATTCTGTAAACTTGTTGAATGCAATACTACAGCAAGGGAAGTTTTTAAAATCATTGATAATTTTTTTTAATGAAAATGGCAATTTGTGGGAGAACTGTGTTTGACTATGCACAGATGGAGCTCCATCTATGGCAGGAAAAAATGCTGGTCTACAGGCACTAGTTCGAAAGGTGGCTCCTCGTGCAGTTTGGACGCATTGCATGATTCATAGACAATCACTAGTTTCAAAAGGTATGGGTGAAGATCTACTAACAGTATTTGAAGTTATTGCAAGAATTAAAAATTTTATCAAAAATAGCCCATTAAGAGGAAGGATTTTCGCCAAATTGTGTGATGACATGGGTTCAGAATATAGATCACTTCTAAACTATTGTGAGGCACGTTGGTTTTTTGGTGCCAAACTACTTCAAAGGGTGTTTGAGCTAAAAGAAGAGAACGCCATATTTCTTAGTGATAATAATAGAGATGAAGCACACTTGTTTTATGACATGAAAGAAATTCCTTGTAAAACTTGCGTATTTAGATGATATTTTTCAAAGACTCAATATTTTAAATAAATCAATGCCAGGGGCTCAAATTCATGCTTTACGCAGAAAGACAAGATTACTGCATTTATGAAAAAATTGGAACTGTGGATAATAAGTTTGAAAAATAATAACTTTGACATGTTTCCCACTTTTAAAATTACCTGTCTTGCTGATGAAATAGAAGAAAGTAAAGTTTTTATTAATAATCATTTGACCAGTCTATGGAAATAATTCTCGTTGTACTTTAAAGATCTTGACATGTCCAAATATGAATGGATTAGAAACCCATTGGTGATTAAAAAATATGATGATTTTGGCCTTACGAAAGCAGAGCAGGAAATGATAATTGACTTATCTAGTGATAGCACATTAAAGCAGATGTTTCGAGATGAAAATAATATTATTACGTTTTGGCTACGAGTAAAGGACGATTTTCCTACTTTGACAAACAAAGCTTCAAAAATTTTATTACCATTTGTAACATCTTACCTATGTGAAACTGGTTTTTCTACAGTCTTAAAAACAATGTATCGATCTCGCTTAATGATTGAAAAAGAACTGAGAACCGCGATTTCTTCAATGATACCACGGTTTGAGAAAATTTGTGCTGAAAAACAAGCTCAACCGTCGCATGAAATTTTTATGTTGTAGTAGTATTAATTATATTTTCTTTTTTTGTTTTGTTATCATATTTCTTATAATAAATATATTATATTTTTACATAATATTGTATATTTTATTTTGTAGCCCATTAAGTAAATTATAATATCATTTGAGTATTTATGAAATTTGATTTTTATATAAATAACGGGACGCAACAATTTTTTTTAAAGGGGGGCACACCAATTTTTTTAAAAGGGAGACGCCGGTACAAAAAGGTTGGAAACCACTGCATTAATCTATAACAACATAGTTATATTAACACACTCCCCTACGTGAATTGAAATACATCAAGCACATAAAAATTATGAAATACACATTTATAATGAGATACACACACTTTTCTCATAAAAATATTACACTGTAAATTCGAATACACAAAATACAGAAACTATCTTTTGTAAGATGGAATACACCATTTACAAACTTATAAACAAAATTAATTGATATAACACGAAAAACCACGTAAATAAGATTGGAACTAAATATTCTCTAAATTTTTATAATACATACCAAACTATTTATTTTTAATAGTAGCCAGAGAAAGATTGATCAAAATGGCCTACCTGTATTCCAACATTTCAGCACGTAACCATTATAGTGCACATAATTAATTTCCACAGTGGATACTAATACAAAGCATTACAAAAACATCCAAAACCTCTGCCAACAGAACGTAAGTTTGTTATGAAACAAACTACTGACTCCAAATTTTGAAACAAAAATATTTAATTAACAAAGAACCAAAGAATTTACAAAAGAGTCATATTTGGGTTTGCTAAAACTCTAACGCCCCCGTAACGTACAAAAGTCAGTATTGTACCGAGCTTCGGAGTTCGTGTGGATTGAGAGTTGAAGAAAGCAACTACTCGATGAACACAAGTCTTTTATTAGTAAAAATTCCACTAGAAATACCAGATGTAATAATCACAATTATACAGATACAATTCGTCAGATACAATAAATAACAGCTTCCAATCACAGGTCTCAAATACCTCAGGCAGAGAACAGCTTCTCTAAACTAGCAGTCACGACTAATCGTCTTCACAAAACTGACTGAGTGTACAAAAACCTGCCTAACCATGTTGCGCTGCGGTATTTATACCTGACTTGGCGGAGAAATCTACTAATTTCGCCAAGGTTCTGGAAGTTTCTAGGCTATCTCGCTAAATATTGGTCCTAGAGCTTAGGTGATGGATGTTTCCAGAAATATCCATTTCTCGCCAAGTCGCCAAAAATATCGCCAACTCGTTAATTTTTCTCGCCAAGTCGCCAAAAATCTCGCCAACTCGCCAAGTTTTCTGGCCAAAACATCGCCAAGTCACCAAATTGTTAGGAAACCCGCTTTTAACGTATAACACGTCTAAATACCGCAATTTTTGCCCAAAATGTGAGTATTTCCGATTTGTCTGAGATATTTTAAGACATATACAATAATTATTTATAAATTTGTAACATTGCCCCCCTCTCAAGGACTGCACGTCCCGGGCAGTAAAATCCCCTGATAGGAGGCCAAATGTAATATAAAAGAATTTACATTTCAAGAGGATACAGAACACATTACATACACAAACAATTAAAAATACAAATACAAAAAAAGACAAAATATTAAAATTATCTATACTATTTACAAAGATACTATGGTTTATTAATTTTTACTTTACATTACGATAAGGAGCTAATCTATCATAATGTACTACCTTTGGTTTTGAAGAAGTTAATTATTTATACAAACCACGACGACATTCAGTCTTTTTAGGACTGTGTAGGGACCTTCCCAGTTGGCTTGCAACTTTGGAGAAAGTCCTTTACGTCAAATCGGGTTCCACAACCAAACTTTATCACCTTTTTGAAATTCGTGTCTTGTCGCTCTTGTGTCATACCTTGTCTTCATTCTTTCGGTCGTCAGGTTGATTCGGTCTCGAGCAAAGTTATGGACATCTTCAAGACGTGCCTGAAGGTCTCGAAGGTATTCCTCTGGGATGAAGATGTATCCGGTGGACGACCAAACTGAAGATCACAAGGGAGACGAAGTTCGCGACCGAAGAGCATTTGTGATGGGGTGTATCCGGTAGTCTCATGGACAGCACTGCGATATGCAAGCAGAAACAGTGGTAGCTTCAAATCCCAATCTTGCTGATTTCTGGAAACCATAAGTGAGAGATTATTTAAGATGGTTCGGTTAAACCTCTCTATCATGCCGTCCGATTCGGGGTGTAATGGCATGGTCTGCGTCTTGTCTATTCCAAGAATTTGACACATTCCTTTAAACACAGCAGACGTGAAATTTGTCCCTTGATCTGAATGAATTTGTAAGGGTGTGCCAAATCTGGAAACCCATTGCTGCACTAGAACCTCGGCTACTGTAGTCGCTTCTTGATCAGGGATTGAAAATGCTTCAGGCCACTTAGTAAAGTAGTTCATGACAACTAGGATGTATTTGTTGCCATTTGAAGATCGTGGTAAAGGACCCAAAATGTCCAATGCTATCCGCTCAAAAGGTGCTCCTACATTATACCGCTGCAGCCTTCTTCGGCTACGTTTCTTTGGTCGCTTACGTGCCGCACAGTCATCACAAGATTGGCACCATTTCTCTACATCTTGTCTAGTTTTGCTCCAATCGAAGCGTTCTCGAACTTTCTGTAGAGTCTTCATTACTCCGAAGTGACCTCCAGT
Organism: Latrodectus elegans; assembly: GCA_030067965.1. Classification (NCBI taxonomy): domain Eukaryota; kingdom Metazoa; phylum Arthropoda; class Arachnida; order Araneae; family Theridiidae; genus Latrodectus; species Latrodectus elegans. Next base: position 1,028,851 of record CM057822.1, read on the forward strand.
TGAGCTACTGTGCAATTCTTTCGAAACATCTGAAATTCTTGATTTTGGAAGAATAAGCTACCGTTTGAAATTAAGTCCATCATTGGACTCCCATTTCCTGTATAACACGCCATTTCTAATATGGAGTGAGTCCCAAAGAGCCCAATATTGTTTAGTAGCAGGACTGTAGGTCGAGATGTCCTGCCAACTTGGTCTCATACTGGAAGATTCTTGTAACTCAAAAATTGGATTTATATCGGGGTCTTCTTTTTGGGCTTCTCTAAGTCCTTCATCACTCCATGGGTCTGGTTTCGATGGCGGAGAAACAGTAACTTGGCGTACCGAAGGATTTACTAATTGATAATTCTTCTCTGCTCTAGAACAATATCGGCAGCTTCCATTACACGGTCTCCTTGATAAAGCGTCAGCATTTCCATGAAGAGTGCCTTTGCGATGACGCATTTCAAAGTCAAACTCCTGGATTCGTTGAATCCATCTGGCTACCTGTCCTTCTGGATTTTTAAAATTTAAAAGCCAGGTTAAGGATGCGTGATCTGTCCGAAGCAAGAACTTTCTTCCATAGAGATAATGGTGGAAATGTTCTATGGCTTTAACGATTGCTAGCAATTCCTTCCTTGTTGTACAATAATTTCGCTCTGATTTCGACAACATTTGCTCTAATAAGCAATGACATATTCTTTATCATCGATCTCCTGCGACAAAACAGCTCCTATATTTTCGTTGCTGGCATCTGTGTCTAAAATGAATAATTTTCCGGGCTGGGGACATGCAAGAACGGGCGAAGATGTCAACGCCTCCTTCAGTTGCTTAAAAGCTTTCTCACATTCATCTGTCCATAGAAATCTCTGTTTAACTTCTGTCAACTTGTAAAGGGGTCTGGCAATACTTGAAAAACCCTTAACAAATTTCCTGTAATACGTGCATAGTCCAAGAAAACTTCTTAATTGGTGGACATCTTCTGGACGACTCCAGTCCTTAACTGCAGAGATCTTTTCGGGATCTGTTCTTACACCTTCAGCAGACATAATGTGTCCCAGATAGCTTACTTCACGTCGAAATAAATTACATTTGCAAGGATTCAGCTTCAGGTTGGCCATTTTTAATTTTTCCAGCACCTTTCGGATGTTTCTTAGATGGTCTTCGAATGTGCACCCTACAAAGATGATATCATCCATATATACCAAGCAGGCTTCGTAGGAAAATCCTCGTAATACTGTCTCCATCAGGCGTTCAAACGTTACAGGTGCATTGCAAAGCCCAAATGGCATATTCTTGAACTGCCACAGTCCTTGTCCTTTGGTGAACGCAGTCTTTTCCCGATCCTCAGGATGTATCTCTACTTGCCAGTAACCACTCTTGAGATCCAAAGTCGAAAACCATTGATTTCCGGCTAAAGCATCAAGTGTATCGTCAATCCTAGGAAGAGGGTGATTATCTTTTTTAGTGATGTTGTTTAATCAACGATAGTCAACGCAGAATCGGGTGGAACCATCTTTCTTCGGAACCAAAACAATAGGTGAAGCCCAAGGACTCTCTGATGGCTCAATAATGTCATTCTGTTGCATTTCCATCAGAAGATTATCCACCTCTTCCTGCTTAGCGAATGGTAGTCTTCTCGGATGTTGTTTGATGGGTGGATGATTTCCTGTATCTATTCGGTGCTGCGTTATTTTGGTTCGCCCAACATCATCTGATTTCTTGGAAAAGAGATCTCCGAATTCTAATAATAGATTTCTTGCAGCATTCCTCTGTTTATTATCTAACTCGGCATTCTGAAGGAGTTCATTAAGTAGAGTGTCAGGAGGCTCAGATAGTGTGGCTTGACAATTTCTGTTAATACAGGTCACTGGAGTACAAGTCGCCAGCATTTCTCCTTCTTTTATTAGTTTTGCCTTATCGCTTAGTTTAGCAACTCTTACCGGGATTGCATTCCGTGAAAGGTCGACGAGTGAAGAAGCCACTAGTATTCCTTTAACGCTATTGTCAGAATCTGGATATTCAATCAATCCATAGTGAAAATTATTATCTTCTGAAAGAGCTCCGGAAACTATCATCTCAGTTCTTGGTGGTAATGTTGTTTCACTCGTTGTAGTTATATGATGGACTGTTTTAATATCTGAATATTTCGTCTTAAAAATCGCTATGTCTTCAGAACACGAGTGTAGTTCATTATTTTTAAAATCTAACTTGAAATGGTTTTTTTTGAGAAAATCCAATCCGAGAATAAATTCGTCATTTATATCAGCGACATATGCCATATGATGGTAAACGGCATTACCAAATGTAATGTTTAGATTGACTTTTCCATGCATTTTAATCGTATCACCAGTCACAGTTTGGAGGGTAATGCAGGGCGGCGTCCATAAGAGTTTTTCACCAAGTTTGCGAGACAGATCTGTCTTAATGATGGTTACGTTGGCTCCAGTATCGATTATTATTCTGCAGGGAACTTCGTTGACATATCCCATAACGAAAAGTCCGTTGTCTCCGCCACTTACGGAAGAAATGTGAAACAATTTAAAATAGGGCTTCTGACTCTGTGGACATCTCCGCCCCGCGAGATGGCCACATATTAGTTTCCCTGCTGTGGGGGAAGATCATTTCCAACATCTTTTGGTTTCGGGCAGTCTCTACGGACGTGTCCGACTGCACCGCAAGTCTAACACTGAATTTTCGTGTTTCTGCCACCTTAACTCAGTTTGAAGCTACGGAACTTTCGCCGCAGATCTTCAATTTCTTTTCTTAGATCATAGTCTATATCAGTAGCAGAGACGACTCTGATTGAATGCCGGTCTTTACGCGCGGCCTGCTGGGCAGCCTATATCTTAAGTGCGTAGACTAGAGCAGATCCGATATCTTTGACATCGGCGAATCTAGGTGCTTTCTGTATCTCCGGATCCCGCACACTATCAATGAAGTGATGGAGAGCCAGATCTTGACGTGTCTCAGCTGGGCATTCCGAAAATGCTAAATGGGAAAGTCGCTGAATATCGGCAGCCGATTCTTGTAGACTTTCACCCGCTTTCTGATAGCGGGATTTTAACTGTAATCCTCTATATTCCTTATTGCACTTTTCTCCAAACCGCAGCTCAAGCACGCTCGATAGGGCTTGGAAATCGTGTCTTTGCTCTTCCGGAAGCGTCTCGAGGATATCGGCCGCGTCTCCTCTTAAAGAAGCCGCCAGGTGAAAAGCTTGGGCCCGGGGATTCCATCCATTAGCTTCCGCTACCATCATAAACTGGGTCTTGTATACTTGCCATGATGATTTTCCATCGAATGCTGAGAGTTTAATCGTGGCCAGGGAAGGCATAACTGCCACATTGGGTTCCTCATGTCTGTTTGACATCTGTTTCTTCAAGCTTTCATTATCCTTATTCATATTGTCTAATGCTTCTTCAACGTTTTCTTCGATCTCGAAAACCTTAGTTTCAACTGAAGTTACCTTAGCTTCCACTGCATTCATCTTCTCTTGAATGATGTTGGAGAATTCTTCTTTAACACTTATAATGTCCTTCTTAAGTTCCTTTTTAAGCTCCTCCTGCCCAGATTTTATCTCTTCTTGTCCAGCTGTCATCTCTTCTTGTCTAGCTTTCATCTCTTCTTGTCTAATTTTCATCTCTTCTTGTTCAGCTTTCATCTCTTCTTGTCCAGCTTTCATCTCAGCCATCTGCTCCGTTAATTTCTTGAGAAGACTTTTCATTAAATCCATATCCATTTTTCTTGTGACACGCTGCATCAACTCTTCAACCCCGCTTCTGACACCAGTTGTACCGAGATTCGGGGTTCGTGTGGATTGAGAGTTGAAGAAAGCAACTACTCTTTGAACACAAGACTTTTATTCGTAAAAATTCCACTAGAAATACCAGCTGTAATAATCACAATTATACAGATACAATTCGTCAGATATGATAAGTAACAGCTTCCAATCACAGGTCTCAAATACCTCAGGCAGAGAACAGCTTCTCTAAACTAGCAGTCACGACTAATCGTCTTCACAAAACTGACTGTGTGTACAAAAACCTGCCTAACCATGTTGCGCTGCGATATTTATACCTGACTTGGCGGAGAAACCTACTAATTTCGCCAAGGTTCTGGAAGCTTCTAGGCTATCTCGCTAAATATTGGTCCTAGAGCTTAGGTGATGGATGTTTCCAAAAGTATCCATTTCTCGCCAAGTCACCAAAAATCTCGCCAACTCGCAAAGTTTTCTCGCCAAAACATCGCCAAGTCACCAAATCGTTAGAAAACCCGCTTTTAACGTATAACACGTGTAAATATTGCAATTTTTGCCCAAAATGTGAGTATTTCCAATCTGTTTGGGATATTTTAAGACATGTACAATAATTATTTATAAATTTGTAACAGTATCAATATCCAAAGCAGCTAGCTTCTCTGCATGCTCCTCGCACCAACCGTCTCCCTACTCACCCTCCCCATCAAAGGCTCTGGAAATCGAAAGGGCTGAGTATGAGACATTACACTGCCATATTGGTAAAACTCCTCAGGATTCAACTTGATCTGCTGCATCATCTCCTCTATTCATTGAAAGTTAAAGATATGGCCAGAATTGTCTTGGACATTTTTGGATCAATCTGACTCCATTGCACTACTTTACTTTGCAACAAAAACAACAACTCCAAGGTGAATCGTAAGTTTTAGATTTTATTTCCATCTTATATTGACTGAACTAAATATTTCACTTAACAAAATTGTTTTTTAAATTGCAATTACATAAAAAATTTCTTAAATAAAAAATGATAAATTAATCAAACTTACTCTGCATTCAAATTGTTGCTACTTTTAATATTACAATAAAAATTTCGTTCTAGATTATGTGAATTACTCTTAAGTATTAAAAATCTGAAGCTGTATTTGTGTAATTTTTTAATATTTATCTATATTGAAAATGATAAAAACTAGAGAATAGCTTGTTTTACATTTTCAGTAGAAATAACAGCCTGTGTAAAAATGATCCCTTTTTTAAATTATATGAAATGTTTCTGATACATCTTGAGTGTCAATAAGTCTAAAAATACATTAATATAATTTATTTAAAAATTAAAGATTTTTTTTTAAAGGTAGGAATGATGTAGTTGTTTTATACATTTCTTTAATAATATAACTTAAAATATCCTCTTAATCATGCTATGTTTCTACAGAAAAATGGAAAAGTGTTCTGAAAGACAGAAATTCTGAAAAATGGAAAAGTGTTTGTTTCACGTTAATGTATTATTAAATGGACTCTGGCTTTGCATCTCGTGAATATAATATAGATACACCATATTTAACAATTGTACTGCCGGCCAACTTTTCTAGTGGTCAGCGTGCCTAACTACGGATAGTGAGGTCCTGGGTTCGAATCCCGATTCAGGCATGGATGTACTTTCTCTCTATATATATCCTGTCTTTGTCCTTTCCTTGTGTGAAGGAGGTATGAATGGTTGCCTACCTTATAAACGGGTTCCTATGGCATGTGTGTGTTCTGAAGAAGTCGGACTCCACACCAAACACGGTTCAGTTTGAAAAGTGGAGTAGCGCACTCCAATTTGCCAGCCTATCTGGCGCACGACAACAACAAAAATTGTACTCACTTTTCACTCAATCAAAGTACAGTATAAGAAAAAATATTTTCTTAGTAATCTATCTAACAATATTTATACTGGGCGTTCATTAGTAACCGTTTCCAGAAATAGCTAAATACCTGACACTTATAAAGGTGAGTCATATGAGGTATAGTTTATTTCCATCTTGTACTGAATGAATTTTGAATTGTATGTATGACTTCCATTTAATGAAGAATAATAAATAAATAAAACTCTTATTTAGTATTCAAACTGTTACTAATTTTAGTATTGCTATAGAAGTTTCAATCTAATTTATAAACTATTCCGAAATATTCAAAATAACTATCAAATATATGAAACTCTATTTATCAGTACTTTTTAATTACTGAAAATGATAAGCAAATATTGGAATAGCTTATTTTACATTTTCAACAGAAATTTGAAGACGGTGTAAATTATTCCTTTCCAAGCTGTACGAAATGTTTCTGCTATAGTATACGTCTCAGCATTCTATACCTAAAAGGACATCAATAGATCAGTATGTAAACTATTTATTAAATATTACTTAAAAGGTATGACTAATGATAGTTTTGTATTTTTCCAATAATATAGAATAAAGTAAAATATCCTATTGAAAGTTTTCTGCTGGAAAAATTGCACGTTTTAATTTTTTTTTTTTATGTTTAGCTACACAATAAAAGAACACTATCTCTACGTATTCAAGAGCTTTTGAAACTCTAATCGATATCCTTCATAACATTTATGCTAAGTCTAAAGTTTAAAGCCATCAGCTAGTCAAAATACAATACTTAAAAAAATCGTATACTTATGTTGGATATCAATTATGACCGTTTCCAAAATAATGCCATATAATTGTTCAAAAATCTTCCCTATAGAATGTTTTCCTTTCACAACTGTTCATTTCAATAATAATTTTTATTGTGACACAAATTAATATTTATAAATTAATATCAGTATAATTTAATATTTGTTTATGGTGAGATCGCATGCTTCTAACTGAAAGAGTCAACAATGAAAATCACATTCATAAACCAATTTTAAAAGCGAAATTTTTTAAAGTTTAAAAATTATTTTGAGTTAGAAAAGAACTTTGATTGCTTTTAAAATATATCGTATGTGTGAAAAATTATTTGTTTTATAGATTTTTTATTCTTGAATTTATAGATGCTATTTTAGTCATGATTAATTATAATGAAGTGGCACCCAATTTACATTTAAAGCTAGTTTTTAGTAGTGTAAAGAAATGAAATATATTATATATCTAAACTGCAAAAATAAATGCATTTTGTTAAATAAAAATTTTAGAATAAACTGTTCTATTGTCTAGTTAATAATTTCACGATAGAATATTTCTGCACTAATGTCGAATTCTTAAAACATAAATCATGAGTTTTTTCACATTTCTCTTGTTTCTAATGTGAAGAAAAAAATAATATTTGAAAGTTTGACAGTTAAATTTGAAATTAGATGAACTTGAAATACTTGAAACTAATTGCTTCTGAATAAAGTTAAAATATTCAGAAGCAATTAGTTAACATTTAGCTGAATATTTTTAAATAAGTGTCATTACAAATTTTTATGCTTTTCTCTTAGAGACAGAGCGATTCATTTTAAGTCAGAAGTTTTTCTACTAGATCCGGTGGATGCTCAAATGCATCTGAAATACGCTAATTGTCTTCGGGTGTTGCTTCTTCCGCTTATTATTTTCTCAGAGTTCATGCTTAGGATGAGGTTGATTGGTGCTAGGGAAATTATCAGCTATATTGTTTCGCGACACATCAAAACGGTGTGTGTATGTATATTGAAAGTCCTCATTTCTCATAAAAATATCTGAAAACACTGTTTGAATAAAAATTCGAGGCTTGTATATGAGCCACGCCATGATGCCAAACTTTGTGTGTTTTCGATAAATTTTCTGTGATGTTTTTAATACCACACATCAAAAAAGAATCGCTAAAGGATAATTTCACTGACTGAAAATAAATGTTTTTTTCTTCTTGTGAACCTCACGTTTGTCATTTCCATATTCGGTACATCACTGTTGCAATCTAGTTTTATGATCACGCCGTGTGTGTAAGTGCTGATTCCCAGCACACTGCGACTCGCATCGAAGCTGCAATGCGCATCCTTTGTGTTGATCTCGGGCATCCCGACAGAGGACAAATACAATTCGGTTCATTCTCTGATAATTTCTGGTGAATCAATGTTTACACAAGAGTAGAAACGCGGGTATCAAATAGCCGAAGCATCTGCAGAGCGTGCAACGAGTGACAGGGATTCATTTCCGGAGTCCCTTTCTGTGGAAAAAATAAGAAAAGGTGAAGAAGCGCATCTATCCCAGGTTTTTTATTTTCATGTAACGAGCTTCCAAGCTTTCTGTTCTACAAAAGACAGGTGGTTCTTTTGTAGAACGATATTTTCAGCAGATTTGATGCTCCTTATTTGGATGAAATCGTGTGGGTTTCACTGGCAGATGGCCGTCAGTGACGTACTCGTCTAATGTTAATTACTTTGATCGATTTCTGTTAAAAAGCCGTCTTTACTCGACTTCCTCAAGGAAATACTTTCTATTCTGAGGAGTTATTAAATGAGGATCGATGACAAGATTAGTTGCAGCTGCTCATATTTCTGAATGTGGTCAACTCTCATAAACTCGGACACCCTCGATTCTTGTCTGCACGTATAGGCGGATGTTATTTATAGTATGCAAATGCACAAAAAGACATCACGCTGCCTTATGAATAATTGCCTAATTTAAAGAGTGTCTATGACAATTAAAAAGATCAAATTACTTATAATCAATTATTAAAATGAGCATTTAACACGTGGCGTTGACTTTCGATGATTTTTTTGTTCAAATTCAGAATCTTTGACATCTAAAAGCGGATAACATTCTGAAAACGTTAAAGTTGCCTCTTTCTGAATGTGATATATCATCCATATAAAATAGTTGGGAAAATATATAGTAATTTTTCATTTCGTCGGCGTAAATCTCACTGAATCTACATTTTTGACGGCAATGCACAAAAGGCGGATATAAAAGAAACACACTAATATTAACTGTATTTTTTACTTTGTAGGTTTAAGCATTTTAATAACACTCTATAGTGGTCAACGTAACGGCCGAAGGCTGTTAATTACTGCTTAAATCCGATTAAAATTTTGCTAAGTATCAAAATTTTGAGCTTGATATATTATGTTTGATGCTGGTAGTACATTTCGAGGCTTTATCGCTTATGCCGACAAAATGGAAAAGTTCAACATAACAATGTTTTCAAACTCACTCATTGCAGCAACAAGCGAGAACATATTAAATCAAATTTAGAATTCAGGGTATAGCTTGTTTTAATATTATATATTAATACGAATTTAAGAAACGTTGAATCGACTGTTTGAATTTTTATAGTTTAAGGATTTACACGATGAAATGAAATTCACAAGATGAAAATGAGAGATAACAGTAGTTAAATAGGATTAACTGCACTAGTATAAGGATAATCGAAAATAATAATTATTTAGATTCCATTATATATCAAAAAATCTTTTTACCAAACTATAATTTTAAAGCATAAGAAAATAATCGGAATCCCATTACTTTTAACATGAAAATAAAATGTGCAATTGTTCCAATTTGTCTTTTACCACCAAATTAGCTTCCAAAATATTTCACTTAATTAATCAGCGAAATAAATCTCTTTTCTTCATATGCTTCGCTTTAATGTTCGAGACTCAGTTATGTTCAAATAACAGAAATTATTGTAGATTTTGGTTTACTTTCTTGTGTCAAAAATAAAATCAATAATGGCATTTTTTTTTTGTATTAGGCTATTGTTTGTTTATTACTGTACTTCGCATTAACCTTTAAATTTCGTCTAAAATAAATGATTTCACTATCCTGCTCTTAAATTACGAATATGCAATCACTTTTCTCTGTAGCTAAGGAGAAATCGGCTGCAAATTCCACCCATAATCGGAAGATATCAAGGAAACAATTATTTATTTCCGCATCATAGGTCGCAAAACTGCTGCATACTGAAGCAGCCGAATCCATGCGTTGTTCACTAAAAATCCACTTCAGGTCAGGAAACGTTTTTAAAGCTGTCAGTTACAGTTCTCCTTTTTTATTTTCATTTTTTAAGCATCCCCCCCACCCCGAATTTTTGTCAAGATGCTGAGATGCCGAACGTAGCAAATAGGAAAATTTTTTTGTTTTATTCTGCTATAGCTCTCTAATGATTCTTTGCTCCAAAATTATGCTCATTACAAATAAATAAATAAAGAAGTTTGCCACAAATTTGAAAATGTTCAGCAATCAGTCGTTAAATTGAAGTTCGATTTTGATGAGACGGGTTCGCGGAAGTTAAACTACAGATTTCTAAATAAATAAAGTGAAATAAATAAAAATATGTATGAAAATTTAAGCGGGAAGTAAAAATAAGGGAACTTTAAAAACTCTACTTTTCAAAAAAAAAAAAAAAAAAAAAAAAAAAAAGAATACAAAAATATATTTTAAAGAAAAAAAAATGTTCTTGATTGTAAAATAACATTTAAGATAAATAAATGTCTGATAACATGCTATTAAAGCCCACACATATTTTTCGATAGTAATAAACTATCATCTCGTTTATTTAATGATTCATTTATTGTTGCAGTTCTATGTAAAACCGCCATTACAATTATACGTGAAATGCGTTAAACGACAATTTTCTTCAGATTAGGCTGACAAAATGACGATATGAGCGATGTTGTTCATGAGGAATGAATAAACAGTCTTTTTTTATATAAGCCGTTCTTATGATCACTAAATTCAAAAACAGCGAGCTTTTTTAGTGTTGGAAGACGCTTTAGTAAGAAGAGTAGGACAGCTGCAATTCTCATCATTTACGTCTAATCAAAGTTAACCAAAAAAAAAAATGAAATAAAGTTTATAAATCCATTTTTCTCTAGAATTTATTTTTCTAGCTTTTTGGTGCGCCACAAATTCCATTTAACTGACGATGGATTTTCGAACCAATATGACAGAAGTCTAATCATTTTGCATAACACAAGATGAATTGCCAATTCAAGCCAACATTCTTTTTTTTACTTTCATTTTCACGAATTTACCTGCACTATAACAAACGATTCATGCGGCCACCCAATAAAATGATTTCATTGCCTATCCTCTATTCAGTAACATTTTTTCGAAAAACAATTCAACAATATTATTGTTGCTTGCTTGAAACTTCCTATCATAATTCAAGACTTACCACGACGATAGAGAGTGGAATTTCGATTTAATTTTGCTGTGAAATCAATTTAAAAATACAATAGAAATTATAAATATGGAGAATTTGGTCTTTTATTTCTTATCAATTGCTATTTAGGACATTTTCTAAAATAAATATAAAAAATAAATTTTCAAAATCGAAGTTAGAAATTTTGTCAATTTTAATTTAAAACAATCGCGTTTTCTGCAAATTTGAAAACTTTTTTTAATTTTCAAATGCATACAAATAAATACATACTGAAGCCAAAATAAAACCCCAAATAAAATAATTGCATGTTAACAGTTCAGGAATATTTTTAATTTGAAATAAATCGTAAATCATCGGTTTACATATCCTTTCACACATTGAAGGATTTCTATTCTATTTCGTTGTGAATGGTATTGAAAAAATAAAGCAGGCAGCACAGCAAGAAAAATGAAAATCAGAATTCTCATTAATCATAATTAATTTAGAACATTCGCCGTGGAGCAACTATTCTGTCATGACATAGCAGTTCCCAACACACGTGTGTATTTCAAACGTTACCCAACAATTTCAGTCTATGCTGGTGGTACAATAACTCTTTTTTGAAAGTATATTTGTGTTGTGAAGTTAAATACTGTTATCATATAGGTGCTTACAAAAAATCTTTTGAATTTAAAAAATACTCTTTTAACATTGCGTAGTATATTTTATTTTCTTCCCAGATTCAAACCTGAAAATAAATGCAGAAACTTGTGTTGTTTTTGTAATTAAAAGTTGCTTTTAATTTAATCGCAAAATTATCAATCCATTTACACACTTACAAATATTATTTCAAACATTTACGATTTAAACATAGTTAAATGCCCACGTTGTATTCATAATTTACACTAATTAATAAAATGGTTCAAGAGTGAGAACTGAAAAAAATATTTATATAAAAAATCATCGATTTATAGGAGAAATTTCTATCAGTAGGCCGGCATTATTTTCACAAGTCTTATGCATCATCTTTTCCAGTCTGAGAACTCATGGGATTTGATTTTGTGATTTTCCAGTCTCTTGAACCCAGTCAGTAGAACATCAGATTTGAATAATGGGCAAAGTTTTTCATGCAGCATATAATTTTTGGCTCACACTTCTGCACTTTTTTTTGTGACTACTTCTGCCTTTATAATGTTCATCCTTGTCCCTTCGCTCTCTCTGGAACCAGTTTCCCACAAGTCAGAAATGAGATAATAATACGGGATACAATCCTTCTAAGAATGAAATACAAAAAGGGACACCCAGAAAAGCAGAGAAAAGGGGAAAAAAGGGTGATTTGTTAATTAACAAAAAAATATCCGCTTGCATACATCATGAATTTAAATATTCAGTCACGAGCTAAGATTTATTTTAATTCCATTTCCCAGAGAATGCCTTTGACAAAATAACCCTCGATTCCAATAAAATATTACTATTGAAAGAAAATGGAATAAAAATTATTATTCTAGAAAGTTTACTCACGTACGAACTTTTTCTATGGATTTTCTTTATCAGAAATAAACAATGTAATAGAAGATAATCAACAGCTGAATTCGTCGAAATGAAAAGTTCTCCATTAAATAAGTTTTCTTATTTATATTAATAATCGCTTCGAAGTTTTGCGTGAATTGAATTCATGAATATTGACCACGAACCACACATCTGTCTGCGAGTGATTTTTCTGACTCTGCCGGCACAAAAAAAAAAAAAGAAAAGAAACTGGGTCAGTGAAGCGAAATGGACAGCCGCGATAACTCCCTCCCTCGCATGCATCCTAGGTAATTTAGAAAACGATCTCCAGCATGGCTTGCAAAACGTAAATTAATAAAAACGAGTCTGTTCCCTTCGAATTATTCACTTCAAATTAGAAAAAAAAATAATAATAAAAATAAAAATTTTTTTATCACGATTACTTTTGTATTGGTGAGGTTTGCAAAGCAATCATTTTTAATTCTAAAAATAACATGTTTTCCTCGCCTGAAACACTTTTTCAAAAATGGTTAGCAGCTGCTCCGTGTATAAATTCAGATGGGGCGGCGTTTATTCATTTCATACAAAAAGGGCATTGAACTTATTTTATAAGATGAAGTTTACGTGCCGAATTTTCTCTAAACATCAGAAAAGATTTTGCACGAGAAACCTCTCGAAAGAATTTTTTTAATTAAAATCCCCCACAAAACCCCGTAATTATCTATTTATTATTAGTAACCAAAGTACCCATTATATGAGTAATTAATACTTCGTACTCTTTTCTGTTATCGGTATCCCATTCGCCTTTAAATGTTTCGATAAAATTGCCAAGGAGTTCACACCAAGTCTCCTTTTTAATTTACTACAGTGTGATTCATGAAATTTTTTCATACCGTTAATAGGGCAGTCCAAAAGCTGTAATAAGATTTCTTGAAATATTTGCCTGTCAGGAGCAATTTTCGTATAACTTGGCCATATTCCCGCGTTTCGAAAGGGCGTAAACTCGACATTTCGACTGATGTGCCCGCAGAAGGCAAGAACTCAACATTTACCTCTCATTGTTCGACTGTTTTGCAGTGTTCAAACCCAGAGCGCGGTGATTTGTAAAAATGAAATTTTTCGGAGTTATTAAAGAGTAGTTTGAAACACGCAATTTGACTATTCTCTGTGTTCGCGACTTTTAATAAAATGAACCACCACACACAATAATTTACTTAAAGAATTGAAAATTTTCACACATAAAATTAATTTTTGTGATAAATTTTATGTAAAGTTTTTTGTGCTTTTATTCGAGTTTTTTCTAAATTTCTCTTGCAAATTATATTTATGAAAGTTTGGATTGTTATTAATAAGGTTTTTTACCAACTATGCTTAAAAACATTTCAAGTTTTGGTTATGGTATGGTAAACACACATTAATTTTAAAAATCTGAAGATAATGCTTTCGATCCCTACATAGTCAACAAACATCATTTTGAAATGAAAAAATAGGATAAATATAAATATTATACTGGAGTAAATACTGAACAAAAAAAAAAAAAATACCGTGCTAAAATGTTATCCACGACTGGTTTGATTTACCACCTAAGAAAACCCACTTTACGCATTACATTTAAATAATCGAATTTCGAACATATCATATGTAGTCCATAAAATACACATAATTCATACACCATTTCAAATTAAACATAATCGTTTTCTGGATATAAAACACGGTTATGAGATAAGCTTATAAAATGTGAAAGTTATACAACCCACACACATAGTTATATTTACTGTTCGAAATAAAATGCTCTTATTTTTAGAATTTTTGAAATAAATCTTTTTCAGCTATTTTCTATATAAAAACCCCATTTGGTATGCTAAAAATCTAACAAATGATAAGGGATTTTTATATCGTGTTTTAAAAAATTGAACATCACTTGGATTATTAGGAAAGTTTAAAAATTTATTGGGAAATATTTTTATATTACTCGATAGTGTTTTCTAATTTAAAATATCGCTTAGATTATTAAGAAAAAAAACTTACAGAACATATAGTAAGTTATCTTTATATTATCCTATAATTTTATGAATTGAGAAAAAAAGGTTAAATTATAGCAGAAAAAAGCTATTAAGGATATTTAGAGCTATTGTTATCACTGAGGATTTCTTTTCTGAATTCAAAACTAATATGAAAATAATTTTAGATTCTTAAATTTTTTATATTTATTTTTTTACGCATTTATATTTCTCAACATTTAAATTGGTAAGAACTAAAAAAAAAACTATTTAATTCTTATCGACTTAAATTTTGATTGACTTTTCTCAGCAAAAATACTGGATCATACTTAGAATGAAACGCCGTTGTCTTATCCTTCAGAAACAATTTAATGAGTTAATTTTATGGAACATTACATCGAATTCAATGATAGTTACTTCAAAAATATTGAAACTCTTTTGTGTGTGTATCGTTATGACACTTTTAATTAGGCGAGCTCTAACATCTCTGCAATCATTCATTGTTATATTTTTGTTTCACAAGATTATCTTTAACATCACATGACGGTTCGTATATTCCAAGAAATGACCATCTGTGAATTTCTGATCAATGAACTTCCAGGAAATGGTTACAGAGAAGAATTTGAAAAAAATTTCTGTAAGAAAAATGCAGTTTGCTATATTTCAAAATCTGAAAGTGAATTACTTTTAAATTGTTAATTGGACATATTCTTACTTCTGAAGTTTCTCGACAGATGGCTCTGTTATACAAAGGAAACTATCACTCTTCGAATGTATCACACAGCTACTTGGGGAGAAATTTCCATCACAATATAGGCGCACTTTTTTGAATATGTACAAAATGAAACTTCGATATATTAATATACGTTTCTCTTTATCTTCGGCAATCGGTACTTTTGAAGGCCCCCTTTATCTAAAAGGCTTATTTTGCAACAGGTAATAAATTAATAAATAAAATAGGAATATAAAGCATATATGTAATGGAAGTATTAATACTTAAAGGCACCAATTATAAGCAAAAAATTTGCAAGGAATGCTAAAATCGTCTCGCGTGCATCTATATTCATTCATTGTTGTGTTCTAGATCTGCAATATTCTGAAGTATTTACCTCGTCATAGCTATTGTCTGAAAGATCTAGAGACTTTATTGGTCGAGAGAGAAGCGCATCCACAAATAGCGAGCAGTGTGAAGCCTGACTTTATCTGGTCGACAAATCATGAAGCACAGTGTTATCTATTGAGAGAATGGAATCAACACATCGTTGTTATTCACCACATGATCGAAGGATACACTCCACACTTGCGCATTACTTTGTTCGTCCTTATGTTTTTCATTTATCGGAAGGTTGCGAGTTCGAATCCCGAAATAACCGATTCAACAGGTCGTGATCGCAATGCTTTCAGTAGGCAGGTGAGGGAAACCCTTCTAAATTACGATGATCCCCCTCCAGGAGTGTCTATCTTACTACTGCAGCACAACTTTGGGCGAGTTACGTCAGGGAACACACCCAATCAATATAATGTTTTTCCTTAGTCAGCTACCGCTGCAAAATCTCGAAGATGAGCACAGTGCATATTTAAACTTTCCTTTGTCAATATTCGGAGAAGTTTGATCGAGGGTGCATCACCGATGTTTGATTTCAGAGTAGCCATATTTTTTCAGCCGAATTTTGGAGATGCTGAAGCTTTTCGTCAGCTTCATAAGTTACTGCATCTAATAAAAAAAATATTTTTCATGTCTGAGATAAAAATTACGTGGATGAGCTATAACTGATAACCTGAGGTACAGACCAGGTGCTCCGTCACGTATGCCTACGTCTGTGTCATTGGATAAATCGGCAGTTTTATTCCATAGCCAAAAATTGATCTTCTCATTCACTATCCAATATTTGTTGAAGAAAAAATTTCTGAAAAGTTCAATTTCAAAAAATACATAATTGCTGCAAAGTGTGATTTCGTTATATAAGTAGAGAAATGGCGGATTTGACACTTGGCTTACAGAATGGCAGCTAACTGTAACTGTTATCTTCTAAAAAATAAACCCCTTCATACTACGTCGTGGAGAGCCACTGAAGCATTTTAATGTTCAAAGCATAATTTGCTTCCCGGGACGACTTTTCGCATAGAGTAGGCTTTATTGACGGATCGCAAGGGAGCAAACTTGAAAACTTGTCAACATCCACCCCGTGCATGCTAAAAGAAGAAGTGCAACATCCATGTCTCGTTATTCAACATTGGCTGCGATCGAACCCAGAAACTTATGCTTTGAAGAATGCTGTCCAGCGGTAAATCCCAAAAAACAAACCTCTTTTGGGAGGATCCTCGAGCCCAAACACTTAAGGTGTGCGTACGGTCAACACTAAGTTCAGAAATGTGCTGCTGGAAAAGACAAAGGCTCCAAGAAAAATTCGACTGTATGGGAAAAAAAGGCATTAGCGTCACATATAGTGAAATTGGAAGAAGTTGTCCTCCTCCGCCTTTAATATTTGCTCCTCCTACTCCAATAAGCATTCGGAAGGACATTCATGATACAAGAACTGAGATGAAGTGCATAATGGAAAAAAATTCGTTTTATTTAAATGGTTAAATCATATTAATGCAAAAAAGTTTTGCTTGAATATTAATTTTGTATGCAAGTAATCTTGTATTGGAAGGAAGTATAAATACTCTCGCAAGCATTTATTTCATACCATATTATTTTAATTTTAAAATGAAATTGTTATACGAATTTTTCTTTTAGAACGCGGATAATAAATTATGCAATAGTTAAGGATAATGCTAAATCAACTTATAAGCACTAGGCTTGAAAGATTTCTGGAACCGGGACATCAGAATGCAGTTCAGCGTCGCGGGTATTCAAAGCTGTATACCCTCGGCGAGTTTTTAGAGTATTTTAAAGCGTAGTTTACTATCAATGCTCTGAAAAAATGGTTACTGACTAGAAATTTGAACCAGATAATAATAAATGACACAAGCATAAATTTAAACATTTTAAGTTTTACAAGTTATTGAAGTAGCCAGCAACACTTTACAAGAACACTATTTACATGCCCTTTTCATTAATTTTTTTAGAGGACTTTCTTTAGAAAGTCATTTTTCTTTTGAATCGAGTAAAATCTTCACAAGCTAATCTGATATTATTTTACAAGTCTTTAGCCATTGATTCCTTTCGTTGTTGATCAAGGAAAATACTCTCTCAATCAGTACTGATGTCCCAGAGCAGATCAGGGCGATGCGACCAAACAGCTATTTTTCTTCACCTGAAATAATTATATCTGTGATAATCTCTTCTCATTTCCACAGTTTGACTGCAAATACTCTTAACTAAACACAACTACTTCAAGTAGCTAATTTTTACATACCAGGTACCTCAAGAAGACTGCTATGGATTTCAACAGATGTTAGGGCGTTTTACTAATCAACAGCATTCGTTTTGGTCAAACTGACCCACGCAAATTGTTCAGCAGTTGTAATACTAATCCCCCAGAGGTCCAAGTAAGCAATGTGCCTTGAATTGCACAGAAATGAACGATAAAGTAATCATCCTTAATAATCCTTCCCATTTAATTATTTTTGAACTTTTTGGTCATCTATGAATTCATATGTAACTTTTACCAGGACGTGAATGAAAACCTGCCGGACATTGAGATTTTGCCTGACAAATGTCACGAGAACCTGACACCATTTTTCTTGCTTATTTATTTATTAAATTTATATACTAAATTTATTTAGGTAAATAAATTTAGTATGAAGATGGAAGTTTAAATATTCCTTTTATAGTTAGATTGAAATGAATAATGTATGAACTAAAGATTCTGCCATAAAAGAGATCATTTAAGAAAAATCTAGTCCGCTGACACCCTGTTGAATGATTCTACTACAGAATTAATTAGAGAAAACTGCTGATGACAATAAAAATCATAGATCTTTGTGTTGCTCCTCCGACTCCGTGAGTGACTCTTTCAAACAACCAAGGTTTTGTATTGCCATGAAAGTCCTTATAACACGAAAAAACTATCTTTTACGAGTACTGTTCAATTACAGCACAAAATCTTTTAATTGAAACTTTATTCAAAAACAGAAACAGCCACTGCAATTTAAAAAATAACGTTCAGTTAAAAATAAACTATGAAATTAGGTGTAACTGCATCAAATGTAGCAAAGTGTATTTAATTATATGGATATACTGGAAATATTCATTTCTCTTATATAAAATGTTTGTATTTATAAATCTTTTGATACATTATAAACATTTTTAATCATAAAAGGAATTTGCAAGCTATACCTGCATCTATTTCATGCATCTAAGATATTTAAAATTCAAAGATTTAGCATCTCTCGTGTCAGTATAATTATTTTACCTTGCCAAAAAAATTAGAAAAATAAACACAAATTCACAATTTTCATTTCATTAAAAATAGTCAAAGTGAATTCACATCAAAACTCTCATTTAAAAAAATCTTGGAATCATCCAGATTGTTATTCTTTTGATGGAACGAATTAAATTTCATATTTTTGATTCAAAAATTAAGAAAAACTGCTCTGCACAGGATCGCAATAAAACAGGAAAAAGCGAAATTGTTATATTTTGGCTGTAGGTACAGCTAATATTTTGGGCATCTGTTCAACGGTGCGTGGGTTTGACACCCACGATCGTTGATAACAACTGTGATGCCATAATACATTTGTGGTAAATAATTACTTTATCGTAAATATCTTTAGCAGTCACTTTTCTCTCTCTACGTACACCCCAACACTAAAACGGCCCTATCGAACTCTTAACATATATAGCTTCCCTCATCACGATAGTCTTTGTCAGAATCAGGTATTGAACAAGCTACCTTTCGGAACTTATGATACTGGGTAGGCTTTACAACTGCGATAAATTTTGAAAAGGGGCTTTCAACAGCTATGGCCTTCTGTTGCAGAAGGCACTTCGATCGTCTGACTATGTACACAAACATAAATTCAATTCTTATTTGTTACATCTGGTCAAAACAGAGAAAGATCATGGTTGAAATACTTTTATACAATTTTTTTTTTTTTTTTTTGATGAAGAGTGTAATAAAAATAAATATCAGCAAATTTATTTGTGTGTGAATATACAGATGAATAATTATTACCTTAATTTTTTTTTAATTTCAAAACTTTAATATCAGCTAGTAAAAATGTTAATATTTGCATATCAAAATTGCATGGTTTCATTTTACCGCAAAAGTTTTGATTTAAGCGCGCAAAATAAAAATATATACTTTTCAAGCCATTTTTTTTTTTTTTTTTTTGGTTATTAAGTTTCTCGATAAAAATCTTACAATTTTCTTGCATTCTAAGAGTATAATTCGAAAGCGAATCATATCGTGGAATTTTAAAATTAGTATGCCAGACACAGTTTAAATAATTTATTCTACTGCAGGCGTGCTGCAATTTTGTGATCATAGAAAACTATTTTATTCATTTTTTCATTGTTTGGCGACATGGCGGAATCAGTAATTCGCCAAAGCAGCTGATTGCATCTAACCGAAATAAGATCCTCTGTTTTCTTGTCCGCATGCTATCGCACTTTCGTATCGAATTCTTCCTGACTGTGTGCAGAGTCAATGGCACTGACCCAATAAACGTTAGTCCAATAGGGATTTCATTTTGTGATTTTCCCCATACAATTCCCTGCACTTCTCCCTAATCTCATCATCATCGCAAAAGCATTTCCACCTGTGGCAAGCGAAGAACGCAGGTTTCGAAAGTTCCATCGAAGAGAGAATCACTCGGCAAGTGTTTGTTTTGGAAACTTTCCCAACAGTTGTTTTCTAAACAGGGAAAAACGTACGAAAAATAAATAAAATTATTTAAATTAAATTATGAAAGTTTAAAGTAAAAGAATTTCTCATGTTTTGTGTTTTCGTAAAGCAACCGAATAATATGGCTGACCGTGAATTAAATTTTGTCAATCAAGAAGAGGAATTAAAATATTACAAAAATCTAGCATCAAATTACAAGCGAAAGTAAGTTTTGTATTTCTTTTTCATTTCTTTTTGTTTGGCATTTAAAACAAATAAAAGAACTTTTAGAATATTATAAATATATAATTATTCTTTTCGACATTTTTACCATCAATGTAGATTATTTCGATAGTTAATATTTCTGTGATATTACCGGCTTCTTCTAAGAAATATTCGAAATATATTCAACAATTCCTTTTCGAATATAAATATGGAAATTTTTCAAAAAAGTTTGAAATTGTCTTATTTGTATTTGGATTCACTATTGTATTCTCTCTCTTTGATAAGAATACTTTGTGATTATCTTTATCTTAAGGGATAAATATTTTTCTATGAATAGTTTTTTTTTTTTGAAAATGTCTTTATGAAAAAAATATTGTTGTAAAAAGTTATATTTATCAGTAATTGTAAATTTCATTAAAATTAAAAGATTTAGGAAATACAATAAAAATTTCTCTTCACAAATATATTGTAAATACGTAAATTTTTCAAAACGTTGTTTGTAAATAAATTTATTACGATATGGATTGACTAATATATTCTTTTTGGGGTATATTTTTATTAAAATGCATTATGATTTTGTTAATAATATTCATTCAAAATCATAGATATATATATAAAAAAATTAAGAATTTATATTTCTGTAATACTTTAAGCCTTCTCTACATTTTAAATTATTTATTGCTTTTATAATTTAAAAATTTCTCTTCGAATATAAATACTCAGAAAAAAAAGTAAATTTACTAAAAAAGTAAGTTTACTATCATAACGATTTACCAAAATATTTTTTTGCGATAATATTTTTCTTTTCGTATGAAATTTTTTATAAAAAATATTTTTAAAACTTTGATTAAAATTTTGATAAAATTATGATTTTGTAAGAAATATTATTAATTATTTACCAAAAAGTATTTAATATATTTTTTATTATAGCCGGCATTAAAACTAATAATTTTCCATGAAAATGTTTTCCGCAACCAATCTCTCTCTTTCTTCACTCGTATTAAATACGAAAAATTATCACATGATTATTGCTTCAAAAGTTTATTTCATACACTGTGTAAACGTTTTATGTATTTAAACATTTATTGTTGAGTTCCATTAGAGCACTTCACTATTATCGTACTAGATTTAGATATCGCCTAGCCTCTTCAGCATCTGATTGGAAATTTTAAGCACAAAATGAAATAGTTATTTAGGTTAAAGTAAAGGAAAATCTGAAGAAAAAAGTTAGAAATTCGAAATTTTTGATATAAATAAAGCAATTAAGAACTAAGGAAGTTAAATTTGGTTGCAAATTAATGCGGTGGCATGCATTTGTGAACATAATTCAGCGTTCGTATCCACTATAAAATTCAAGAGGAATTAACTTTGCAAAACATAACTCTCGTGAAATAGCGATTTCATTCGAATCTTTTTTAATAAATAATTTCGCAATGATCCTACTTTCAGTGACAGAAAATTTTTAAATTTTTAATTATTTTTCGTGTTTATTTTAATAAAATATAATTGTTTGAATAAAATTTTCTTTGTGATGAACTTTCTATTTATTAAAATTAAATATAAGTTCCTAAAGATGAGGAAATATTTTATTATATTTAGAGTTATAGTTTTCTCAATAAAAATTTTTATTGTTTTAAACTACACAATGATGTACAATTTTTTTAAGGATCTATTGTATGATCCTTATAAATAAGAAATTATTTAATCATATAATTTTTCATAAGAATCAATTTCATTAACTACATAAGTAACTGATTAACTTTTATAAAATTTCACTAGTTTTAAATTTTTATAAGGTAATAATAATATTTTTTTCTTTAAATACATAAATTTCACGTATTTAATTTTTCAACATTATTAAATATTTTTTCCTTTTTTCAAAGGAAATGTTTTAGAAATCATAAGAGTGTAAATAAAAATTCTCTAAAGCATAAAAAATTATTGTATAAGCTTCTGTATTATAATTAGTGTTGGTTTTGGAAAATATTTAGAAAAATTTCCAAAATTAATCCCTCATTTTAAAAACAGATCTGTTCTTGCAGCAGAAGCATTCGTAAATAATAGCAGAAACAGATGATCTTGGCATTTTTTATGTTTTGCTTGGAACAATAAAACATAACAAGCTTCGCCTCACATCAATGACAAAATAATTATTCAAAAAAAGTTTTTTTTTTACGATGAGAAAACTTTCAATCTTTTTTATTATTATTATTTATTTATTGAGAAAAAAGGTAAAAACATTTCTATGAGAACTGTATTGTCTTCTTAGATTTAACAGCATATTTAACAATGGAATCAATTTTGCATTATAAATGAAATGAAAATAAAATATTATTAAAGTGAAAAAATTAGAACAGAACATAATGTAATTAATTGTTACTTTGTGAAATGTTGCATGTATTAAAATTGATTCAATCTTCATTGAAAAATTCTTACGATGAAAAAAACTTTTTTGAAGATAATTTTTGTAAAAAATACGAGTTTTATTGGAATAAATAATTTTGCACTTTTATAATATTATTAAGTTATAATATTCTAAATTGTTCTGACTTTAAGATATTGATATTATTTTTTTAATTTTTTTTCTAATTGCGGTAAAATTTAAATTTTTTATTTTTTACTTTTTGACAATTGAACTATCACACACACACACACACGCACACGCACACACACACACACACACACACACACACACACACACACACACACACACACACACACATATATATATATATATGTATTTCAAATTATATATTATGTTATTTATTTAAAGTTATGCTACAAAAAAATTTACTGTAAAACATAAGTTTTGATAATTTGATATGAAACTTCCAATATCGAACAAATACTTGGAGGAAATTTACATAAAAGATATTATACATTGTTGACATTTCGATGAATAAAATACGGTGTAATGACATAATTTGGAGGGAAACTTGTAGAATATATACATTTCATTTAGAAGAAATATCCACTTAATTAAAAAGCTAATTTAAATCTTTTCAAAATTAATTTGCACATTTTTGAGCATTGTAAAATTATATGACTGGAGAATTTCTAGTTTTCGGAAAAACTGCATTAATTTATGACTCAATCGATTAGAACTTTTGGCTATATATAACCTATTTTAAAAAATGCAGTTTAATAAAAGAAATAAGTAATTATAAGAAAATAGGAAGAAACTAAAAATTCTTTTTCAGGGGCTAATGAGTGACGGGCATTTCGAATATACAAATGTCTTTCTATAAATATATGTTTAAAAAAGATTGTATTTTTGAACAGATAATGGAAAATATTTTCTTAATTTAATCATTTTATTATTTATTTCTCTTTCTATCCAAAAAAAAAAAAAAAAAAGTTGTTTGCTCAACAACTAACTTTTATTGCTTATGCAACCTAAAACCCAATTTTAATCGTTTGAGAATATTATTTCATATTTTTATTTTAAAACCATTGCAGAATTAATTCGATTTTCAAACAAATTACTTTTCCACTGAAAACAGAGTAAAAAAACATTTTTTAATGAAATTGTAATGATAGCTGCAGACTTCTTTAAAAATGAATTTTTTATTGCTTAACGTCCACTTATGGCACTCAGAACCTCATTCAAACGAGAACTGTGGCTTCGAACTACTTACTACATAAGCTATGACTGTGTAACCACGCGAACTCTGGTGAACTGAATACTATAACCATTCATCTACCACCTAATCATTAAAGAAAGAGAACTCTCAACATTATTTTCTTATAATTTTTTATATTGTTTAATGTATTATGTACTTGTTTAATGTTTATTTGTTTTTATTGAACTAAATCGTTTGATTCGTATACTATATATTAAATGTTCCAAAGTTTCTTGCTAAAGTAATTTGTCGGATTTTCGTTTAAAAAATTTTGAAAAAAAGCTAGTGGGAAAATATTTTGAACTTTATAGAATTTTGTCTAAAGTTAATAAGGAGGGTGAGAAAAAGAAATCGAAAGAAATGTTTATCCTTATAAATGCATTGAAAACCTTATCGAGTACCTCGTCTGCTAATTTCTAAACAGGCTTTCGGAAGTTCCATACCATATGAATCAAAACATTGAGCAAAGATTATGACACGTGGTTTTGCGCACTATTTTTCTCGTTACTCCATAAAAAATCATCCGCGGAGCTCTAAAAACAAGAAGAGCAAACCGCATCTGGGGCTCCATTTTCGTTCGTACGTTTAATACAAGGTTAATGACTATAGCAAACAATGTGGCCTCATGTTCAAGCGGTGTCCCACTTTTACTTTCTACGGAGTGGTTACTATGGAAACTAATAAGAACAGTAACAAAATTACCCAGACGATGAAGTAACTTTCGGAATGAAATTAAGTCGTCTGCTGCGGTTAAATAAACATTTTTTTTTTCAAAAAATTGTTTTAAACAGCTTGTTTTTTCTATAGGACTATAATAGACTATATATACTAGAGAATATAATAGACTACCAAAGTAGTCTTCTATTAGAGTACTCTACCAATTTAAACATTTATTTTCACTAAAAAATTTGTAGGGAGTATTCATAATGGTTTTGATTTAAAATTAGCACATTTATATAATTTTCTCACCCAATACTTTCACTTTGAAATCTAATATATCAGTAAATTAGTTTCTACGCAACTTTTTTCTTGACATTGACATTATACAAAATTAAGTAGTGTGTGTGTGTGTGTGTGTGTGTGTATTGCAGTTAAAACAAAAAATATATTCTTACTTTTTTTAAAAAAAGTTTTAGGTTGTGTTTACTATTTGTATTTTTTTATTTCATACTTTACACTTCATTTTCTAGGAAGAAAATGAAATACTTTATATTTCATTTTCTGGGAAGAATATGAATTCAAGTACATGTGTAATTTGATATTCTAAGTTTTATTTTTTTAAATAACATACTCTTTCTATGAAATTGAGACAACTGTAATTTTAACATCGACATCGAAATTAGGTATAAACATAATTTTGTTATTCATTTTTTAATTGTTACAGAAATTTTAATTTTACTCACTATTTCGTTGACTTTATTTTCCATTTTGTTTTTATTACAAATTAATAATCAGATTATGTTAAATTTAATTAATTTTGCTGGTATGAAATACTTTTACTTTTAATTCAACTGAATCAAGAATTAAATATATAGTTCATGTAGTTTTCTTCTGACATAAGATTCTACAAATTAAAATATTTATTGTGTTGAAAATAAACAGTTAACTTATAAAATACTTTTAGATTTAATTTTATTTAATGTATTTATCTATTTACTTTTTTTGCTGGCTATGTTTGTATTTTTTTAAATTTTATATTGACATCTTTATTTCCTTGTCTTTTATATAATATTTTCAGTATAAGCAAGACGTTCTCTATGTCACTTGTAACGGTTTAAAAAAGTGCATGATTCTTTTTTTCTTCCCACTTGTTGCAGACATTTTAGATTATCTTTTGTATGCGCTATTTGTTTTTCACTCCCCATTCTGATGCATTTATTTCATTTTGTGGGACGAAATATTTTTACCTTGAAATCTCAATCACGTATCTGTTCTTAAATATTTTTTCTCCTAGCATAAGTATTCATGAAGAAATGGATCTTCTTATAATTTTACAGAAGCACTGCTGACTTGCGAGTGAGGTTTAAGTTTCGACTTGCCATTTATGAAATAGAGATAAATAAAAAAGGATTCTTCTGTTGGAAGAGTGATCATTGAAATGTTTAAAATTAAATAGCTTTGTTGGTCAAAATTTCCAATAAGTCATGTTGTGACTTGACGTATGGTAGGACTGCCGGAACACCTGGGCTCTGTTTTGTACTGTTATTAATTATGTCCATACGTTCCATTTCAAGTTCATATCGTCGTATTTTATTTTCAATTATCCCAGCTCGATTCATATGATTTGCTGTGAAATGAAATAAATTATATAATTTTCTCTGATTCCTACTCGTAATTTTTTTTTAAAATAAAAATCCATCAATGCTCTATCTGAACACAATAAGTTATCTAATGACGCAATAACATTCATAATTTTAAAGACTTATTTAGTTTCGTTCTTTATGGAAAGTATTAAAACAAAAATTTCGTATTCCTCAATCATTTTTCTTTTACTGTTTACTGGTTAATATAAAAATATTTTCATTGCTAAGGAAAACAAAACAAAATAAAACCATATGATCTATTGGTAAGCTTACCAGATTTTTGGAATGTTCAACCGGAACATCGGAATGTCCCTTTCTAACGTCGTGGGTATTCAAGGCGGATTTTTAGGGTGTTTTAGAAGGTAATTTACTAATTAATTGCACTAAGAATAAATAGTTACTGATTAGGAACCTAAACTGGGGGTAATATATTAAGTTACTGAAAAAGAAGGACTTTGAATGAGGAATAAAAAATTGAGTAATAGTTGCCCTGTATTACATATCATTGGCTTGGGCTTTATTAGAAAGTCTTTTTGGTTTTAATCTCTTAGAAATCCTCTCACGCTTATCTGTCAACCATAAATTCCTTCACTCTCAGTCCGTGTGTTGTTTATTACAAAATAATCTCCACAGGTACTGATGCCCCAGGCAAGCAGAAGGTATTCTCAACAATCTTGATCATATAGGGAGTTGCTATGTGATTATCATTGGAAATAATCATATTTTGGACAGTCTCTTCTTGCTTCCAATGTTCCTAATTTTACTGAAAATGCTCTTTAGCAAGCACAAATTCGCTCATGGTCATGATTGGAGAGACAATATGATACCATGACAATATTATTTATCAGCACTCCATCAATCATTTGTGATTTTCAGTTTTCCTACCATGACCCAAGAAATGACAAATCATTCTAATCAATTCTTCACAGTTAATTATTTTTACACCTCTTTGGTATTTCTATTTAATTTTTAACAGGACGTGAAGTAAACTGGCAGAGACTTCTTTGAGGTCAGCGTTCATCATCTGACGGATCTTGTCTGACTTCTTCAAACAACTGGAAATTAAGCCACAACAACAACGATAGAAGTCCATCTCCCATTGCTCCAAAAGGTATGAATTCGAACTAGTGTTCTTTCTTACTGAAGAGCGCACCCTTCCCACTAAGCTTTGGTGAACCAAGAGATATGAGATTCAAAGTTGAAGTGAATAGTATCGAAGAGGTTGCTTGAGATTTGTCTAAGTTTCCCTCTCTTGGGAAATGTAAATTCAACCTAGAAAGCAACCTCCCTAGAATTCAAACTTTTTCCTAGACTGCAACTATTTTCTCAAAAAAGACGTAAACAACTTTAAAATGTTTATCGATTTATTTTTTATTTTCTGAAATTCATAAATATTCGGAAATATAAACTGAAAGTCGACGAAGTGTGTGATATTATTTTAGGTCACACACACACAAAACAACTGCTCTGAAATTAAAGTTGTTTGCATTATTTAAAAGAAGTTATTGGTTTATATTACGAGTCCGAGGTCCCACAGAGCACGTGTCTCTTTCTATATTTCGAGAAAAGAAAAGTTGTTTATAGAAATAGTTCTCAAGTGAGCTGAATATAGTATTTCACTCTCATCGCTTGGCGACGCAGACGAGCGTCAGAAAGATAAATGAATGCAATTCACCAACTTTCCCGTGAAAAGGGTTGCGTTTCTTCCCGGATGAGTGCCCAAATAACCCGCGGCATCCATCTCGCATTCCCTGGACTCAAGCCTGTTACCCTCCTAATGACTGTAATCGAAAGACTTCGCGCGACTGCAAGAAGCTGCCGAAGGTTTCTGCGAACAGTTACGTCACTGAATAACAACATTTGTTTTCTTCATGACTTTTTAGCAATTATAGGCTTTGTTTTAATTATGTACGTGAAGTTCCTCATTTTCCTTAAATAAGTTTGATTCATTCCGTACGGCACAGTGTTACTGTTGAATTCAATAGCTAAGAGCAGCTCGTCACTTTGATCCACAGTCAAGTGGTGAGTTTGACATCTGAGCTCTCATCGCCCTTCCAGCAGAAAGAACTTAACCCTTGCTGAATTTTTGCCATGAGTAAGGAGGACCTCATAACATGAAGATCTTCATCGGGTACAAGTATTAAACTTGGTATATTCCAGACTAGCGCACACACCACAGGAAGCTTAGCTGAATGGTCAGCGCTGAGGCATTCATTTCATCTCTTCATGGGTTCAAACTCTAACTCAGGCATGAATATTCGGGATCTGCTTTAAACTAAAAGTCCCGGTCCTTCCTGTGCAGAAAGTGACCTCCACCCACTCAAGAACTTCAGATACTTAATCTTTGTTCAGCATACTGAACGTCCAGTGAAGAAGACATCGGCGTTCATCGAGGAGAACACAATTTGTTTTGCTTCTGCAGCGACATCAATGTTAATTTTGCATCCGAAATCTCTGCTACACCTAGTTTATTCTAAAAAAAATTGTTTTTGATGTATGTCCGCAGTGGTCTGGTTGAAAAAGCGTTATTGAGAAGTAGCGAGTTCTATATTTGACATACCCGTAGATTCGTCATTTTCACTTATAGCGGCACGTAAAATAGATGGTGCTCGCAATGATCTTCATGTCATGTTATCTGTGGGGTCGGATATCTCTTTTCTTTGACTGTCTTTAAGATATATTACTTTCTGGGCTACGATGAAAGTCACACGGGCATTTTATACCATAAATCCTGCCCTTTTCAATTGAAAAAGAGAAGGTATTCCCAGGGTACAAGGCATTTCTTGTGCTCACTGAAAGATTCAAAACCGTTTATTTTGGAAGAAAGCAAAATTGTCAGTTTGTTCTGTTCTCACAAAGTAAATGAAAGGGATGACACATGTCCAGTGACGAAATGTCAAGAAACCCGTACGCACATAAAAAAAAGGTAAAAGCTTATGACAATGTTTTTTCTGCGTGAAAACAATGCCGAGGGGGCAGAAGAATCAGCGGAAGAAGGTGTCTCGTACCCAAGTGTTTGCTTCATTGTTATCTGCAGTTACAGTTATGATCTCATTAGCATATAAAGAGCTGCATGCTCTTGTGCAAACTGTCCGTATTCAGTTTCGTTTGTTCTATTGGACTGTGACGAACACTGCTCCCCCTGGTGAAAGTATGCTGTAATTGGCTATCGCTTGAATTTTCCTTGTGAGTGAAGTTTTGTGTGATAGTGTCATTCATTCAACCGGCAAACTTTTAATCGGACTGTCTGGATAATCGGAATTTATTCTAGAAACAAGTTTGAAAGTTGGATAGCTGCAGAAAATTAATTTTATCAAGAAACGTTATCGTTTGACTTTATCACAAAGACATTTTTATTGCGAAATAATTTCATAATTCATGTAGATCATGAGTGTAATAGCCGAATTAGACTCAAACTTAACCCTTTGGTTTCCATTTCATTAGCTGGTTGGTTCGATTCTCACTTCTTCAAGCAGTATTTTGGCTTTAAGAATGTACTGTAAATTATGTAACATGTTCGCAGAAAGATTTATTGGGATTTCTGCTTATTCCATTCAATATCTAATAAAAGATTGTGTCGGGTGTACAGATCAAGATAAACGAATAAATGAGAAAGCATTGGGTAGACATCACTTCTAACCTATGTTTCATTATATTCCATCTTGTATACGTAGAGAATGGTACAGTGTAGATAGCAAAACGAATAAAATTGTCAGTCTATATATATTCCACTTAATAAAAGTGGCACTGAAGTGAAAAGCTTCATGTTCAGTGTGAGCCGCTTTTTAACTACGAGGTTGCAGCAGTACTTCGATTTTTATTTCTGTGTGCACATCTGCTGGGGTGAGCATTTGGAGAACGGTCCATTCTCTACAAAATATCGTCTGAAGGAAGCAAAACGGTGTTGAAAAAAACCTTACAGTGCAGCATCCACCGGGTGTTGTTTCAGTTGGCGAAACAATGAGCCAACGGGAATTCAATTCAGGTAATGTAGAGAGCCGTGTTCAAGAAATAATCCGCAATGGCTATTGCGGAATTCAGCTTTATATTTCGAAAGAAGTTGCCGTGTGGCCTAATCAACGTTTGTAATAGCAATTCATTAAATGTTCTTGTAAAAAGCTATATTTTAGTACTATATAAATGTAGTACTCTCACGAGAAATTTATTTTTTCTTTAATATATAACATATAATTCATTTTATATGATTTCAATTTATCAGTTTAATTTGCAATTCATTTTTTTAACATTTAAAACATAAACATTTTAAAGTTGAAATGGGACATCTTCATAACAGCTTACTTGTAATGTAAAGGGGCATGCATCAGTCATTTAAGTGCTACCACCATAGCATATAGGTTATAGACTAGAAAGTAAAAAAAAAAAGTTACTTAATATTTTATTACAACTATTTACCAAAAAAGAGCAGCTCACGAAAATGTCCTAAATGTCATGTCCTAAAAATGAATACTTCCATCTCTCAATGTTTGCTCCTGTTGAGTTTCCTTTCGTTACTTTCTGATTCCTATTTAAAAATGCCAACCTCTCCCTCTCCCTTGTCGCCAGACGCAGGCATCTCTCCCTCACCCCGAGCATCTCGTACGTCTCCGAGAAAATCATTGTAAAAATATCAAATTTCTACACATAATATCAATCTTTTAGTAGATTTTCTTCAGGGAGTTTTTCGAACAACAATACACCACTATGTCGAAGAATGAAAAGCTGTAAACGTCAAAAATGATCATCTCTCCGAGCAAACTTTTGTTGAAAGGAAATGCTTTGAGGAATTCCTCTCTCCGAAAAAAAAAATTTTTTTTTTCACTTCCTTTGTGGCGATGTCGTCATCAAGTTGCCCGTTATTTACGACAGGAATTCGGACACAGCCAGACGGGAATGATAAAATAAAATTATCGTTTGCTTTCATGAAAGTTTATATTTTTCATCACTGAAATTCTTGTAGATATACTCATATATCTATATTTGATTAACTTGAAATATAAACTGTGTTTTTTTTCGAAAAATAATTATAGCAGTGGTCTACAAAATGGTGGTATTCGGAAAAATGTCGATGGTCACTAGAAAAATGTTGAATATGCCTACTCATCACGTTATGTTGTAAGATGCATTGAAACATAATTCAATTCATTATAATATGGAAAAACTATAATGACGCCCCAATAAATAATTCGTATTGCTGTAGCGCTACACTTTTGATCTGTGTTGTGTCTCGTTTCGCATTCATTTAACGATTTCTTCACTTGTATGTCGCACATGTATGAGTACAAGTATTTAAAAGGGGTTTGATCTTTAAATAACTCAATACGAAGTATTAATTTCAATATAAAATGTATTCATTATATTATTTTAATATAATTTGATGTTTTTTTAACTGTCATAATTTTAAATCGTAATTATGAGGATGTTTTCTTTTATTTGATATTAATTAGGATAATATTTATAATTTTATTGTGACTTTATGATACTTATTGGGATCTTATTTCAAGTAAACAGAGGAATACCCATCATTGTAATCCAACATAAAGCTGAAAGTTTCATACATTTAAACCACTTTAAATTGTTTTTTTTACAATTTTTGCTTATTTTATTATGAGCTTTTATAATGTGGTTAACAGTTTCATTTTGTTGACATTTCATGTGTTTTTAGATCACACTATTTTTCATGAATACATTGAACACTCAAAAACTCCTATCAGTAGTCCCTAGGGTTTAAATGATCAACTTACTGGTTTGTGAGGAGCAACTTAATACTTTGAATTCACTGTAAAGTTACTTAGAGATGCATCCCGTTCTATTCTGCTCGCCAATGGCACTTTTCCCTCCTTCAAAATTCTTACCTATCCGTAACCGTTGAGAGTAGGGAAAATGTATATGTACTGCACCAATCCCAAACAATGAATTCCACATTATTTAACATTGCTGTTATCTTATTAAAATAACGACATGAGTTCACTTGACAAAGTTGTTTTTGTCTACTGCAGTAAATATGTTTTTGATTTTCTCAATATGTCATCCATCGACAACGCATTGATACACGTATGAAACGAAGTGTCTGAATTTATTATTCAATAACTTCGTAATTAAAGGAAATTTTCATGAATTCACTCCTTTTTAAGTTTAATCTTTACACGAGACTTACACATGTATCTCATCTAAATACACACATACGCATTATACATACATACATGTATATATATTATCTGTATACCATCTATCTATATACATGCATGCATACATACATACATACATATATGTATATATATATATATATATATATATATATATATATATCGGTTAAAGTAAAAATGAAATCAATTATAACTAAACTAGTTAAAAATGTAAAACCTTTTAGACATTTTTAACAAAATAAAAGGAAAAATAAAGTCACTAGAAATGCTCAAATCCTAAAAAGATGTTTAAGAGATTGAAAAAACGATTCCTATAAGAGCAACATGAGGAGGGTTCATTTAAAATCGAAAGGAAAACGAATAGTATAATAAAAATGGATTAAGTAAAAACAGAAATTTGGAACCAGAAGAAGAGAAAACAAGAGAAAATTTGGAAAACATAATCATAATAATATGGAGAAAAAATACAAATAAAAATTTGTACCTTTTTAACAAAGGACAATAGGAAGGTGCTTTGAATTAATTTTTGTAAAGATTCAAAAGAATAAACAGCACACAGTTGTACTTTTTGCGACACCTTTTTATATTAAGTTTATATCAATTAAAAAGTGAAAGAAAGAAAAAATTAAATGTAAGTTTCTCAAGCGTTAAAACATAAAAAATTTAATCATACTTGGCAGTGTAAGATGTTTATATATATTAAAACATGCAGTCATGTAAAATTAAAACAACACTATCAGAATTCAAAGTTTTTAAAAAGATTGGGAAAGAGAAAAAAAGAATTTGAATATTAACTTACTAGAAAACGCTGTGAAAATATTGCTGGTAAAAAATGAATAGAATAAAGACAATTTATATTATCCAAACGATTGAAGTGGACAATATTTTATGGGTGAAGTGACAGTTTAAAGTAAAAAAGCTGGATATTATATTATTGTAAACAGATTATATATGATAATAAAGGGAATTTTAATTATTAAAATCTAAAAATGTTGATAAAAATTAATATAAATATTCTGTGTGTGTTGTAATAACTATGTATTATATAAAAACTTTTTTAAAATGTCATAAAATGCTTATGCTTTTAAACAAACAAAGGAAAGGAAATGCTGAAGGAATTTCTTCTCTGAAAGGAAAGGAATTCCTCTGCGCCGCGCATCTTGTGAGGACATCCAGACCTGAATAAAAAAAATATCGTCTGCCATTATGGTCGTGAAAGCCTCCTCAACCTCTGAGCATAAAAGATGACCTGGGTCTGGAAGCATCTCTCCAGGGCCCCGGGGGCCAGTTCTCACACCGAGCCACCAGAGGTTAATCCGTTTTTCAGCAGATTCGTGGCAACAACCGGTCACGTAAATAATGGCGAAAGTAGGAAGAAATGGTCTCTCCCGAGGTTGTTTTGCGTGTAAGGACAAATTGGACATGCTCCTTCTTGGGATAGGGGAAAAAAAAAAAAAAAAAAAAAAAAAGGCCGTTTTGACTTATTCGTGTTTGTGAAAGCCGGAGGGAAAAAAGCTTTAAACACGATTGTCGTTTCCAATGCAGTGGAGAATGACTCTTTAAAAGAGTTTATTGTTTTCGCATTTATGTTTGAATTTTGAAACAATGAAACCGAAGCCATTTCAGATATAAAGCGAGGGTTCTTTATTCTCTTCTAATTATTTAAAATAATTGAAAATTTTATCCTGGTATGTCTCTAGAATGTGTTTATTGTTCAAAGCGAAAAAGTTCAGTAAGTTGTTGCAAATAAATTTGTTGCGTAATATTTTCTGTTGCTGTCTGGAACGATGGAAGCTGAGTGCTGTTCTTGAGCCTAATGGGGAATGTGAAAAATGTTGCATGGTCTCATCTTGCTCCAGAGTGCTCATAACTGCAGTTGATGCCAGGAAATGCACGGGATACATGCTTTAACGCCCATTTTACGGCATCCGTTTAAATGCATAGTACGTAGGAGTATCAAATTCGCCAGTAATATACACATTATCCTTTATAGACGGCATTTAAGATTTCTATAAATACCATTTAAAAAAAAATATTCAAACCAATTTACGATAACCATATTTATTATACTTGGTTATAATTTTCAGCTGTGTATGTTTTCGAAGCACCAGTCAGTGATTTTAAAATGACAAAATTCCGGATACCCATGAACACAAGTTTCAGGTTTTGAGCACCCAACAGGAATAATAAACACAAATTGCTATGGTATCAATATTTCGATCGCGTCATATTTAACTTTTTCCCTATTCATGAAACTTTCATTTTAGCTTCGTGATATGACTTCGCTTTTTTGCCTGAATAGTACCGGGTTCGATTCCGGCTATTGTAGAAGATCGGGAGATGATCAGTGTATTTCTACGTGCAGATCTGTCAAGATGAGTGCCATGTTATCCTTTTCTGCAGCTATAGAATACCACCGACTCTAATTGTGGAAAATTACATTATTTCATTCTCCAAATTCTATTAGTACCTTTCCAGAGAACTAATTTTTTGATAAAATTGTTTTTTCTTTTTATGTAAGAAGGAATTTCGAATGAATATTTGAACTATAACAAATTCTGAAAGAAGAAATGAATGAAAAACGTTACTGCCAGACAAAAGAAAAAATTAGATAAATGTTTTATGTAGTAAAAGTATAATGTATGGATCTTGAGCTTTAAAAATATTCAAAAAGAAGTTTAGTCAGATGTGCCTTTAACTTTTCCATTTTGATTTTCAAAACATTATAACTTTTTCAGTTTTTACTCTGTAGAGGCGGCACATTTTTATTTCTTACTATTGTTACCGTAAGCAAGCAATGAGTTGTCATTATGAAAAATTGAAGATTTCACTACGATATTTTTAATTGCTTTCAGGTATTGAAATAATTATCAGGGGAATTATATTTTCAAAATTTACAAAAAAAAAAAAAAAAAAAAAAAAAGAGAACACTTTACATTTACAAGCTTTAAATTGAATGCTGTTAAAATTAGATGTTCCATAACTTCTATGCTAAATGTAGTTTTGGGGGGAATAAAAATACTTTCATTGTTTTGTTTCACTTATAATTTTATTTAAAGTTATTTTATTTTTATGTATTGGACAATACATGTAACCCAATACAAGAACAGATCTTTAAATTAAAGTCTACACTTAAAAAAAAGTTTGGTTCACTTATTTCTTTGGAAATTCAAAAAATGCTAATTTTATCAGCGTTGTCTTCCCTTATTTGATAAGGACTTTGAAAATTGAATAATGATTTGAGCCTTAATTTTGTTACTTCATATCTTTTATCTATACAGCACAGTGGTATAATATTTTCCTTCATAGTAACTTTTCTCCATAAGATTTCTGCAATGGTAGAACGGGGAAGTTTTGATGTGACAAGGCTGCGATATCACACATCGGATAATACAATTACAAAAATCGGTTTTAGCCCATTTGAAATCCTTTACAGTATATCTGACGGAAGTACTTTTCATAGATAATATAGTCGCGTCCACTTATGGGACTTAAAACATTCCCAAGCATCTACCCCAACAAAAGAGGCCGCAGAAACTTCCGACACTCAGCAGTTGACGGTAAACCCAAGATCTTTCGCTCTGAAGGGCAGTGCCCTGGTGAGACCAGTATGAAAAGTATATCACAAGTGACATGCATGTCGGCAGCAAAAATCTTCACATTGTTCTTCAGCAGTATTTAGGATTGTCTGTTGCAATGGAATATTGACATTTTTTGTGTCAAAATTGTTCTATCACAACGTAATGTATCACGCGGTGGTGCATTACCATCAAACCATATCCACCATTGTGTATGGCCTTATATCCAACCTGAAGCCTTCCTCTCAGAAGAGTAGGATCCCATCCATCATCTGGCCATTGTGAACTTTGATGACCGAATGTCACAAAAAATACTATTTTTATACAACTTCATTTTATTGTAGATAACTGCATCTAAAATTTTGTTATTCTGTTAAACTTTGTAATACAGCCACAAGCAAAATATGTATACATTTTTTTAATCCTTCTCAAATATATTTTTTCTTGTAAACTTCTCATGGAAGTTTAGTATTCTGGAGTCAATTATGTTTTTAAATCGCAACAACATGATCTCCGCTTTATTACTTAGGAGACGCTCATTAAAAGTAATGGCTATGACAAACAATTGGACCACCCAAAATGGAACCTCTTTTCATCTTTAAACATAATTTTTCTTTTTTCAATCCGAATTATCTTTAACAGGATTTATGAAAATCGGATTTCGAAAAGTATTTTTTATATTAAATAAAAAATGATATATTTGTATATGATTATAAATAAATTATTGTGTAAAATAAGTTTTTTCTTCAAAATTTCCGTTTAATTAATACAAAGGAATTCTTTTTATGTCACATTAAAGAGAGCTTTAATTATTGGGTCGAGTGATAAAAAAGAGTGTAATTCCTAATAGAAATGTGTCCAGTGTTCAAATGAAGGCGGTTCTCTAGATTTATTCTGTTATGAAGTAATGCCACGTGTATGCAGTGACTCGTAAGCAGTGAAACCTCTTGACTGTCGAAATCCTCTGAAACATCGTATGGTTTCTTGGCGTGGAGGGAAAAATCACTACCGACACTGAAGCGACTGAGAAATCTCCGTGTGCTTTTCCCGTGTTTCCAAAGAATTCCAAATGCCAAGTAGAGGAAAAATAGCATTAGAAGCC
Source organism: Latrodectus elegans (assembly GCA_030067965.1). Classification (NCBI taxonomy): domain Eukaryota; kingdom Metazoa; phylum Arthropoda; class Arachnida; order Araneae; family Theridiidae; genus Latrodectus; species Latrodectus elegans. The sequence goes on from CM057822.1 coordinate 1,065,909, forward strand.
CTATAAGTAGACTTTTAATAAGTGAGAAACGATAGGGACCAATGTGCATGCATTTTTTATCTTAGGTTTAGCTAAAACTATATTGAATTTGGAAACATTGAAATTCCCTTACTCTCCGAGCTTTGACAGTCCATTCGCCGCAGCCTAGTAGAAATGACCGTGTGCTGCTAAGAGAAGCGGTAGAAACATTCAGAAATGACCGTAGTATCTGGTCATGCGCGGAAAAATAAATTACAAAGTGAAAGCGCAGTGGTTAGTTATATCGAGTAGAAATTCAAGACTTTCACATGAAAATATTACAAGAGTCCTGTTTAACATTGGGTAGCCGAAAGCTGCTACCAGATCATGTTTATAACCTTGTATTCTAGTTCATAGCAATCAATAATGCTACTTTTATTAAAAGGAATGATTATTAAACAAAATGAAATAAGCTCACGGTTGACTGTTTTTTTAAAATGATTGTTTTGAAATACATCGGTGTGCAATCTAACAATTAAAAGATATATTAATGCAATTTGACATGCTCCTTCTACATGAGCTCATATCACAAAAGTGGAAGCCAGGTAAACTTCCAACACCTACTCTAACAAGCAATGCATACGGGATTGTGCACTGCAAATTTACTCTAAAAGGGTATTGCGTAAACTTAGAGGCATTGATCAGCCTAGAGTGTGGTTTATGTGATAACCATCTCTAACTTGACCAGCGGTATCTATGTGGCCTATGGAGTGAAAGATCCAATTGCTACCGGGGAATGAGAGCTGCGTTTCATTCAGGCTTGTCATTTGGGAATGGTGCTCAAGAGTAGTCTCCTCTCTTTCGACTTGTGAAAATTCCTCTTGTATGTTAGCATCGCTATTGAAGAATAGCCTCATACTGTTACTATTCACAATATGTTATCGAAATATTTCATGTATAGGCTCACTGGTTGTCAAATTTCAGTCTTCACAGTGAAAAATCCTCAATTTTATCCCAGACAATTTTCAATAATATTAAGTGAATGTTGCTTTCGCCAATATACAGTTGTTGGGGTGGGAGAATTCTGGGGTTTCATTCTTAGTGACACATAGGAGCAAGTCATTGTCAAAGAAAAGCTTTCCCGAGAAGCATTTTTACGAGGAGTGTCCAACTGTCTCTCTCCAAAGTTATCCGACTGGCGATGTAAATTATTATTTTGCTATCTACAAATTGATTGCAAATTTAATTTCACCAAAAAAATGTAATTTTTTTTAATACGTCAAAGAAAATGGCAGGTAACGTAATCATAAATCTGAAATTTATTTTCCAATCACCAATGAAATTCGCCGGCGAATCTGGGTATCTGTCAGTCGAGTCATGTCAGAAAAATCTGGTTCACGTTTCGAATCCCACGGCCCGCTTCGTTTTCCGTCGATCAGAAAACTCATTTCGGGTTAATCGACGGCTGCGGTCACTCGAGGCATAATGAGCGCGACACGATCGCCGCAGACGCCGGCAAACAATAGCTCGCCGGAGACAGTTGAAGCGATCGCCCACGAGAGAAGGGGTTTCTAATGATTCTTCTTTCTCATGCCATCCGAGACTTGTTTATGTCAGATTCAATTTAGTTTTCTTTGAGCGTCCATTGTTGTAATTCGAAAAGAATCCTTTATATGGGGACAAAAGTATCTTTCATATCATGTTTGAAACGTCTTTATTAAAGTTAACCTATATACAGTTATATATTTTTCTTTATATAAATTGATTATTTACTTATATTTAAATACTCGTCTTTAGTTTCTTGCTAGTTTAGATCCTTATCACCATCGACAAGCTTTTTGGCATCACGCAATCGACAGCTGCTGTGGAGCATCTCAATACAGACCACGTAAGTTTATTTTTGGGAGGATTTTTCTGACGAAGTCGCAAGGAATGCAATACAGGAAACTTTCAAACGCCCACTCTGATGCATGAGCATGCTGAAGGCTGAATCGCAATGTTAATCTCTCGTTCTACAATGTTTTCTGAACCTTCCACTCTGAACAGCATTGGAGGCCGAGGTGGCCTGGTTTGTTAGGGCGTCGTTCTCTTCATCGGAGAATAGTGAGTTCGAATCCAACTAAGCCGAAGATCCGCCGTGTTCTCTAATGGCAACTGTGGTAGGTTAAAACTGGGCTTGGTCACAATGTTCTCCAAGAGAAATGATACCTCTAGGGGTGGCAGGCTAAACATTTGGGGTCTTCTATTTGGTACCTTCTTTAAAATCAAGGAAGAAACATTCAGCTCTGAACAGCAATTTCATATACAGTGAAGTAACATCGTCACCTTATGGAACCGCGTTATACTAGATTGCTTAATGTCCTAGGCTATTGTAATAAATTTTGGCGTTCACTGCGTAGTTACTTAAAGGCAGAACTTGTCATAGACAGTGAATCACGTGTCCTAAGAGAGTAAACGCTGAAGACTCCCGAGCACCCACTCTGAAGGACGTCTCGGGTTATTCAAAAGTAGCTGACCTAGAACCTTGGATATTATGCTTTTAAATGAGCGCCACTAAGCCAAGGTTAGCTCGTGCCATCAGCTTCTGCAATGTGTTTCACTTTCATGGAAAATCTTAGCAAATTAACGTTCACTCACAAAATTCCGTCTAAGAATGGAGCTCCGTGTATTTACGAATTCTTTATAATTTTGCTGCAATTTCATAATTAAATAATTGGAATATATAAATTAGCAAAGAAACATTTAAAGTTTCTTATGCTAATTTCGCAGTGAGATATTGATTTAATTTAATTTTGACCTTGTCGATTCCATGTTTTTTTATTTGAATTTTTTTTCAGAATATTTAATGTACTTTAATTTCAAAGGAGACACGCACGCAGAATAAATTTTAAATTTATTAAATAAAATTGCGAATGACACAGTTGCAAGATCAATAACAATTTTTTATGTTCGAATTAAAACCTGTGACTTAACTGGGAAATCTAAATTCTGGAATCAATTACCACTGATGAAAATTTTGAAAGGAAAATTAAAATTATTTCCTTTTTAATCTAGCCCTGACTTATTTTTCCACATCGCATCGATGTGGGAGCATGTCTACTCCATTCTTAATTAAGAATTGTAGATTCAAAAAGGAAGCGAAAATATGTATGCAAATTCTAAAATCGACATTCCAAACTCACTTCTTTTTTAAACTCTCCTCTGTTTATCCAAAGTTTTTTTTTTTTTCCCCCGCACCGACATGAAATTGCAGTCCGATTGAATCGCAATCTTGGCGATCCACTCTCACGCCACCTCGGAGCGGAAAGTGCCCCGACTTCCTCCTTGAAAAGCTTTGCTCCTGGAGTAGAATTCGTAGCATAAAACTAATCTGGTGCTGTGAAAAAGCTGTTTCATCTGCGAAGCGGTTCGCACATTGAAATTCCGTTGCTCTGAGAATGTCCATCGTTGCACTGAGTAGGCGACGAGTCTTTATGTGATACATGCATGGTAGGGGAGGGGATTTAAATAATTATCCGGAAACTGGAAATGAATAAAAAATATATCAGATCGAGCTTCTAACTTTCCTTTGGCTACTACCCGTCGTCAGAAATCTCACAAATACCTTCAATATGCCCGCAGTCGATCATCGATTGCTATGCAATTTCCGTAAAAAATAAATTGTGGCGCTTTATAAATAAATGATAATTATTTAATGAATACAATGTAAGAAATGTTTGTACTATTTTGAGTAGAATTTCTAAAAATGAAAACATTTTTAAGCAATGCACGAAGCAAATATTTACGACTGTAATTGCGATTTTTTCTTTCCCTATACGATGTTTATCGTATAATGGAATCGTACCAAAATAACAGGCCCACACTACTTTGGTAGTTCTCTATCTCCATGACTTTCGTTCAGTTGTTCCCGGATTCGATTCACACTTCTATGTCGATGTTTGCAGTGGTTCAGAGTCCACTCTTAGCTGCTAATCCTCGTCGAATGAGATTTCGCGTGTCAAAAGGCCACCGCACGTGGACCTAACCGAACCCGCTGTAACGTTCGTTCGTTCAGAATTCTCCCTTTTCGTCTTGCGTAGTTCATCCTCAAATAAATTTAAAATGGAAGTACTCTTTCTTTACTTTGTTTTAGAGTTAAATAACGTTCTTGCGATCAGAAAATCCCAATTTTTGAACCCATCTGGTCTTAAAGCAACGGAAGACACCCGCATTGCTTCTGCTTTCTCTGTCCCGTCTCTCCCACATGTCGAGGTTTAAGCTCAGTAGCTCCCCTGGTGTTTATGAAGTGAAGTCATGAATGTCGGTAATCGGTCAAGCTGCACGGCAGTTAGGAATTGAGAGTAAATTGGAAATATATTCTCTTGGCCTATTGGGAGGAATATGCTTTTCACAGTATAATGTCCTGGATTCGATCCCACCGATTGACGTTGCGTTGGTATAATTAGCCTCAGACTTAAAGTTAAATGCATCCAGAACAACTGCAGACAACCATTTCCGTGATGAGATTCGAACCTATGAGCTGTTGAACTGAAAGTCAGATGGTTAACCATTCGGTCTGTCTGGGTGGTTGCTTGGAGGTTTTCAAGGTTTCTTCCCATGAAACACATAAATCCGGACCACGGTACATGTAAAGCCCAACCATTATTCGCGGAATGTTCAAATGCACTGGGTTCTTAGATTTTTATCTGGTGTCAAAGACTCCTCCCGACCCAATATTGGTATGCCATTGTTGAGGTGTATGGGTAAGTTCACCTTTGCATATAATTTCATGAAAGTCCAGCACACTATAAAATGTATTATATTTGGCTGTTACTCATTAGGATTCTCCTGAACTTGCTTCAAATGTGTTTCTTCACAAAGTCCATCTTCGCGAATGATTAAATATGAAGTTTATGATGATATATTGAAAAAACTAAATGCTAATAAAAGATTAATCTGTTTTTTTCATTAATTTATTTATTCTTTGGATAGGATTTTAAAAAATTATTTAAGGAATATTGCAAAAATAATTAGGTTATTAAGGAATTATGCAAAAATAATTGGGAATGAATTTATGACTCCGAAAAAATACGCGAAGACGATTGTATATTCCACTTTTTAGAATTTCTGCCATTCATTCTCAGGTATAGATAACTAAATCTTGTTGTCACGACTTTATATTGGGAGAATTTTTCAACTTCTGTTCTCATGGCGACCCTAATTTACTACTGGCGTAGAATGATAGAGAAATTTTCCATTTTGAAAACAATGGCACACACACATTCGAATTCTTTATTTTAATTAATATTCTCATTGTTACATGAATTCCTATAAAAGTAATTTAAGACAATTTTGTGATCTAATCATCGAATATTCTACTTCCTGTTTGCATATTTCCTTATCTGCAATCATTCTCCTTTTCACATTCCGTGCGCTTATTTCCCTTTATTTAATGTATAATAATCTTACATTTTACGAATTTCTTCTGATCATCGGGTTATGAGAGTCAGAGGATTTTTATTTCGAGTTTAACACTCGGTTTGTAAATTAGTTTAGAGATTTTGGCTAAAAATGAGTAACTTCATCGCTTTTCTTTTCAAACATGGGAATAGATATTGGCTAAAACTTTTTTGGCACCTGATTAGTATGTTGAAGTTGGAATGGGTATAATCTTTCTAATATATTTTCTAATGTTCATTTTTATATTAAAGTTCTCTTTATTGTTATAGATTTTTCTTAAATATGATAAAAGTTTAAGTGTATTTTTTATTATTTGTTATAATTAATAATTAAAAAGCAAAATTTATTTTTCAAAATTCGTGTTTACATTTGCTTATTTATTTATTGGAAATTAATTTTTTACCCTTTTCGTTATAAATCTTATTTTTTAAAATATTATTTTGAATATTTATGATTAATCTGCATTCATTAATTGAAATAGCCGTTTATTGCATTTTTTTATTAAAGAAACAACAAAAATCTGGTCAGTACTTTTTAATAGATTTCACGACATTTGTGTTTCACGTCCACGATCGTTCCAAAAGGATTACATGGCCAGTTTACAAGTGAGACCTCTGTAACTGTCCGTCCGAAGTTCGTAGTATAGCCATTATTTAAATTGCTTTTAAAGTAATCTTCGTTTTGTGTATAAGAACTCTGTTGGAGAGTTCGTAATTTAAAAAAGAGTATCTGAAATATATATCGAAATTTTTTAGCCATTTTTTTCTTAAATGACAATTATTTCAGCGACCCACTTAGCACTATATTTTAGTTCCTTATTTTTTTACGTCATCTCTATGTGGTATGATCATAAAAAGTGCTAAGTAATCCTAAAACATTTATTTCGACAACAGTTTTATAACCCGTTTAATCATTCCCCTAACATTATCTCTTTGTCTTGAAATAGCTGTGCGTCGCAGTGCTCCATGACTTAATTATCGCTTTGAAGCGAAAGTTACGTGCTCAAAGAGAAAAATCAATTATATCTGCGCTGCGACGTAATTGCAATTCACATGAAATCATAATACACACACATTTACGGAAGTCAACAATTGATTACACAATTTCCTCATATTCTGATAATCCTGTACACCTGAAAGTGCTTGGATAGATTATGTAAAGCACTGTATTCTTCTTTAATGATTCCTCCTTTTCTGACTTTGTGGAATAGTGAACGTTCTCAGTTCAGCAGAGACCGCACTGACATGCTTGTAATGGTTCGGGATCCACTTCAGTCCCCGTCGAATTAGTTACGGCATGCAGGCAATGATAATACAGAGTAACAGCCAACATTTTATTCATAGATTTAAGTCTCATATTTAACACATTATTAACTTTCTATAGCATTAGGCTTTCTTTTAATGACCAGACGCATTTTCTTGTAAATAAAGAATCTAGAGTGAAATAAAAATTCTGTGTTGAGAAATTTTATTTGATTAGTCATTCTATGATGACATTTTTGCATTTGGAATACGATTGATATTGGATTATAAGGCATTGTAGTCACCAATTTCACAAATGGATGATATAAATTCCAGATAACATTAATTAAATTTCTTAATTTATAAAGTTTTTTTATTTTTATTATAGCTATTATATTATAAAAGTTTATGTTTAGGATAGAATTCTTGCACAAATTGTCACAAAACAGATCCTAGCTGTTTGTCGTATGAGAAGTTTTAAATTTAAATATTCATGATTATACAATTTAGTTATTCATTTGACGCCGTGTAGAGGACAAATTCGAGAACCTGCAGTAAGGGTGCAGCCCTTGCTACTCCTTTCCATGCAGAATAAGACGTTTGGCAAGTTATAGAAATTCCTAAACACTCACTCCCAATGCAGGCCTGCCAACTTTTACGCAAGATCCACAGGTTTCACGCTTTTACTGAGAGCATGATATTATTTTACGCGTTTCGGTTCTTCTGAGCAAAGTTTAAAAAGAAAAAAAATTTTTATATCATAGCACATAATAGCGATCTCTATTCGTTAGCCATGATGAGAAGCGGAAATTAGCACCCCTTTCAGCCCATCTGTGGGAAAAGAGAGATAACTTCCCGGACTCTATGGTGGCAGAGATTCCGAAAATGCACATGTCAAACCCTTTTTTCTATCGGGGGGGGGGGGAGGAGGAAGCCTCCAGCTTGAAAAACTATTGATGGGGAAAAGAAATGGTAGAGGTATAATTTTTTTCTTTAGTCACTCGTATATTAAAACTGAAAAGTTTTACTGAAATACTTTTCTGAAAGTTGGCAGGTATGCCAATGCATAAATGTAACAAATTATGAACATTATGCGACACATATTCCTGCCCATATAATGATGGTTTTCACAAAATGTTCTAAAAGTGATTGAGAATATAAAAGTATTTCCTGCTCAAAATGTTCTGAGCACAAAATTCGGAGAGAGACACCTAATGAAAGGAAATTTAAATACCTTTTATTACACAGCATTTTCGAGAATACAATGGGTGCAGTATGCAACAAAATTTACCTGAATTCTGTGGCTTTCCAATGTACTAAATCACTTAATGATCTTGGTTTTCTGGCAAAGTCAGCAGGGACATATCTTACCAAAGTCAAAAGGTTTTCATTTATAGAATTAACATCTCTATAAGGCAATCGATTTGGTAACTCTCCTTTCACCCAAATATTCAGTAATGTGCCCATTATTCCAAGGCAAACAAGATACATGTAGTCAAGCGGAACATTGGTGACTAGTCCTAAATTAGGAATTTCACATAGAAAAGAATGAAGTAAATCGTAATTCTCATCAGATCCAATTTGAAATTCTTCGTCAGTTATTCTACATTCATCTTTTTCTGGAAAGCAACCTCTTCTATTTTTGTAAATTCCTTTAGTTTTACATTTTGTGCAGCTATGATAACCACCATGACTTTTTATACCTAATATAAATGCTTTTGCTGGGGCATCACAAATAATGTATTTAACACAGAAACTTCACCACTTACCAGAATTCCATTTTGCGAAAGACAAATGGCTTCGCGGCAAATGGCGAAAGACAAAAGTTTAGCTTCCTCAACAAAATCCCTTAATTATTCATTAGCATTACTTGTTCATGACCAGAAAAACCTTGCGAACATATATTATTTACTCCTCTTTCAATCCCAAAATGTACATAATTTCCAGGGCTTACAAGCTTTGTTTCATAAACTAGTGAGGTCTTCAAGATGATTCGAGGATCTTTGGGAAAGCCTTTGAAACAATCATGCCTTTTCAATAATTTCAATAAAGATCCTAATGCATTTTGTGTGATATTATTTTCAACAGACCATTTTCCGAGACTGGTGAGAACGTCTTCATGCAATAAATCATCATCTACAGTATTCTCAGGAGTGTTTGGTTCAGTATCAAAATCTGAACTATAATTTGATTCACATTCGGAAGATATACTTAAGGACGAATTTTTATCAGAGGAATCATTAATAGTAGTACAGGCATTTTCCATAGTTGTACTGGTAGATGGTTCAATATTTCTTTTTGACTTGAAATCATTTATAGTAGATGATTTACAACCACTATTACGAAGAATCACTGAAGGCAGCAGCACGTCTTCGAAACTGACGATCAGACAAGGAGCTGATTTTTCGTTTATAATTTAAACTACTCATGGTATAAAGAATTAAAAATACCTTACCAAAATACCTTACCTTGTAATAAGGATGCAAAGGTTTTAAATGTGATGTTACTTAAATGGCAAAACCTAACAACTGTATTGCAATAAGCCGATTTAAAAAAATGCATACACGTTTAATAATTCGTAGTTCGCACCGTGTGTCGAAATATCAACTAACGAGCTATTACCACAAAACCTTTCTGAAAATTTCATTCAAATTCTATAATTTAAAATATTATTTAAAGTTAATTCATAAAAATCTGTCTTTTATATGCAAATAATATAATCTATAAATTATCTTAATACCCATAAATAAAACTTTAGAATATCCACGACATTTTCTTATTTGGAGTCGTAATTCAAGAAAATCCCTTTTTTCATATTGTATTCTAAAGAATATACTTTTGCCAAATTCTAAAATAGAGCTACATTTAATTATGACGCAATAAAAGACATTTGATTTTTAAAGAGACCACATTTTTAAGCAAATTTTATCACTGAATTGTTTTTCAACTTTAAATATAACTCAGAAGATGTTTTCAGAACATATGTTTGAAGACAGATCATAAAAGGATGTAAAAGTACCTACCCAGGAGGTTTATTAACAGATTGTCCAAACCAGGTCCTTAAAAGATGTACTCAGGATGTCCTTACTAGGATGTCCCAAACACTTCCTCAAACGACATCCTGGGGACGTCCAAAACACATCCAGGACGTCCGAGGGACGTTCTTTGGAAGTTGTTTGCTACTTGGGTGTCTACCGCTTGGAGCACTGCGATTTCAATACATGAGTTAGGCTGTTTCATTGCTCCTGCTTATGTCCATCGAGTGAAATGGATGCAAACCACTTCTAAATTTCGGTCGAATCACGAGTAGGACTCTTTAGATGCCACCCCCTCTCAATCAGCGAGGCCCCACAACTTTAAGCTGCATGAATGCTCTTATATTTGCCTGTGTCGAACTATCTATTTTCCGTGTTGATAGCAAACCTCTCCCTCGCCTGCAGATCGCATACACTTTTTCGTCCAAAGCTCAAGGCTCACTATGACTTGGTGGTAAATCAGAGTTTCTCTTAGCATAAGGTCCTGGGTTCAGTCACAGACACAGTTAAGCAATGGAATGTTGCTCATCTGCATCTCGAAAGGGGTGCTTGAGAGTTTTCGTCCCTTGCGACAAGCTAAAGTTTATGAAAAATCATCTCGGGAGGGAAATTACGGGTTGCATATCAAAATGCCGCGCAACGACTCCCAGGCGTTAAGGGGTTACTAAAAATGTGGGACGAATACTCAAGATTTTATTTTTTACAGTTTTATATTTTACGTTCCTTTACTTCATTCTGAAATTTTATATGTTTAAATTTAAATGTTCACGAAAAGTTTTTTCTTAAAATTTCTAATATTTAAAAGTAAAAAATTCCGAAGGATATTTTAAAAGAATTCCGTATACAGGTGGATTTGGCTGTTAATAATAGCTAAGAGCTTGTAAGGTGTTGGAACTGCTTACGCAGAAAAGAATTAAAAGAGTAAAAGATAATTTAGATTTATAATGTAATATTTAAATGATTAAAACGCTTTCTATTGATTGTTAGTATTCATAGTTATTGAATTGCAAACAATTTCAGCAATCATATATTTAAAAAAAAAATATTTTTTTTAAATAATTAACTATTCTCACTGTGAGTGATTATTTAAAAAAAATTCGGTTTCGTGCCTGTTAAAAACTTGGATGAATAAGAAAGATATCTTTCATCTGATGCGACAAATGCCGACCACCTCAGTTGACATTGATTTTTTTTTATACATATCTGCCATTAGATCGAACGTTTGGAGATGACTCAGGTGACAATTCAGGTGTTGATTTCATCTCTTGACTATCACTCCAAATGAGCCGGCAGTTGGCTGTGTTGAGCACCTTTATTCAGCAGGAATATTAAAATCTTTTCGGGATATATTTCATATTGCATGCTAAGATTGAGCATCCATGAACGAAAAACGGTTTCGTAATGATAGCGATTCAATTCCTTAAAAGGAATTTTTTTTTTCAATATTTTACACCCGTAGTTTTTCTGTGGAACTTGTAACAGGCATAGGAAGACCTCTTGTTTACTCTGAAATCGGTAATGCATGCTGTCAAGTGGAATAAAGTAAAGAAACTTTGTGAATGATTTTCAATCTATGCTATTGAATTAGGTACGAAATCGTTGGAAGGAAACTGCATGCCACACATGGCATGCAGTTTTAAAGGAATTCCTAATACAGAAAAGTACGAATTCTTTTCGAATAAGTTGCTTGTTATGCTATGGAATACGATGCGTAACGATGCCAGATGTAGGATAGGAAATTGTTTCCCCTTGACCTTCACCGAACAGAATTCATTCGGAAGGCCATTTCGATGCGCCGTCGCTTAACCTTCACTCACCGAATGTCCATTCTCTGCGAGTCCCCTTGGGCTCAGGCGAGTTCAATGCACCCTCCTCGACTCCCTTTTGTTTTCGAATGATCAGCCTAACGAGTCTGAGCCGGCGGAGCATATTTAATGAGCGCTCCTGTTACCTTCAACACTCCCCCAGGTAATGGAAGATGAGGTACTGGTTATCTACGCACTGAATGCTCCACCCGCATCTCATGATCAGAACTCAACAAACAATCAGAAGCCCCCTGAATGTCTTTGAAATTGCTCGTTACTCGGAAACAATTCACGCGTCTGCTGCTTTCCTGAAATGAATGCGGTGAAATGGCCCATTTCTGCTTGTTTGTGGTTGACACTTTCTTTCTACAAGTCTTATACGACCGCTATCAAAGCCTGAAATTTCAGATATCAGAATGAGTTAAAAAAAAGTTCCTTAAATCAGTGCTTCGACTTACGATGTTTGAAGGAGTCCTGAAGAAGGAACGCCATTATTTTCACTTGGATTCGCAAATAGTCCTGTTAAATTGATATTTTTGGTGTGATTTTCTATTTGTCTTTCACTGAGTCAGGATGAATGAATACCGATCTTTTCAGAGCCTGAGCTTTGACGAAAGAGCACGAATATTTTTATTGCGTTTCTGAATATCACACTCAGTCCTGATGAACTAATCTTATCATGAATTCACTACAGTAGCATCTTCAGCTGTTGCTTAGGGAGAAATTAATCACTAAGCTCGATTTATAACTATAAAATGAACGTAGATGCAATATCTTCACTGAAACCATGGCATAACATATTTTTGTGTTACTATGAAGTGTCTGAATATTTTGATGGTTACAATTCATTTGTACTTCTTCAGTCATTCTTTGTTCGCAAAAGCTTATTCCACTTGGATCTGCAGGCAAAGTGCATGCCTCCAGGAGCTCTTGTATACAAATTCGAACCACTACAATGTCCACGCCTGTGTTGGTATTGAACTGTTGTATTGAAGCCCAGAATATTCTAGATCTACAATTCAAAAAAATGAAATGCATATATATGTGCATGATCACGTTATAAACTTGTTGATCAAAATAAAGGATTGTTGGGCATTTTTTCAGTACCTAAAAGGTTTTTTTTCTGCATTCTGTTATTGTAGTGCAACTCCTGGTTTAAATGTATTTCTTTAATAGCTAAAGTCATTGATCAAGATTAAAATCTTAAAATGTTTCTGTTCAGTATTTAAGAAAGGATTCGCATTTTTGCTTTCTGGGCGAATTCTTTACTGAAAGTAGGCTGTCTCCTCTTGTCGAAAGGGAGGAACCTGCTCATTTCTCCTATATTCGACTGTGACAGATGCAGAAATACAGCCAATCATCTCCCATTGACTTTACAGTTAATCCAATAATGGGGGTGAGTTAATGGAAGTTTTCCGCTATATCTCCTTCCTTCTATGAAAAAACAACTTCAAAGAGAAGTCATTCCTGTAAATCAGCGCAAGGTGAATGCTTAAATACCTCGCAACGAACTTCAACCATTGGGCAGTCTGATGTCATGCTTTATGCAAACTAAATGGCTGCAGTTTGTTCTTGTGTTACTGACTTCGAAGCAACAGCAGATGAACAGCTGAAGATTTTCAAGAAACGAACATATTGATAAAAATAAATCGTTCATTGATGTGAAATCTCGACAAATCAATAAATCAAATCATTTGGCGATCGCTTTGTAAATTAATTTGTGCTTTCTCTTCGTGTACACTTTAATAAACGTCACTAAAAGATTATGGAATTTGAATCTGTTAATATGCCCAAGTTTTTTAGGAAATTCCTTTAATGAGGATTCACTTGAAAGCAAAAATACATTAACAAAATGTTTTTATTATAATTAAAGAATTGTATGAAATAAAAAAGAGAGAAAATATTTTGAACTTCTATATTCTCTTAAACTTATACCTTTGAGAAAGTTTCAACTTGGTGACTCAGAACTCATTCCATCGTGGTTCTTTACAGAAGTAAGAAGTCAATTGGGTGTCCAGGACAGTCCGACATCCCCTCTATCTTGCTGAGAGGACCTATCTATGCACGATATAAGTTTCGTAAGATGAAACACATCCCGCGTCCGCTTTTTAATTGCGAAATTCATTAGAGCCGAGTACTATCTTGTGCGTCGTCCTCATCACTAGATTGTTGTTCAGAATGAAGAGAGGTGAGCTATATAGAGACTTAGAGGGATCGAAAAATCGGCAACGCTAAACTTATCTCTAAAACTTTACCTAACCTGTTAATTATGTACCGTCGAAAAAAGATTGATTTAAAAGTAGACTTCAAACTATGATAAACTTGAACGTGCGAGCTGGGAATCAACCTAATAAACTGAATTCTAGAACCGTCATCTGTTATTTTACCTCTCAATCATTTGACTAACATTTTTGGACCTTTAAGATTTCATCGTAATGCCTAAGCAATTAAATATTTCGATGAATATTTTTTTAACAGCATCGTTGCTCGTTCTACATTTCATTTCCATTCGCATTGCAATTCATTTAATATGCAAAGCATTTAATATCGTAAAGAGCGCTTGATGAAATAAACTTCAATTATCGTCGAAAATCACCCAAGCACTGCGGCGATCATTTGAATCCTCCAGATACATGATCGGCTCTATTGAGTGTCTTCCCCCTCCCCTCGGAGAATAAAAAGTGTCTGGAGAATCCCATCTTCGAGGCAGCTTTCAGACTTCTGGGCGAGAGCGAGGGATTCTGGGCAGAAAGCATTAATGAGGCCCTTACCTGCATAAGCAGTCATTATTGCAATGTAGAGCGCGAGTTATTCCCTGTCTTCGCCTTTCTTCTTTATTTTTTTAACGATTTGAAGTTCATTGATTCTGTAATGGGGGGGGGGAGTGAACCTGTTTACAAGAGCAGCGAGAGCGTTTTGCATACATGAATAAATAATGTTCTTCGTTTCTTAGATCCATCTATGTATTTATTTTCGTTGGTTTCCTATTCATGATAGTTCATAATTGCTGGTTCCAGTCATTTTATCTTCGTAAGCAAATGCGTTTGAATATCTTTTTAGCGGATTGTTTACTTCAGATACGGTTCCAAGTCGATATCACTTTGCCGTGTTATTTGCTTTTTCTTATAATTTTCAGTATTTTGTACAATTGTATTGTATACAATTTTAAACCCAGAACTTTCGAAAAGGTGGGGAAAAATCTTCACATTTCCAAAACAGCGAACCGAAAAGAACAATTCCATAGAATTCCTGAAAATGTGATCGGAATTTCCATTCTAGGTACGAGATCTTTGGTTTTGATCAAGCTCACCAGTGAAATTCATTCACTTCCCACAAAATACTGGCAAAGATTTACAGTTATGACAATAAAAAATTTCACCCAAAAAATTTGAACATATTCTTGGGAATAAAAATTTAGGGTTCTCACCCATTTACTGTAGACATAGATAGTTACGAAGGACCTGGTCTCTATCTTAGGTTATCAGATTTCACTGAGTAATGTATTTGGTTGTGACAGAATTAGATACGCCCCTGGCGTTATCGGATCTTTGCGGTCGAAATTACCTGCTTACTTTCTAGAGGAAAATTGTAAATAAACATGAGTTACGATTTATCTTGTGAAATGTACTCAGTAATCCTTAATGAATGATCAGTAATCGTTTGCATACTGAAATGAAGAGAAAAAGAATTGCCCACGAATATAGAATTTATGGTAAAAAATATTTGTATTTATGCATTCAATTTTCATGGGTCTCAAAAGGTGGGCTGGAACGTATAGAAAACATACAGCAACCCCCATCTTTTCCGTCCTTGGTTGTCTTCTTCTTCTCGAAGGGAACGTATCCAATTGCCTTTAAAAATTTGATAAGCACAATTATAGCATTGCACACAAGTAGTCCGTGTACCATTTACTATTCTTGATTCTTATCATGTATTACATTCTTAAAAATAATCATTTAAAAACAGAAAAAAGATTCTTGTATCCAGATTATGAAATTATTGTCTCGTATTTTGATAAACAATCAACTTTATTTTGGCAACATATTAATTATTATGTTGCTGGATTTTTTAATGATAAATGTTTACTAGATCAATTCAAATGTCGCTCCTTTTACTTGTTTCTAGGTTTTATATGTATATATGTATGTTTTACTTTGTTTTACTTAAAAGAAGTTATTTAAATAATGAATTAGACAATAATTAATGGGTAAATGTCAGCATTTATTACGTTAGTGAAACAATTGAATGTTGGCAAAATGAACGAATTAAAATATTTTAAAACAATAAATGATATTCAGTTTTCCTTCAATATATGTTCGAAAGTTTAGTTTGTAAACATTGTACATATATGTCAATAATAATGTTTTATTGCTCAAATTTTTTGAATAGCTGGAGGTGGTGCTTATATTTGATTGTATCCTGACTAAACAAATAAAATAAAAAGGAGTAAATTTATAAAATGGCATCCAAGCGAAAACTTCTGACAAACTGTACTTTTTCTGAAGAAATAACTATTGAATCAAAATAAGTTGAAATACTATTTAACATGCTTTTGTGGTCGATCCAATAACGACATCATAACTCAAAAATTTTGCATAAAAAATTTCAATGAATTTTTTCAAATCTTACAGTTTTTAAAAAACAATAAATTTATCTCATATTTTATATAAACTTTTTCTTTACTCTATACTGTGTATTATAGTTAATGTTTTTTTCTATTTTTTAATATAGTTGAAAATATGTGAATAAATAAACTATTCTCATTCTTTTGTTTTCTGTTGCGTTTTTTTTATACTTAAATGTTGCAAGTTTTATTTTCCATTTGTGCATTTGTATTATTTTTCAAAATAGCTTGTATTCATTAAAATGAAATACTTTCTTGCATTTATATTATTTCTTTAATGGCAATAACTTTTAAAAATATGTTTGGCGGCAAATTTTTATAGTCCAATCTATTGTATCGCCGTCCAGTGCTGTATTTCTATAATTGTTTTCTACTATTTATTTGATTGATAAGGTAAATGTTGCTATTTATATTTATACAACATTGAATAGTGTCATTTGCTCTGTTTTTAAATCATAAAAATGCTACCACTTTAAGTGGTACTTTATTACCAGAAAACCATTCTTATTAACAAGGGATTTTCTTTTAATCACTATATTCATAGGAATCATTTAGATACTTTTATTTGCCTCATCAACGTGCATAATTCCGATTACCATAAGAGAGAAATAATAAAAAGACACAAAATTTCCAATTGAAATCTTTAAGCTTACTTTTTTATAAAAAAAATTTTGCAAGGGATTTGTTTGAGATTTTTAAGATTATTGATGATAGTTCTATATCATATTTGCTAATATTATTGAAACAACCAAAAACTCTTTTTAAATATTAAATTATTATACAATAATTTAATACGAGGGTTGCTATTTATATTTCTGGCCTTGGCAACAGTAAGTGTTGCTAGGTGACCGAAGACGATTTTAATCGAAAGTTTGATATTTTTAAACATAAATTCAGCAGACGATTTACCATTATAGCTTTATTTGTGTTGTTGACAGTAAATTGAAAAGTTCTTCTCTGTCAAAAAATGGAATTGAATCGTGAACATTTTCGTGCCATTATTTTTCATAACTTTCGACGTGGATTGTCAAAACAAGAGTGCTTCGATGAACTTAATTCTTTATACAGCGATAAAGCGCCATCCTACAGCACTGTAAAAAATTGGTATAACGAATTTAATCGTGGTCGATGTTAGATCCAGGACGAATCCCGTGCAGGTCGTCCAAAATCCGTTGTTGTGCCAAAAAAGATCAATGCTGTGCGTGAACTGATAAAGCAAGATCGTCATGTGACATACCGTGAGATAGAGGCGTCTTTGGACATTAGTATGATTATCATCAATAAAATATTGCATGAACATTTGAGCGTAAAAAAAATTTGTTCGCGTTGGATCCCGCATAATCTGACAAACGCTCAAAAAAAGGCTCGTGTCGATTGGTGCAAGGAAATGTTGGAAAAATACATTCAAGGTACATCAAAGGCTGTGTATAACATCTACACAGGTGACGAATCATGGATCTATGCATATGAGCCGGAAACAAAACAGCAATCAACTGTATGGGTCTTCCAAGACGAGGCAAAACCAACAAAAGTTGTTCGAGGAAGAAGCACATCGAAACAAATGATTGCCTGTTTCTTCGGCATTAACGGTCATGTGGCAACAGTGGCGTTAGAGCAACGCAGGACAGTCAATTCTGAATGGTACACGACCATTTGTTTGCCAGAAGTCATCGGAGAAATTCGAAAAAAGCAGAAGAACAGGCGAATCATTCTTCATCATGACAATGCGAGCTCTCACACATCGACTCAAACAAAGGCATTTCTGACGGAGCGAAAGATCGAACTGATGGGTCATCCGCCGTACAGCCCTGATTTGGCTCCCAATGACTTCTTCTTATTCCCACATATCAAAAATAAATTACGTGGACAACGATTTTCGACCCCCGAAGAAGCGGTTGATGCATTCAAAACGCATGTTTTGGAGTTACCTCAATCGGACTGGAAAAAGTGCTTTGAAAATTGGTTCAAACGCATGCAAAAGTGTATTGATCATCATGGAGAATATTTTGAAAAACAATAAAACCAATTTCGATCCTACATATTTGTTTTTTCATTATTAGGCCAGAAATATAAATAGCAACCCTCGTATTATTGTAATCTTTTCTACAAATATTAAATTATTATACATTAATTTAATATTTGTAGAAAAGATTTTGCACATCATTAATTCCAATATTTATAGTTTTAACTCCATGTTTCCTTAGATACTTATCAGTTTTAATTACCAAGAATTTAAAATTAGCAACCTTTCGTGATAAAACTGAATTTGATTATTTACATCATTTGTTGAGAGATATAAAAAATAGGAAACTTTTCAAATGTCGGCAACTTCTAATTTTGGAACTCAGTGCTGTTTTTATTCATGATATTTTGCGGCTATAACCGACCTATATTTTGTTTAATATATTCAAATTTTCATTTCTATGTATAAATTCACAGTAATGAGCTGCATCACAATATTGTATTTCTTGGCGATAATTCTAGCTCTCAAGTCACTTCTTACAATCGATGAGTGCCCTTTATTTTACAGTTTTTAAAGAGTATAAGAAATATTTGGATTGTATTCACATTTAGCGGGATCCTTACTATTTTAAGAAAAATCAATGGAAAAACTTGAATTACAGTTTTAATGAAGAAAATAGAGGGAAAAGTATGTAATTTTTTTTCCTTCAAAACTTTATAATCTATGCTACTTTTGCTTCATCCTAAGAATTAAATTTTGTGTATTTTGGTTACTCTTTACTTCACATTGGAATCTTCCTCGTTCTTTCAGAAATTCTTTAGAAGAGAAATGTCTCAAATATCATACCCGTAACAGAAATTCCATGAAATTATCTTTTTAAAACGTCAACCAAAAAAAAGTGATTTTATGTGAATCTTAGCGATTTTAGTGAAATATTGGGTCTTCTCCCACTCATCGAGAAGCACACCAGTTCTTCGAACTGCTACTCAAAAATTCTTGTGAATTAAAAAGAATTTTTTTTTTATTTATTTTTTTGTGCTTAATAATAAGTTTGGTATGATCGAAAAATTCCGATTCTGAACACTTCTAAGAATTCCATAAAATTTTTTCTTACATTTTTTCAGGAGAAAGAAAAATAAATCAAAAATCCTATAATTCACGTTGATATCACAAAGCACAACGAGTCATTTTATCAATTTCATTAGCATTTGCAACTATACTTACTGATATCTTTGCAGATATGTAATCCACTATCCTCTGTGTCGGAGAGATGTTATCTTTTTTTAAAAACCGACCCATAAGATCTGCCGGAAACGTTGCATGTGTCAATAGGCGAAAGGCAAACAGTCAGTATGACCTCATCATTTCCCTCTGTAGCTGATTGACAAAATCACAAACGGCTCAGTTGCATGCCACGTTAGATAGGGGAGTGGACATTTTGTGTTTGGTGAATCTTTCAACCATGTCTTCCGTACTCTACACAGCACAAATTTCTAATTAATCGAAAATTTTTATAAAAATTACTTTTTTGATATCACTTTGTGGGTTACCTAGCGGCCTAATGCAGTTGCTAGGCATTTAAACATCCACTGTGTAATTGCCTTCTATGTGGACTTTTTATAAAAATTTGCCATATTCAAAAGGGATTATTCTCAAAGGAGAAAAGAAGGAAAATTCACGAGCACTCACCACGACAGATGTGTTTGAGGAAGGCAGAAGTACAACTTCCAACTCATATTGTTCACTAGTGGCTAGAATAATTACAAAATTATTCAATAAAATTTTGCTTTTTTGGATACTCTAATTTTCAAACTTTCAATTACACATCTTTGATAACCAAAGGAAACAAAATGCAGCTAAAATAAAATAAAATATAAATTTTTAATCCATTGTCTTACCTTTTGTAATTTTTTATTTTTATTTTAAAATTTCATTTGTATTTCTCTTATTATGCGACATTAATTTATTTACTAAGACACTTATAGACATTTTTATTTAAAAGCTTTTATTACCTTGTTTTCATTACATAGGAATTTTGTAGGCTTAGCATCATTTAATTGCCAACGAATCTCTACAAAACGATGATATATCTGTGACATGATCGAATCGATATTGTGCATTAAAAATATTAAAGTATTTAAAATCCAAAGGTCAAATGGAATGATTATCGAATAAGAAATTAGCAATTTTTTTGTTATCGGAGTCAGATTCAAGTATCGCCAAATCCAAGTATTTGACAAAAACATTTTAGCTTTAAAATGATTATCTCCAAAATAGTTATGATTTTAATATTCATGATAACAGTTCCACGAAAATTAACTACGAAACGTTTCTAGTAGAGAAAAAGCTGCCTCGAAGTTATGTGATCGTTTGCGCATTTCGCAAGACATTTCCTCCCAATATCAATTTTAAACGGATGTTGGAAAATGGCGTTAATAAAAAATTATTTATAGAAATGTCAAAAAATAAAAATAATAACTCTTAAGGTTAGTAATTATTAATTTTAAATAATAATATAAGCATGTGAATATAATATTTTAGCAACTCACACTTCCGCTTTTCCCCCTATTAATTCCCCTATAAATATTAAGATGAAAAAATTGAATTTAACGATTACATTGAGATTATACTGATAAAATGCCTACACACTTGTAAAATAATAAAACTAACAATATAAAAATTCTAACTATGTGAAAAGTGTCTAAAGGAACGTTACCTTTAGGGGTATTGGGTGAAGATAATCTTCAGCTTTTCCTCGTTTCTTATCGTATAAAATACAGAGTACACAATTAGCTATAATATTTTCAATTTTAAGTCGCAGATTAGAAATATAAAAATCATGTTGTAAAATTGACTGTGTTTGCGCAGGAGAAAAGTATCCACTGTTATGAGCGTGTGTAATAATATCATTTTCCATAGCTTGGAGAACAACTAAAAGCTCGTTGCCTTCTTCATATTTGTATAGGATATTATTTTTAATAATGTTGTCACATTCGTATTATTTGTTTGACATAAAGTTTTAAATTGTGCATTGAATGTTATATTAGATTTATTCAATTTTTAATGTCATTTCTGCTTGAGGTGTAATAAAATATACAGACTGAGGGCATCAACATGAGGCATTTGCTTACCAGATCTATGAATTATTTCATAATCAAAATCTTCAAGGATCATTGCCCATCTAGCAATTTTTGGAGTTAAATCTTTCTTTTCTATAGTCTGTTTAAAGCAGCACAATCTGTAACAATTTTAAATTTATTACCTAGTAAGTAAACACGGAATTTTTTCACAGCTTATATAATCGCAAGGACTTCTAGTTCGTAGCTGGAATATTTGGATTGTTGAAAAGTCTTTCGGCTCTTATAGTAAATGGGGTGAAATTTTTTATCATTTTCTTTTTGAAGTAGCACAGCTCCGAAACCTTGTGAGCTGGCGTCAGTATGCAATTCTAACTGTGAACCTGGTCGATAGATCTGTAAGACTGGTTTTTGAGACAGAATGTTTTTCAATTCTTGGTATGCATTTATTTGTTCGATATCAAATTTAAACTCTTGGTTGTTGCGTAGGAGGTCAGTTAAGTGTTTAGCAATGCGTGAATAATTAGGAATGAATTTTCGAAAAAATGCAATTAATCCTAGGAAACTCTGAATCTGTTTTAAATTAGTAGGTTTAGGAAAATTTTGAACGGCAAGAGATTTCAATGGAGAAGGTTGAATAGTTCCATGCTGAATAACATAGCCAAGAAATACAATTTTGCGTTGAAGGAAGCTGCATTTATCAAAATTAAGGTCCAAACCATTCTCTGAAGCAAATTTAAGAAATCTATCTAATTTTTTAATACCTTCGGCTTTATCTCGAGATGGTATTATAACATCATCTAGGTTATACTATTATTGTGCCATCTTTCAATATTTCACGAAATACATTATTAATAAATCTTTGGAAAACAGAAGGACTATTACACAATCCAAAAAGCATTTTGATAAATTCAAACTGTCCATCATGCGTAACAAAAGCAGTGTATTTGCTACTAACAGGATCTACGGGGACATGAAAAAAGCATTTTTTTAAATCTAATGTTGTAAAAACTTGAGATTGTTCTAAGCGATCAAGTACATCTTAATAAAGGGTCAAGGGGAATCTATCCCAAATTAATTTTTTGATTAATTGTCTGTAATCAATACATAATCTATGTTTACCGTTTTTCTTTTTGCACAGAACCACTGGAGATGCATAATCGGAAGTACTTTCTTTAATTATACCATCTTTTAACCATTGTTCTGTTTGTTCGTGGACGACTTTTTGTTCTGCATAGGGTAATCGGCGTGGAAGCTGACTTACCGGTATTGAATCACGAAGAATTAAGATTCATTGAAACATCTGTAGTCTTAGTTTTGTTCGGCTTATAGTTGTTAATTATTTTCTTAATTTGTTCTCGATAAGTTGAGTTTTTAATGTGTGAAAGTTCGATTCTCCATCGCATCGAAAACATTAATTATATTAACAAGAAAATTTTGATTATTGTTAACCAAATGAATATCATTTTTACCTATGTGAAATTCACCTTGATTGATGCATTATGTTCCAATAATTGCATTTACAGAAATACAATCATCTGGAATTACGTGACTCTTTTTAGAGAATGAAGAGAATCCTCTATTTGAATTAAATCTGTAAAATATCCCGTTCATTTAATTTTAATATTTCCTATTCCAGTAAAAACAAGAGGGGAAGAATTAAGAAGAGGGAAACAATTTGTTTATATATTGAATATTTTATCATAGAAGCTTCACTACACGTATCTAATGGTGCATTTATTTTGATATTGCATAAAATAATTAGAATGTGCATGGGTATTATTTGAGGTGATACATCATAATCTGTCTGAATATGCTGAACAGAATTTTCGGGTACTTTTGTGGTAGTTAACTGAGTATTAGGACAGTCCATGGCCTTATGACCAAAATTATTACTCTGGAAACATTTAAGTACTTTCTCTTTTATGTAAATACTGTGAAGACTTATGACCTATTTGCCACAATTAAAACAAATTATTGGAGATACATTCAACATCTCTTGATTATTATGAGTAAATTTAATATTGCCTTTATTTAAATCACGATTGCTGTGATTGTTATTTTTTCGATCAAAAAATTTAATGGAAAATCGGAAAATATCTGTTTTTTAAAAATGTAAATTTTTTTATAAATTTTTAATTTTTCTTTAAAATCACACAGAAATATTTTGTGTACCATATAACAAAATTTTGTTACTTGAGTTATTAGGTATACCATTTATTATGTATAATTAAGGATGCTTCATCTATTGTACCTCGAGAAGCAATTTCGCGCATGCATACAAAATATTCGAGAAAAGAGATTCACCTTTTCGTATAGTACGTTCTTGAAACATTGTGTGAATTTGTTGACTGTTAACTTTCGCTTTAAATTCTAACAATAGAGATGCTTCTAAAATTTTCCATGTAAACAAACCATGTATACTCTGAACAAGAGTTTTTGCAGTGCCAGCTAAAGATTTTTTTGCAAAAATTATTTTTTGTTGATCACTTGTAATATTAAATAAACAAAAGTTATCTTCTGAATCTTGTATACGAGGGTTGCTATTTATATTTCTGGCCTAATAATGAAAAAACAAATATGTAGGATCGAAATTGGTTTTATTGTTTTTCAAAATATTCTCCATGATGATCAATACACTTTTGCATGCGTTTGAACCAATTTTCAAAGCACTTTTTCCAGTCCGATTGAGGTAACTCCAAAACATGCGTTTTGAATGCATCAACCGCTTCTTCGGGGGTCGAAAATCGTTGTCCACGTAATTTATTTTTGATGTGTGGGAATAAGAAGAAGTCATTGGGTGCCAAATCAAGACTGTACGGCGGATGACTCATCAGTTCGATCTTCCGCTCCATCAGAAATGCCTTTGTTTGAGTCGATGTGTGAGAGCTCGCATTGTCATGATGAAGAATGATTCGCCTGTTCTTCTGCTTTTTTCGAATTTCTCCGATGACTTCTGGCAAACAAATGGTCGTGTACCATTCAGAATTGACCGTCCTGCGTAGCTCTAACGCCACTGTTGCCACATGACCGTTAATGCCGAAGAAACAGGCAATCATTTGTTTCGATGTGCTTCTTCCTCGAACAACTTTTGTTGGTTTTGCCTCGTCTTGGAAGAACCATACAGTTGATTGCTGTTTTGTTTCCGACTCATATGCATAGATCCATGATTCGTCACCTGTGTAGATGTTATACACAGCCTTTGATGTACCTTGAATGTATTTTTCCAACATTTCCTTGCACCAATCGACACGAGCCTTTTTTGAGCGTTTGTCAGATTATGCGGGATCTAACGCGAACAAATTTTTTTTACGCTCAAATGTTCATGCAATATTTTATTGATGCTAGTCATACTAATGTCCAAAGACGCCTCTATCTCACGGTATGTCACATGACGATCTTGCTTTATCAGTTCACGCACAGCATTGATCTTTTCTGGCACAACAACGGATTTTGGACGACCTGCACGGGATTCGTCCTGGATCGAACATCGACCACGATTAAATTCGTTATACCAATTTTTTACAGTGCTGTAGGATGGCGCTTTATCGCTGTATAAAGAATTAAGTTCATCGAAGCACTCTTGTCTTGACAATCCACGTCGAAAATTATGAAAAATAATGGCACGAAAATGTTCACGATTCAATTCCATTTTTTTGACAGAGAAGAACTTTTCAATTTACTGTCAACAACACAAATAAAGCAATAATGGTAAATCGTCTGCTGAATTTATGTTTAAAAATATCAAACTTTCGATTAAAATCGTCTTCGGTCGCCTAGCAACACTTACTGTTGCCAAGGCCAGAAATATAAATAGCAACCCTCGTATAATGTTCGACTGAATAATTGTCTGTAACATTAAAGGAGCGTAAAGTGTCAGTGAGATCTTTCATAGAAAAAGATCCACCAAAACTAATGTGTGAAAGGAAGTTAGTATTTTGCACCTGACGAGGGGGAGAAAAAAGGATTAGCAAACTGCCTTTGTGAGTCATCTTCGGCTCCGAATCGAGAAAAAGCTTACTGAATTTAATTAATAGTGACAAACAGAAGAATTATTTACAAATTAAAATTAAGTGTGAAATTAACAAAACTGAGAAAATAACAATTAGACATCTTTAATAATCGTCTTGGTATCAACACGTTCCTCTTTTGTCTCCTATCTCCTTCTCGCTCAAACCGCGAGGTCCCGCTTGGCCAAAACTTAGCGCGCTGTTATGTCATGTTCCATCCGACTTCTTATTGGTGAAAGAGTTAAGAGGAAACACCGGCGCTGGATATAACTCTCCTCTACTCCGTTTCCGATCACACACGCACATATAGTTATAATAAATTTATATATTGTTTTAAGTTCTAGAAGGGACTCAATGCAGGGGCAAATCCATTGCATTTAGTTTTAACAGCGCATCTGTTGTCTATACGCGCATCCGTCTCTTGAGTGCTCGAGATTTTTCAGTCCTTTGAAAAAAGCTTCACAGCTGGCTTCGGCAGATGTGATGTCTACGGTGCAGTTTCCGATGTTTTGGAGAAGTACCACAATAATGCTCTTCAATATTCTGTTACTTATTATCTAAGGTTGGGTTTAACAGTGTAAGGTATAAGAATGGATCACCTGTTTAATGCCGTGTATATCAGGAAAACGGACTTCCCTCATCGAAGGTATCAGGAGGAAAACAGATTTCCTTTCATTTTCCAGCGCCACCTGAATGCCTCACGCGCACTCCGAATGTCCAGAGAAAGGGTCATCACCCGATGAAATATCGGGAGGATAAAGAGTGTGAGGGGAGACTTAACCATTGAAACAGCATTCTGAGCAGAGTGTGCCATTGCATCGAATTCAGTTTTTTTTTTTTTTTCCGCCCAGGCTGTTTTCCACGCAATGACTTATGCGCAGGATGTAGTCTTGCA
Organism: Latrodectus elegans; assembly: GCA_030067965.1. Lineage (NCBI taxonomy): Eukaryota > Metazoa > Arthropoda > Arachnida > Araneae > Theridiidae > Latrodectus > Latrodectus elegans. The sequence continues at coordinate 1,091,956 of CM057822.1, forward strand.
CAAATTAATGCGTCTGAGTTCTTCTGGTTATTACACGCATTACTGCCTCTTTATATATTTTTATGTTATTCTGCTTATTATATTTATGTGTACTTATGCATACTTAACTTATTGTGCATACAAATAGATCTGTAAATTTTCGGAGGAATCGGGACTGTTATATTTTCAGCAATTGACTTCTTTCATGGATGTGTGGTTTACGTTTAAAAAGATGCTCTGCCATGTTTTGCACAATAATAAATGCGCATTGAAATATCGTAAAAATAGTATAGACTGCGGCATTTAGAATCTATTCGGGTCTCAGCTTTTCTGAGTCATTTTAATTCATGTTGTGAAAAATCAGATTTGGAACAGATTGTCGTTACTTTGTTTGAAAAAATAAACATTTTATTTCTCAATTCTTCAATGGATTGCTTTGCTGTTTTTTAATAATATAGATGAATAAAATTCACATAAATTTCTTTCAGGCCTTACATTTAGGAACATTGATGTATTTTAAAATTTTTTATCTGTATTCATTTTTTAGTTATTATTTTTACTTTAAGCATTTTTGTTGGCATCACCTATAAAGCATAAATAAAGACTTATCGACTATGTTGTGCATGACCTTGTACTGTTCGCAACATAACTTAGCGTCCCTTCTTCGCTGATGCGGCGTTTCTATTCAGTTTCAAAAATCTTAAACCATGTTTTACCGATTTGCGGCATTGACACCTGTGTGAATCCTAGTTTCTTAGGACTCTCCAGAGAGGACACTTATTCCTTCCGCCCTTTAGGTTCCTAGATTTCCTCAGGATCAATGACCTTATGGACCATTAGGAGGATAAGCCACACATCTGCGTGATCTTCCTTCTGAAAGATCATCAGACAGAAACTTGGTTATTTTTATACTTTTTAAACAACATTTAGGATGCTATGAACAAACCCTAAATAGTGATCGCTTACTTGTTGTTGAAGAATATCTTGTAAACTATTCCTCTGTATATGCACTTGCCTTCAGCCGGCCGATTCAGTTGGGCTGAAGCTGCTGGGTGTGAGGTTTCGTCATTTAGACCCAGCAGAAAATTCCACGACTTAAAGACGTACTATATCTCTTGGAAGATATTGCGACTATGACGTAATGAGCGTGGCCTATTACTGCTTTTAAGGAGCACGATGGATCGTCACTTGAGGCGGGATTCGAACTTATTAGCGTCTGGCAATGGGAACGATGCCCTAACCAATCAGTCCACCGCAGCCTTTGATATTAATGTCGTAGAATTCTTGTCACCTTCTAAAGATTAGTTGGTTGGCGAAACAAAATTTCCTGACGTAAGTGTGTCTGTTTCAGGCTCGCGGAGGCTCAGAGGGAGCTGGAGGAGTACCAGGAGGGTAGCAGGGACCTGGAGACAGAGCTCGAGGTGCAGTTGGAGCAGCTCGAGCAGAAGAACAAGGAGCTGCTCCTCGCCAACCACCAGCTGGAAGCGGAATGCGGTCTCCTTCAGGTAAATAGCCATTTTCATCTTATTCTGATAGTTCGCTTGAAAATCGCTAACCTCTTATTTAGCACGTTTCCACTTAATCCTTTCAAAATAAATTTAGCCAATTCGCGTGATTCTCCATTCGGACGCACGAAAGCAGCACGCGATTCTGACGGAGGTGCTCACGCGTGCAACCTTTCCGTTCTCTTTTTATTATTGGGTTATTTTTCGTATTTTCTGCACACATGCATTAGAGTGAACAAGTGATTTATTTTGGCGTGTTTAGTATGAACGGTGGAACAAAATCCTTTTTTCATTCGTTCATGGTGACGAAGAACAAAGAACTGATCTCGAAACTTTCATCTTTTTTTCACTTTCATTGTTGGAGAGCCGTTCTTGGCGATGAAGATTCATCTATTGGTTCCGCCTTGGTGATTTTCTGGGTCATTTTTTCAATATTCTATTTACAAACGATCTCTTCTAGTATTTTTGGCCAACACAAAAAACTGGCGATTTTGACGCTGCTATTTTAATGGTCCATTGTCATTTTCGCACCATTGTTGCTGTCATAACGACAGAGAAAATCTCTTAATTAATTTATTTTGAGATGTTAATCTGATTTCGCGGTAGATTAATTATATATTTTTTATTCTGTCTTCTGTTTAATAAAAACAATGAAATTTTTTCTATTAATATTATTCTTGTATTTCATACTTTTTCTCTGTTCTACTTTTTATATGAAAATATTTGCAAAAAATCAGTCGTTTTCGTTTCGTCATTCATAACATCATATCATTGTTCTAGTAAAATTATTCTCATTTTTTTTTCCTAATCCTCTCCCATTTATAAAATATTTTTTTTAGTATTTTTTCTTGTGAAAAAAATTGCCAACATTGGCACTGCTATTTTCGTAAAACCCATTGTCGTTCCTTCATCATTGTTATCGTAACGACAAAGAAAATCTCTTAATTAATATATTTTGAGAAATTTATCTGATCTTGGAAGATTGATTAGTGTTTTGTATTCTATTTTCAGTTAAATAAAAATAATGGAATATATTTTTTCTATTAATATTACTCTCCCATAATGCATATTTCTGTTCTGTTCTATCTTTTTCCTGTTAAAAATACTTGTGAAAAAAATCAGTAGCCTTCGTTTCATGACTCCTGACTGGATACCTCATTTGCCGAATCAATTAATTCCATACAACAACACTTGGGAAAAAGTAGTTAATGTTTTATAAGATTCTTGTTCTTTTTTTTTAAATTTCTTTCATATGGTTTTGTGGTGTTAATTCTTATAAGTGAAATGGGTTCTAAATATACACAGCTATATATTATAGACAGCTTTGGAGATAAAAGTTAATAAAATTCGAAAAGTAGAGATTTGGTAAGTGAAATATCCTACTTCGCATTTCTTTTCTTTCATATTTCGACATCACACAATTTATAAAAGGTTTTTCCGATATCATCCTCCCATAAAAATGTTTAGTGATTCTGGCCCATTGCCACTAACGACAGAGAATATTTTCCCATCAACTTATTTGGTACTTTCCCATTATACTCACCCCCCCCCCTCTGTACGACACTCGCCTTAACAGGAAAGAAAAAAAAATCACCAACTGTTGTCCCAAATATTGCATTTATTTAAAAAAGTTTATGCGTTTAGAAACTTTTAAATATAATACACACCCTTTATATATTTACATTTTATATAAACTAAGTAGTAGTTATCATTTATTGACGAAACTTATTAAAGGCCAACTGTTCAACAATCGCATCGGTGAATGATTGCGAATGTAATCATGGTACCTTTTTTTTCCCAATGAAACAAATTTAAATTTTGCTGTGTTTGGCTGTTTTATTGTCCTTGGTGATTTGTGATCGTAACGCTACTTTTAATTTATAAAATTATCATTAAACAAACTTTTGCACCAATAAGCTGTAGCGTTGCTTAGCATTTATTTTGTTTACTATTGTTTATCACTTTTTAGTCAATTTTTACTCAAAAAAAATTCGTAATATAAAACTTTGAGTCAATAAAATCATCCAGTCTATCTTATATTATTTTCACTTCTTCTTAAGAAACAGGCATTTTTTTTAAAATCAAAAGTGCAATAAAATGGATATAATAGAAAAGTATCACTTATTTTAATAAGTTTTTATCTGATTTCACAGAAGATTGTGTATTTGTAATTTTCTTTATTCCTTCTTTAAGGAAAAAATACGAAGAGATAAAAAGAGAGCAAATATTTTTTTTCATAAATATATTGTTCTTATTACGTACACTTTTGTTGAGATAGTGTTCTATTGTCCTTTTTGTATGAAAGTATCTCTTAGCTAACATTTGTTTATATTTCGTCACACAGTTAAAAAAATTTTCTCCATTAGGTATTTTTATCTTTCATAATTCTTTTCTCTCTCTTAATTTCTCTGTTTCCAGCTAGAATTTTATTTTACTTTAAAAATACTTATTTTGTGCATGGATTGGGTTTCTGATAGTGGTAGATAATAATTCGTCACGAATGAAATAAGATATGCAACAAAATTGGAACTTAAGCGATTTTATCCCCCATGATTCATGAATACCGTTATCTGTCGATGAAAGACAGTAAAAAAACAGCCTCTTGTGCTGTTCACTTCGAACTGTGTTAGACAGGAATCGTATAAAAATTTTCCTGAGAAGTTGGTGCAAGACAAGCAAAATGTTATTTGTATACATCATATAGATATGCAATTGAGAATATAATGGAATTTGACCTGAAAATGCACTTTTTAACTGTGTGTGACAAATTTTTCATTTGGAATTCCAACTTGCGTGGAAAAAACATCACCCGCCACATTAGGACAGGATAGTAACCTTTCTAGCTTTTAATGACGTTTATCCCTTTCCCGCAATGATTACAATCCGACGTCGACGGTTTTCTCGTGATAGAGAGATGGACCATCTTCCCTCGCTTCTGGAGTTCCGACACGAAGAGCGCTTTGTTAGGAACTTGTGAGTTGGTGTCACGAATTCCTTTCCCAATTATCAGTCCGTGGCTCAAGAGCGAAACTCTTTTGCTACTGTTTCGAGGTGGAAGATGTCGGTTTCAGTAGAGTAATGCCGCAGATTTATTTATTGTTGAAATAGGCACCGTCAACATCAATCATTTCATGACTAATAAAATCTGGTGGTGAATGGTGTCACGCTGATGTTCAGCAGGTTGCGAGCTCAATACCTAACTCAGATGAAGGCTGTCGTATTGAGTTAAGGGTTCCATAAGTTCCTTTGAAATCTATTGGTGTGGCTTGGAGGTGTGATTTTTGGGGCTACTCATGTATTAAATTTGTCATTTGTTCCTCATTCTATAATATGAGGCACTGCATTAGAGACTTCGAATTGCAGAAATAGGCATCTGAAAACATAACCAAACTCGATATATAACGGAAACTATTGGCTGAAAGGATATTTTTAATATATATATATATATATATATATATATATATATATATATATATATATATATATATATATATATATATATATATATATATATATATATATATATATACACCCTTTATGCAATAAATTTTTTTGTATAGTGTATTATTAATTTTTCAAATATATAATCACTTTTAATGGTTGTGTTGGGACAATATAATTGTAATTGATATAAAATATTAGATATAATATAGAAATTAATGCAAAAGTAACCATCCTCCAGTATTGGGAAAGAGTAAGCTAAGATGTATTAATGACGACATGTGCTACGCCACTGTGTTCCAGATATCAGCGATACGTGTCCGATGAACTGTTTTGGATGCCTGAATGTTGCACGTCTTCCTGGTTGCTGCAGAAGTCTGATCTGTTAATTTGACGCCTATGTCATGCTCCCTCGTTGGAGAAATGTCTTGACTGAAGTAATGACAAAGGTTGCTCAAATGAAGAGAACTGTGTCTTAAATTGTTATGTATACATATGTAAATTACTTTATTTATTTAAGTCAAAAGCATTTGCTCTACAGTCCATCTAGGCTATTTTCAATGTGGTCGATAATGACCAGTGAAATAAAAGACTTGTGCGATGACTATCCATGCTTTGGTCTTGACGTTCGCTTCTAGCAACCTGTTTTCACTCCTCCTATTCTATAGCTGTCTCATCAGATATGCACTGCCATCTGCCGATGAAATTATGGCGGATGCTCAACCATTCGTGATCGCCTTTTGTCGACATAATCGAAAGCAAGCGATCTTGGCACAGGGAGATGAAGGGCGGGAGAGATGTGTGTCAGCGATTATTTCCTTCACGCCTCTGTTCCACAAAGAGGCCTGATAGACGTTGATGTGTGTCACTGACATATCGACACTCATATCTGGCGCTCATACATGTCACTTGACCGTGACCCTTTTTGTTTTTCTTCTCTTCTCCTGGATCGAGGTATTAGGAAATCATTGTTGTACTGGACCGCTCTTCCTTGTCGATGAAAGGAGCAGGCTCTCGCTTTCTGTTGAGAGCGTTCGATTGGTTCATTCCTTCTGTAATGAGGGGGGCTGGATTGTTTCTTCAGGTATCCGTTATCTGGGGTAGTTAAAAGTAGCTGCACACCAATGGAATGATAATCTTAGAAAGCAAGAAATGAAACTGGCAATATATTTGACCGTGAAATAGTTTTGAAAGTGCACATTGGAAAGTCTAATTGTTGAAAGCTATTGTAATTCACTTGAATAAATTGCTCAGTACAACATACGTAAAATCTCGTCAACTAGGTAAAAAGGCGCCGAAAAACACACTTTAGGCAATGTAAAAGCTCTGTATATCAAATATAGGGTGTTGCTGCCTTGACAAACTCTTTGTGCTTCTTGCAGTAATCAGATAAATATTTTTCTGCTCGCACTGCACATACATTTGGGAACAATCTGCTCTAAATGGATTTCAATTGTTTTGGCAGTTGTTAACCAATATGATGTTACTTTTTATAGCTTCCTTTCAGTATTTTTTCCTGTTATTAAAAAAATTATTTTAATTTACCTTCATGTTACAATATAAAGCGATTGAAAGAAAATCATTGTGTCAATTTGCACCGATTGATCTAGTTGACAGGAGTTTACACTCATTACGTCTTCCCGCATTATTGCCTTCCATGTACACTTTTGATGGACAGGTGTAGCTAAACGGGGATCCTCCCTGTTTTCTTCAGGATGAGCAACGTCGTATTCTATCCCAGCCGCTGTTGACGAACAACGGGAAAAATTTGAATAAAATAAATTTTAAAGTTTATATTTTTAATTTTATGTGTATATTGGTTATATGTTTTATATATCTGTCTTGCCTTTTCGCTTTATTATTGTTCTTATATTTTAGTATTTGTTCGAATTTCTTAAGAGAAATTTCGATTATATATATATCTTAATCTTTGGTAGAACATTAATTTATAAATGGAAAGAGTTATTGTTGTCAATGCTGATTTCATGAAGACATTGTTAACAATAAAAAAAGTGTTTAATATGAGCAGAAATAAAAAGTTTTGTGGATATTTGTCTCAATTATGGATTTTATGTACTCAATCCCTAATAATTCGTATGTTGTCGATAGAGGTGTGGTCAAGTCTGTTTTTCATTCAATTCGTGGTTTTGGAGCAGGTATCAAGTCATATTATAGCTGTTACGTAGGAATAAATGTTTGAAATCATTATGAAATAAAATTAATAAATCAGTAAAACAATTTAGAAAATTTTATTTCAATGTTATTTTTTGTTTACTCAGTTATTGTCAAACCTATCGTCCATTATTTTAACGTAGGACATGTTGCATGAGTGTGATTTTAAAATAATATGAATTCTATGCTTCTTTTTATTAACTAAAATTAATTTTATAACTATACCATTAGAAAAAATTTTTTTTTTTACTTATAATCAGGATGTTGCCATTTCAACGTGATAATAACATGAACACATTACTTATATTAATATGAGCCCGCTGAATCTTACTTGGGAATGGCTCTCGAAAAGGTTGCCTCTTTTGTACAGACCAAGCCGAGAATCGGCTGCATTCTCTAGTTGGCTGTGGTACATAGTAGCGGTCACATTGTCCTCCCTATGAAGTGGTACCCTTAGCAGTAACAGGCTAAGTTTTCTTCTTCACTAATTCTATATTCCGAGGTCTCACCAACTTTCGGTCGGGGATACGATGATGCATGCAGTGGGTACCTCGCTATACAAGAAACTACACATTTTGCCCCTTGGCATTCGAAAGAAGCAATTCAGCATTAAAGTAACATGAGCATTTTTTTAAACAAAAAGGATGCGTATGCCGCAACAGTGTTATTTTGCTCAAAAATTCAATTCCGTGAAAAGGCAAAGAAAAGATATCTCAGGGCTGCAGCGACAGCTAACGGAAAACAGAGAGCATCTGCCTGCCTTCCACACCCAGGTACGATGATAGGAGTTATTTTCACTCGATGATTTCATACCCCGCAGCTGTTATCGCCCGCAACGCTTGCTTTTAATTATTCAGAGGATGTCTGTTCCCGCGTTGCGGGAAGGAGCTGTCGGCCGAAATGAGTCCTGCTGTCTCCTCTTCATTTACATGAGTGTAGCCGAACGAAAATTCATACTTTAGAGAGTTGCATGAATAGTTCGGCGCTCGCTCTCATTTCAGGATTTTCAGTGCACTTGTGTGTGTCTGCATGATAATAATAATAATAAAACATAATTTGTATGTGGGTTTCAATTTCATTTGGTTAGTAATTGTACGTTGGGTTAATAATTACATTGAGTCAGTAATTATAAATTTAGTTACTAATCATACATTGAGCTTGTAATTGTAGCGTTATATCATGTTGAGATCAGTAATAGCGTTGTATCTGTATACTACGAAAAAGTAAGTAATTAAACCCTAAATCAGTAATTATATCATGTCAGAAATTATATATTGAATTTATTAATTAAATTGGATGTGTAACTGTACATTGGATTACCATTTACTAGGTTTTCTTACTGTACATTGAGATAGTAATAATAATTAATCAGTTACTTTACACTGAATTACTAATTAAACACTTATTGCACTACTCTAGAAATTCTACATAGAATGAGTATAACATTGAATTTGTAATTATATAAACCTAATATAATAATTATTCTATGTTAGGCTATAATTATAAGTTAGTTATGATATTTGTACTAGAAATTGGGCAGTGGCTTAATAACAATTGCTTAGTACTTGTAACTGTAATTTGAGTTAGTAGTTATATATTAAGTTAGTAAATAATTGGATTAGTAATTGTACTTTGCATGAATAATTGTCGTTTGGTATATATGGGATATAATTACATTGAGTCAGTAGCTGTTCATTGGATTCATTATTACTCTGTAGGTAGGTGCGTAATAGTTCTTTAGTTTCGTTATTTCCCACTGTGTTAATAGTTGCATTGAATAAGTAATTTTATTATGTCGGAAATTGTGTATATTAGTTTGATATAATTACGTAGGTTTATAAAGTATATAAATCATTCTTTTTCCGGATCCTTGTGAATTCAGCGCCCTGTTGATATTACTGAACATTTAGAGTCCATTCATTTATTTTGTATTTTCCAAGAAAATTTCGATGAAAATGTATGAATTTCTTTTCATAGGAGGATGTGATTCTTTCAGAATTGGTTCTACAAATGTATTGAAAAATCATACTTTTTCTGTTTCTTCAGGATATCTCCGTGTGAGATGGTAGAAAATAGAAAAATTGTTTGGAAGAAAACTGGGTACGAAATGTCTGGATTAGATGCATTATAACTGAGCTTCGTGTCGAGTGAGCGTGTATCAAAATGTAGTGAATAAAAAAATCAAAAATTTTCGAATATAGGTCGCAGAAGATGCGCGGAAGTAAGGTAGATGTTCTCTGAGTTAGCAATGTAGGCGAGGCTTCAGAGAGAAATTCATCTGGTGGAGATAAATTGTCTGAATTCTTGGTCCGTGTTTCTGTGGTTGCTCGTCGAAAGTTGATGCTGGGGGGTGTTCCTGAATGAAAATGGTTAGCTTCATATGGAAACACCCCCATTTGATGAGCAGTCACGTCATAATGGAATCACATGGGGATTCATCCATCAGGTGCCAGAGGCAGTAAAGTGGAAAACTTGTTTTAGACTCAAATTTTCAATCGATTTCCCCGAAACCAAGTTTGGAGGGGGGAGATAGTATTCAAAACTGCATTTTCTAACTTTTGGTCCATTGCAACGAAAAGCAGCAGGCGAAGTGGCTCCAAAACTGAAGATTGTTCTCTATCTTTTTTTCATGAGAAACACATTCATTCTGCTGCTGCACTTCAAGCAGCACTGGGAAGACACGCATTTACTCTGCCCCTAGCTCAGGACTACCGATACCCAAGGGAAATTATTAATATTTGCCACACAGGCTCGTTGTGGCTTAGTAGAATGGCTGTTCTTTTGGAAATGGAAGATCTCAAGTTCAATCATAGTTAATCTAACAGTGGAAGATGAATGGCGCGTTTCTGCTTTGGGCGCACACATGCGCTTTGTAGTGGACAGCTGGAAACCTTCCCCTTGTAGCACGTGAGTCATGTGAAAGATTCGTCACACTAGACAATAATGGCGCATTCTGAAATAGTTTGACAAAACCCAGAGCTTTTAAACTATTAAATAAAAATGTGTTTGCTATCAACAGACTACAAGAGTGTTGCAGTAGACGATAGAGAGAGATGTAAATAGTAAAAAATTAAATCTCTAAGTATAAATAATTAATAGCAAAGGAGTAAAACTACTCTTCATCACAGATATGTAGTTGAGCATTCATTTTAACGTATCTGTACGCATTGTAAAATAAGTTGCAATGGGAATTTTGAACATACATTTCGCAATAGTTAATGCTATACATTATGCTGCTGACGCTAGTATCATTGTAAAATTAAAAAAGTGACAGGTTTTATCAGGAGTTCGCTGTGGCCATAGTTGGTTAGGGCTTCATAGTCGTCATTTGAAAGTAGTGAGTTCGAATCCCGATTTAACCAAATATCCGTCTTCTTCGATAAAGGTGGTTGGAGCATGATAAATAGGTCGTGGTCTTAATGTTCTTCAAAACGAAATGAAGCCTCTGAAGGCAGCAGGTCAAGTATTGGGGAGATTTCTGCTGAATTCTTGTTTCTAAATTATGAAGATTTCTACCCATCGCCCTCCACCTTCCTTGTAGGATTGAGCTCTGGGTTAGATACAGTGAGATTTCCCGGTGCATAAATACAGTCCTCCCCCCCCCCCCATCAAAAAGAAAGAAGCGGCGGTAATCTAATCGGATGGTTTTTGTGTGCTGCAGATAGCGGATTCCTTACATGACTTTGTTGAAGACTATTGTGCGGATTGTCCGTATGCAAGGGAATAATTTTAGTATTTAGTGTCCCTCAAGGATTGCGTTGGGGCGTAGGAAGGAGATGTGCCAGCTCGAGTGTTGACTTAATCACTTGAATGTGGTTCAGTGGTTCTCGGTGATCTGCTGTGTTTAGGAGAAATAATAGGCTACTGGAAACACACAAATTGCAATAATTTAACCTACCTTTATTGTGTATATATATATATATATATATATATATATATATATATATATATATATATCCTAAATCAAACTGATACACCAGAAATATTAAAATTTTATGCATGTTTAAATTTTTAAAACACTGTACCTATATATGATGTAACTTATTTTCACGTTATTTTATAGTTTACTATTTGTTGCATCTGTCTTTCGGTTTCATTCACTTTTCCATACACGTGCGCACTAATTCAAATATTTTACTCATTATATCATTATTCATATATTTGAACATCATATTAAAGACGAAATGTGATACTATCTATGAATACTATAAGTAGAGTATCACATGAATCGTTCTGAAATCTACTTTTTTGATAATTTTAGTAAATTATAAGGAAAAGCATGATATTTTTCATAATAGAAAGCATTGTTATATTCGTGTGTGTGAACCTGGCATAAAAAAAAAATTATATTCTTTTCCGATCAAATTAGTTACTAAACATTTTTGATATTTATTTTCTGGACTTAAATGCTTCAGTTTTGAGCGACTCGTGAGAATATTCCCTTTTTCATTGTTCCTCTTCCTGTCTGATTCTGTGTCATTTTAACTCAACAATTAATTTATTTTGCTCGACTCAAAGGCGGTTCTGCTATTGTTTGTAAAGGAGATGCTGTTGAATGAGAATGTGTCTAGTGCCATGGTTCACACAACCGCTCTAAGTATTTAAAAAGGAAGAATTGCAACGGTATAAATTGAGACTAGAATTGGTTTCAACCTCTTTCGTAACGGCTTTCTTTTCGGCTGTTTAATTAAACGGTTTCCACGCCGCTTTGTGATTGTTTGGTAAAATGAAGCCTTTCTCGTGAGAATGGGCTTTCCCTGTCGAAGAAGTCTGGTGGATTTCTTGGAAAATCAAAAATAGGAAGATAAAAAATAAAAGTTCAATGTCTCATATTGTTCGTTCAATGGATAAAGATGATTTCTTTCGAGATGAATGCTTCCGTGGTCAAGTTATCAGAAAAAGTGAACAAACAAAAGAAAAAACATTCTATTTTGGATATTCTTTTAAAATATAGTGTGAATTTTTCTCTGGGATATTATATATAGCGCATTTCTGGCTCGTATTTTACTCTAGCTCTAACTGTCGTTATTCTTACTTTACAGCTTATTCTTGGAGTCGTCCACGGGCTTGCTTGACGTTACATTTACGGCAGTTTGGACTCATTTTTAATGTGTAGGTCTCGTTCAACTAAACCCTCGAAGGCATAAAGTGACCGCAGTGCCTAACGATCCCTGCAGGTTGTGGATGTCTTCCAATTACCCTCAATCGTTGGAAGGAAGTCAAGGATGTAAAGTTTTGTGCCAAATGCATCAACCTGCAGTTGTCTGCACCATTTCGCATATCATAAATCTCAAGAACACATACAAGCTAGATAGGGTCCTGAGATTTTCAGAGTCTTACAGGGAAATAACTTAAGATTTTTATAGAATGTATTTAGTTAACTCAACAACTTGAATGCCTAAGAACTGCATTTCAAAAACATTGGTTCTGATCAATGATACTGATTTTGCTTGTGTGTTCGTGTAGTTTTGTGATTTTTCTAACACTTTATTCTGTAACATGAGGTTTGCGTCTGTTTTTCTTATTTATGAATTTCACAAAGAATCTTTAACAACCAATTAATTAGGAAAAAGTCTTGAATAATGAAATAAAAGAAATTCTAGTAAAAATATTTTAATGTGATAAATGGACATCAGGCGAAATAAAAGTTACGTATGCAAGGCGAAAAGCTTATTGTGGGCACACTAGAGCCTACGAGTAGAATTTTGCTCTTCAGAATGAAAATCGGTGAGTTCGATTCCAACCTACCTCGCTTTCTGCATGACTATCTGTTTGAGAGGAATTCCTGGTTTTACCTTTGCACGCTCCACTATCAATGATAAACTTCCCTAAAATCAAAATGCATTTGATATTCGAATTCTTCACAAAACCAACATGCCACAGCACGAGGGCAAATATCACCTGTACTCCCAACAGAAATGGTTGTCGTTTTTCTATTCATTGAAAAAAATTTCTTGAGGTGACTGCTTAAGAGCTTTCCTTCTTGGACCAGAGGGTGGTGGAGACTTATTAAATTTATATGAACCTTGTGCCATTGTCCTGATCACTTATGATTGATGTTGATAAAATTATTTGATAAATATTGTGTATTGAGGCTTTTTTTCGAAATAATATTGGAATTTAGGATTCTTTAAACATAAAAAGTACTTGCTCTGCTTTCTATTTCATCAACTATAGGTTTATGATGGTAGCTTTCCTATAGGGCAAAGGTGGCCAACTTACGGCTTGCTAGCCACATGCTGCTCTTTAAAGGATTATTTGTGGCTCTCGATAAATGTACCTGAGTGCCCTTTTCATTATTGAGTTATTTTATTTGTGCAAAAATTATTATATTTCCATGTGTGTTTCTAAATGTCTTTTAAATTGCTGACAACAAATATGAAAGATTAAGTGCAACGTTGTAGCAAATTTCATTTCCGTCCAAGTTAAAATTGATATAACTCATCGAGAACTGCGCGTACCAACATAAACAGTGGCGCAATCGACCCCATACCACACCCATTTTGAAATTGTTAACTTTCATTGCAACGGACAATTGACATTGTGGGCTCCTGAGAAAACATTTTGTATCACTTTTGCTAAGGATATAATTTGTAATCAGGAACTTTTGGTAAGTTAACACTAAAATTTATTTGGAAGTATGTAGCATGTATTGTTATTGTTATGACTCATAACTGCAATTAATACTTCTCTTGAATATAATTTAAAAAATGATTTGAAGAGCTGTATTGCATTTTGTTTGCTCTAGACGAATCGAGAAATATCACAGATCCTCCATAATTAGCAGTTTTCATACGTTCGGTAGAATTAGAATCGCTATTAATTCTAATTCTCCCTATGCTTCTTTGTTTAAAATTTTATTGGAAATGGGAAACTCACCTTGAATTATGTTGATTTCAAATGGATTCAGAAAAAAATCAAGAGACGATTTAAAATATTTCAAGTCTTGTAACCTATTTTAAAATTCCATCAGTATTTCTTCTAGCTTATTTATCACTAATTGAGTGTTTCTCATGTACTTGTTGAGAGAAGAATCAAGTTCTGCAATTAAAATATAAGTCGAACTCTGATTACTAAATTTTGGAAATTTGTATCAGAATCAAAGAATCCTGATGTAAAAAAAGGCTGCTTGTGGAATTGTTTTAATATTTAGAACAACGTACTTATGTGAATCATTTCATTCCTCTTTAAAATTCGAGAAAGCCAAACACTGATCAGTATTAACTAATCAGGATCTCAAAGAATTACTGAGAAGTGCTGTCACCAAATTATCAAGAGAAGTAAAATAAATGTGTTTATATCATTTTTAATATTTGAATTCAATACTCATGTGTTGTACTTTTATTTATATCTTTTCAATAAATATAAATTGTGTAAAAAACGTTTCAATACCTTTTTTGCATATCTTTAAAATACCTGTGCGGCTCGCGAAAAATTTCAACTCTTTTACCCCTGCTATATGTTTTTCTCGCATGAAGTGGTGGAATGACAGGAAATTAGCTCAGCTATGGTTACTCAACTACAACAACCGAGAGGCTTGCTACTAAAGTATTCATTTTGTTAGCTATCCTGGGAAATCTCTATAGACTTTCCTCTCTTGGAACAAAATGTGATTACATTTTAAAGCTGAAATTCCAAAAGTTGCGTTTACTCCCAGGGTTTAAATCTCACAACTGGGTATTATTTCAAAGCATTTTTTACGACATGTGTAAAAGAATGTTGGGTTTTTTCGGTGTATTTCTTATAAATTGTATAAGTCTATTATCTTATTTATTTCAAATCCATGAAACTAATAGAACACGACATCTCATGCGAAAAGTATTGTGATTATATCAGTGAATACTAGATAAATGACCTGCAACTTTCACAAAAAGGGCGCATTTGTGGAAAATGAAAGCTGCGTTAGAAAAAGATAAGAACTGAATTGAATAAAAAAAAATTAGAGAATAAAACACAGTAATCCTACCAGAAAAGCTTCCGGAACAACTTAGATTAAAACTGAATAAAAAAATAGAATGTAAACCTTACGGAAACATTACTCGAAATATTTCTCTACATTTTACTAAAGTTATATTTTCCAGAAAACTTCTGCCACTGATTTCTAGATTTTCCAGAAGTTCTGCAGAACATCGGTCAACATCTATAATTATCTTCTCCCATCTTAGAAAGCATCAGATCGTGCTGTACGATGCAATTTTTCGCAAGATTTATTGTTGATACTAAAATTTTATTGATTATATTTCAATGCATTTGTTCTTTCACAGTGTGTTTAGGAACTCTTCCATGTTTCTTACCTTGGATATGGTGATTCAGAATCAATCTAAAGAGTGGAGTTAAACTTCCTATACGAAAAATGACCATTGATCGCCAAAGAAATAATCAAGGATTGAATATTTGCCTGATTAACTGTGTCTGTCTATATAGTGCCTACTTTTTCCAGATTCACAAACCCAATAAAACGAAGTATCATAAAAGTACTCTAACTTATTATTTTTTGTACAGAGGAAAGAGAAAAAGAACATGCGTGAGAAAATGTGTTTAACATTAAAGTAAATTTTGAAATCCATTCGTTTCCCATGGAATGTGTTTTTTTGTCCTCTTTCTTTGGCGATTTCTTCCTTCTCTTAATTGCATCCAAGTAACGAACTGAAGGCGAATTAAGTCATTTGAGAGTGAACAAACGAGAATATCCTTATCATTTTCATTCAATGCTTTGAAGTAGCTTTTCTTTCTTTTGCACTTACCTGTAAATTTACGGGGTTTTCGACCCTCATTTTGGCGGCCATTTGGCGAGCTGATTATTTCCCTTGACCATTCTGCAGGATTTTTTTCTTCTTCTTTCTGACGTTAATGGTTTAAAATTCTTCTGCTAAGAAATACATTCATGGCATGGGAAAAGCACCATAAAATTTGTGTATGAGCTGTTGAGAAACATCTCGGTGGATTTGTATTTTTTTAATAAGAAAAAAAAGAAGTAAATTGTTTTTCTCCTTTTAAAGCATCACTTATTTCTTCACAAATTGTCTCCTTAATGCGTTTCTGCAACTGAAAGAGTGGAAAGGTTCAAGCTGTTGTTTTGTAAAGATACATAATGTCATTTTTAGTAGTTTTTATTTCAATTGTTGTTACTCCGTGTCATTGCAGTAAAAAAAAATTAGAAATTGTACTAGATTTAAAACAAGGATACAACTATTATTTTCTTATTAATTCATTGAAATTCTAACACATGAATTTCGATGTGGCTTTTCCTAAGTAAATAATAGCAATAAATTGTGAAAATAAAGTTGAGGGAGTTCCTTTTTGTAAAATATAGCGTAATAATATTTCTCATTTGTGTTTTCCAGGGCATTTTTTCGATCATGAAATCAATAAGAGTTGATTTTAGTTTTTCTTATGTTTTACAAAACTGGTTTTCTAACGTAAAACTATTTCTGATGAGCCCAGCTTAAAATTGTTGAAGTAAGGAATATCTGTTAAATAGGATATAACAAGAGAGATATTCCATATTTTGAATAATTCTATATAATTTCTCCGCGATAATAATTTTACGATTGAACCATAAAATAGTTGTTCAAATCGTGTTTTTTCGAGCAGTAGCAAATGAGGCGAAGTTCACCATCGAATGTCTTGATGTCGTTGGCGATGAGAAAAAATCCATTGATAATTTTTACCATTAATAAAAAAAAAATCCGTTTATAAAATTTATATATTATTATTATAAAATTTCCGTTTATAAAAGTTTTCAAAATCATGAAAATTACCTATTGTTCTAAGTAATTAGCTCTCAAATTTTCAAATCTTTTGCGGTATTGCTTCGAAAATTGAACACGTTAAAAACAGAACAGAAGAAAATGCAAAATGAAAAAGACAAGACAAACCACCCACTTTGTGGTTAGTTTAAATCGGCAAGGACGGTTTAAATTTTTCTGTGTGTTCATAGTTGAATTGAGAGTGGTGCGCATATTGGAATAAAACTTAACATGTGCAGGCATATTAACCACTAATTGCATCTTTTTGATGGCACCATGACGTGGCATGTTGGAATTTGAGCACATGTGCAGTATGTATTTCATTTCTTTGTGTGTCGTTTCTAAATAAATTGCTGCTGTTTTATAAAGCAACTTCTTTCTCGCTTTCAGTATCAGAGAGAAACGATAACTTCCAAATTATACCGCTTAAAGGCGCTGCAGTTATCTTATTTTTGAGTACACTAACACGTTCCTGTAACTTGACCATAACTGTCAGTATTTTAAGATGAACAGATGACAAGGACAATCCTTCACATAATAAATATATGTGCCAAGTGCTTCCATCATCTGTTCATCGAAGAACTTCATTGTTTTCTTTTTAGAGAAAATGAAATCAAATTAATATTATCGAATGTAAAAAATTCTAGATATTTTATTCGTAGAATCCGGAATGTATCGTAACATTTTGCCAATAATAAGGAAAAAACATAGAAGAATATTATTTATAACATTCTTCACGACCGTTGTCGAAATGAATATCTGGAAGAAAAATGGTCAGCTATAATTTGATTAAAACATTCCTCACATATGTTCTTCCAACGCCGATTTGTCGTCGCCTACTCGTTGTTCCCACCTGTCGAAGATCCTAATTTCTCTGACAGCTGAAATTTTCTTTTAGTGACCGCGTTTGATGTCGAATGCGTGTCACGTTACACTTTTTTAACCAACATGAAGTCGTCTAGCAGTCTTCCGCAGTTTCGTTTTTCGTTTTGCTACCGGACGACAAGCGACGCGAATATTTATGTCAAGGTTTCTGTGAATATTCTGCAATCGAGAATGGATTCAGAATGGGCGAAGTTTCAGTATATGTAAAAAATTGAAATTATAAAGAATCGATAAAAGAAATTACTTTACTGATATTCAAAATAAAAACTCAGGGAAATTACCTCTGTAAAATGACGCGAGGTCGACCACTTTCCGGAGTGGAATATCCTGGTTTCAACTCCTGCCACCATCCACACATGGGGATGAATATACTGCTGTTTGCCTGATTATTAATCGGAGATTAAGAGTGGGAACATCCTGGAGTTTTCTTCTTTTCTGCCTATTTATATACAATGCAATATAATGTGAGCACCATTAATGAGATATCCTGCCGGAAGGCATTTCTACGTAGTGGACATTAAAGATCCTCGTAATTTTTTCCGTCTGTCAGACTGCATTTTACTCCACGTAAACAGACGACAACGTGTAAGAAACATAGCTACGATCTCTCGGGGATTTTAACTAAAAATTTACCGATATGTGTGATTTGGATAACAGAAAAGCAGCTCGTATGCTAAAATATGTTCGATTTTTAGATTCTTGAAGAATACGTACCGATGCCATGAATCAAGCAGTGACTTTCTTGTCTTAGTGAAATTGTTATTAAAAGGCCTTATTAATGAACAAATTGCAAAAACAAGTTTTATTACAGGAGCAAGTTTTTCATATTTCAAGAATATGAAGACCCACCATGATATCTGTAGCACGTCTGTGATCGGCCAGAGAGCTCAACCAAAATAACCCAGAGAAAACGAAGCCCCCCCCACCCTCAGAAGGAAACAGCACACTGGTCACTCATCATTAAGATTATGAATATATTATACATATATGAACAGATCCTGAATGATGTATTTGAAAATGAAATAGGCGAAGACTACTGCTGCAGAATATAATGATACGGTGGACTTGCAAATCATGCAAATTCTCCAAAAGGCTTGTTCTCAATGGAGTGAAGAGGTTAACACCTGCGCTAATGATTCATAAATGAAGTGAATAAGATAGTATAATTCTAAAATATAGAAATAAAAAGAATTATAACAGTAAATCTCCTACTTTTTATAATATCTTATATATTTTTTATTTTATTAAGACTCACCATGGCTTGCTGGTAGGATTGCTGTCTTGAGAGTGGGAGACTCTGGGTTCGCCTGCCGCTATTGAACATCCAAAGATACAAATGAGGTATTCATCTCTCACAGCACAAAAGTTTTCTCCGTGTACATCTTTCGGGATAGATCTCAGGGAATTTTTTTCATTTGCGATGTTTAGATGTGACCCTCGCTCTATGACACCTCATCCTGGAAGCTAATAACACTCGATGAATATTATAAGAATATAACAATATGTAGGGTGTTGGGATTTCCTCTACGCGTGTAGTCAAAATATTATTTTTCATTGTACTAAGTTTAAAAAAAAAAAAAAAAGTTGTACCTTGATTTATTCTACTTTTTGAATAATCAAGACACAAATTTCAAAATGAATATCGCAAATACCGTCAGAAGTTTGAGAGAAGGATTATTTTGAACTATTTAAGTTCACACAAAATGTGCTGTTACCTTTTCTTATTATCGAGTTATTGCAATTCTTGGATTTGTAGAAATTCTCTTTTCCTGTACTCCTATCCGAAAGTTAAATAAATAAGTAAGCAATGAAATGCAAAAATTGAATGGAAAACTGCGGGAAATGACCACAGGTAGAAACGAATGAAGATATCAAAAATATATCGAGGGGAAACATTGCGCTAATGTGACATTAATTAGCTTTAGGAAAATGCCCAACAGTAATTATAAAAATCCATGCAGATTCCTTAAATACTTTTGTATTTTATCCATACAGAAATCCAGGAAAGCCACAAAGAGAACGAATTTCTTGTTATTTTGAAGCTGCTGACAGTGTATGTTTAGTCTTTGTAAGGAACCGCCTATAATTGCCGTGTTCCTTGTAGCGCTAACCCCGAGCATACTCTCCGTACTCCTAGTAGGTTTAGTCTGCTTGGTCGATAATCTAATTTTAAGATGTGAGAAACATACTTGTTTAAAGACACATTATGTAAACTAAATGTATTAACGCGTAAAAGACGTACTACGTTTACAGAACCGTCTGAAAATTTCGGTAAAGATATTTTCTTACATTACGAACGTTGATCCCGCAGAAACTTTATGGCACATAATTAAATAAAGTTAACACAAAATAAAGTGAGAATTCACACTTGTTGGCCTGTTATGATTACTAGTTCATCATAGTAGCGAAATCTTCGAAAAGTCATGGGTTTAATCCTAGCCTCTATTAAACAACAGATAATGTATGTTGCGCTTCTACTTTCTTCATGTACTTTTATTGGGTGTGGTATTCGTGTATTATCCGTGTTTTCTACCTTACGACACATTATTACGGTCCACTCTCTATAAAATCTTCATTTTTTTTTTTTTTTTTTTTTTGCAGTGGTTGTTAAAGTATCTGTGGCCGTCAGGTAGTCCGCAAACACCCATCGCTCTTTAAGCAGCAGTGTCTGGCTGCCAAATTGTTCCTCACTGCCACTTTTTTTCGCATCAAGATTCATTCCACCGAGCCCCACAGTTTAAAATAGTTTCCGAACCAGTGTAAGTATCAGGAGTAAACCGAATCTACGAACTGTTGAATTGAAAGCCACAGTGCTCAGGATTAAACTGGAAACTTTACATTCCATCCCTTGGGTTTATAGCAGTTAATCGTAAAGTTTGAATCCCTAACACAATTTACTAAAATTATAAAAGGTTGGGTACCAGCTAATTTTTTAAAATTTTGTCTGATAAAATTGCTTATGGCTGCATCAGTAGTCGGCATCTTAACACTCCACACGTAAAGAGGAATCCGACTACATTCATTTTGGATCTAATAACTGAAAGAAAAATCCGTTGAGGTGCTAGCAAAAAGCATTCACTAATCTTGTCGTTTCACGTCATTGACAGATTATGTGTACTTTGTAGCGCTTGCATTGTTCCTTGCGGTCAGTGTGGTGTAATATGTGACATTGACGATTCAGTTAGTGTGTCCCTGGGAGTAAACATCTTCTGAATCATCACTTCGCTTCGAGAAGAAAATGAATGAATCCTTGAAATCCCAGTGTCGTCTTCTGACCTTGAAGAGGATGGAGGCATTGTTAGAATTCGTTCACGATTTACTTTACATCAACGGAACAACAATAAAATTTGAAGTATTTTTTTTCGAATACCACAATAGAATGCTTACTTGCTAAGACGAAGCATCAACCGTGGAAAGGAACTCAGTAAAACACTTCTGCCAAAAAAAGTGATGAAAAAGAAAACAATTGACCGTTGCTCTGTGTAAATCCAACGGACCATGCAGACCCCCGTGTATCTACTCGCTGAGGTGAGAGAAGAAAAAATAGCACATATGAAGAGGGTTTTAAAAAATTGCCCTAACTCTTTATCTTTTCTTAATTCTGTTAAATAAACATTTGATGCGGAGAAAGGTTGGTCGCGGCACACTGATCTAAAAATGCAAAAAGAAAATTACGGACTGTGGCTTATGTGATGCGAATTACTTCACGGATTGACCTTCAATTTCTCCTTTAGTTTTTTAATCGTTTACGAGTCGAGATTGTACACCCCCGCTCGCATCTGAGGCGTTTCATAATTGCAAATGCGTGCGCGGGTTGTTCAATTATCCTATTAACATGGAAAGTTTAAAAGTACGCTTTTTGGCAACAATAGGAAGTTGTTGGCTCATTGTAGTCGTAAAATGCATCGAGAAATCAGGACTCTTCAAGTCGGCATTCTGTTGTCATAAACAGTCATTGTATCTCTCTCTTCAGATAAAATAATGAGCACTGCCTCACTTCATAACCTCAGACTCTATTGCTATCTACATATTACAATATAGAGCAAATTATGACAAAGTCATCAATAAACAGTCTATACCTATATACACAATAACGAACAAAGTTAGTTTATAATTTGAGACGCAAGTAATAAATAGTCTATATATATATATATATATATATATATATATATATATATATATATATATATATATATATATATATATATATATATATATATATATATATATAACTATTTATTTTGAAATAGTGAAGTTTCCATTCCATAAATTCAGATGCAAAAAATGAATTCCTTTAAGATTTCATTTAAATTTGCTTGATCATGATACATGATTTGATCATTTACGGTATGGTAATTCTTGCGTCGGCAACTTTAAATGAGTTACTGTACATGCATTGGCCACATGGAGGCAACAACTTTATATCATTGAGTGTGGAAGTTAGTTTGGTGTGTAATGCAATGGTATGTAATGTGTAATGCAATGGTATGTAACGCTATAAGAGAAAATTACTAAAAATTTCATTTTGATTTAATCTGTTTTTCCGATTGATAGACGAGGATGAGAGAAATGTTTTTTCTCTCTGTTAATCATATATTTCAATTCTCGCGCGCGCGCGCTGTTTAGTGATCTTTATAACACTCAATTTTTATTCCTAAAGAAAACGAACTTATTTTCCCGCTTTTCGCCGTCTTACAAAAATTTGTCGGAATAAAAATATTCGTGTGGCAGCCGATTTCGATTGTGATCTTCATTCTGACTCAGCATTATGAGAGGACAACTGTCGTTTTCTTAATTCTTTTTTTCCTAATAATAAATCTCGAAATCCTCATTGCAACAATCAGCGCTTTCTTCTCTCCTCCATCATGCTCCGTCAGTGAATTGAAAATCATCTTTCTCTTATTTCTGATATTGTCTTTTAAATCCTTTTGCTATCTGAATTTCATTGCATGTGTTTATTCTTCTGAATGAAAACATGTAAGATCTCATCGATATTTAATGAGGATTTCAAAATTTTACTTTTAAGTCGTATTATGCAATACCTGTCTAAGTTTTTATTTGAAATTATTGCAACTTCATAGAAACCACTGTAATAATCTCTCCTGTTGATCGACTTCAACAAAAACCTCATTCAATTGTTCCCAATTGGTTTTATATTTTTCAGGTCTATTAAAAGGAACCTTCGAATAATTTCCTTTAAGCAAATGACTTGAAAAAGAAAATTTCTTATTGTGTATTATTTTTCATTCCAAAAACGGATGATGGTAAACTTGATTTTCACCATCCGTGCTATTAAAACGACGCCAAGAGGATCACCTAGTTACAATTACTTGCGTATAGTTTGTGGCTTCTAAATCTGCGCTATTTTTTCCAATATAGAAGGCCCATTCTTCCCATAAAATTTTCGTTGCATAGATTCCCCAAGGTTATCGATCGCTTCTCAAATGTTCTTGTTTTCATTTTTTCACGTTCCATCTCCACATTTTCACGATTACTAGGCCAAACACATTTTTTGGCGAAAACAAAATGACACTTTCCTCACTACTCAGTAAAATGAAAAATTGTCAACAATATTATAGTGTTTAAATTGAAACAAAGAGAATATTAGGATTTCTAGTGATCCGTCAGATTCGGAAATAAAAATAGAAATTGCTTATGATTGCCTTTTCTTTGTCTATTTTTGGCTGCATTTTTAAATAATTTGCTGTTGTTTTGAGAGACCATGGATTTCAAATAGTGCCCAGGTAATATTTGATCCTATCATGTATATTATCGCTTAAATCGCTTTGCTTACACGTATTACATATTTGACGAAGCTTAACGTGGTTCATGAACCACTTCAAACATCAGCGACGGAAGTAAGATTTGAACCCACCAGCTATTAAACTACTACTATACCAACTAATAACCATGTAAACAAGTCTTTAAAGATCGACTCGTTTACAAGTTATTGGTTACAAAAACTGTCTAGAAATCAGATAAACACCGTTTCATACATAAACAATGTTACATATTGCAAACAAACAACAGGAATTCTTTTTAATCCCTTAATCGCTTTGATTTTTCACGATTCACTTTCTCTTAATTGGAATGCCTCGTGAGAAAGCTTCATTTCGTGGCCGGAAAATTGCCCTTCAGCAACTCTACCAATTGGGTGGGTGTCTCTAAAAATTCATATTAATTTAAAAACACTGTTGCTTACCGGATGAGCCGCATTCATTCAGTGTGTGGTCCAATCGAAGACCATCGTGCCTTACGAGTTCTGTACAATCAACCTATTGATGTTGAATGGCTGGGTCACTCGTCATGGTCACCGGACCGCGATTTAAAATGATGGCGCAGTTTGCTATGTTTAAAGACTTGAGTAACACTCAAAAAAGTAAATACGGTAACTCATCTCCATTTGTTTAATTATTCTAATATTTAAAACAAAATGATAAATCGGAATAATTTTTCTAACACTTTTTTAAATTCTTACCTAAAACTATGCGGAAATAAGAAATGGAAAATGTTGCTCATGAAAAGTGTTTTTTAAGTTCAATAATACGTAGTTAATAATACACAAAACTATTTCCAACAAATAAATTTTAACAGTTTAAACGAGTTTTAATAAAGAAGTTAATTTAAGAGGTATTTAGTACTCTTAATTTGTTTTCATGTTATAGACATGTTTTTTGTTTTAAAACCTTTTTTAAATATTTTGAAAGCAGAATGTGTATGAAAGCATAAAAAGAGAAAAAAATGGCATGCAAATAACGTTTAGTAGTTTCGATAAAATTTTTAATAAAAGAATGTCGCTAAATTTATTATTATTTCCGATCAATTTTTTTGCGGCTAATGAGTTATACGAGGGTTGCTATTTATATTTCTGGCCTTGGCAACAGTAAGTGTTGCTAGGCGACCGAAGACGATTTTAATCGAAAGTTTGATATTTTTAAACATAAATTCAGCAGACAATTTACCATTATAGCTTTATTTGTGTTGTTGACTGTAAATTGAAAAGTTCTTCTCTGTCAAAAAAGGGAATTGAATCGTGAACATTTTCGTGCCATTATTTTTCATAACTTTCGACGTGGATTGTCAAGACAAGAGTGCTTCGATGAACTTAATTCTTTATACAGCGATAAAGCGTCATCCTACAGCACTGTAAAAAATTGGTATAACGAATTTAATCGTGGTCGATGTTCGATCCAGGACGAATCCCGTGCAGGTCGTCCAAAATCCGTTGTTGTGCCAGAAAAGATCAATGCTGTGCGTGAACTGATAAAGCAAGATCGTCATGTGACATACCGTGAGATAGAGGCGTCTTTGGACATTAGTATGACTAGCATCAATAAAATATTGCATGAACATTTGAGCGTAAAAAAATTTGTTCGCGTTGGATCCCGCATAATCTGACAAACGCTCAAAAAAAGGCTCGTGTCGATTGGTGCAAGGAAATGTTGGAAAAATACATTCAAGGTACATCAAAGGCTGTGTATAACATCCACACAGGTGACGAATCATGGATCTATGCATATGAGCCGGAAACAAAACAGCAATCAACTGTATGGGTCTTCCAAGACGAGGCAAAACCAACAAAAGTTGTTCGAGGAAGAAGCACATCGAAACAAATGATTGCCTGTTTCTTCGGCATTAACGGTCATGTGGCAACAGTGGCGTTAGAGCAACGCAGGACGGTCAATTCTGAATGGTACACGACCATTTGTTTGCCAGAAGTCATCGGAGAAATTCGAAAAAAGCAGAACAGGCGAATCATTCTTCATCATGACAATGCGAGCTCTCACACATCGACTCAAACAAAGGCATTTCTGACGGAGCGAAAGATCGAACTGATGGGTCATCCGCCGTACAGCCCTGATTTGGCACCCAATGACTTCTTCTTATTCCCACACATCAAAAATAAATTACGTGGACAACGATTTTCGACCCCCGAAGAAGCGGTTGATGCATTCAAAACGCATGTTTTGGAGTTACCTCAATCGGACTGGAAAAAGTGCTTTGAAAATTGGTTCAAACGCATGCAAAAGTGTATTGATCATCATGGAGAATATTTTGAAAAACAATAAAACCAATTTCGATCCTACATATTTGTTTTTTCATTATTAGGCCAGAAATATAAATAGCAACCCTCGTAACCTGTCATTGAGAGATCATTCGGAAGTGCTTAAAGTCTGAAAAAAATTCATTACAATGCGCGCGCGCGCGAATAATAGATACAGTTTAATAATAAATTACTAAAGTTATGAAAATAATTTGTTATCCTCTTCTTTGGGCAGTACTTATGTTACATCGAGAGGAATGTTTTGCTAATTTTTCATATCCTACAGTAGTAATATGAGTAAAGTGGTCTAAGTGATAGTCAACAGATTGCATGAATAAAATTTTTCTGTTAGAGCACAATATTATTTATTTCATGTGTAAGAATCAACTGGAAAATAACAATCAATCAATTGAATAGTTAATACTCAAAAGAATACATTAAACAATAGTAACTGATTTTTCCATAAAACTCATGGAACGCTAATCTGCATCATTCTTAGCGAAATAGGCAGCATTTTCAAACAGCAATAGAATCCTCAGAATACTATGACTCTAAAATGATGCTTATAAGTGTCTCTGATAAATGAATTGTTTAATATGAGACCAAATATGTTCAGTACAAGATAAAATTTAAAAGTCATTTTAAGATTTTGGGAAATCCAATCCCAATTGTTCCTTTAGATATGAGAAGTCCTTTTTTGTACATATCATATACATATCGATATGTCGCTTTATTACTATTTTAAAGCATTTTTCATACTTCTGTTTTTCAATAGTCGTATTAAGAAATCAATCTTAAAAAAGGCGAAGCATATAAATACGGAATTAGATATGTATCGGTTATAAGTTCTGCGTATTGGTGATTTCATATTCGCTTTATCGCGAACATGCACATTAGCGACTTTGATTGATACGGTGAACTCTCTGGAAAGTTATGAAAATGAAATGCCTACCCCATAATGATAAACATAATAACAATAAAGTGCTACTTTATTGTTATTGCGTTATTAAAGTGGTACATTTTGGCATCGCAAACTTTCCTAAATAGATGATTTTGGCGATAGCAGAACAGCCACAAAAATAGTAATAATAACATATTTTATTTTGGAAGCATTAATGTTTTCATATCGCTTAAAACTATTAATGCAGATAAAAGATTGCAATTGGTAATTGATACTTAATAGTCTGTATTCTATCTGGCATTTTTATCATTTAGTCTAGCTAAAGGAAATAATATTCGATAACTTTTCATTTATAGGAATTTCATGTTGGCAACTTATTTCTTAACTATCAATAATACTTATATTAAGAAATATAGTCTGATACGATAAACTTAATACATTGTATTGAAAATTTGTATTCAGTGGGGTTTTCACCAGAAAAGTACAGTGATATGTTATCATGTTTCTAACATCTGAATTTTTTTAAATATCGCCGAATCGATATACATCATCTCAAGACACACGATTTAAATTTAAAAATTTAATTTTAAAAATTTAATTATGATTGGTTAAAATAAATTTATGCGGGAATGAATAGGATGTCGTAAAATTAAAATAAGGTGACTAACTATAGTTTTAAAAACATAATAGTAATATGTTGCAGTTAGTGATATTTTGTTTGGGATTGGTGATAGCACTTGGTGACTTTATCAGTGGGGCAGGCTAATGGGACTAAATACCAACTGTAATTTTTAAGTTTGCACTATTTAAAAATAGTGTTATCTATTTATAATACCAACGAATGGTATAATTCAGATCAGACCCTTTTCCTCATTGTTGGTGATTTTGAGCTTGATTAGTACTATTTGAGGATAAGTATCTTTGATTCTACTTTAGCCTACCTCTGATTTTCACAAGTGCGTGAACTTGGTTTGTAATACGATTTCAGTTGCTGACCTGGTAAGCTTCCGAAAAGTTAACCAAGCGTGAATTCATTCGGTTTCACGCAGACCATGCAACCTTCCAGCGACATCTGGGGAGAAAAGAAAGAAAGAGATTGCTTGTTGCTCTCCACGGGGACTCTTCAAGCCATTCGTTCTTTCTATTCCATTATGATGGCCTATTCGCTCTGTCCATCAACAGGTAACTGCGGCCAATCCATTCTGTGTCGGGCGCGGTCGCCAGACGGGTCCAGTTCACGCTGAAGCCGGACAGTCCAGTTCTCACGCCCACGCTCGGTTCAACGGCATCTCAAAGTGGGTTAGGGTTCACATCGTGCTTGTGGTTAGCTTGACCGACGGAAGATGAACTCACCCCCCCCCCCCATGAGGGAGACTAATCTGACCCGCTTACCGCAACAGCTATCAGAATGTAAGCTGTCGTCTAATATTCTTATTATAGTCATTTTCGAGTTTTTTTTACTATCGCATTATTGGAAAATAATGAATGAATGTTTTTCCCAGCTTCACACACATTTTTTGCTTCTTTAATTTTCTATATTTTTGTATTTCTAGGTGTTATCTTGTATATCTTCTCTCATATATAAAGTTCTAATTCAAAATAAAAGCATTTTCAATATTAAAAATGAAGAGAAGGATTTGAATATCGATAAAATGCAATCAAATAATAATTTTCAGAAAAGCCAATAATTTTTAAGGTTTTGCATCAATAATTAATGTTAAAATGTTAAAATTTGCTCTAATAAACGAATATTTCCATATTGAAAAAAGTATCAAGCATGTTATATCGTTTTTTTCAATGTATAAGATATTATAATGTTTTTTTCACACGTTTCTTAAAACAAAACCTCTTGAAATCATTTTTCAGAAATAGAAGTGCATATTTGTTGACTTTCTCATATTCGATCATCAGAATATAACAATAGTTGCTGCAGAACATTTATCGTGCACATGACAGTGCACTTTCAAACTCTGCCTTTAGATTTTAAAAATGATTTGTAATTTCGGTTTGCATTGAACGATTATGAAAAATATTAAAAATATTAAATTAGTTTACATATGAAAATTATTTTTATATCATTAGAGAGAACTTCAACGCGCAACTTATAATGCATACAGGAAAATGTAACACGTAAATGTATTTTATTCAGCGTAGAAATGCATATTCTTCTTAATCATAATGAACAAGTGGGATCGCACTCATTCGCCTTCTCATGCATTTCACAATGATTTTGTTTCTGCTTTTACGTATCTTAATTTTTTATTTATTATTATTTTTTATTTTATTTATTTTATTTTTTGTAGTTGAGTAGCTGGTTGATATAATGGCTCTTTAAATACTGAATATTTTCATAATTATTGTGAAAGGGAATTTTGGCAAAGAAAATCTTTTTTTCTTTTCTTTTCTGCTTCACACACAGTTTTTTTTAAAAAGCAATACTATAATACTCTTTCCCCGTGAAACAAAGTGATCCTATTTAAATAAAAACAAAATATCAAATAAACAAATATTTAAATAACAAAAAAATAAAGTCAATGGAATTCTTATCTGCGCAAATATTTCGATACCCCAGCTTTTCCGTTTATAATGCACTGGTTTGTAAAAGCTGGAGACAGAAACTGCCACTATTCGTCCAAACATGAGATGATTCATGGCAAACTTGATATGTTTCAGTTAGAATTGCTGATTGAAAAGTGCAGAGCGGGAGTTACTGTCACTACAGTTAAAATACTTCCTCTGCAAATAGCAAAAAGCAATTAGAAAATGTTGTCGTGACAATGATACGAAGCAGATACTATAGACTTTCAAACATTATCAAATTATTAATTATAATTCATTCGAATGAGTGCCATTTTATGTTGCATGTTAATATATTTGGAAGAAAGTTCACGTGTTGGATTCCCTGTATAATTTCTCATAAGTAAAGTTGATCCAGTCGAAGATTTTATCGCTATGTAATGAATTTATTGTTTCAAATGATATCACTAATGATTCTGTCAGTCATAGCGAGGGGAAGAAGTCACAAACACGTGGTACCTGTACATGCTTCTCCTTTTCAAAGGAAGAAAAATAAGGCATTGAATTTGATACGAATATTATGAAATGAAGCGTATCGAAATGAGAAGCATTTTTAGATTAATTATTTACTATACGTGCATCATAAAATTTAATGAAACAGCTCACTCATAATTTAAAAAAAGAATAGGATCAATTTGAAATATGTGCTTTCTTAGCACTCAGACCTCCTCCTCCAACATTCATCCCCTCTTTTTCTCCTTTAGGGATTTCTAGAAGCAGAGATCCCCGACCATTTTGATCAGTGCGTGTGGGAGATTTCAAATCGAGGCTAGTCAGGAATTTGTTTTATAAATAATATTAAAGTCATCCAATATTCTCATTCGTTAATAATATAAATCAACATTTATTATTTGCTTTTTAAATTTTTAATATTGTTTAATTTGCACTTATTTTTACCTAATTTAATTGAATATTAATTAAAATATTAAAATTAAATTTAAATAAAATATTCCCTTATTTAATTGATTACTCTTTCATTAATTATATTGTTTTAAAATTCTACAACTAATAACAAGATATAAATAATTTTTTAAACAAGATATAAATAATAAATCTAACAAAGTTATTTTAAATTATTATAATATCAAAGCTTATCGCACTGTAAAATTCAAATTATCTTTTGAAAAATGATATTACCAATTATTGATCACCAAGAATGATATCACAATCAAGTGTTGTTTTTGAATATCATGCTTGACCTTCAATTACTTTCGATCCTTCAAAATTTTGATTAGCAATATTTTATCATTTCTAATCAAAATTTTCAATTATAAAATTTTCTAAATGTTGTGTGTGTGAAAGAGTTTTGTTTGTGGATTTTCCAATTAAAATATTATGTATTTATTTAAAAATTTTCTGTTTCATCTACAAGAAAGGAGTGGAATCGTAGTACTGCCACCTATTTCCTAATGTTAGCTCTCCAAACTAAGTGAAGTTCTTAGAGAAACTGGGGCAACAAAACTGAGTCCTCCGTTTATAAGTTTGTTATTCCGATGTACTATATTAAATTTTCTTCAATGATTGAAAAAATTCATTTGCATATTTTTCATCAAAATGAGATGCGTTTCCCCATCCTTTAAAATTGTCTTAATATTTATTTTTAAAATAAAAAATAACTAAATAGCAAGATTGTTTTGGTGCTGCCATCTAGGGTTGCATCATGAAACTCCAAATGTGGTTATGATTTTTAACAAAGTTGATTTTAAAACTGGATCTTCCAGGAAAAAAATATGCTGCCCTGAAGTAATTTTTATACGTATTGTAAACACGTATAAAAAAATATTATACGTATTGTAAACACGTATAAAAAACCGTCTTGATATTATATAAAAAAGTTTTCAGTTGTCAAAAAATTTAAATATTTTAAATTTTAAAGTAATTTATTGTTTGTGGAAAAACACCAGTCTGGTGTTTCATTAAAAAATTTCCGATTTTCACGTGTTTTACTTTCCATTATGAGAATTTCACTTTGAAAGCCATATTTTGGCTGAAACAGAGTTCGTTGATTTATCAAGGCGAACAATTGCTTTTCTTTTTTTCATTAGTAAGTTTACGAGAAAGTATCTGCCGAAACACTAGACTGTCTAACTTTTTATACAAAGTCTTAAAGATTTTATTAGAAACTTGATAATGCCTATTAATGGGTAGATTTCGATTGTTAAAATACATAAATTTTTATGTGTAATTTAAAATTTTAATTCATTAATAATTTATATATTAATTATGAATTAATTCAACCATTAATGATTTAAAATTTCTTTAAAATATCAATTACTTGATTTTTTTAATGTATCAGTACAAGTATTTCTTAATTCATATTTTATATGTGTATACCAAATATCTAACTCATTTTTATGTACGCATTTATTCACTTATTTTTTATTACTCTTTGTAAATATCTCATGTGCTTATAGTTTTTTAATTATAGAATTTAGACATTTATATTTTATGCTATTAGTAGCAAAACCATGTTTGTGGCATCAGTTTAAATTATTTTTAACAATAATAATAAAACAAACTATCTTAACATCTAGCTGGACATTTTATTGTGATTTCTTATGCGTTTTATTTATTTATTTTGAAAATTTGTTTTTATAATAAAAGAAAAGTGATTTTTCATTCTTCACTGATGGATTTCCTTTTAAAATATATCAATAATTTTTTAAAGATTATTGTAAGCTCTTATAAATAAAAGAGAATCTTAATTGAGATTCGATAAAAGTAATGCTTATTTTTACCTAAAGTACATGTTTCAAACTAATGTGCATTTACATAGAGGTTACATTAGGGTTGCTAACTAAAAATCTATTTCAAGCCCTTTTAATTCTTTTTGCAGGCGAAACTGAACCAGCGCCAAACTGAGTGTCACTTGCTGAGGGACGAAGTGAGGAAGCTGCATCAGAGCCGTGAGGACATGCAGGCCTATATAAGGAAGTTGGAGCAGAAGAATGACGACTTCGAAAGAGCAACCAGGTACTTAAAAGTCAAATGCCGCAAGATTTTTATTTTATTTTATTTTATTTATTTATTTATTTATATATTTATTTATTTATTTATTTTTTTTTGAGAAACTTGGAGTAATTCTAAACTTGACTTATGTAGCAAATCAATTTTTATCAATGTGTCAAAGGATGATATTTTAGGATTATACAAAGTTGATGATTAATCGGCAAAAAAGATATCAAAAGTCAAGTTAGATATTCGATCATAGTAACCGTCCTTCCAAGTAATCTTTCAGAATTCTTTCCGGCTTCAAATAAAAGTAACAATTTTAATATATTTTAAAATGTAATTTCTACGAAAAATAATTTTCTTCATGGAAATAAAACATATTTTAAGATTATTAAATAGCGATGAGTCGTTAAGAAACGCACCAACTTATACGCTTATGGGAAATTCTTTCCGAAGTGTACAAAAAGTACAAAAAGATCTTGGCGTTAAAATCAATTCGCCATATCAGTTTTTTGAATGTTGCAATAGTGTCAAACATAATTTGGTTCTTTTGTGTACAGAATGGAACTTAAGTGTATCATCTAGAAGAAGTTTTGAAGTAGGAAAAATATTCAAGTCAAAATATTACTTCAACGTCGTCAAACGAATAGCCTATCAATCGGAGACACTTCAACATTAACCGGGTATTGTAGATACTTACATACAGAGCATCGTAGGTGAGCCCGGACGGTACTTTTTGGTGGTATTGTAGATAGTGGGACTAAGTGATCATGCACTCCAGCATTTCGTGACACCTCTTCAATGTTTCACATCGTTCAGAATTTCGCCTACGATGATTAAGCCGTTTGCGGTGAGCCTAAAGCTGTTTTACTCCGTTCGTGACAAAAATACCTGACTCTTCTTGCTCTCCCTTTGTATTGTAGAAAGCTCTCAACTTACATTGTTGAGTTCGAGGGTTGCCGACCAGAAATTTCATATACCACAGCAATTTCAAGACTAAACAATGGCCATCTTAAAAGATTAACTTTTATCTTCGGCTGCAAAGTTTCTGCAAACTGCAACAAATGTCATCCAGCCAACTCCAGAGCATTTCCTAGGCTACCTGGGTCTGATTTCAGAGGACCCGATAACATCTCTACTTCTAGTGATTGACTTTGTTGGAATACCCGGTTAATGTTGTTAACTCGCGCACTGGATCCAGTTGATGCTTTATCACGAAGGAGCATCAACAACATCTCTGTTCACAACAAAGAGGGTGGTAAAATTAAAGGGTGGTAAAATTAAATTCTGTTCGTTCATCAGCATTTGTTGGTATATTTATCAAAATAAACAATGTACAGTACATAAAAGTGGAGAAGTAATTAAAATATAATTTGATATTTGTATGAAAGCAGCAACCCTTGTCATTGCTTCTGAAATATAATTTTCCATAACTAATGTTTATTTCTTTTTTTATATATATTTACAGGGCTTCTTTGATGTCACTGGAGGACTTTGAGACAAGACTGAATCAGGTATGATTTATGTTACTCTTTTATATTGATAAATTATGCCTCATGCAAGTCCTCCTTAAAAAATTGAAAATATGCTAAATATGTTTTTAAAAAAACTGAAATACGCCACAGATTTTGCCTTATTAGAAACTATTCTGTTGAATTTCTCACACTTTTCCAAAATCTTTCGTACATAAGACAAAATTTGTTTGTACCATCTTGGGAGAAAAAAGATCAAATCAGATTAGATTTACGCTGTACCGTACAGTGTTTTGCCTAAGACACAGCCTGTTAACAAACTGCTGGAGTGTTTCAGTGCATTCAATTGCGATGTGAACGTAAGTGTTTGGAAGTGTATTTAATTGGTTGATAGGTTGGTTTCGATACCTGAGTTGCTATCCTTTTCTTTGTGCCATATTTCGACGAACGGAAAGATATTTAACGACATCTTACTCCATGTAGCAAAATTGAAGCACGGTGATCTTCTGCTGGGTTGGGTATTAACTCGCTATTTTCTGGTCACCGATCGATATTTTTCCCTTTGAAGCTAATTAAAGCATGACATCTTCCGCAGCCGACAGAATGCAACAATACAATAATTTCTGTCAGGCTGGCGAAAATACTGTTATTGGCTGAGAATATTATGTTTTTATTTTTCTTATTCTCCTTGCAGGCAATTGAAAGAAACGCTTTCCTGGAAAATGAGCTCGACGAGAAGGAGAATATGGCTGTCTTGATTCAGAGGCTAAAAGATGAAGCCAGAGGTAAAATCAAATCTTTCCTGAATCAGAGCATGTTTAATATCAATTTGCAATGTTTCGTACTTAAAGCAGGATAAAGTTAATGATTCATAAAATGTATTCTAAAATATAACTTGAAAAACTTTCATTTACTTTAATGCAAATACTAAAATACTGTGGGTTACTTGTAAAGTCCTGTTTCATCTTTGTATTCTATTATTGACGTGATCGTGAAATAGTAATGCTCTAATAGACGAGAAGATTTGTAGCGCCCCTGGTGGTAAATTTCAGAAACGCAATATTATGAAAAATAATTTATTGATATGATATCAGAATGAAAAAAAAAATTTACTTTTTCGTGCATTTTATAAAAGCCTGTAACTTAATTTCTTTTATCAATTTGTTTTCATTTTCCGTGATTTTGGCGCCCCTAGATCATTGCGCTCCGGGCGGCCGCCCGGATTGCCCTACCCTGGGGCCGGTCCTGTATATATCAACGTGGTTATCGCAAGCACTACTAACGAACTAATTCTGTTCATAGAAAACAGAAACGATCAGATGCTTCTGTTGAATAAGTTTGGCGCGAGTAAGCACGAGAATACCCGGGATGTTGCGAGTGCTTATCTTTTGATTCCACGCCCCACCGGTGCTCGGCTCCAAACGCGAAAGCGAGATATTTCGTTCCAAGAAGAATATGGATGGGATGTTTTAGCACTTGTACCCGAAAAATTCGCGGCGAGGATTGTGGATTATGTATACTGCTGATTCATTTTTTTTTACACCTATTTCACTTTTTTGGTTCGTATTCGAAAATGATATTTTGGAAACAGCTGCATGCCCCCCCCCTTGTAACTGTCTCGCGCCTCCCTGTTGGGGGGCGCCCCACAGGTTGGAAACCACTGTCTTAAGCACTGAAGTATAAGGTAAATAACGTGTGTCTCGTGCATTGTATTGACAGCAAATTTCAACATTTATGTATGTATGTATGTGTATGTGACTGGTTAGATTTTTATTATCTGTGCTGGAATTTGCATGTAAATGTATGAACGCTATGTGCATTTTCTTTCCTTTGCATGTCTGTAGACAGTGTTGTCTTTGTTGTTAAATCGTACAACTTTGCATTTGACGGTTCCCTTATTTCGTCAAGTTTTCGAGATAGGCCCTCGATTTCCAAATTTTTCTGCTTCAAGCGTTGTGCTTTCCTTATTATTTCAATATGACAAAATCAGTTGGTTTGGAGGATGGACTTTACTTGTGTTAAATGAAAAGAAAATGAAGTACGACAGAATGCTCTACTTCTTAGTCATGAAACGAACTTTCTAGAAACTGTCACGAATGCTTCTTCTGTGTTTCGTAATTGTTGCTTCTGATAACACTTGACGCTTAAAATTTTAAGATGATAAACGGAAGTCATCACTATGTTGAATATTTTCACATTACCAAGTGCATTTATTATATCAAGAAAGGATTCTATATTTTTAAATTTTCAAAAATTTAATAAAAATTGCGTTGATGAATTCGTTTACTTCTTGTTGATACTACAACATACAGCTTATATTACTTTTATAATTTGTGTAATCCTGCTTACAATTAACTATTCCTTATAAAACTTTTTCTTACGAATTAATGTCAATTATTTTTTAATCAAAACGGTTCCGAAATTTTAAAATTTAGAAAAAAAAAATTTCTGCTTTTAACATTCAAGTAAAATTTTTTTCCAAAAATAGTTAATTTCCAAATGCTTTCCAATGTGTTTCATTCATTTGATACGTAATTATTTTTTGCTTCGCTACTGGCCATCTTAAGCATTTATTTCGTTTAAAAATTCTGTCAAGCCCTCTTTGCTAACTGTGCAACACGCGAGGAAATGGACGTGAACCATTTGAGCCGTTGGCCTGCCCTGAACTCTGGACACTTGTGGGACCGGAGAGCTCCACAAAACTAGAACGATTTGTTGACTTATTGTAGTTTCAATTTTATTATCTGAATTCATGTAATTTTTGTTCTTTTTCCTACTTTTAATATTTGTTATTTTAACTACAGTTGTCTTCTAATCTGACATTAGAAGTGAAAATATTTTGTGGGATATGTTAAATTGTGCTTTACAATGGCTTTCAATTGTCAGTCCTCTGGTCAACTGGTGGTTTAAGAACACTCAAATGGAAACTAAATAGTATTAAAAAGCTCAAATGGAAACTAAATACACTACTGGCCATTAAAATTGCTACACCAGGAAGAAATGCAGATAACAAAATGATATTTATTGGACAAATATATTATGCTAAAAATAACAAGTGATTAAATTTTCAAAAAATTTGGCTGGATAGATCGTGAGAAATCAGTACCCAGAACAACCACCTCTGGCAGTAATGACAGCAGTTATACGCCTGGGCATCCAGTCAAACAGAGATTGGATTGCATGTTCAGGTACAGATGCTCATGCAGCTTCAACACGATGCCACAGTTCATCAACCGTAGTGACTGGCGTTTAGTGACGAGCCAGTCGCTCGGCAACCATTGATCAGACGTTTTCTATTGGTGAAAGATCTGGAGAACGTGCTGGCCAAGGCAACAGCCGAACATGTTCCGTATCAAGGTAGGTCCGTACAGTACCGGCAACATGCGGTCGGGCATTATCCTGCTGAAACGTAAGGTTTCGCAGGGCTCGAATAAAGGATAGAGCCACGGGTCGTAACACACCAGAAATGTAACGTGCACTGCTCAAAGCACCGTCAATGCGAACAAGAGGTGACCGAGACGTGTATCCAATGGCACCCCATTCCATCACGCCAGGTGATGGGCCAGTATGACAATGACGAATGCACGCTGCCAGTGTGCGTTCACCACGTTGCCGCCAAACTCGGATGCGACCATCATGATGCTGTACACAGAACCTGGATTCATCTGAAAAGATGACGTCTCGTAATTTGTGCGCCCAGGTTCGTCGTTCATCACACCATTGAAGGCGTTCTTGTCTATGACGCAGCGTCAAGGAAAGCCGCAGCCATGGTCGCCGAGCTGAGAGTCCATGCTGCTGCAAACGTCGTCGAACTGTTCGTGCAGACACTTGTCTTCCAAACGACCCCGTTTCTTGACTCACGGCTCGTGACGTGGTTGCACAATCCATTACGGCCATGCGGATAATATGCCTGTCTTCTCGACTGCTAGTGATAGGTGGCCGTTGAGATCCCGCATGGCGTTCCGTATTACCGTCCTGAACCCATCGATTCCATATTCTGCTAACAGTCATTGGATCTCGACCGACGCGAGCAGCAATACTGCGATAAGATAAACCGCAATCCCGGTACGCTACAATTCGACCTTTATCAAAGTCAGGAACGTGTTGGTACGCATTTCTCCTTCTTACACGAGGCCTTACAACAACTTTTCACCAGGCAACAACGTTCAAATGCAATTTGTGTATTAGGAACCGGCTGAACAATTTTCTCATTTAAACACAATGTAGGTGTTGCTACTGGCGCCTGCTTTGTCTGAATGCGCTAAAAAGCTAATCATTTGCATATCACAGCAACTTCTTCCTTTCGTATAAATTTCTCGTCTGTAGCATGTCGCCTTTTTGGTTTAGCAATTTTAATGGCCAGTAGTGTAGTAGTAAAAAGCACATAGGTACAATGTATTTTGTTTATTTATAATAAATTTTATAAAATTTAACGTATTCTTATAATTGATTATTTCTTGAAAGTTATATAGTGTGTGTGTTGAATGACTTTGATGTATTAAATTTCCATTTTGGAAAAAAATTTAACGTGATAAAATTGATAAAAAACTAAAATCTTGAATTATTATTAAACGTATCACTTATTATCAAGATGAAAAGCGCTCGTCTTCAAGTGTAAGAAACGTGAATCTTTTTCAAATGTTTGACTTGTCGTCCGTGATATTCACATTTGGGAAAGTTTTTTCTTTTTATCTTTAGATCTGAAGCAGGAGCTATCGGTAACGGAGACGATTAAGAACGAAGTGCCTTCCTCTCCTAAAAAGTCAATGGAATCCATCCTGGAATCAAACAGACTTTTAAGTGAAGCGGAGAATCGATCCCGAATCCGAAGTGAGTGGTTCTCTTTCTTCATTCAGCTTCAGCACCAAGAAAAAAAATTAATTCTTTCTTTCTTTCTTTGATGTTCTATAGAACCACACAAACAGAGAGATTAAGACATCATATTAATAGTTTGTTTTATTTTCGTCATTTTGCCTAATGCCATAAATTTTATTTTATATTCAAGGTAATGAACTTTAAATAAGAAATTTAATTCTAAAATGTCTATCTAGTGATCCTGTCAGGAATACACGTTATATTATAAGAGTTCTATAAATAGTTATTATTTTATATAGAAATGTATTATCAAAATATTATGACTAAGTAGACTGAAGTCATTAATGATAACCCTACAGCTTGAGGTGAACCGAACCCAAGAGGCTTTTAAGATTAATATTTGAGACTGGTGTTACAGACTTCGTTTTCTTAGGGTGGGGTGGGGGGTAATAAAATTTCGTCTACTCTAGAAAGTGATTTGTTTGTGAATCATCTGTATGCTCAGACACCAGACATCAACATCAGGTAAAAACTTCGTGTCAAAATCAACGATTCGAGGAGTTTTTACAAACTAATCAAGTAAGCTGTAGGGAAAGATCAAAATACTCTTTGCTGATTTTTATCAGAGGAGATGTGTTAATCACTCTTAGCTGATGTTAGATTTTCATTACAATATTTGTACCAAACCGTTTACTTGCAGCTCAAAATTATCAGTAAAAGAATAAATGTCGGTAGTTCTCTAGACACTTTCCTTAATGGATTGTGCCATTGATCTAGTGTACGCTAGAATGAATAAATACATCAAATGTGATAAGTAAGGTCAAGTTGATACAAGGTGATGTGTGAAATAAAATGACAATAATTAGATTTCTAAAAATTTCTGAATTCTCAAACCTCTGAAACTGGCCGTGGTGAACTGGTTGGTTAGGGCGTCATTTCCACTATCGGAAGGTAGTTAGTTCGAATCTCAGCTTAACCAAAGATCCGTCATGTTCACTAAAAACGATATGGGCACATTAAAACTGGGTGTGGTCACCATGTCTTCCTAGTGAAATAATATCTCTGGGGTGGCAGGCTTGATCCTTGCTTCAAAATTACGAAGACTCCACCTGGCTGCTTTTAACTAACTGATGGGACCCAATTCAGTTCCAGGTACAAAGAAGCATGCTGGTGCAACAATAACAACCTTTGAAAGAGATTGTACCCTAAAGATTATAATACATGAAGTACTTTGGACGCGAAGTAAAAGTGAGAAAAAGGTTACTATTTTCAGTCTATTACTTTGTTTTAAATGAAACGAAGTGATAAGCTGGCGATTGCAATCATTAGAATGTTATAAGGTAAATAAAAAAATTCTTGCCGATTTTGCGTTGCCATTGAATGAAGTGAAAATAAGCATTTAAATTAGTATATGACGTGGTTGAGACACCTGTCAGTCAAGAGGAGGAATATCAGTCATTATAAAAGCAGATCCACCAATCACACATTCATCAATCATAACTCGTACAGTAGCGAAGTGAAATGGACGTGTGAAAGCAGCTCATTCGGTGTTGTTTGCTTTACGACTTCAAAATGAGCTTATCATCTGCTGCATCAAGTCCCCGAATATGTTAAGCATTTGCAGATATTGCTGTTGTACGGCAAGGCCTTGGTTTCACAAATTCAGCTCAATAGTTTTACCCTCTGTGATGAACCTAAATTCTGGTGGACTTGACGTCTAGTGGCTCTCTACCAGCTGCGGCCGACGGGCCAAGAGAGAGATCATGTTCTTTTAGGTAATTAAAAACGCAAGACCTTGTTCAAAATAATCGAAATAACTTAATATTTCCAGAGCCAGTCATAGACCACCATGCCGAAGGAACAGTACAGCCACTTTGAATATTCGTAGAGTTTAATATCCGTTAGTTTGGTGGAACCAGATGAGATTCCAGTATAATTTCATCATTCGACCTTGCTTCATTTTCACGAGGCCATTAATGATAATTGCTTGATGGCAAAATATCTTAAACAGTTTATTATAAGATAATCCTGGATTTCCATCACTTTGTATACAAAGTCTTTCCTGCTAACATCATTCATGTAAAAGCAAAGGAATTTACCAGTTTCTTGCATTTATGTAACAACCACGCATTGATCATTACCATATATCATGTATTTAGCACAAAAGTAGCCATTGCTTAAAGGAAACTGAATGTGTAAAAATATTACAAAACGCACTTAAGTGCCTTACTGCTGTAGGTGCCTATTTATTAATTCTTCACACCCCTGCCACTAACGCCTTTTGAGAATCACACGGTTAAAGCGGGAAAAAGGCATTAGTGGCATGTTCGGGAAAAGGAAATTTTGTATGCAGCCTTGTCTAAGATAGTCATCTGGACTCACTTGTTGCTTAGTGGAAGGACAGTGCTTTCCGGAACGGAAAATACCAGGTTCGATCTCTTCTATAATAATAATAATAATAATAATAATAATAATAATAAAAAGAGTCTCTTTTGTCCTTTTTTTTGTGGCACATTGTTAGAATGTGTTCAAAGAATTTTCCAGGTTTCTTCTTGCCGACACATGAATACCGTCCAAAGCCCACAAAAAAGGCAACTCCTGATCTGGACATTAAAATCTCTTGCAGCAGCTCTAGATTGTTAGGTTGCGCACAAAGCACCACCCATAATCACCGTCATAAGAATGCATATGGGCGTCAAAATTTAAGCAGCATCCGATTTCTTTTCGCTGGTTAATGTATAAAGTTTTACAGTTAATGTGTAAAAGTTTTAGCCAACACTTGTGTCAGTCTTGTCGCTTGTATGTAGTTTAAAAGCGCAGTGCGTTAGTCATGTTAATCGGCTTCGAATACCAGAAATACGCAGGCGGAAACGCATTTCAATCATCTAATTTTAGTGTCATCCAATGACATCAAAGTGGGGTCACATCGGAAAATTTACAGTAACTTTTTTTTTTTTTTTTTTAAACTTCGCATACATATTTACAAAAAATTGTTTCCCTTCCCTTAGTACTATATAAAATGTCTTATTTTCTACCCATTCTTCGTATATTAGCATCATATCTCCTCTAACTGCAACTGTTTCCAACAGGGAACAGCTCCAGCTTCATGTCATCCGTCGTTCCCCACTCTGCCATGAACATCCTGGGAGATCTCCTCAAGAAAGTCGGAGTGAGTACTCGATATACGTTGGCGTTTCTCTTTCTTTTTTTTACGTGTTTTTTTTTCCCTTCTCTTTTTAAATTCTCATCAGATTATATTTAAAATAGCACTAAACTATTATAACAATAAATAATAGCCACTTTTTTTTAACTCGGAAAATCGAAAAACCAAGTTAGCAGATTTATAACTTTAATAATAATTTCTAACTTTTATTCTATTCATATAGAAATTTCAATATTTTTTCTTTAATAAAAAGGAATTAAATTTAAACGATCTTATTGAATAAGGCACAAGTTTCCTCATCACATGATGTGTGAGTATGAAATGTTATACGCATACCTACAATACATAGTTCCTTAAATTTACTCATAATTAGCACTACTGGTGGTCATCAAAATTTAACAGACGTGCTCATTTTTACGAACTCATTCGAACCGCTGAAATTATTCTTCAAATCTTGAATTCGTGAAAATCAAAAAGAAGTGTTATATCTAAAAATTAATTTTTCCTCTTTTTATAAGTAAAGTACAATTCGGACAAATTATTTAATAAGTACAGTATAAGAAACACGCATGCAAAATAAAATTAATGCTTAAAACAATTCTTACTTTCATTTTATTGATGAAAACTCCAGCAAATATTTTCCAGTATGTCTCAATCCATTATTTATTTTTTGTTTTTGAAGCTGCATTTTAAAAACATATTTTTATATGCTTTCCATGTAAAAAAGCACTTTACCACAGCTTTTTGCAGAAAAGTATCTAAATCTTGTTTCCATTATTACTAATTCATTTACATATTTTATAGGCAGTCATTTCCTTTTTGTTTGATGATTGCAATTTTTTTTTTCCTCTCATTCACCATGTTCTCAATCATTCAATCATCCGACACTAGTACAAATTATATCTGAGTTCACATTCAAAAGGTCCTGAAAGGAAACTTTTGGCAGCAATGAATTTTCTTGTCAAAGTTAATGAATGAGTTACTCACCTTCATTCAAGACGCCAAGTAAATGTTTTTGTCTTTCTCCTGCGTTATGTTTGATTTTTTTTAACAAAGTCTGCAGATCAAACTAGTTTAAATATCGTTTTTTCTACAACTATATTTCCAGCATGGATTGGGAAGAGCATTGCACATAGGATGTTAATTTCATAGAGCGGTTCCAACCATCCCCACTCTTTACAAAAGTACCCTACTATATTGGCTCTTGAAGCTATTGATTACATTTTGATGCATGTTCTGTAGGACGGAAGTTAAGTAAGAATTTCTAGAGAAATTGCTTAAAAAATTGGGGGATTTTAACATCAGTAGTGCAATTAATTATCAACAATTCGAAGGACTCATGATTCTTCAATGGATTAAATGACAAAACCATAAAAAGTGAAAGAAGATTGAAAAACTCAAATGCTAAATAATAAACACAAACGAAATAAGTTCACAAAACAGAGATTTTCTGAAATTTTAGTTGAGTTTAGTCGTAAAGGGTAATTGTTGTTGTCTTGTGCCAGCTAGGCTGGCAATTACGGGGTGCGCTGCTAATTTGGTGCGTAGTTCAACTTCCTCAGTACACACATGCCATAGGTACCCTTATATAGGGTAGGCAACCGTGCACTACCCATTCATACAAAGAAAGGACATAGATAGGATAGACAGAGAGAGAAAGTCCATTCTCAAACCGGGATTGTAAAGGGGTATTAAAATTATCATTGTAGCTATGGAACCCTGTTAGGGACCCTCCAATACTTCCTAAAACTGTAAGAGTGAATAAGATTTGGCATAAAGTTCAACATAATCCTTTCCCATACAAAGGTGCCGTTGCTGCCAAAGTGATTGGTGGTAACGACCGCCATGCTCTCTCCACATGAAACCTCATTTAGAAACATACTGTGTGCTGACTCTCGACTTTTCACTGAAAGAGATATAGGCTAGAAATTGATCTGTCATAGAGAGACTTATGTTCACGTCTCCCGGGGGAAACTGCGGGAGAAGAACTCACATTTATGACATAAAAGTGCCTTCTCTAAGATTGCTTACATTCCAGTGTCTAAGCTGTGGTGCTGATGTTACAATTAGCGGATCAATGATCTGTTGATTGTATTTTGATTGTTCGACGACCTTGTATAATCTTTCTGATGATCGTACTGTTGTCACAATCTGGAGAACATCCTATTTCCGATGCTTCTCAGCGAGTGACTTTCGGTGATGACAGACAAGCTT
Source organism: Latrodectus elegans (assembly GCA_030067965.1). Lineage (NCBI taxonomy): Eukaryota > Metazoa > Arthropoda > Arachnida > Araneae > Theridiidae > Latrodectus > Latrodectus elegans. Next base: position 1,135,825 of record CM057822.1, read on the forward strand.
CTATCTTACCGACGACTCCTCATCCCAATTCATCGTTGAAGGATTCATGCTGTAAATTTAACTGTAATCTGTACGACTGGAGTTACTCTCTTTCAAAAACGGAATTCCACTTTAAAATTTGGTGACTTCAGAATCCGCACCTTTTAAAAAATTCAAACACCTTATATCTGTTCTTCTCAAAACAACTCTTTTCCATAATAGACATTACACGATGAATAGAAATCGTTTCTTACATAAAATTAGCTTTTATAATAGTAGCGGTAATTTTCTTTTTATTTATCTCAAAATTACTTTCGTAAAGTCCTTTTTAATTTTGGATAACAATATACATATTTATATAATATATATGTATAACCCTATGCTTACATTCAGATATACATACGTCGATTTGTAGTAGGTGCTCATCTTTACGAAACCTCTAATTAATAAATACTCCAGTTTTTACAAACTAATGGTTAGTCCCTATCTTACGATAGTCACAATGATAATTTTAACTCCTAGTAACAAACTATAATTTCAAAAATCTCTCTTTTGCGAACTTTTGTTTCTGAGAAATAGTTTTCTTCGTTTTTCTATTTTTGTGTGATCTGATAATTTTTAATATTTTTCTACGATGAGCAAAATAAAGTGCTTGGGAGTTCGTTTCAACACTTTGAATGGACCGTTGTACGGGTGTTGTAAAGCTTTCTTTACACCATCGTGTCGTACAAATACATGAGAGCATGTCTTAAGTGCTGGATGGACGAACACTGGAGGCTGAACATGGGCAGATGTTGGTGTGGGGACCAGGGATTGCATAAAGCCCCGAAGCTGTTGTAGAAACTCAGTTGTCTCAATTTTTGGAAGTTTAGAAGATGGAAAAAATTCTGCAGGAAGCCGTAGGGTAGTGCCATATACCAACTCAGAACTGGTGCACTCGAGATCAGTCTTGTGTGCTGACCGTAGTCCCAGAAGAACGAAAGGTAGGGCTTCAGTCCATTTAGGATTCTGGTAACACTTCAGTGCTTGTTTCAGAGGCGAACGGTGGAAACGTTCAACCAGACCATTGCTTTCAGAATGGTACGAAGATGTTCTGGTTTGTTTTATTCCCAGAAAGGAAACTAGATTGTGATCGGAATTGGCGTCCTGAAGTGTCTTTGATTGGAATTGCTTCAGGCCACCTTGTGAAACAATCAAACACGTGAGAAGGTATGAGAAACCTTCTGAAGGTTGGAGTGGTCCAACCAGATCTATATGGATGTGGTCAAAACGATCAGATGGTGGAACGAACTGCTGGAGTGGACTGTGCGTATGCCTTGAAATCGTAGATTTTTAACAGTGAAGACATGTACGAGTCCATTTAGTCACATCTTTGCCGATGGAGGGCCATACGTAACGATCAAGTATCAATTTTTTGGTCGCTCGAATTCCAGGGTGTGATAAACCATGTAGAATGTCAAAGATTTTACGACGAAAGTTTATAGGGATATAGGGGCGTGCTTTGTCACCACTAGTATCATAGATAACTTCGGTTGTTGGTGTAAGTTTCAAGGGTTGCAGCTTTAAGGAAGACTGGGAATCTGACATCAGTCGCTCCAATTCGTCATCATTATTTTGAGCTCGAGCAATTACTGATAAATCAATAGCGGACTGAGAATTTATAATGTTGATTCGTGATAAGGTATCAGACACCACATTGTCGGCACCAGGAATATGTTTGATATCCATGCTGAACTGAAAAAGGAAGTCGAGTTACCTGATTTGTCTGGGAGAAATGGATTCACAATTTTTGGTGAAGGCAAATTTTTGTCCTTGAAGATTGTGTCTGAAATATTTTACAGCATATTGCTAATAATTCTCTGTCATAAGTATTGTACTTTTTTTTAGCGGTATTTCATTTTCGAGGGAAAATGCTAGTGGTCGTTGGCCAGTTTCAGTTTCAACATGTATAACAGCTCCGATGCCAAAGTCTGAGGTGTCAACCACTAAAGAAAGCTCTTGACCGGCGGCATGAAAGGCTAGAGTTGCAGAGGTAGCGAGATCGGTTTTACATTTCTTTAAATAACTAGAGGCTGTATCAGACCAAATCACTGGACGTTTATCATTTTTCTTATAATCTTTGAGTAATTCATGGAGTGGGGCTTGTGTTGTTGCTGCATTAGGGGTAAATCGACGATAAAAATTTAACATTTCCAAAAAACGTCTGAGTTCTACGATAGTTTTTGGTTTGGGAAAGTCGGTAATCGCTTTGACTTTTTCACGGAGAACTTTAGCACCTTCGGGTGTTATAAGACAACCTAAGAAAGGAACCAATTGTTTGCCTAGCAAGCGTTTTGAAGGATTTAATTTTAATCCATGCAGTTTTAATCGTTCAAGAACTTCACAGAGGTGTTGCATATGTTCTTCGGTATCTGCTGACGCAATTAAAATGTCCTCAAAATATGGTACACAAAATTTTAGACCTAATAATACTTGATGGATGTACCTCTGAAATGTTTGACCTGCATTTCGAAGACCAAAAGGCATTGTGAAAAATTTGAAAAGTCCAAAAGGGGTTGTGATCGCAATTTTTGGGATGTCATCAGGATTAACTGATCTGGTGGTATGCGCGAGCTAAGTCCAGAATAGAAAAGACGGATTTCCCGTGAAATATTCGAGTGCAATCTTAGATATGCGGTACGGGGTAGCGGTCACGGATAGTGACCGAATTAAAAAGGCGATAGTCACCACAAGGGCACCACTCTCCGGATGCTTTTTTTACCATGTGGAGGGGACTAGCCCACGGACTTTCAGAGGGTCGAATAATGCCTTGTGACATAAGGTACTCGAATTCTTGCTGCGAAGCTTGAAGAATATCAGGAGAAAGACGGCGAGGTTTTGAGAAAACGGGAGGACTTTTTGTTTCTATATGGTGAAAAATAGTAGTGGAAGCCTTGTGGCGATAGTCACCACAAGGGCACCACTCTCCAGATGCTTTTTTTACCATGTGGAGGGGACTAGCCCACGGACTTTCAGAAGGTCGAATAATGCCTTGTGACATAAGGTACTCGAATTCTTGCTGCGCAGCTTGAAGAATATCAGGAGAAAGGCGGCGAGGTTTTGAGAAAACGGGAGGACCTTTTGTTTCTATATGGTGAAAAATAATAGTGGAAGCTTTACTGTTTATTACTTTAGATGGGTTTGTGAGGTCAGGATATTGAGAAAGAATTTTGTCAAATTGCGAATTACCAAATAATATTTAGTATTTAAAGGGTAATAATTTGGAATCATTTCACTAGAAGACAATTTTGTCGTAGCATCAAAAAGACATTTATTTTTTACATTTAGAAGGAGATTAAAATGGTCTAAAAAATCACTTCCTTTAATATTATGGTTGACATTCGCGATCATAAAAGACCACGTAAATGCCCATCGTAAGTTTAAATTTAAGGTTAGTAATTTAGTACCAAATGTAGGTATTTTTGTTCCATTGGCAGCAAAAAGAACTAAGTGATCAGGAGATTTATCTCTCATAGAATGAGAATTCAGTAGTACGGAAATGTCTGCACCAGTGTCAATAAGAAAGGATAAATTTGTTTTTGGATCGCCCTGTAAGATACGGCTGACGCTGCGGTCGCTATCATGGCCAGGACGCGATCGCCTATCTTGTTTTCCAAATTATGAAAACTACATGGAAAGCTACATTTGCGAGCGGCTGTGCCAAAATTAATGTAGTAGAAACATATGCCATTTGCTGGCTCTTTGTAGATACGTCCACGTGATCGACTACGGGATCTGCTTCTCACATGGAAATTTTCATTACGGTGGTTGGTGCGGTGGTGAACAATAGCAGAAAGTTTGCGCACTTGTTTTGTTAATTGATCTATTCTGTGCTCTAACTGGGAGGTTTGCGAAACGGGATTGACACTTTCACATTGAATTCCAATTGGGATTGCCAAATCAGAGATTTTATCAGCTACACTAGCCAAATTAGTTGAATTTTCATTTAAAGCTGCTAGGATGCTCTGTGTTGTGCTGGGAAGTCGGGCAAGCCATAATGATTTTAGTAATGATTCTCCAACTGTTTCTCCAGCTAGCCCCCGCATACGTGTAAGTTGGGATGGGCGTTGATCACCAAGCTCTAATCCCTGCAGTAGGGAATGAATTTTGGAAGCTTCACTTTCAGAGTGCAATTAAATCAAATGGTTTTTGAGGGCATCATATTGGCCAGATTCTGGAAGATTCAAAACTAATTTAATTCAGAATTTCTGATTCCACCACAGACACTACATGATTAAATTTGGTCGAATCTGCTGAGATACCGGCTAAGGAAAATTGTGCTTCAATTTGCTTAAACCATAATGTGGGGTTGGACTTCCAGAAAGAGGGTGGTTTTACTGCCACACGAGAAATTTGTACACCAGTTTGGTCATCAGATTGGGACATATTTTGATTTAAGGTAATATATAAATGGTAAGAGAATATAAGGAAATATATTATTATGAAAAATATTATCTAAGGAAAATTTTATATACATAAACCAATAATAAAATCAAGAAAATACGTTTATAAATAGATAATAAAATAACGAAAATATATTACTTTCGCAAATAACAAATTAATACTGACGTACTTATGACAGAGATATCGAAAGTGAAAAAAAATTATATAAGATAGGCTTACCTTACTTTAATTATGCGCGAAGTGACAGTTGAAAAAAAAATACGAAGTATTCCTCAATTCAACAATCGGCTAGCCCGCGTGCGGAAGCATTCACAATCGTGATTCACAGAACTTTCGATTTCATAGAACAATCGAGATTCACAGACAAAGAACATGGTCTTTCGTACGAATATTAGTAGACACCAGGAAAGCACATGATTTTTGAACGAGATGACACACAAAAAGATCTTGCAGCATTATAGATGCTCTGATTGACTTGGATTGTACTTTCGACGATCAGAGAAGGCAACGTGTTTTACACGAGGTCACCAATTATAGTTACCGAAGAATAGAGAATTACTGATTAGACAACATAATTACACACATAAATTTTATTACTTATTAGACAGCATAATTACACATAAATTTTGGAATGTTAGACACGAAACGTGCGTTCCATATGCGAAAAGAGTCCAACTGCAGTTTCGGGAAAAACAGTTCGAATCGGCAAGTAAGTATTGCCATTTTTTAGACAGTAAATAGGAGTTCCCTGCAACTATATCTGTAACATGAAATAAAAACTACTTGCTTATTACAATTAAAAACTAATTTCAACCACATCATACTGTGTTAAAAAAGTAGGACAGTTCCAAATAATGAAAATAAAAGTCTTATTAATGAGGACTTTTTCTGCTCTTTGCTTTAATTACTTCAAAGACTCAATTTGTCATTGTTGAATACAAAACATCTCAAAGTTCGATTAAAGATTCATATTGCTTGCCTCTGGCTTAAACACGCCGAAGTGATGATGTATATATTTGAAAATATTGAGGTTTGTACTTTTAGCAGGCTATTGCAAAACCCAAAAATTTTTTGTTTTAAACGAATTTTTAACGCCATTGGTCGTGGGAATTGATGTTTCGTTTCGATGATCTAACTTTCTCCGCTTAGCTCAGTACCATAGGGAAGAAGCAGTGAATTTAAAATTTGAATGTAACCTGAATGTTTCTATCTTCCATATAGAAAGACTAGATTAGTCTTTCCACCGTATCCAACAACTATCCAAACCATTTTACGGCCTCCTCCTATTTGTCTCGTAGAATAAGTTTCTTCTTGTGTACCCAGACAATATTATTAATATTGATAAATGTCTGGGTCATTTAAATCGTATTTTTTTCAATCAGAAAAAATAGCTGAAGTTCAATCGGAGTTCAAAATCATTTTTTAACCCACAGTAGTCGGTACTCAATGTGCCTTTCATTCCATTTAAGATGGTGCTTTTTTTCCTAAATATTAACGTATCCGCTCTTTCTATGTAGTTGTAAAGTGCTCTTCTGGTTACATGTGTGATTCTAGATGGCCCTTGTGCTTTACCAATGCTTCTATACGATTTTTAAGTTCTTTAAGGACTTTTCTTTGATCATGTTGTGTCGATATTTTGTCTACCAGTTTTTGCTTTCTTCTGACTCTTAGAATTTTTCTAGAACTTAGAAACAATATTTGGACTGATGAGTAAATGTCTTGCAATTTCTCATACACCTTTACCCACATATTTACATGACACAATTTGGCCTTTTTGAAATTCACTTAAAAGTTTTCCCCTAGTATGTTAACTGTACAAAAATTGAGGAATTTTTCAACAAAATTTATCTTTTAATAGAAAGACAGTTTAACAGAACAATATTTTCACCATATTACACTGCTACAGATAGGCTTCAAAATGAGAGTTGTTTTAGTGTCCTACTTCTTTCCAGCAGTATATATATATATATATAAATATATATATATTGATCTTTAATCTACTGTTTCGTTTTGCAGGTTCTGGAGTCCAAACTGCAGTCCTGCCGAGACTGCTTGAAAGACAGCTCTGATCCTTTGGCCGAGAAGAGAGCGAAGTGAGTGCCGTTCTCCTTGAATTATCAAATTACCTTCTCTTCTATCGTTTTAAAAATTGCAGCTATTTAGCGTGGTCAGGTAGTTGGGAGTGAAAGTCATTACACTTTAACAAACGCTCTCTAAATCTAAGCTTACCAGATTTCTGAGATCGTCATCCGAGACACAGAAATATTTCTCCCTGCAACACTGCGGGTATTCCAAGGCAAACACCCTCGGCACGCTTTTACAATGTTTTTGAGAATAGTTTATGTGCTATGAATAAATCGTTACTGATTACGAACCTGAATCAGGGATATTAAATGACAAGCGTATAAATTTAAATAGTTTATTTCTGAATCGTTAATATTAATGAGTTATTTAAGAAAATTACACTTTCAATGATCAATAAAAATATGTATTATTTTATCATTAGCCAAGACTTTTTTTAGAAAGTCTTTTTCAGTTTTAATCTTTCAAAAATTTTCACAAGCCAATCCGTTAACATCATTGGTCCATACGTTGTTCATAAGAATGATAGTGATATCTATTGGTGCTGATGTCCCAGGTAAGCAGAAGGTACACTCAACAATCTTGATCGCTGCTATTTGATTCTCCTTGAAGCGACCCAACAGCCAAATCTCTTACCTTGAAATCTCTTCTTGCATCCACTGTTTCCAATTTGACTGCATAACTTCGCTTGTGGTAATGATTGGGGAGACAAGGCAATACGATCCTTATTAATAGACCATCACTTTTCTATGATTTTCACTTTTCATACTGTTCAGAAATACTATAGGGCAATTTATTCTAAATAATCTTTCGCAGTTAATTAATTTTAGACGGTTTGCTCATCTATAAAATCAAATTTAATTTTCACCAGCATGTGTAAGCCGACCGGACGCCGGCATACCTAAATCCAGAGTGGAAAGACTACGTCACTAAATTCTTGATATTTTTACCACATAATTTATCAGTCTTTCTTTCCTATGCGCTATAGTTTAGGAAAGAATCAGTTCAGTCATCATAGTGAAATAATATTCCGAAGCATTCCTAGAACTGCCGTGGAAAAATTTTGTTTTAAATATAAATTTGAAGAGAAATCTTTAAATATAGCTTTTTTTCAAACATAAAGATTCCAGATTATGTAATTTAATATATCAAGATATAAAGTATCAATTATTTATACGACTTTTGGGAAAATGTTCACTTGTCGTTGCACTTTCATGACAGAAAGAACTACAACGCTCACGCTTAAAAGTTAGGTTAATACATATCGATTTCTTTTTATTATTGTTTATATAATTTAGAATTAAATAAAAATAACGTAAAGATCTAATTAAAATAATTAACAATATGAATTATATTAGAATTTATTTTAAAAAAGTGAATGAAAATATAAATCAATTAGAAAAGCTCAAATCGATTATTAATAATTTTATTAAATTTTATTCTTAAAGCAATTAGAAAAATATTTCATTAAGCCCACATCATGAATCATTCGAAATGCAATAGAAAACATTCAGAACAATACGTGAAAATCAAAATAAAAAGCGAAAAAATTGAAATATGTTAGGAATATAATTTTTGAATTCTGTCCACCAACCTCATAAGGGCTAAAAAATGCAATCAATAAATAGATTTAAAGAACAAATATTAAATCCATTTATCAAAACACGTAACTAACGTAACTAAAGTCAATTTTTTTAAAAATTTGCATTTAAAATAATTGCTATGAAATTATACTGAGAATTTTTCGTGTGGCGAATTATAAATTATTTTCGTATTTATTAAGACCACATGAATCATTCAATTTTAATTAATAAGTAATTCTCTTACATTTGATGATGTGTCACTGAAACATTTTGTGTGACGGGTGTTTTTATTAATCTTTATTTAATATTATGCCTATTCTCTCTCTCTCTCAACTTAACATTTTTACTGAATAATATATTTATTGAGTTTAAGTTAATTTTATTATATTCAACTCTCAAACCATTTTCACTTAATATTGCAATTGAACTCATTTTTACTTATTTAAATTTATATTCACAACTGTTCATTTGACGCTTATTAAGCCCAAATTCTCTTTATTTAAGTATACGTGTTTCCACACACACAAATTAATCTATTTTTACTTCTCTAAGAGTATTCAACAATCTTATTCTTAATTAATTCTCTGTATATTAATTCAGATCGTTGTTATGTAATTCTTCGTGCATCCAATTAGAATCAGTTTTATTGAATTCTCTATGTATGCTACTGAACTCATTTAAATAAATCAAGTAGCATGTGTATTTAAATGCACTAACGACTGTTCCCTTTCAGCGGAGTGCTGCTCATCAATGGCACAAACAAAGCGAAGGAGTTTATTCCACTGACAGCTTGAATCAGAAAATGAAGATCACTAACGTCAGCGCCATATGCAACAAGCTGCAGAATCCTACAACCGATGCCTGTTCCGTTACTTGATCACTCTTATGGAATCTGTTCTATGGAGAACGATGTGCCACATGTAAAAAAAATGCGATGTCTACTTCATGAAAACGAATTATCACTTGTAGTGAAGAAAAATATTGTGTACATGTCCTTTCAGGGTTTCTAATCTTCAGCCGTAGGATACTGTGAATGTCTCCTTTTGCATTTCCGTTTTTTTTTGTTTTTTTTTTAAATTTTATGGTTGCCATCTTCTATTATCACAATGTACCGTAATTTCCGGAAGAAATATAGTATTCATTTAAGTTCCCAGTGGCATCACTGAGAGCACCATAGTCATTAAGTGTTCATGTCTTTCGATATAATGCATATCAGTTAAACAAAATGCTTAAAATAAAAACATAGAAAAAGATTATTGGTGAGAAATGTTGCCCATGAACTTCTCTAAAGTAGTTCTCGAAAGTTTCTTATTTAACTTACTAAAAGAAGCCCTCGCTCATGCTATGTAAATAAATAATGTTGGAACAACGAATTAAATTAAATTAAATGAGAATGTTTTTTAAATTATAATTCTGCTAACAAAATTTATTGCTTCAATCATGTGAAGTACTTAAAAGAAGTCTTTTCACAATTTAAATTAAAAAGATTTAATGAATCGAAATGAAATTAGAACTTGAATTATTGAAGTCTTCGAGATCGTCACATATGCATCTTCATGCGGTGTAACCTCTACTGCCTACTTTGAGAAAAACTCCCGCTCAATTGCTCTGTTGCCATGGTAATAAGAGACGTTCCATTTTTGACGGGACAAAGCCCAAATACCACCACTTCATAACATTTAACTTAAAAAGGACAATTATTGTTCCTATGCCAACCACCATTCACCAGCCTTTGGAGTGGGTGGCTTTATTTTTGTGGTAGGCAGCTGGTATATGGAAATATAATTCCAGTATTTTTTAATCTTGCCATTATAAGCCATGCTTTAACTGCGCACCATTTTTTACGAATACGCTTTAGAAAACACAGCAAACTTAGAACTTGATTTTAAATACCTAAACGCTATCGTGTATTTCTTCCAGAAATTACTCAAATTAATTCATAAAGAAAATAAAGTTTTAAAGCAAAAGGAAACAATGTTAATTCGTATCTTTGCACTGAATTTAACGCTAAGAAAAATGTATTCTTTTAAAAAATTACTTAAATCAGTATTTTTTGTGTACGTTTTCAGTGGAGGATTTTTTTAAAACTGGCTGTTGTTTATGTCATTATTTATGAAATGACTGCCATTTTCCATAAGGATCTTTCTTAAGTGAGGGTGGTTTTGTATTGTACAAGAAAGCAATATTTTTTTATCCATGAAATAAATGAAATAATTTTTCTCCTTTTAAAGAACTCATTTTCTGTCTCATTTGTTGCCTTCTTTAATTCGTTTTACAATAGATTACCAAAATACGATTCAATGTTGCCTGCAATGCTTAAAATCGGCATCTGTTTCCAGTATCACACATCATGACAAAACCAAAAGTTTAATTTTCTCCCATTTTTTATAATTTTTAATGCACGTATAAAGACAGCTGTGGACTATTTCAGTATAACTTAAAATTGAGTGTCATTCAAAATATTACCCTTCTTGCAGCATCAAGTGTATTCGTAATTCATATCATTTTCTTTAATAAGAAAGGCATTTTGTTTTGTAAACTTTTCATTTCTTTTATGTTCCGTATTTTAAATGAAAATTTTTAAGTGATCCCTTTTCCTTATTTTTAAATTAAATTTATATTTTTGAGGAGTGAATATCTTTGAAGTAACAGTGACTTTTTTTTCCACGTCAAACCAAAATAGCATTTGCTGTTCTACGAGCACTTAGCTACTGAGTACAATGATTTGGCATAATATATAAAAATTTTGATTTTAGTATTTGTTTAGAGACATCATGCATTTGTGGATGCCCGATTTATATGTAACAATATTGCATGCCAATGTTTTATACATTCTCAGTAACATCTTTATTAAATATATATGATGTGTTACCGAACAAATAAATGTAATGGAATAGTTAAAGATTTCCTTAAATCATTTCCCGAATTTTTAACCTTTAAAGGAATTATGAAAATCAAGGTAATCAAAAAAGCTTTTTCCATTTTCAGTGACCCAAAAGAACATGATATACAGAAACTGTAGCATATTGTTTGTCTTCGAAGTGACCGGCATCCAACGCGTTCTTCCAATGGGTCCCCAGTTGTGCATTATTTTTGCGCTAAAACTCGGGGGTTTTGGAAGCAAGATAGTCCGTGAGTGCTTGACACAAGTTTGCTTCATTTGTGAAGGGTTTTTCACGAAGATAACAGTGCACGGAATGAAACAGGTGGTAGTCTGGTGATACATCTCAGGTGAATAAGGAGATGGGTACAAAGTCTTTCAATCAAGTCGCTGTTTGGTATTCCTGACCAACCACGCGACATGCTGCCCCGCTTTATCAGACAATAACAGTACACCTTTACAATTAACTGTACTTACTGGCTCTTTCTGCTGCAACACCTGTTTTACGCATTAAAATTGTTGAGAGTACGGGTCAGCAATGACTGTTTTGTCCGTTGGTAGCAGCTCATAGTGAACCATTTGACGACTCGTCCACCAGATACCAGCTTCATCACAGAAGGACAGATCTCACGACCGGAATTAGTGAAACCAATGCCTTGTCTTACGTTCATTCCCCGAACATTTATAAGACTTGATGCAGCAGCAAGCCCATTTTGAAGTCATAAGGCAAACAAACGTTCACATCCAACACATCCATTTCTCTTCGCTGTTGAACGAGTTACTGGTCATGAATGCACCTGCTTTTAGAACGACTGGTATTCCTTCTCTGGATGGACCCGTGTCTCAACCATGTTATACTCTAATTTGTATTATTATTGTCACTTCATTCAATAGTAACGCGAAAATGGCCAGAACTTTTTTGTTTACCTTTTATACACTTTGTTAAAAGAAAATCAATGAAAAAATGTTTTCAAATGTTTTACCTATTCTTCACTTTACCAGGACATAAGCAAACTAGCATACCATCGTTTGATTGATTATCGGTAATACCTGTATAAAATGAAGTTAAAAAAGAAGAATTTGCTAAAAATATCTTTGGATTTTTAAGCTTTCTAGGACATAAATAAATTGAAATATTTCCATCTCATACATTGCAAGGCACATGTGCATAAAAATCTTATCGCTTTGTGTAAAAAAAAAAATGCGCACAAAGAATATAATTTCATGGATAACTTTTTAACACATTTCAAATTTTCATCTTTTTAAGATACAAGTAAATTATAATTCCTGCATTTCATATATTGCTGACAATTGTGTAAAGATGAATATAATGGTGCTTTCCAACCAAATGTTGTAAGCATTGCTTACCACTGTACATTAGCAATTCAAAAGTTACTAATGAACATTTTTAATAGCGCTTGTATAGTTACTTAAGTATTATTTCGTGACAACAAATCGCATGAAGACTTTCATTCTATTGGCTCTTGTAATTTCACCAATAAAAGCTTTTTTCTTCACATGAAAAGTTTTCCATTATAAATTTGTGAATTATTATCTAATTTTTTCATTACCTTAAATGTTATTGGAATTTCTGTATATAAATCATGTAAAGTCTTTTTATTGGTGGTAGTAACTTATCTAATCAAAGAATCTATCTCAGAATTTCTCCATTAGTAAAAATTATCCGTATAGAATTCTTCATGATTATCTGCGCTTCCACTAAGTGTGTGTATTGGGTTTCCTTCCGAAAGTCAAATAAAATCTTTATTTCTATCAAAGGTTGGATTTTATCCGAACAAATGTTTTATTTAAATATTTTTATAAGTTACTCATATATATAGTTCTTTATTCTTAATAGTGTTTTATTTTTTTTCATTTAATATTATTTTCTTTTTTTTTCCATAAATATTTAGATTCTTTCTTATGGAAGTTTCAGATAATCAAATCATGGCTTCAATTTAAACATTTATGCGTAAGAATAAGTTACCAGTGAACCTTTCTTCATTTTTTAATAGAGCTCTCCTCATTGGACTCAAGTCACTTCAAAACTTTCTATTAGTCCTTGCAGTTTAACCAGTCAAACTCTATTTAAGCCAGTCTTCATACTTAATAAGAAAAAGTTACAATTTAGTTCGTATTCTTAATAGTACTTTATTCATTGTATTGAACATGACCAGAATTCCTTTCGGCAAATTGCTTATTCTTTTCATTTAAAAGCTGTTTATTTACAAAATTCTAAAATAGTCTTCTTCAAGTGTTATTTAAACTAATGCCCATGGAAGTCTTTCTTTTTATTGGTGGTTGTCAATGAAAGATTTTATTTCAGCATTTTTCTATGAATAAAGATTACCAATATGCAGTACATACTTATCAATGCTCACTTAATGCAATTAGATGTTATTTAGTTTTCATTCTCTGCAAATCACATTTTCCTGATAAGAGTTGAAATTGTACCAATCAAAGCTTTTTTTTAAAAAATATGTTACCAATGAACTGTTATTCATTTTTAATTGTGTTTTATTTTTTGCAAATAAATTTTCATTTGATCCCTTTTCGCTTTCTAATGGGGTTGCAGTCAAATCTTCCATTTAAGCATTCCTTCATGAAAAAAAGTTACTAATATTTAATTCTACGTTCTTAATGGTGCTTTCCTCATTACATTGAATAATATTTAAATGTTTTCTGTAAATCACTTTCTTCCTCTTTCAATCGGTAGTTGCGATTACCCTCTCAAAGATTCTATTTCAACATTTCTCCGTAACTTTTATGTACGGTTCTTTATACTTATCAGTACTAACCTCATTGCAATGAGTTTGAGTTTACTTTGCACAAGTTGTGTAAAGTCATTCTTCCCATTGGGAGTTATAATTTATCCAATCAAGCTATCATTTCTTCATAAAAATAAGTTACTAATGTGCTGTTCTTCATTATTAATTGTGCATTAAGTATTGCATTGAATATGTTTGAGTTTCTTTCCTCAACTCAATCAAAGTCTTTCTTTCAATTCTGGGTTGCAATTTATCCAATCAAAGCTTCTATTTAACCATTTCTTTATAAGAAAAAGTTACCAGGAAAGAGTTCTCCTTCTTAATAGTGCTTTCCTCAAAGCATTCATTATTTCATTCCAGCAAAACGCGTTAAAATTATCTTTCTATTAGTTCTTACAATTTAACCATTTAAATCTTCTGTTTAAGGGATTCCTTATAAGATGAAGTGAACAATGTGTAGTTCTGTATTTTTAATAGTGCTTTTTCCATTACAATGAATATTATTGGATTTCTTTCCAATAATTCACGTGATAAATTTTTTCCTCTTCATATTTACATTTTATCTAATCAAAGCTTCTTTTTAAACGTTTTTTCATGAAAATTAATTACCAATACTTTTTAGACAATAAGAATTTAATACCATGCAAGCAACAGGACTACAGAAGGAGCCATAGTACCATTGATCAAGTCCTATATTTTTGTCAAAATATAAAACCTACAATCCACACTATTGGCATTCTTAGATCTAACTAAAGCGTTTGACAAAGTGTAGAAACACAAATTGTTAATTAAACTACATGACACTTTCAACATTATGCATGAATCTTAAGACTTCTTACACAGCAGGTTTATCAGAGTAAACTTTAACCTGACTTTTTCTGACCGAGTTCAGGTTGGTCAAGGTATTCTTTAAGGTTCAGTACTCAGCCCAATGCCTTTCTCTCTATTTTTAGCTGGCATGGAGAAACTACCACCCACTGTCGTAGGAATTGGTTTGTTTGCCGATGACATCGTTATCTGGTGCTCTGGAACTAATTTAGTTGAATTGGAGAAAACACTCTTTGTGAATTGTCAAACTATGACTCGGAATCCATGTGTTCTATCTAGTCACATACAGCTGTGTTCAATGTAAAACGTATTGTCGGAAGTTTTTGTACCCATTCAGTGTGTTTGTCTCGAACCAAAATTACCAATCTTGGTTTGAGATCTCTGTTCTTCCGCTCAACGGGATTAGATTGTCGGCAATAAACTGGAGTAAGTATTTGTTTTATGTCAAGAAAATGACAAACCTGTTGAAGAGCTGCACTGACAAACTGTGAACCATTGTCACTTATCAGTCTTCTTGGAATTCCGAAACGCAGGAATACTTCCTCCATCAACACAGTAGCACATTCTCTCGTGGTAGGGTTTTCTAGTTCGAAAAGTTCTACCCATTTTGTTGCAGTTATCTTCCACGATGAAAATCCATTTTTCCCTTCTGTGGACTCAGGCAAAGGACCAAACAAGTCGATGGCCAAAGTTTCAAAACGTTGTAAGTAGATTGGTGTTCTTAATACGCCTGCAAGTTTTTGATTTGATGGTTTGAACTATATTACAATCAAGGCAATTTTTAACATAGTTTGTAAAATATTTTTGTATTCCTGGAAAATAATATCTTTTAGAAACTCTTTGATATGTACCATCATCTGCCCCTTAATGGCCTGCTGTTGGAGCATCATGATGTTCTCTTAGTACTCTTTCACGCTCATGATTGGGAACCACTAATTGTGCCTCCTCCGAATCAGATTCTTCGGAATAATGATATAATGCACCTTGATTCATGATATAACCTCTTTGAGTTCAATTAGCAAAATTTTCATCTTTTGAATTGCTTTCAAAACTATCTATTATTTTCTTTACATCGCCATCCTTCATCTGTTCTGCTCGCAGATCGTTTGCTGTTTTGGACGGCAAATCAACGATAACTGCATATTTCGCAGATTGCTCTTCCATGTACACAATTTGGGCAGGAAAGCATATCAACGATGACGTTCGCTTTACCGGGAATGTATTCTATTTTAAGGTTGTAAGACAGTAATTGCAACGCCCATCTTGCAAGGCGGCCTGTGGGAGATTAGAAGCTTAAGAGCCATTTTAAAGGTTGGTAGTCAGATGCCAACCTTTAAAATGGCTCTTAAGCCTCATTTGATGCATCTGATCTTATTATAAAAGGTTTTGATTTATCTATTTGTTTTAAAATTGGTGTTGAAATCAAACATTTCTTAAGAAATTCAAATGCGCTTTGCTCTTTTTCACCCTATTTCCAAATAGTTCGCTTTTTAGTGAGATTGCTTAAGGGATAAGAAATCTCAGCAAATTGAGGAATGTAGCGTCTATACCAGCTGCATGTTTGCAAAAATGATTGCACCTGTTTTGCATTCTTTTGGGAAGGAATACTAATAATTGCTTTCACTTTAGGTGGGTCTACCTCAATACCGGAGTTGGTTATGTAATAGCCAAGGTATTTAACTTTGGCACAAGAAAATTCCATTTCTCACGATTAGCTCATAAATTAAACTGCTGTAGTCTTTCAAATATTAACCGTAAGTCTTGGATGTGACTCTCGAAAGTGGGAGACAATACTTGGATATCATCTAAGTAAGCAAGCGTATTAACCTTTAGTCCATTTCGAAAAATGTCCATTAGACACTGGAATGTAGCTGAAGCTGTTTTAAGTCCGAGAGGCATTCTGTTGAACCGAAAGACACCAAGTTGGCATACAAGAGCAGTCTTGTCTTTGTCCTGCGGACGTACATTAATTTGATAATAACCAGATCGCAAATCTATAGTGGTCATAAAAGAGGTTTGCTTAGCATTATGCAGATCATCCATTCATGGTAACGTATATGGATTTGATTGGGTGACCGCATTGAGCTTGCGGTAGTCTATACAAAGTCTAAATTCACCATTTGGTTTAGGTATGAGCACTACTGGTGATGCATATGCTGAATCACATTTCTCTGTTATCCCTGAGGCAAGAAGTTTTCCAATTTCATTTCTTAAGATATCTTTTCTAGCTGGAGACAGTCGATAGGGAGGTGAAGCAATTGGAGCTGAATTCCCTGTATCGATTCGGTGTTCTATATAAGTTGTTGCTTCTCCCCCTTGTGGGAAGATATCTTCATACTCCTTCAATAAAGCAATAAGTTGTCTTCTCTGGCTTGAGTTGAGATTTTCCCCTTCATCTGATCGAAGGAGCGTTGAGCTTTCATCATTTTTAGTCCCAATGAAATTAAAACATTGTTTTGCAAATTCTATTTGAAGTATAAAAGAATTTTCTAGAAGAGTGGTATTTAAGTCTATGAAGGAATTGTCTTCTGACAGATCTTGAGAATCTGGTTGGAGTGAATCACAATTCACTGGAACATCGAGTTTTGCAAATAAGAAAGTTTTATGCCGTCTATCACTAAAAAACCACGAGTACTCTTTAAGATTTAGAACGATCCCTGTTTTCTCTATAAAGTCGATTCCAAGTAGAGTATTATTTCTCTGTACGTCTGTAATATCGAAAATTGGAACTGAAAATCTTCTCTGTATCCAGATCTTAACGAAAGCTTTATGTACTATCTTTTTTGAATGCCTGCAATCTGCTAAAGTTATGTCGAGGATTGATTTTTGGAAATGGATTCCATCTTCTTTAAGAAGATGGGAGAGAGTTTCACCGGCTATAGTATGAGTTGCAGCCGTGTCCACATAGGCTATACCCTACATTCCATTGATGTTTATAGTTGTTATGAAACAAACTAACGACTCCAATTTAGAAAACAAAAACATTTAATTAACAAAAAATTTACAAGGAGTCATATTTGGGTTCATAAAACTCTCGCGCTTGCGTAGCGTACCAAAGAGTCCATATCAATTTCTAAAACTGAAAAACGCAGCTTCTTCAGCCTGCTCCTCGCACCAATCGTCTCCCTACTCACCCTCCCCATCAAAGGCTCTGGAAATCGAAAGCGCTGAGTAGGAGACGTTACAGACTAAATTATTCCTTCCTTCCCCGGAGTTTTTTTTCTTTTTTCTACGGAAATCAACCTGCAATGAAAAAGAAAAAAACACACACACAAGCAACAAAAAGCAAAATTTAGTATTACAGATAGCCCTGATCAATCGGACTCTGGCTGATACACAAAATATATGGCATTATATAATATAAAAATATATCAAAAGAGCACAAAATAATTATGTAATACAACAGAATCTGCAACAATAGATAAATTTACAAATATACACATTAATATTATAAAAAACAATATAATTTTTTTTTTTCAAAAATTATGAAACAATTGAAATTTGTATTAATAGAAAATATTTTTTTTTTTAAAAAAAAAATTAATATGGGGGTAATAAAAAGAAAATAATTATGTTTGGTTATTCAGCATTGTACTGAGACTATCAGCATTCTGATGTAATTTGCCCTTTTTGTGAACAATATCGAAATTTAGGCTTTGAAGAACCAAAGCCCATCTTAAAAGTCTGGGATTAGATCCTGTATGATGTTTTAACCAAACTAAAGGGTTGTGATCAGTTTCTATAACAAATTTATGCTGACTATCTAAATAATATTTTAATTTAGTAACAGCAAAAATTATTGCTGCACATTCCTTTTCTATAGTACTATAATTTTTTTCAGACTTTGAAAATTTTCTACTCAGAAACAGGATAGGGTGTTCATTTAGTTTTTGATCTCTCTGAGATAAAACTACTCCTATTCCTAAGTTTGAATCATCACATTGAATAATAAATGGTTTTTGAAAGTCTGGACTGTAAAGTACAGGCTTCTTTATTAAAGCATTCTTTAATTCTATGAATGCCTTTTCACAGTTATTATTCCATATTACAGTTCCCTTCTTGGATTTCCCTATTAGTAAGTCAGTTAAAGGCGCAGCAACTACCGAAAAGTCTGGTATATACTTACGATAGTATCCAACAAGACCTAGGAAAGCACGTACTTCGGTTTTGCTTGAGGGACGTTCGAAATCGGTAACAGCTTTCACTTTAATATTACCTGGTGTTCTTTGACCTTGTCCTACAAAGTGTCCCAAATATTTAACACGAAGTTGAGCGAATTTGCACTTTAAGGGTTTTACAGTTAATTTCGCAAATCGAATCTTCTCTAGAACACATTTAAGATGTTGGATGTGATCAGACCAAGTAAATGAATATATAGCTATGTCATCTAAATAAGGTACAGCAAAATGTTCGCAATTTTTTAATATCTCAGCCATTAACTTACTGAAATAATAAGGGGCATTCTTCAAACCGAATGCCATTCTCAAAGGTTTATAAACACCAAATGTCGTAGTAAATGCAGCATATCTTTGAGCCTTCGGACTCAAAGGTATTTGCCAATAACCTCGTGTTAAGTCTAATAGAGATGTGAAATTCGCTTTCGAAACAGATTCAACGCGCTCTTCAATATTTGGCAATGGATAATATTGTGTTCTGGTAACCTCATTTAACCGGCGATAATCAATGCACGGACGAGGTTCTTTTCCAGGAGCTTCAACTAATATTAAAGGTGATGTGTAATCGGATTCACCTGGTTCCACCACCTTCAATTTCAACATCTTGTCTACTTCTGATTTCAAGATTTCTGTCTGTCGTGGGGACATTCGATATGGTTTAGCTATAATAGGTTTATCAGATTCCAACTCGATGTCAAGTTCAGCTAGTTCAGTACAACCCGGTTCATTTGAAAAAATATCAATAAATTGAATCAAAAGTCTACTCAATTGCTTCTTCTGCTCATCCTCTAATTTTTCATTAAAACAGCTTTCAGGAAAGTCTCTAAAAGGGTGGATGAATTAATTTCAAAACTTGGGATATCTTCATTCTCAGAATCAATATCTTCATTATCAGAATTAGAGGTAAAAATTAAATTAACATCTTCTGGACGCTGAAAATAGGGTTTTAACATATTTACATGGTATACATGTAATTTTTTCCTTTATCGGGAAATTGTATTATATAATTTGTTTCCGATAGTCGTTTTACTACTTTTCCTGGACCTATCCAATGAACAGAAAATTTACTTGACCTAGAAGGGGCAACGACTAACACAAGATCATTTTCTTTAAATTCTCTTTTCGTAGCCTTACGGTCATACCAAAGTTTCTGTTTTTCTTTAGCATCTGTCATATTTTGCACAGCTAATTCTTGACATCTTTTCATTCTATTTAAAAGATTAAAAACGTAAGCAATCACACTATCTTCTTCAATGGTTTTACCAGTTAAATTTTCATACAATAGTGTTACGGGAGTTCTTAGGTTCCGACCATGGACTAATTCTGCAGGAGAATATCCAGTGCTATCATGAATGCAAGTTCTAAGCGCAAAAAGTGCCTGAGGTAAAATTTTCTCCCAATCTGTACCCTTTTTCTAAACAAAGGACTTTCAGTATTCTCTTTAAAGTTCTATGCAATCTTTCAACAGGATTGCTTTGGGGATGCTGTACAGAACTATGCACTACTTTAATACCAAATTTTTCTAAAAATTCTGATGTCAGGACACTCATGAAAGATGTTCCTTGATCACTTTGCAACTCCCTAGGAAAACCCATACGGCTAAATATCTGAAGAAAAGCATCAACCACAGTAGTAGAACGAATATCTGGTACTGGGATGGCATCTGGATACTTGGATGACATGCAAATGGCTGTTATAATATACCGGTTGCCGCTTGAAGTTAAAGGTAAAGGTTCACAGGCATCAACATTAATTCTAGTAAATATTTCCGGAATTACTGGAACCAGTTTCAAAGGAGACTTTTTCTTATCTTGAGGCTTTCCTACACGTTGACATTTGTCACAAGATTTAACAAAATTTTCTATGTCTTTAAAGCAGTTTGGCGAGTAGAAAGTTTTACACAACATATCTTTTGTTTTAGTTACACCTAAATGAGCTGCAGTTACCTCATGG
This sequence comes from Latrodectus elegans, assembly GCA_030067965.1. Classification (NCBI taxonomy): domain Eukaryota; kingdom Metazoa; phylum Arthropoda; class Arachnida; order Araneae; family Theridiidae; genus Latrodectus; species Latrodectus elegans. Next base: position 1,156,517 of record CM057822.1, read on the forward strand.
CAGATTCCTTTTAGCTGGTTGCGAAACTTCTTGGGCACAACTAATAATCTTCTTATGGTTCCATCATTGTCCATTTTATTAAAAACAACATTTGATTTATTATAACATATTTATTGTCTTTTGAAGATTGTCGTTTAGCTTGCTCAAAAAGAGGTTTCAAATCTTCGCACACTTTTTGTTCACGAGCGAATTCTTCTGGGAATGTCTTTATCAAATCCAGACCTTCAACTTCGGTTTCTAATGGTGGCAAAATTGCATTTTCCTCTAATTCTTCATTTTGTTTAGTTTTGAGGCAAGACCTAGAGGATTTTACTTCAGAGACAATTATCTCTTTATTCGTGCTATTTTCCTTGCGTCTTTTTTGAGCTCGAGTTTCTATAGCATTTATCATATGTACTTTCACCTCTTCGTGTTTTTTGGTTTCTTCAATTAAAGCGGCTGTTTTGTTACCTAGTAAATACCTTCCTTGATCCAAAGAATCTCGAAGAACTGCTGCCTTTGTCAAAACGTGACCTAATTCACAATTTATTTCAACCTCGGCAATAGGTAAGCATACTAAAGTTTCATCAAGAGGTGTTCTTAGCCAAACCTTTTCCTTAGTGAACATATCAGGTTTAACGTATTTTCCACAAATCAAATCAAGAGTTGCTCCAGTGTCTCTTAAGATTGGCATTTGAATTCCATTAACAGTGCCGATACTAGTGTAGGGAGCCATCAACTCATTAAATGTACTTTTAGCAATTTCATTAGATGCTACCGATTCTAAGTTCTTTTTTATTTTGTCACACTGAGGCCGCAAATGACTATAAGAACCACACTCATAACATCGGAGTTGTTTTCGTTTTTCAAATTCCCTTTCATGTGCATAATTTGAATTTTTATTCTCGACTCTTTTAGGAACATGAGATTTATTATTTCGAATTACTTCATTAAACTTAAAGGCACGGTTTTCGTTTTGTTGACGAAAACCAAAATTATTTCGAGGGAGTTTTGTAAAATCTTTAGTCTTAAAACTATCTCTTAAGCTTTCATATTCATCTATTTTCTCTGCCAGATCATACGGAGAATTTATTTTAAGCCATTCCGCCAAAAAATGTTCTTTAATTTCAATTGACACTCGACGTTTCAATTGATCTGTTACCATTAGCTCCTTAAGCTGTTCAAACGTCGTTATTTCTAATTCCGCAAGCCATTCCGTAAAGTAACTATTTAATTCTTGTGCATAATTTCTCTATGATTTTTCTGTCGTTTTCTGGTGTTTAAGAAACAATTGTCTTAATTTTTCGCTATTTAACTTGAATCGTTTAAGAATAAGTTCCTTCACATAATCGTAATCATCAGCCCTTTCTGGAGGTTCTCTAGCTAACATGTTAGATATTTCTGAAGGTAAAGCACTTACAAGATAAACTACCCATTCGTTTTTTGGAATATGAGCCATTTCTGCTCTACGCTCAAAATTTATTAAGTATAAACTCATCTCATCTTTCTTTTCATCATACTTTGGCGTTATTTGCATTAATTGAATTTTTTGAGCTTGTTCAGTCCTATTTGTAACTGATTCTCTGTTCGAAATTGTGGCTTTTGAAGAGATTTCCAGACGTTTCATTTCCAAAATATGTTCTCTTTCTTCACGTCTAATTCTTTCCTCTTTTTCTAGTTCTTCTCGCCTAATTTTTTCCTCTTTTTCTTCTTGTTCCCTTTTAACTCTTTCATCGATTACCCTATCTAATATACATTTTACTTCTTCCTCGTTGAAGTTTTACTAGCTAAAATTAATTTTTTAATGTCTGGGATTTTAAAAGAATCTGGAACTATTTCCCTAACTCTTCCGCTACTTCTATTAAATCTCCCTTTTTTCCCCGTGCTAAAAAAGCCATTTTAATTTCTAAACGTTTTATCTCAGAAGAGATGCAATAATGAGAGAAAAAACAGACTATACCCACCAATATGCAAAATTTATTAAATAACTATTGAAATTATTTATCACACACTACTAATATAAACATATCAATAACGTTTAAAAAACTAAATGAAACAAACTATATTATAATATAACAAAAGTATAAAATGGAAAATCAATTATTTCAAAAAGAAGAAAATGTTTAATATTAAATCTACTCTCGATTTCAAGTTATTATCACCAAGCTAATGATTGATACTCAGATAAATTGAATCATTAATCAAAAATGTAAATATATTATATGTATAAATTATATAAAATCATATTCTTATATAGATACTACTATATTAAATCCAAAAATGAAATTATACATATTTTTAATTCAAAATATAGAACACTACAATTCTTAAGAACAATACAAATTAACAGCTTTAACTAATCTAAACCAGAAATCAGCTTTCGATTTCAAATCAATAAACTTAGTTAATCATACACGACATCAAATAATGTTAATAACGTAAGATATTTTAAACATTAAGAATATATCTTTTCAAATTCTTAACAATGTAAAAAAAAAAAACATATACGATTTAAATATCAAATAAATCAGTTTTATATCATATAAAACATTGCAAAGAACAATCAAACACATCAATAAAAATTTCACATTACATTAAATTCAAACCTATTTGTAATAATATACTTTCGTTTTCACATAACGAAATCAAAACCTTTTAAAAATATATTCTTTTTCTTTTCTTAAAATCTACTTTATATATCAGTTGAACAATCAAAAAACTAAGTATATAATTGTACTTTTGATTTTACACCTTAATCTATAACAACATAGTTATTTTAACACATATTCCTAAGTGAATTGAAATACATCAACCACATAAAAATTATGAAATACACATTTAATAAGATACACACTTTTCGTTTAAAAAAATATTACACTGTAAATTCGAATACACGAAATACAGAAATTATCTTTTGTAATATGGAATACACCATTTACAAACTTATAAACAAAATTAATTGATGTAACATGAAAATTCACGTAAATAAGATTGGAACTAAATATTCTATAAATTTATAACATACCAACTATTTATTTTTAATTAGAGCCAGAGAAGGATTGATCAAAATGGCCTACCTGTATTCCAACATTTCGGCACGTAATCCATTATAGTGCACATAATTAATTTTCACAGTGGATGCTAATGCAAAGCATTATAAAAACATCCAAAACCGCTGCCACCAAAAACATAAGTTTGTTATGAAACAAACTAACGACTCCAATTTAGAAAACAAAAACATTTAATTAACAAAAAATTTACAAGGAGTCATATTTGGGTTCATAAAACTCTCGCGCTTGCGTAGCGTACCAAAGAGTCCATATCAATTTCCAAAACTGAAAAACGCAGCTTCTTCAGCCTGCTCCTCGCACCAATCGTCTCCCTACTCACCCTCCCCATCAAAGGCTCTCGAAATCGAAAGCGCTGAGTAGGAGACGTTACATAGTTAAAATTTCCATCTGGTTGGATGTTGACAGACTGTTCAACTTTACACTGTGAAAAAGAACGGAATTCTTTTCAGATTTGAAGCAATTCGGACAGTTTGCTTTAATAAAGCCAGGCGTATGACAATTATCGAAATAAACGGGAGAGGGTTTGTCCTGTTTAAGCTGGTGGAATTTTCCGCCTTCAATTTTTTTTTCAACAGAGTTGAATCTGGGATATTCTTCTCTGGTGTTAAGGAATTGTTTCTTATTGATGACGGATGGTCCTTCTTTATTAGCTTTGTGACAAAGATTGTCGTATGCATCGAGTTTTTCAATCAAGTCAGTTGGAGAAGTGATGTCACCCCATTCATCCAAAAAGTGTTCCTTAAATTCAGGAGATAATTTTTTCTTTATCTTATCGGTTATCATAAGGTCTTTCAATTTTTCAAACGTGTCTACTTTTCCTTTCTTTATCCAATTTTCAAAATTGCTTTGAATTTCAAATTAAAAGTCATTCCGTGTACTATCAGGATTCTTTTTATGTGTCACAAATAGGTGACGAAAACGTTCAGCGCTTAATTTGAATCTTTTTAGCAAGATCTCTTTTATATAGTTGTAATTTTCAGCTTTTTCTTCTGGCTCGCGAGCGATTATTTTTGACACGTCACTTGGAAGAACTCTTACCTGGTAAGCATTCCATTGATTTTCTATAACCTTTAGAAACTTTAACTGTCTCTCAAAAAGATTGAGAAATAAAGAGATGTCGTCTTCTTTTGTATTAAAGGTAGGAATTAACTTTTTTAACTCAAGTTTTAGTGGATCATTTGATTGAATGGGTAATACCGGCGATAGTGAAGACAACTTTTGGACTTAGGTTTTAGCTTGAGAACTTCTTGTTCATGGGCTCTTTCTTTTTATATTCTGGCTTCTTCTATTTATCTTTTGTTATACGCTCACATTCAGATTCTTTTTCCCTTGTTAATCTTTCCTGCTCTTCTTTTGATACTCTTTCTTCAATAATATTGGATATTAAGTTTTTCGTTAGTTCTTCATCACATTTTTGAGATTTGACGATTAAATCCTTTAGCTAGATTACTTTCATGTTGTTTCCAACATCCAAGCCCAATTCCTCAGCCAACAATATCAAATCTTCTTTTCGATCTTTTGCAAGGTATGCCATCTTAAGTCTATCGTAGAAAGGTTATCAATTTCGAAAGTCTTAAATGTCTATTAAAGTTGGGGGATAAATAAAAACACAATGGTTCATGTAAAGTTCTTACAATCTCTAACAAAATTTATTCTCACTGTACTTAAATTGGTTAAAATAATTTTACTTAGTTTATTTTCACTACAGAATAAAATTATAGATCAAAGTAATTTTAACATATTAAATGATTGACACATTTTTAAAATTGTAAAAGTCACTTGAAATGTTTAATGTAAAACTCATTTAAGCCAACTTTTGTGTTAACAATTGTAAATAGAATAATCAAAAAGTGAAAACCAAATTCACAAGTTAAAAGTCGTACACATCAATTATGAAAATGTGGCCAGAATTCAAATTTCAGTCGCTAAAATAATAACTATATGCTAAAAACTTATTTAATTATTGAAAAAATAATAATTACTTATGAAAAATATTACTTATGATAACATAATTTTATGCATATACATGTATTCAATAAATTTAGTGAACACTTTTGATTTCATTTTGAATTGCAAAAACAATTTACCATAGTTTAAAACTCTTGTACCATTTATTCTGCTACAGTATATACCAATCAATAAAATATAACTTGAACTCAATTTATATAAATATTCTACCAACAAATAACACCTATGAGTATTATTTTCTATAATCGAAAGTAACTTCAATTATTTTAAAATGAATCATGTAAACATAACACTATATAAATTAATATTTTGATGAAAATCAGTAACACGAAAACATTCAAAATGAAACATTAAAATATATTCACAAGTTAAAGCAATATTTAATTTACCAGTTAAAAATGAACATATATTGAAAAATACGTTATTTTTCATGAGACCATCTATCACATATATATATTATATATTGTTTTTCATAAAACCTTTTTAATATTCTCTCAGAAATAAAATAATATGCATTTAAATATTTCAAATCGTGATGACAAGAGAAAAATTCAAACAATTATTAATTCCATGTGAAGAAGAAAAAAAATACATATATTAACCTAATACTATTTTCAACATTTTTATTTATTTATGTATTGTAGATTGAACTAAAACACAAATGTAAACATTACCAAGGATTTGGCAAATACTGTTTTATATCATATGGAATATTTGTTCTAATTCAGAACACCCGCCATAAATTAACAATTTCTGGTTTGCCGGAATGGCTTCTAAAATACAATTTCAAAACAATAATATTAAAATGATTTGTTTCAAATGATATTCGATGCGAAGAGAGAAAATTAACTTTTTAGAGCAATATTTTACTTTCAAAGACCAAGTTATTCATTCAGAAAACGATGAGTAAGCTATCTCTTTTTTTAATTATATCTATCACTAACTTTAGAAAAGAAAGCGAATATCAAACTAAACACTAAAATTTAGTTTGTTTTCTTAAACTGTGATGAACAATTTTGATAGTAGTTATGATTCCTGATAAAATTGATCACAAGTTAAATTATTTTAATAATAACACTTTCCAAATTTAGGAAAAAATATTAACATCACAGTACCTTTGAATGACTTTTCTTTTCGGGGTGAAAAGCAACTATACCTTAAAATCAGTTTTTCAGGATGAATATACTGCTCAAATAAAACAGGAAAACCAGGTCTTACTATTCAATCATATACTCGAAGTAGTTTTGATTCGATTCGCCTGAAATAAAACATGAGCCAAGACTTTGTTTTCGATAACTTAGAATAGTTCTCTGTTTGTAATAAAGGCTATAATTTTGAAAAGCAGTTGGGCGCCTATGTGTCCGGTGGCTGTGGGTTTAATCAAAACAGCCTTTAATATAACAATATAATTATTTAAAGTTGAGTTATACACACAATAACAAACAGAAACACTAAATTAAAAGGATGAATAAAACACATATTCTGAGTTCGAAATCAAAAAAGCCTAACTATCTTTCCTTCTCCCCGCTAGGGACGCTCTCGGAAAGGAAGAGAGAGAGTGAAGTGTCACAAAATAGATAACCGGGTCTTTCCATACGAGAAGCATCCCAAATATCTGGGATATATTTTAGATCCAGAACGGACAAGCAACAAGTATCTGTAACATATTGTCTTAAAAGCCAGAAATAGGCTAAAATTTCTTAAATACATAGTTAGCAAAGACTGGGGATCGGATTCTTTCACTCTTAGAAATACGTATATGACACTCATTAGGCGCATTCTGGATTATGCCTTTCTTGTTTATAGCTGTTACTCGGTTTTTAACTTGGATAAATTGGAGACGGTTCAACTTAGTGCCGCTAGGATTATTACTGGACTAAGACAGAGCTATCCTTGAGAAATTGTTCTCCATGAAGCTAACTTACAACCACTTCAAACTAGAAGAAAGGCGAATCTTATCAAGTATTTCAATAACTTTCCAGTTACGGTCAACATAATATAGAACCTCTTTGTATTTAAACAACTGGAATAACAAAGACTCAAGAAGAACAGTCCCTTTAGTCAGTCTAAAATTTTGCATCTGTCTTATAATCAAGTTCAGCCACATTCTTTAAAGTCTTGCCTGAAACCCTCAGAGGGACTACCAAGAGTCCATTTCCACTCGATTTTTACTGCCCTGAACATCAAAAAGGAATTGATTCCTGCTCATCTCTAACAGTTGGCCTTAGAGGTCATTAATAAGATCCCCGACAATGCTATTAAAATATATACTAACGGAAGTAAACTGGATGACCACGCTGGTAGTAGCGTCTATATTGAGAAACCGGGGGAAAAACTTTCTATCAGCCTTCACAACGCTGATTCATCATTGGTTTTCAAAAGTGAATTAATAACTATCGAACAAGGTCTTGAAGCTATTCTTCATGAAACTGATTTTAGAGACCTCTGGATCCTTTAGGACAGTAGAAGCTCTCTTCAGCACATTCACAACTGGATTGAAATTGGTGATAAAACTATCCTCCTCAAACTTGAGCTCGTTTCGGAGTTCCATGAAGTCTCATCATTGGTATTCGGGCAAAGAGTCCGGTTCTTTATAAGTCCTCAATTGAGACAACGCCTCTTATATCGTTATTTCCAGATTAGCAAACGGCACATAAGGAGTCTTTCGTATCTCAAAGGCAAGGAAACCTTTGAGGTCTGCTCTAAATCTAAAAGAGGGCAGGCTTCTCTTCAACATATCCTGGACTGCTTGGGACTCTCCAGATAGGACATTAACGCATTCCCCTTTATAGTCCTCAATTTTCCCAGTGTCGGTGATCTGATGGACCTTGTCTGACTTCGCCAGACATTTGGAGGATAAGCCACAACAACTAATATTTGGCCCCTTATTCTTAATCTTACTTTAATATTGCATTGAATATTAATAAACTTCCTTTTCGCAAATGACATAGAGTCCTTCTTCCTGTTGGAGATTGCAATAAAAGCTTTATTTTTAAACATAAGTTACCAATGTACAGTTCCTCCTCAGTACTGACCTCATTGCATTTAATGTCATTTGCATTATACCGTTTCATATATTATATTTAAGCGTTTCTTCATAAAAATAAGTAATCATATGTTCTGTTTTTAATCGTACTTTAATTATTGGATTGAATATTATTAGACATTTTCCACAAATTCGTGTTTTTTTCCAATGGGGTTCCAGTTTATCAAATCAGATCTTCTATTTAAGCTTTATCTCGTAAGAATAAAGCCATTATGCATTTTTTTCATTCTTAGTAGTGCTTTTATCATCTCATTGAATATTATTGGGTTTGTTTCCTTAAATCATGTAGCCTTTCTTTTTCTTGGTGTTTGCAATTTTCCCCATCAAAACTTCGATTTAAACATTTACTCGTTAAAAAAAAAAAAGTAACAAAAGTACAGTTCTGCATTCTTAATAGTGTTTTTCTCTTTGCACTTAACATTATTTATTTTCTTTCTACAGAAAACGTGAAATGATTGCTTATATACTGGATGTAATTTATCCAATCAACAATTCCATTTCAGTATTTGTTGATTTAAAAAAAAAGTTAACAATGTGTAGTTCTTCATTCTTTCAAATCTAAGTTCATTGCATTGAGAGTTATCGGCTTTCTTTTCTGCAAATCACGCAGCTTCATTCTTTTTATCTGTGGATGCAGTTTACATAACCGAAGCTTCTATTTTTGAATTTTTTTTTTACTTGTATAAGCTACCAATGTACAGTTCATTCATAGTAGTGCTTTAATCATTGCGTTAAATATTATTGAATATCCTTTCGGCAAACCACATAGCTTCTTTTTTTCTATGGACTTTTCAGTTTTACAAGCAAAACATTTCTCCATAAAAATATATTAATACAATTATTTTTCTTATAACGGCGCAACTCTCATTGCATGGAGTTTTAACTCATTTCAGTAAATGATTTTAAGACTTTTTTATTGTTAAAATTTATCCAATCAAAGGTTCTATTTTAGTATCTTTCAATAGAACAAAGTTGCCGATGTTCAGCTTTGCATTTTTTAAAGAAATGTATTAAAAATAGTATGTTATTAAACACTTTAATAATATTCAGAATTTTACACTATTTAAGAAAATTAATAAATTTTGTAGAATGCTGTCTATTCTATACTGATAGTATTGTTTGTTTTAAAATGTATGTATTTTGTGAGGGGAAAAAAAGAAATCATTATTAAATTAAACACATCAAATATTCCGAATTCATTTGGTATGTTCAGAGTTATTAAATACACTGCTGGCCATCGTAAATGCAACACCCTGAAAGAAGATGAAATTTACAACTTACATTAGCGGGGTGGAGATATGCAAATGATTAGAATTTCAGCGCTGACGTACGCCACTTCAATGCGCTATTTAAGGCTTGGAGATTTCGATGATTTGAAGTTCGGCATTTGTGTTTTTGTACGGTTTTTTCCAAAAACCGATCAATTATCCCTCATAGAAAACAGCGATCATTTTTTGATCAAGTATCCGAGTTCGACAGAGGAAGGCTGGGGTCCTACCGACACTGTGGATTATCTTTTAGGGAAATCGTGTTGGACGAAACCAAACAACTGTAATGCAGATATGTGATCGTTGGATTTAGGAAAGTACGACTGACCAACGAGTTCGATCGCATTCATCTTAGTGCACCACCTCAAGTGATGGCAGGCAAATTGGGCTCAAAGCAGTGACGGATCGCTCAGCCACATCACGAACTATTGCACAGCGCATTCAGTCTATAACGACCATTCTGCTATAAGCGGAGTCAGATGGTACAGTGTCTGCGCATATCTTTCGACTTCGCTTAAAGCAGAGTGGTCTGTCCGCAAAACATCCATTGCTTCGTCTAACACTGACGCAGAACCACAGACATCTCCGCCACCAATGGTGCGATGAAAGAAGGATCTAGAAGGTAGAATGGAATGAAATTATCTTTACTGAAGAATCACATTTCTGTCTTCAACATTACGATGGTCGCATTCGAATCTGAAGACACCGTGGAGAGAGAATGCTGAATAGCTGCGTTATGCACCTCCACACTGGTCCTGCACCGGGTATTATGGTATGGGGCGATATTGGATATCACTTTCACACTCCTCTAAAACGCATTGCCGTACTTTAAACAGCCATCGCTGCATATCCGAAGTGTTGGAACCACTTCTCCTAACTTACATTCAGGGCTTTCCCACAGTCATTTTTCAACAGGACAATTCACGATCACACGTGGAACGCATTGTCCAAGGGTTCTTCGTCAATCGCCAGATTGAATTGCTTCCTTCCGGCTCTCTCTCCGGATCTTTCACCGATAGAAACATGTGGTCTATGGTTGCTCAACGAATGAGCCAGATTACATCCCCAGCTGCCCCATCAGATCAACTTTGGCAACGTGTAGAAGGTGTTTGGTTTGCTGTACCCATCCAAAGTATTTTTAAATCAATGCTAAGACGTGTGACAGTGGTGATCTCCAAAAATGGCGGTTACTCTGACAACTAATTTTGCCAGGAACTTCATTTCAAAGAAGTTTATAATTTTAATAATTTGATATTTGGTCTACATGTTATCTACGAAATAAAGTTTGTTGTTATATCTCTTGTATTTTGTGGTGTTGCAACTTGGGTGGCCAGTAGTGTAGATTGCTAACGTAGGATTTTATTTTGAATCGTTAAATTAATGACAAGCTATTAAACATCATTTCATTTAATACATATTTTTTTATTTCATTTGAACCTGTATTGCTGCCTCTTACATAAATAAAATAAATATCTTGATTAAAATTTATTGTTTGGCATACTATATTAAAAAGTTAATACAAGGAACAAATTTATTATTTTAAGCAACACTCAAACAATTTAGCAAATTTGCAAATTATCCATATATGATAAAAAAATCGCTTTACGTTAAATTGAAATTAGCATACAAAGAAAAATAAATGAAGTAAAAAACCAGTAAATATCTATTACTCACCAATTTTGAACGCATGAGCTATTTAGCATTCAGATCTAATAATTATGCATGGCACCATCTAAATAATTAAATAAGCAAAATATAAAAATTTCATTTGGTTAATATTAAAAGGAAATCACTTTTCCATATAACTTTGCTGCTCTATACCTTAACAATTTCTGATAGTTAAAACTGTCAATTTTTGTTAATAAATTTATGTTCACATTTTTATATTTTGCCCTATTCTTATTCGACTAAATAAACGGTGCTTTTCTATCATGTGAATTCCACAATCAAATCAAAAATGAATTTTCGCTCTCTTTTCGCAAGAAACTATAGTAGAAAAGTATTATGCACTAAAAATCCTCTTTGTAAACATGGCTCTCATGAAGAAAAAAATTCCTAATTTTGTTGATATTTCTAACTTATAATGAACTGCTTTATTTTAAACACAAAAGTATTGTATTAAGTACAATTAAAAATTTTTTTTAGCTAAATGTTATTACTAACTGTCACTAAATATTTTAATTCACATCGCTGTTAAATTTTCAGATATATTACTTTTTGCTTTACACAAGAAACAACGTGACTAAAAATGGAACTCATGCAAAAATTTGCTAAGAATTCAATATTATTTCAAAAGGAAAGTTGCTCAGGTGCAGAAATTCCATCCTGAAGGAGTGATAGGTGCTTCTATCACTACTTCAAATAGATTGAAAAATAAAAGGACTATTCAAAATATTTCTTATAACCGCAAATTTTTTTATATATCCATCAATATTAATAGCTTGTTCGATTCCCAAATAGATGCATTTCCTAACCTCAATGTGGGAATAGATTTTTCAATCAATTTCAAATTTTTTATTACAATGGGTATTGTGTTTGAGAACCGAGAAGACTATTCTGAACATTATATAATCATAAAAGATAACCATCTTTGAAGTTTGGACTTCAATACGTCCAGTATGCCGTGGTTTGAATACGTTCTTTTTTTCAATGTAGTTCTGCTATGAAAACGCGTAGACGCATGCTCTCAAGCTTAAATATTAAATTAAATCTCAAGCTTAAAATTTTTTACTTTGAAGTAATTGGGTGCGATTGCATTCCTTTTCATTTTTCTTTCTCTTAGTTACATTGTCTAACATATATGTACAAAACATTTTTCGCTTTAAGAGTTCTTTGTGATATAATGAGCTTCTCTGTTTACATCACCGAAATTGAGCTCTTTTCTTAATTCACTATGTAGATTTTTCTAAGATGTAATTTAGAAAGTTAAGTTATTGTGTTATGTTTCTGGTTCTCTGTTTCTGCTGAGCATCATAATGCAGCTAAACATATCCAACCGTCTCTTTATTTTAAATCTCATTAATAGAGTGAAAGATTTTACTTTTCTACTAAGAACTAAAAATCGAAACTAAGCATTGAGAACAACTTCAATAACTAAAGATGCAAAAGCTCGAATAATTTTCTATATATTTTAATAAATGTTTATACAATATTTACGTAAAAAGAATAGGCTGAAAGCCTCTAAAAATCTAAATTCAATAGAATAAAACATCATAGGATATTAATCCCTTCTAACAAACCTATACACGCGTATTACAGTCGAACAAATTCGAAAAACGAAAGCATTCTTTTTTCAACAATCACAAAATAAACAAAATCTAACATGCGCTTATAGCACCATCTGTTGACAATAAAAGTTAACAAATATTTCGTTACACACCCCCCACCTGAACACTGACAGGAGTTCATCTATTTAAATAAATTCATAAACAAAAAATTCACACATCTAAGAAGCAAAATTTCTGTCAATGAGATTTTTCAAAAATGCAATACAAAAAAAAAAAAGATAATAATAATAAGGTAAATACTTGAATTAAATTACATCAATATCAACAATACTTTTCAATATCTAGAGTATACAAGAAACATAAAAATTTTATCTAAAAATCAATTAGGAAGGCATTTAACCAATTAAAGAGAATTATTATCAAAATATATACAAATATAAAGAAAGTAAGTTATTAAACAAATTCAAATTATTCAATTCAGTATTTAAATAAAATAAAATATATATATGTGAAATGTTAGAGTTCAATATAGTTCAAGAGGATATAAATGTTGTACAGTTCTTTTCAAAGTTCCATTTCCGGTTTTTAATTCGTAGGATCGGACTTTACCGTCACGTCCAGGAACGGCTTTAATAATTCTGCCTAGTTTCCATAACAGTTTGTTTTTGTTATCTCCATGAATCAGCACAACATCACCTAATTTTAGTTCGGGTTGAAAATCAGGATTTTTTAAAGAGTGAGCAGTTTTAAGGTCTAACAAATATTGCTGTTTCCATTTACTCCACAACTGTTTTAACAGCAATTCCTGATAGCGCTTTCTTTTTAAGAGAGTCTTTCTTGTTGTTTCGCTATTGATAATTTCAGCGAAAGTTAGAGGGTACTTAGGATTACTTTGTCCAAAGTTCAGGAAATGCATTGGAGTCAAGGGCTGTGGCTCATCATTCTCATTATAAACGTAGCTCAAAGGTCGTGAATTAAGAACAGTTTCTACTTCGACGAGTAGAGTAGACATTTCCTCGAAGGTTAACAACGCTTTTCCTTTAACTTTCCTCAAACAGTTTTTGACTTATCTCACGAGTCTTTCGTAAAAGCCTCCTCACCATGCGGCTCGTTCAATGATAAACTTCCACTGAGTTCTCTATTTGGCGATAAAATTCTTAAGCACATCATCTTCTAAAATTCTAGAAAAATTCTCAACTTCTTTTTCAGCCTTCTTGAAGGTTTTAGCGTTATCAGAATAGATGATTTTACAGTTTCCTCTTCTACTAAAAAATCTGCGAAATGCAAGTAAAAATGAATCTGTCGACATATTTGAAACTAGTTCCAGGTGTAAGGCTTGTACTGCACATGTGAATAATGCGATGTATGATTTTTGAGTATCCTTTGAATTCTTTACGTAAACTGGTCCAGCAAAATCAACACCACACACAGAAAATGGGGGTGATTCAAGGATTCTGTCTTCAGGTAAGGGTGCTGTCCTCTGGTTTGCAGGTTTGGCTGAATATTTTTGGCAAATGAAACAACTTTTTATCGTCTTTTTGACTAACTGACGTCTTTTCGGGACCCAGAAACGAGATCTAACCTTAGCCAAAGTTGCAGCAGTTCCTCCATGCATTATCTTCTGGTGTTGTTTACGTACAACTAAAAAGGTCAATCTAGAATTTTTAGGTAGTATTATTGGATTTTTATTATCTAGGGTAAAGTCAGAAAATTCTAATCTTCCTCCTAATCTCATGATTCCTTTTTCATCAATATATGGGACAAAATTGTACAGAGGGGAATTCTTGTCAATCGATCTACCTTCTTTCAAGGATTTATATTCTTCGGCAAAAAATGTTTTTTGTTCAGACCGAATCCAGAAATTTTCAGCTTCTAGTAGTTCTTCTGTTTTTAGAGCTCCTTCAAATCTGCTACACTTTTTCAATCTTGAAACGAAGCGTTTTATCCAAGCGGTGACCCTCAACAGTTTCTCTAAGTCACTATATTTTGAAACGTCAAAAAGGTTATCAAAATTTTCGATAGTGCATTCAAGCTGATATAAATCAGTGGATATTTTTCGATATTCAAGTTTGGCTTCGTCAATTGTATCTGTATGATCTAATTTCGGCCAAAGATCAGGAGAGAGCTGAAGCCACTTTGGACCTTGGGTCCAAATGGGTTCATCTGTTAATTTAGAGATTTTCGATCCCCGAGATATGAGATCTGCAGGATTGTCTACGCCAGGACAATAATGCCAATTTTAAGGTGAGGTTAATTTTTGAATTTCCTCGACACGATTCTTCACAAAGGGTTTGAAGAATTCGGGTTGTTTTCTTATCCAAAAATAAACGATTGTCAAGTCTGTCCAAAAAAAGCACGGTACTTTTAACTTTATCGATTTTAAAATATTGTTACTTAACTTTGCTGACAATAATGCTCCCATCAATTCCAACCTTGGCAAAGTGAGAGTTTTTAGAAGAGCTACCCTGTTTTTAGAAGCAACGAAGGCAGTTTTAATTTCATTACTGCTTGTTATGAAACGTAAGTAGGCAACTGTACCATATGCTTTCGTGCTTGCGTCTGAGAAACAGTGAAGTTCGATATTTTGGACATCAAAGTTTGAGAATTTGAAAAAGTAATGACGAAGGATAGATAATTTGGCCATTTGAGGAATCTCCTCACATCAGCTTCTCCATTGGGAAGTCAAATCTACTGGTAGTGGTTCATCCCAATCTATACGCGATGACCAGATCTTTTGAATCAAGCACTTTATTCTAACAGTGAAAGGTCCCAAAATTCCTAGAGGGTCGAAAATCCGACCTAACACCTGTAGGATAAATCTTTTCGTTTCTATAGGTTTAGACAAAAATGACAATAAGCTTCGAACATCAAAATACAACAGATCGTTGGACTTATCCCATGCCATACCTAACACCTTAAATGGGAGATTTTCTTTATCAAAGGAATCGGGATCTTCATCTGAAATAACACCTTTCCTTATCCACAATTCATTTAATTCTTTCGAGTTACAACGAAACTTATGCAAATGCATACTAGCTTCTTTGAAAATTTTGATCGATTCTAGAGTTATAGTTAAAGTTTCTCCGACTGTCAGCTGACTTCCTATTGCATCATCTACATAAATATTCTCATCTAAAAGCTCCACAGTTGCAGGATGGACCTCTCTATATTTTTTCAGGTGGTGTCTAATAGTTGCTGCTAAGAGAAACGGGCAACTATTTATCCCAAATAACACTCGAGTAAATCTATATATTTTAGGGGGGATGTTTTCATCAAAGGGAAAATCGGAGAATAAAAATCTAGTTACATGTCGGTCCCTTTCATCTATGACAATTTGCAAAAAGGCCTGTCTGATGTCTGCAGTAAATGCAACAGGATTATATCTAAACCTTAATAGGATGTCAAATATCTCAGGGTATAAATTAGGTCCAACATGAAGACAGTCATTTAGAGAAGTCGAGCCTGGGGGATGCGATGACGCATCAAAGACGATACGTAATTTGCTCGTGGTTCGATCCTCGCATATTGCTTCTCTATGTGGCAAGTAAAATGTAACGTTTTCCTCACCTAGAACATCTGTTACTGGTTCAATTATATTTTGATTTAAATAATCCTGTATTACATTTTGATATTCAAGAAATAGGTCTGTATTTCTTATAAACCGTTTCCTAAGACGATCGAATCTTTGTTTTGCGATTTCCCAATTATCATTCAAATCTAAAGTGTCACATTTCCAAGGCAATATAACTTTGTAGCGAGAGTTTTCGTATGTTATATTGGATTCGAAATGCTTAATTACTTCATTTTCGGTTGAATCTAAATTTTCTTTCTCACTAATAAGTCCTGAATTTTCTAGACTCCAAAATTTTGTTATTTGTTTAGAAATTAAATTTTCCCCTACAACAACATTGAATGATAGAGAGACTTCATTGTGACTTTCCTTTCCTTGTAAACACCAACCAAAAATAGTTTCAACTGCGACAAGATTTCTATTTAAACGCTTAATGTGTCCCATAACTATATCATAATAATAGTCTGCTCCGATTAAAATTCCAATTGATTCCTCACTATCGAGCGAATCAGCTAGTATCAAATTCTTTAGTTGACGAATTTGTCTAATTTCTTGTAATTTAGGAGCCGGAATGTTTGAGCCTGATATTTGATCAGTTACCAATAATTCAACTTCTATTCTAGAATCAGAAGAATTTCTATGTTCCAAACTCAATTTAACTACGTCATAATTTTTTTTGAAGAGGGGTGGTGTAAACAGTTAATTTTTCTTTCCTAATTACTTCGAGATTTAATTTGTTAGTTAATTCGCGAGTGACAAAACTTCTCATGGATCCTGAATCAAGAAGGAGCCTGGCAAACATTTTTTCTTTTCCCGCTTTAATTTTTATCGTGCAGGTCTGCCAAAGTATTACATTGTTAACATGCGAAACGGCGGAGACAATTTTTCCATTTTGCGGTTCAACTTTTATTTCAGTTTCTGAAATAGAAGAAACTTCACATTTATCAGGTTCCGAATTTTTGACTGCCGCGTTTGATTTAAAACAAATCCCCTCAAAGTGCTTTCCCCCACAAATCCTGCAAGCCTTTGTTTGTCGATAGGGGCAAGATGCAATTTTATGTTTCAAAGACGTGCACAAAAAACATCTATTGCTTTGTTTTAAAATGCCTCTTTTTTCATTTGCTGTAAACTTTCCACAGTTTTCTGATAAGTGTTCTTGAGAACAAAAAATGCACTTTCGATTTGGTAATGTAGCTATAAATTCGTGTGTGCTGACCGACGGTTTTTGTTTTGAATATTTGTTAAAGTCTTTTCTTTTTACATTAGAATTCCACCTATACTTTGAATCATATTTGTTATACGTGTTCTTGGATTTCGGAAGTTGTGGTTCTGATTTCTGAGAAAGCGACAAACAGGAGATTTTTTCACGGGATTCTATTTCAGTCTGTAAGAATTTAAGAAAAGTGTCTAAACTAAAGGTTGGACTATCTCCGTTAGTACGATGGAACTCCAAAGCAATATCGTTGGGAATGATTTTCATCAAAACCGGAATTAACATGTTAGAATAAGATTCTGGTTTTACATCGAGATAGGAGAGACTTCTAATTTGAACATTTTTGTGCCATAATTTTCTTAATTTTATTCTTAATTCTTAATGTAATGTTCTAAATTTCATCACTCGAGCTTTGCACAGGGTTTAAAATTCAAGAAGTTTGACATGTGCTTATTTATTTTCAAATGGGTTTGGCCAAATCTGTTGGTAAGAATTTCTACAGCCGAATCATAATTGGATTCTGAAATCGAAAAACATTCGATAGAACTTAAAGCATTTCCTCCCAAATAGGATTTTAAATAGTTAAACTTTTCTATCTTTGAAAGCATTGAATTTCCGTGAATTGTAATTTTAAAAGAGTTCCAAAAATTACTCCATTCATTATAATCTCCATAAAATTTTTGTATTGACATTTTAGGTAATTTAACATTATTTTCAAATTCCTTTTCTTTTTTACTTCCGATTTCTAAACGTGAGTCGTTAGAAGTATTTAAATTCACATTTTGAGCTTCAACGCTTTTGAAATAACGTTTTATTTTAGATTTCGTTATTATTATTTTATCACTGTATTCTATGGAAGTTTTAATATCTGATTCTAATTTAGTATCATCTCTTTAATCAAATTTTGAATTTTCTCATCTAAATTCCTAATTTCGATTTCTTTAGAATTTAACAGTTCCAAACAATCGTCTAATTCGTCACAATTTTTATTTTCAATAAATTTGTCAATGTTCTTAATAATATTTGTGATGGAACTGCGAAGTGTAGCTCTTTTTTTGTTTAAAGCTTTGGAATCCATCATAAACAAAAGTATTAAAAAACTTTACCTTTTGCAGTCTTCAGTCTTCGCATATAAATGCTATCCAATGTTCCTTGAACTAAATCAATTAAGGTTCTAACAATTACTAAACAAATTTTTATTCTTATCTAGCTATCAAAATTGGGTTACCTTCCCGGCACCATTGAAAGATTTTACTCTTTTCTACTAAGAACTAAAAATCGAAACTAAGCATTGGGAACAACTTCAATAACTAAAGGTGAAAAAGCTCGAATAATTTTCTATATATTTTAATAAATGTTTATACAATATTTACATAAAAAGAATAGGCTGAAAGCCTCTAAAAATCTAAATTCAATAGAATAAAACATCATAGGATATTAATCCCTTCCAACAAAACTATACACACGTATTACAGTCGAACAAATTCGAAAAACGCAAGCATTCTTTTTTCAACAATCACAAAATAAACAAAATCTAACATGCGTTTATAGCGCCATCTGTTGACAATAAAAGTTAACAAATATTTCGTTACAAGAGGAGATACGGTAGATACTTGAGCTGAGACTCTCCTCTTTACACAAAACTTATGGACCTTGAACAACTTTAAAAGCATAAACATTTCCGTGCGATGATCATGCCAGTATTTGGCATCGAATCCGCTATGACAAAGACGGCTTATGTTATATTTAGATACTGATAGCGTTACTGCACAATTGCTCACTCTTAGGGGCATGCACAAAAATCGTCACTAAAACCAAATTCTAGTTATTATACGTATATATAATAACAGGAGTATTTTATTAATGACTTACTAAATTTGATAGTTTTTTAAAATTAAGAGAACATGAATATTTTGTGAAATGTAAAACTGTCGGATGGAGTCAAAAATGTAAATCATGTCTGTTGGATACCCTAGCTTTACGAGTGTGGGTGAAGAATTTGTAAGTGAACAAACTTTTTAAATGGTGGTGGCTTAATGTATTCATTCCTTAACTTCGACAGATTTTTTTGGTATCTTTTTTATTTCTCTGTTGCTGAAGGCAATTAAATTTAAATTCAAATATTAGATATGAGTAAACAACAACGTTTAAATGTTAAAGTGAGGAATCAATGTTAAAGTGATTGTAGTGTTTAAATGTTAAAGTGACGAATCAGGGTTAAGCAAAAAGCTGGTCATTTCAATTGTGGGTTTATAAACATTACAAGTAATGAACCGCATCGTGTTTACTTATTGGATAGTTTCACTATTTTGAATCTATCGAGATAAAAAATAAAGAGAGGTTGCTCAAGTGCTATAATGATCAAAGAAGAAAACTATCTTTCCTTTACATAATGGCGTTAGAGGCATGCTGATAAGAAAAACAGAGTAAAGATAACAACTATATGCTTGAAATAACTTTATTAAATGCTTCAACTCCACATTAAAATATATCATAAATTAGTATTAGAATGTAATTCATTTGTTTTAATATACAAAATAATTTCTTGAAATAAGCAAAATGTAAATAACGATATAAGTTTATGTAAGTCAATTTAATAATTATATTTACCTAATGAAAACTCTTCTCTGAAATTTATATTATTTTCTTAATATTTGTAATTTTCCTTTTGATTTTGTATTAAGGATTTTTTATTTATTAAATCATGATTAATTTTTTTACAATAAATTTTGAGTAAGATATTTGTAGAAGTTAAGTATTATTCAATAATTTTCAATTCATTAATGTCACATATACACAAATCAAAAAAGTCATTCTTATCATTAGATTTTTCAAAATATTCTATGCTTGTAGTACCTTATCTAATGTATGAATATCATCTACAATAAGAGGAAATTTAAAATTATTTATTTAATTTGAACACATCTAATTGAATTTATGAAATTCAAATTTTTATCAACTTTTACCGATGATTCAACAACAGGAATTATTGAGAAGGACTTATCAATAAAAACATAATTATATCCTTACTGGTAACAACAGCCCATGATGATGGAATTAACTTACTTAAACAGCTCTCGAGTTCATCGAAATCTTTAAAGCAAATTTATTCCTGTGTAGTCTTTTTTACTTTTTATACTTTCTGCTAAGGCACAAGCTGAATTCTGATTTTCAATTCTTTTCTTCTTTGCATCAGCTGCTTCTCGATGATTCTTGGTTGCCATTAAATATTTTGGGAAGTTTGGAAATATTGAGAGAATGCCATCTGACTTCAGTGGTGGGTGTCATAAGGAAGAGCTCAGTTTTTCCATCAATTTTCTCTACATAGCTCTGAACATCTCAGGATATCACTCTCTGCAAAGTAATGCTCGCAAACGTGAAAAAAAAAGAAAAATCACTATTAAGATAAATGTAAACTATATACATTTAGTTGAATTCTCTAAGACACTTATAAATGTTGTTTTGATTACATATCTTTCTTTTTGATGAAGTTCAAGCAATATTTGTAATCACTATTTTAACTGGTAAAAAAATGTTAAACTTTAATTAAAATTATCTAAGAGGTAGAATTTATGATTTATTTTTCAGTTTAACTTATGTATATCATGTAATAAAAATTATATATAATTCATTTTTCCACTTCATATTATAGTTTATTATAATGACAACGTAAATAATAATTATTTCCTCAAGTATATTGAATAATTACTGCTATCACTATTATTTATTTCATAATATGTGAAATGGAAAATAAATATAAATTCACAAATATTTCATTCCTAAATTAATTATTAATTTATAATATAATTTTTCATATATAACAAAAATCTCTTAATAAATACAGTAAAACTTATTGTCATATATAATACAGTAAAACTTATTAATCATATATACCAATAGTCATATATGATTAAAAAATATTTAATTTGATTAATTAAATAAGGAATATTTTAATAATTGTCAAAGCTAATGAAAGTTTTACAAATTAAAACCAAGTTAACAACAGAATTAGAATTTTTATAACATGAAAAACATACAATTATGGTTGATTGAAATAACGTTTACTTTAATATTTCTTATACTTGCCACACAAGCATACGTTTTAAATTTTATAAAAAATGTATTTCACTAACGATTTAATTATAGCTATTTGAAATAAATGAAATAAGACTAACCCTAGAATTTTTCGTCACTTTTAGATTTTCTTGAGGAATAACAGCCAGCAACTTCTTTAGCATATCTTCATTTTTAGGAAAACTGAAGAGAGATACCTTTAGTTCTTCATCGTAGTTAGGACGACAGACAACAATTGAACACTTTAATGACATTTTTATAAAATTTCTTGAAATAATATAATACCTTTAATAAATATTTTAAGACAAAGCTCATCACACATACGTGCAAAATCATCACCGGATATAGACTGAAAAAATCGTCGAGCTGGCGACAGGGAATTGATGGATTCAACGTTGGTCAGCCTTATGTTGATGACTCATTCCTTAAAGAAGTTTTGACAAGTATCTCTAGATAGAGCCTCAATCGTCGGCTCCAGAAGATTTTGATTATGATTTGCTGACTTGGCCATGTAAATAATACGATAAATTTATATATATATCTGGTTAGCAAGTTTATCTTATTGAATATTTTTACTCATTTTTTTTAACTTACTTTTCTAAAACGCAGCATATTTTTAAGTATTTTAAAAAATAAGATTTTAGTTTTTATAAAATAGAGAAATACTTTCCTCATTTATAAAAACCATATAAAATCCTATTTTTCAAATAAATGAGTTATATTTTGAATAAAATTACAGGTATTTATTGTATTGGTAGCTAGCTATTTATCTTAGTAGAATTTTTAATTTAAAAGATAAACAATCTATATATTAAATAAAAAAATACTTAATTTCTGCAGTTATTTAATTGAAGCTTGATGAAAGAACTCATAAATATATAAAAAAATAAATAAATAATTTTTAATTAAAATGACACAAATTTTTATCAAATTAAAAAGACCAACTTGAGCTAATAAATATATAATTAAACCAAACATAAAATTTAGTTTTGTGATATGATCATGATAAAGTGAAAAACAGGAAAAAAAAAACTACATGAAATAATGAATTTAAAATGAACCCAGGCATTTGTCATGTAAGCATGGTTAAGTGACAATTTGTAAATACTTAGGAAAAAAATATTATTTCATTTCACCCTCAATTTTTTATACATATGATATTTTATTCCCATTTACTTTTATAATATCTTTATTAAAACACAGAAGGAAATGTGATATTAATGTCCTTAAATTTTTTATACATGTAAATGAGGAAATTTACAAAATATTTATGAATTTTTCTCGTTTTAAAAAATTAAAAACTTATTTTATTCTAATAAATGAGTTGTACTCTTAAACTGAACAACAAATGTTCAACTACATCTTGTGATTAATCATATTTAGAATTTTCAGTTTAAAAAATAGACAATGTACACACTCTAAATAATAAAATAATTTAACTCTGCAGTTTTTTTTATTGAAATTTATATTACATCCAAAGTTTATTAAAACAATTCATGGATGGAAAAAAGTTTTAAGCAGTTTTTGATTTGAATTTAAAAAAATTTAATTTTGGCTTTAGAAAAAAACTTTAGATATTAATTAATAATTAAACTGTGAGAGAGATATAAAGTGTCGCAAACAATATCGAAAACAATTTATTTAGTAAAATTAATTTTACCATGGCATTTTATTCCCTTTTATGTTTATCTTTATTAAGGTACAGAAATCAGAAGGAAATGTGATAACTGCAATCCCTTCTTCTTTGGTATTTGAGTACTACCCGTCGACCATATCTGTGAAAAAATAAATGTTGTTAATGATGCGATTTACAACCATATAAAATACAGATAAAGTTTTTATCTATTTGTATTTTATATGGTGCTAAATATAAGTAAACATTTCTACTTTTCCGTCATATTTCAAAGAATAATTATTAAAATTTGCTTAATTCTACGACTTATTCTTAAGGCGAA
Organism: Latrodectus elegans; assembly: GCA_030067965.1. Taxonomy (NCBI): domain Eukaryota; kingdom Metazoa; phylum Arthropoda; class Arachnida; order Araneae; family Theridiidae; genus Latrodectus; species Latrodectus elegans. The sequence goes on from CM057822.1 coordinate 1,179,889, forward strand.
AAATGTTCACGGGATAATAAATAAATACCCATTCTTTTATTCTTTATCACTTTTCACTCACACAAAAGAAATAATAGGAATGTAAATAATTAAATCAATGACCATAGGGTTGGTGAAACTAAGTCTAAATAATATTCACATTTTATACCGCCAAATTATCGCAACTACTTTCTTCAAGTCCGAATTCCTTTCTGGAGCCGACTTTCAAAGCTCCATCTTGAGACACTAGTAGCAGTTATGGTGCGCAGGCCTTGTTTTCAGGGAGTGTTGACCGTAAACTGCCATGAGGATTACAAATTGACGTCATTAGTAAATACTCCATTCTTAAATGTCATTCAGTGATATCTAGTGAATTGTCTTTCAACTAATGCAAACTTTGTAGACATTTTTAGTTTTGGTATCCCAAACTGTTTTATTTAAGATTCGGAAAAGCAAAATAATGACATCGTCGGAGTTTAAAAGTTCCGTTATCAAAATGGAGTTGCATTATGGCGCGTTGTTTTAGCTATTTATTGTCAATAACGAAAAGTTGGATAACTTGGTCTTGGACATATTTGTGCTTACTTTGGTTTATGCTTGTTGTATTTCTTATATACTTTTTGCGCGGACCTTTGAAGATAAACGAAAATCTAAACATGGGTATGGTTAAAAAGTGGTTTATTTTAAAAGATCGACTTTATTTTTACATTTTTTCATTAGATTGATTTTCTGTGAATTCATGATAAAATTTGATTGTTAAGAATATACCAATTTCGGGAACACACGTAGTCAGTCTAAGAGATAGGATATAGCATTTTAGAAATCATGGTATTTTCGAAATTTAAAAATTAATAAATAGTGTAGTTTTGTTATGTTTTAGCCTGTAATGGAAACTTTTTCAATGAAGATCGTGATAGATCTGATGAATGATTGTTTGCAAAATATTACTTATATCATCTGGCGAAACCCAAACTAATGTGTTTGTTCGTTGGTTATAGAATATGTTTCTAACCAATTATTGTATTATGATCATTTTTCGATAATTTAATTATCAGAATGGAAGCTCTAAGTGTAAATAATTGCTTATCTAAATGATGGAATAATTATTCGAAGTTTTGTACATTATCTTTGATATTGAACATCTATTGATACTCGCCCAAATCAGATGTCAATAATTTTAAAATATTTATTTCCAGAACCTTTTTATAAACCTAAATGTGCTGTATGTTATGAACTTAAACATAAATTAAGTGAAAAATAAATGTTTTTCTTATTTTATGTATAAGTTTTAATGAGTTGCTTATCAGATAACAGATGTAAAAATAATTATTTCAAAGATGCAAAATCAATAGAAAATTTGCACTTCATTTTTATGCGTAAAGGATAATTTGGATACTGTACTGTTTTGTATGTTTGCCAATGATATAAAATAAGTGTTTTTTCAAAAAGAAAAAAAAAAATTATAGCTCTATTAAATGTTGACTATTTTCAATAATTTATTACATGTAGTTCATGATTTCTTGTGTAAAAATATTTTTAACTATAAACTTTTTGTTGATTGTATCACTGTATTTCAATAATATTTATGTAATGATTTAATTACACTTGTTATAGTGTAAGTAATGTCTGGGAAAATATATAATTAAAACCTCTTAACACCAGTTATTTTTTTTTTTTATAAATGTGAAATTATTAAAGTTGAATGTTTGCATACTTGTTAAATTTTTATTTTTAGCAAGGTCTATTTCTATCAAAAATCAAACACATTTTATGATGAGTGTATTTTAAAAGTTATCTATAATGTATTCTTATGAATTTCAATGTAATAAATTCTGTTGATTGATTTAAGGAGAATTCTTGAACAATATAAAAATATTTAATTTTTTTTTTTTCAAGGAAACTGTTTTAATATAAACCACACACCTTAAAACAATTAATTAATTTTTGTCATTTTATTGCCAATTGAAATTTTTAATTGTTTTTTAATTTATAGTTATTTGAGAATACTATATTTTGTTTCAATTAAAATCATAGCAGTATGCTGGGTTTATAATATTTATGTTTTTAATATATTTCTTTCCAAATTTGTAATATTTGTTTTATTTATTTATTTATTTTATCTAAAATGGTAATAAAAATAAAACTAAATCCATATAGAATATTGTGACTGAATCTTTCAAAGTTATAAAACTACATTACTTTAACTTTGATTACACTTAAGAAATAGTTAAATAATAAAATTAAAAATACATTCTTGAATTATATGTTTTAAATGTGTGTGTGAAAGCACACAATTTTAAGAAATGCATTTAAACTTCATTTAATAGAAAAGTCATATTTAATTGTGAAATTTATTTTACTTTCATCATTGCTGTTCTAACTTATAATTTTTTACCATTAAAGAAAGTTTTAAAATTTTAAGGCATTGGGAAGTATTTATCCATGTACTTGTTTATTAAAAAAATGGATGTTGTAGTAGTTCACAGAATCTACTTTAGGTCTCAGTCTAGTTAGCCCTTGCATACATAAAGATACCATTGAATGACAAGTATTGTTAAATAATACAACATTATTAAAGGATTGCAAAAAAAAAAAAAAAAAATGCTGCCCACGATGTTAAATAAGAATTACAAAAAAATACTGACAATGACTTTCCTTTTAAATTTTAGAATAAAAGTTTTAAAAAACAGCATGTTAAAACACCAGTTATTTTGCATCAACACAGTGGGATGAAACGTGTAAAACCTTATATAACATGATTTCACCTAAACAAGAAAAGAGAAAATTGCAAAAGCCATGGTACTTCTAAGTTATTCTAAAATAATATGGAAAAAATAATGAAAATATCTTTACACTTTACATGAAATTATACTAGTAAGTTGTAAATTATTCATTTATAACTCAATATTTCCTTGTAATGTCGAAACACATCAGGCACAATTCACATCATACTCATTGTTTGAAGAAATTTCTTCTAACTAGGAATATTGTGTAGTACTGTAATTGAGAGAATGGGAAACCATGAGCACACAGACAAACTTGTATTAATGTTAGGCATTACAAAATAATTCCATTAAATTTTAAAATCATTGACTAAAAAGCACTTGAAATTTAAAAATATGATTACCACCAAAAAATATTATGAATTAAAATGCAGACAGACATTCTCCTTTGAAATAAGACTCTTGTGCAATAACACACTTTTGCCAGCTCCTGTAAAATTCATTGAAATATGTCTAGAATCCATTTTTGCCCATGTCTTTTAATTCAGCCTGTGATGCATATTTAATTTCATAAAAAGATTAAAATTGACAGCCCTGCAAGTGTCTTACCAGTTAAAGAAATAGAAACAAATCACAGGATTCAAGATCAGGTGAATAAGGAGGATAAAGCTAAACATTTGTTTTCCTTTTCTCTAGAAAGTCATTGACCAGGAGGTCTCAATAACCAACAATATTGTTATACAACAGACATGACTTCTCAGCCCACATTTTAGTCTTTTCTGATGGATTAATTTACATAAACAATGCAGGATTTCAACTTAGAGTTCTTTGTTCACAACATGTACTTCAGGAATAAATGCCAGGGGTGCACAAGGCCCTGGATATCAAAGAATACCTCTCACATGAATTTTTTTCTTGAGAGTGATCTTGGAATAATTTCTGCTTCCATGAAGATTGTGGTGATTTCCTTGTTGCTGATACTCTATTGTGGTTTGCAAATCATACAAAAAAACACCATTTCTTATTTTCAGGAACAATTTTGCCAAGTAGGGAAAAACCTTAGTCAATAGCTGAGGTTATGTCTCCGACCAATGTAATTCGAATTCCCTATTCATCTATGTTTAATATGTGGGAAACAATGTTTTAAAACATCCTATTTATATTAAGATCTTTAGTCAGTATTCGTTTACATATTCCCTCTGATATCCCAACTGAATCTGCTATTTGGAAAATTGTTTTCACTTACCTCTGCAGACACTTTTTTGATGTTTCCATTTGTTGTGCTAAGTTATGCGACAGCCACAGCATTCATCATTTCCCTGCCTTCTCTAAAATCATAATGCCCCTCAAAAGTTTGTGTTCTTAATAATGTTTCACTTCTGTTCACATGATTTAACATTTTGAAAGTTCTTTCCAAGTGAAGACAAAACTTAATATTGATTCAACTGATGCCATTTCTTTCTATTTCCAGATACTAAATGCACTTGTCTGCAAATAAGTGCTGTTAGCTCTGAGCTATTGACTACCTTTAGAAAAGGGGGAGAACGTAATAACTCAAAAAATTTTTCATATTTTGCAAATCTACTGCAAAAAGTTTTAATGTTATAGACTCAGTCCGAGAATTTTTAAATCCTACCTTGTATATTCATACAATATTAAGCAACATTTATAAGTATAAAGATTTGTAACCTGATGTAAAAAAGACATAATATTCAATAAATATAAAAAAATAATAACATAATTACAACCTGAAAGGATATGGGTTCAATAAATTAATTTAAATTATTAAAATATAAGTGAGAAGAGTGTGTAAACTAATAATATATTCAAAGATACCTAAACCAAATGTATAGCCTTTTGTTCTTCGATTCAATAGCCTATGGGTTCTAATCCCATCTCAGGTATTGATGTTTGAAGTAATTTGCAATCTACTTTAAATTGTAAATCCCAGTCTACTTGTCCTCTTGTGCAAAAGATGACATCTTCCAATCAAAAGAACTTCTTGATAATGTAAAACTTAGATTGCCAAAATGAAATTGTAAAAATTTTCTTAGTTAATCAATCTATACTGTCTGGGTTAAAAGGAGAATGAATAAATTCATAAATAGATTACATGGCATCCTTACAAACTTACAATTTACCTTAATTTTTATCTTTTTATTTCAGTTACATTTGTTATCTAAAATATTTAGGTCATTGAAAGACAAGACATGTTAAAAAATTTTTTAAGAAAGTACAATTTCTGGTTACAAAAACTGTTTTATGTATATATATAACTACTTGAAAATGCAGTTAGGAAGGAAAATGGTGAAGAGATTTACTTGACATAAAATAACAAGTTAAAATATTCAAAAAGTTAAAAGACTGTGGCTTGTCCAAATTGCATTTGATATATAGTATTAGAACTAATTGGTCTATGGTAATTTGAAGAAATAAATGTAGTATACTTGAATTTTAAATGTTTAAATTCTTAAAGTGTTTCAGAAATAGCTAAAATTCTTGCAATATAATTTTCAATTCATTTAACTGTAAGAGTAATTAAAATATATTTTTGTTGGAAAACAAATTTTAAATGAAATCAATTAAATCATATCTAAATAAATTAGTTTTTTTTGTAAAAATTTTCTATAATTTAAAATGAGCCATCATTATTCTTTGATCATTTAAAAAATGGTGAAAAATTTAATCTGGTCATTGTCTTATCTGATTTCATTCTTAGGAAATTCAATTATATTTCAAAGAGTATGTAGCATAATTTAATTTTTTCTTGTTTCAAGAATTAATTTCTCAGTATTTAATGTTTGAAAATTTTTTATATTATACTAGTGACTGATTTTTTATTCGCAATCCATTTTAACTATTGTTACTGAATTATATTATCAGCCTCAAATGGAAATTATTGAATCTCAACCAATGCTGTGTAATATAAAGATAAAAAAGCATCAAAATATATGCATATAAAAATGATAAAATTTAAAATTGTGAATCAGCAACTAAACATGGCATTTGAATGGTTACTCTGTTTATCAGTTCAGTTATTTGTTGATTTGGTTTTCACTTCAGTCTCAAATTTCTTTAATGATTTGGATTTCACTTTAAACTTTCTGCTCAAATTTTCTTTTGTAAGGGGAAAAGAGAGAGAGTAAACTTTATACCAGTAAACAAACCAAACTAAATAAGTTTGGAAAGTGCTTTGAAATCTATCACTTTCTGTTCATGCTATATTTGCATAGAAATTTTTCCCTACTGAAATTGATTTGAATTGAAATTGATAAGTAAAATATTAACTTAATGTTAAAATATTTCAATAAAAACAAATCTTGAAAATTAGAATGAAATTTTAAAAAAGAAGCTTCATTAATTGTTAACAATTTATAAATGAAATTTAGAATCAAACTTAATATTTGCAAATTCAATTCCCTCTTCAAGTGTGGATGCTTTTAATTATTCAAAATCCATTTTAAAGTGTAGGCTCTGGTCAAATTATCTCATAAAGTGAAATAATTTTAGCATAAATTTCTTCATAACATAAACAAGTATTTTAGTTCTTGAAAAGATTAAAAAATTTTTTACTAATGAAAAAACAAAACAAATGGAATTCCCCAATAATGCATTTTTAGAAAATAGAACTTATTTACTAATTTTTTTTCAGATTCTTCAGAAGATACTATATTTTTCATGTAATTTTTGAAAGCTACTCAATTTAGCTAGAATATTGTTCACAATATTAGATTGAAGAGTTAAGTAACATTTAAAGAACATAATTAGAAATAGTAGATAAAAAAATATTATTTACTATCAAAACTAATTGTTAAGAAAACTTTTTATTGAAATACTAAGATTTTTTAAGCTAAGATTTAAACTATTTCAATTGTATGAGAAGTTCTATGAGACAAGTATTAGGCAGTTCTGGTACTTTCTATTAGTAGCTTCGAATACACTTTCAATTACAGACTTTAATTTATTTAGCTCTGGTGTACAGAAAATTTTTCTGTGCACCAAGAAAACATTTTTTTGTACAGAAAGCAGCTAACAATTCAAATCCTGTAAAATTCTAAACACCCACATAACTGACATGCATGTATAAAGCACAAGAAATATTTTTTCTCTTTTATAATAGCAGTTAGGTCTGAATAGAAACCTTATCATTCAAAAGAGTGTGATCCTACCATTCCTCTAAACAGAAAAATATCTTAAATTAAAGAAAAGTTAAATACTTTCAAAATATGGATTATTTTTATGGATTCTAATTTATGAAATTACAAAAAATATTCTTATTTATCAAAGTAATTTCTATGAAAAGGTAAAATTTGCAAGTAAAATTTAATTTCATGATACTCTTACATTAATTTTTATTATATCTAGTGCTGTTTAAATTGCTTTTTTTGTGTCAATGATATTTTCTGGAAGTAATTGTTCCAGTATGGAGTATAACATTTTATTGTTTTATTGTATTATATATATATATATATCTTTAAACAAATAATAAAATAATGATACAGTCCTCTAAAACAATGAAGGAAAATGAAGTTGTGGAATTAACTTTATGATTTCGTCATGATGACAAGCCATTTGCCAATATGAATCATCTTTCTTTCAACAATCAATTCTTAGTTCATCTCCAGCCAGATTTTTCAAATTTAATTTCAATAAATGTTCATTTTAGCAAAATATGTCTGAATATAAAATACTTGCTTTCTTGGAAAAAAATCTTATTGCTGTCATTACTTTATTTGTAAATTATAATTTTGGAAAACCAAGAATATTATATAGGCTGGATAGATTACAATTAAAAGGTTGATACAAATCTGTTATAAAGGACTAAGAGTGAGTTATAGTTTTGAGCTGCTATTTATTTTAAGGATTTGTCTATCAGTTATACAATAAGTGATTTGGTTTGAAGAATGCTATGAAAATAAATTTTCATGGATAATGTATTAATTTGTTATTTGTAAATTTTAATCTAAAAGTTTGATTTGTATGAAATTTTTTTAAGTCTGGATATTCTGACTTACAATAAATTTTTTCTATATTTTTCTGTTATCAGAATCAGGTTCTTTGCCAAATCTCTGAAAGGTTCATATGAGTCACCATTTTTCTTCACAAAATTAATATTTTGAAAATTAATTTTTATCATAAATAGGAAAATTGGAAATATAAAGATTTTTTATTATTAGAATTTTCTTCCTAATGCTGAGAATTTGGCAATAATCAAATTGAGTCCTGATAGCAGAAAATATAATATTTCTATGTATTTGTAATTATTTTTATATTAACAAGTATTATTTTTCTTCCAGTCTTTTTAAAAATATTTATTATTATTTTTTTCAGCTTCAATGTTTTTGAATACTCTGACTCCAAAATTTTATGTTGCTTTGACTGGAACATCATCATTGATTTCTGGATTGATTTTGGTATAAATATTAATTAGTTCTTGTTTTTAAATTTTTTTCTAAAATATTTAATATTAATAATAAGAAAATAACTGAAAAAATATATTTTGTTCTCATATAACTAAGCAGAATCACTTTCACGTTTCAGATTGCCTGTATTTGATTCTTCCCCTTTGTTATACAATCCAGAATGCTTTTCAGGATTACTATCACAAAAACAATCTTCTTCAATCCTATCAGGATAATTGGAAACTCTAATTGTTATGAAATTCTTCATGATAAGTTCTTCTAATATTAACCTTCAAGTAGACAAAATTTGTAGCAAATTTCTGACAGTCTCCTAATATTGAAACTGTATTATTCATTAAGTAATTTCTGCCGAATTCTGTAAGTTAAATTTAAATGAATAGTTTTTATATAGTTATAATTATAACATCAACTATCAGAAACATTCATTTGTTTGTAACTTCCCTTTTTATTATTTTTTTTCTTTCCTTGTCCACAAAGTTGATATAACAGAATTATTGATCTCAAGCGAAGAAGAGCTCCTGACCTGCTATTTCACGTTGCTGATCTTCAGATTAAGATTATTTATCAATACCAATCATTGCTACCTTTTAGAACAAAACTTGTTGAGAAGATTCTTCTTTTTAATTAAAAATCACATGTCATAGCACATTTTGCACATGTCATAATGCTGAACATCAAGGCATACTGCTGCTTTTCAGTATTATATGCACATATTTACACTCTATGTTTACTTGTATAAGAGTAACTCTTTGTTGTCTGGGAACTGAAGAATGAGTTGGAAAATGTTGCAGTTAAAAGCAGTGATTAATTGAACTTTTTCTTAAATTAAGTTGTACCTCCTGTTTCAAGATTTATTTTTTACTTTGACTTCAAATCAAAAATTTAAGAGTTGTGTATATTCATACTCAGCCTTTATTTGCATGAATACAGTATTATAAAATTATATTTTTGTGTTGTGACTAAAGAAAATAATTTTGTGTTTCTTTTTATTTCTTCACCCAATTTTCAAAGAGCTAGAAAAAATTGCTTTAAGCTTATTTCAATCACATTAATGTATTAAGTCTACTTGAAATCTCTGTGTTTCGTAAAATTATAGTTGCATCCATTCTATTTGATTTTATTAAATAGATAACATAAATTAGGCTAAAGTGTTAATAAGTGAATTACTTTTTTAACAAAATTTCTCATAGTATTGCAAGCAACTTTAGAAGTTTATAAATTAATAACCAACTAACAAAAGTTATCAATAGCAATCATTGAATACACAAATGAAGCTAATTTATTATTCAATTTTGTGCTGTACAGTATATGTGAATGTATTATTCTTGAATCAAAAGTTGTGTTATTTATTATTAATTATTCTTCAGTTTATACTTATCAGTTTATGAAATTCATGTCAGCTATTAAAATTGTCTGTTTCAATTTTTGAATTCTTTTAGCAATCTGTAACCTCTTTCATGATTCAACAATAATTTAAAGGCTTAAATGTATTAATCTCTTGATTACTGCTAATATTCACAATATTTTTCTTAATTTTCTTGAGAATATCAATTTTTCTCAATGGCAACAAATTTAGCATTGGAAATTTATTCTATTACATGTAGTCATGATATATTGAAATGTTCTCTCCTTCCTTTAAAGTCTTTAATTTTTATAAAGCAAATTTTGTTTTTTGTTCAGATTTTGATAAAATAAGGATTGTGATCTTTTATGGATTGATGAAGTATATTAAATTCAAATCTACATTGATGATTTTATAACTTGCCAAACTTTCATTTTAGATGTATTCATATAATTTATTTGGAAATAGAGTATAGTAGAATGTACTGAATTTTACTGTGTTGCTCAATAAACTCTTTGTGTACAATGAACTGTTTTAAGCCATTTCATAAAGTAGCATACTATATATACTTCTGTCTCATATCTTTAGAACTGTATGATTAATTTATAATCATTAAGTTAATAACCTTATATATTTAATATATCAATCTGAGCATTTGTAATGCATTTCGAATGTGAGCATTTTTTTTAACTTGTTGAATTGTGGAAAATTTAAATATTCCTTTTTAAGTTTTTAATTATATTTTTTCTTGATTAATAATGTGACATTCATAAAAAGAACATTAATGGAATTTATAGTAAGCAGTTGTATATTGAAACAGTTTTAATAAATAACATTAATAAAATTTTTTATTTTTTTTTTTTTTTTTTTTTTTGAGAGAGAGAGAGAGAGAGAGAGAAACGGGAATATTAACCTATTTTTGTTACCATACCTTTCATGACTTAGAAAATATTCATAAAATGGTGAATCTCATTTACAATATGTCTATAATTAAGTTTTTTCATAACATATATATATTGCTATTTAAAAGAGCTTTATTTTTACTCCATTATGATCCTGAAAGTGAGTAATGTAATAAATATAGGCCTTAATAACAGGTATTGTGTTAGGCATTATGACACTGAAAAATTGTAGTGTTTATTTTTTGAATTAATATTGGACATGGTTGTATAACATTTATCTGAATTACAAACACTTTTGCAGTGTCTCGTTTTAATAAAAGTGATAATTTCTTTTTATATTTATGATGAATTTGAAAGCACTATTGACAAAAAAAGATTTACTTAGCTGATATCAACTATAATCATTATTTTGAATGTGAAAATAGTGAACACAGAATAAGCTAACATGTTACAATTTTGTTACTTAGGCTATTCCACCCACTTTAAAAGTGGATCTAGAGAAATGATTCTAGTTGTTTACTATGTTAATATACTGAAGCCCAGTGTCTTAATATTAATTAATCAACTGTTTTTCTATGTTATTAAATTGTATATTTTATTATTGATTTTAAATTCCAGTTTATTTATGTATGTTATATTTGTATACTTCTAATTGAATGCTTCTCCTTGTAGATTTTTGAATGGTGGTACTTTAGGAAATATGGAACTTCTTTTATTGAGCAAGTTTCTCTCAATCACATTTCCCCTTGGATGGGCGGTGGTAATGAAAGCAACGGGGACACAGCTTCTAATAGTTCATCAAATAATGAAGGGAATGGAAATAATGCCAATTGCAATAATAACCAACAGGCTGGACCAGGTAAAATTCACTATTTTATTCTTATTTTATAATGTTATTTTGTTTTAAAATTTTGAATTATATTTTAAGAAACCATTATATTGAAGTTTAATTTTAATTATGTTGTATTTAAATTTTCCATAAAAAAGTTTGAAATAGTTTTTTTTATAATCATAAAATATTTTCCTCTGTAAGATCCATAGTTGTGTATTATCCATAAAGCCTTTTTTAAATAAAAAAATAGCATAGTAAAATAGCAAATGCATGCAATGCATTTTAATTATTTTTATAAATTTTATAAAAATAATTAAAAATATTCAAAATCTAATGCGTCAGATTCGGAAATAAATTAATTAATTTAATTTTTACTTAACTATTATCCAAGTTTCTAAATAGCACGTTTTCATTGACTGTCATTTTTGTCAATAGTGTCATACTTTTCAAATGTGCTTCTTATCATTCTATCAGTATATCATTTCTTGGTTCTGAGTACAATTGGATATATTCTCTTGCAATGCATATATTTTTTAACCTTTATGAAATTATTTATTTTATCTGATATCCATTGTTTCTATAATTTCTTAATTCTTGATTTAAATGATCTGTTAATACTGACATCTAAATTGCTTTGTTAGTCCAGCATGTACTATTGCAATTTTTAATGGTACTTTTATCATTCTCCCTGAGATATGATTTCATAGAGTCCATAATTAAAAATCTTCAATATGCAAAATGAGTTTTTGCTTTCATCAAATACTATGTAGCTGTGACCTAAGCTGTAATATCATGGCATAACTCACAACACATTTCAGTAGTATTTATAAGAATACTGCGTATTCCTTGAATATCATAAAATCCTGTTATGGGGTATATTAAATGATAACAAAACTTCATCGATATTAAAAATCAAATCTGTTATAAAATCATTTTCAAGAATAATGTTCTTATAAAATGATGTCATCTAATTCTTTAGTCATCCTGTAATTTCTAGCCTATTATTCAATAACTATGAGTAGCTTAATTTTATTCTTTTCATAAACTGGTAGTACTACATGGCCCACCAGAAGTTTCTAATATTTGTTTCCCTTGCTACAAGTTGAGCTTGCATCTCTATATTTATTGTAGAGACTTCCTCTCCCATATTCTCTGTTCCAAAATGTCTATTTAATTTTCCCTTTAATTCTGCCTCCTAAAGTTTTCAGCTAAACTGAGTATTACAGTCTCAGCTCCTCAAGCGCAAAATGTCATCAAATCTGGTAAAATTTGGTAAAAAAAATACCAAAAGCAATTTGTTGCCAAATGTATCACCAAATACAGTGTCTAAATGTCTCGTCACCACCCATCCCAGAAGTGCTGGCCATTTTCATTTTGAATTTTTTTTTATATCGGATGTAAAGCACTGCAATTTAAATCTTGTATTTTAATATTTATTTTTATTTCACTTGAAATGTAATTCGCAATATAAAAATTATCTTTTATATTCACATTTTTTATATTGCTGTGGATATAGTGCTGGAATTTCAATCTGGTCTTTTTATTTTCGTTTTGTATTTCGCTGTGTATATAGTACTGCAATTTCAATCCTGTATTTTATATTCATTTTGAATTTCACTTTGGATATCGTGCCAGAAATTAAACTCTGACTTTTATATTTATTTTGCTATGCGTATAGAGTGCCGGACAAAAAATGAAGGTAAGAATTTTATTTTAAATTCTTTTCTGTAGGCATAGAATTCCTAGAATTGTATTTTAAGTATTTAAATTTCCAATAATGAAGAAAATTAAGGAATCGTTATATTTTTCTAAGTTATTCTACATTTGTCTACTTTTAAGTAGTAATGATTTGTAACACAATCTTAAATCACAGTAATTCATTATTTTATCTATTTTTAACTAGATGTTATTAAATGTAATATTTTGCTACTTTATTTATTTTAATTTTAATTCTGAAATATTTTTAAATAGTATCTTTAATGAATTTTTATTACGATTACTGTTTTCTTGTATACTGTTAGTCCTATCAATTTGAAACCCTACTTTATTTTACATAGTTGTTGTTATTGTTCTCTTATTTAGTGTTAGGTGGGGGAGGGGGAAACCCCGATTTCTTATGCCGATAGGTGTACATTCTGGGTTGCTAATCAAATTCCAATACCTACAACTTCTCTGCTTGGGGAAATATTTCGCCAAGCTGAGACAGTGATACTTAGTTTTACCAAGTTTTCCATGGCAATTAGTTCTTTTATATTGGTTACATTTTTTAAAATTAGCCTTGTTTTTCTGCAGTCCAATATTTGATTCATTAACATTAAACAATTTTGTAATTTATTGATTTCCTACTTCAGTATTCTTCTTTACTACTTTTAGTTTAAAATTTGTGTAACCTTAATGCTTCAACATGATATATGAACTTGAATGTATTCAAAATATGAAACTGCTCATGTCAAGGCTGTGTGGAATCACACTAGTGACTAACAAGTGTAATATTCTTCTAAAGACTGAATTTGCTGTTGAATATAATTTAAGAAAAAAAAAACTGATTAAAGTTTAAATATGGGAATCAAGTTATGAAAGTTTTTGGTATCATGTTATTTATTTTATGAAATGAAAATTGGATTTTTTTAAAATTTTTAATGTAAGCTTTTCTTATGTGTAAAAAACAATTTTTGAAATGCCTTGAATTTTTATTCTAGTTAATGTATTTTCCTATATAAAATACTCGGATTATGTGTTAAAAAAGTTCTGAATTTCATTGTGCGTGTTATATGCCGCTGTGAATAATCTGACAAAAAACAATATTTTTCATCAGAAAAGTATACATTAAAGTTTTGAAGGAAAAAAACAAACAAAAAAGCCGTTTTTATATATGTTTCATAAAATAAATAACAGATGGCGCCAATATTCAGTTGACTTGTTTCAACTGTTGTCAGCATTGTCCAATTACGCTCAAGAACGAATTCAGTTCTTCTGAACAGTTATTAAAGTTGCAATTCATTAACGTCATTTCACATTCTGTCTCGCTCTGAAAACAATCAAATTAATATATTATCAAAGTGAAGTGCAAATTATTAATTCACAGAGTAAATTTTAAATCGAAAGCTATAGGAAAGGCAAATGAAAATGTCGACAAACATGTAATGTTAGGTGAAGAACAAAACCTACGGGGTTTATAAGAAAAAAATGTATTCCATGTGCAGTAATCCATTTCTTTCTTTTAACAAAACAAATGTAGTTTATTTTAAAAATATTTCTAAACCATGTTTTGAAAGTTATTAAAATCTAAACATTGATTAAGTTTTATTAAAACCTTCTTGCACATTGATAGATATCAAGCTTTCATCTCAGTTAATCTCACTTTGCATTGAGGTGGATTCAAACAGATCTTCATAAATGTAATTTTCATTTTATTTGGCACCAAATTATCAGCAGTATAAATTTTCGTTTTAAAAATTGCCGCAGATTATATGCCACTGCACAAAAAAATGCGACACTTTTTTTTCTTTTGCTCAAATAAAGGGGCTTACGGATTATATGCAGGAAAATACGGTAATTTACAACACTGAATGCTGCATCGATCTTATTTGCAAATTGTGTGATGTAATGTTCAGTCAATGTAATGCTATGAATAATTCTACTGCAATATCTTTTAATAACATGTTATTAAGTTTTTATTGTTAGAACATGTTGCTCTGTCATGAACTAATTGATTCCAACCTATGTATAGAAGTATGAGTTGCTTTATACGCCTTCTGTTTTGGCCTCTTTTGTTATTAATTCAAAGTTGATGTTTGTCGGAAACCAAGAAGAACATTAAACCAGGGTTTTCACAACTCCTGGAAGCTTCTTAAATTCTAAAAAAAATTTTAAGGGCCCTTGAAACTCATGGAATTTTGACTTGACACCTTGAAAATCATGAGTTACTCCTGAAATCTTTTCTTACCTTGATGCATTTATTTTTTTGTAGAAAATGTCATAATTTTTTGCTTAAATGTTTTAAAATTTTCTATAAAATTGTCAAAAAATTTTATTCAGTATTAATTTTTAATATTGCCACTAGGTGGCGGCAAGATCGATGTTAAATTTTTGTATTGTAACTGTTGACTTGTATTAACATTAACTGCAGTTATAGCTAGTTCAGCTACAATAATTTTATGATAATTCGGTTTAGTAGTATTTAGATTTATCTGCAGTGAAGTGAAGTATTATATGGTGTGAAATAATTACCAAAGAAAATCAATATGTTATGCAATTAAGACGAGCAATTTTAATTGATTCTTTTTCTATTTGCTGCTGTTTTCCTTATATTGTATAAAATTCTTTGATTATTAATATTTAAATAAAAAAAAATTTTAGTTAACACATACTTTCTATGTCACCCTTGATGAAAATTGCATATAATTTAATTGAATTGGGATAAATTTGCTTATTAGTGAAATAATGACTGAAATAAATTATTTAATATGCCTAATGGAAAGTGTCTTTTTAATTACCTGTGGCCTCTGGAAAAGCCATACAAAGATTGGCTTTTGTGTGGTTCAGAAAAAACTATGTATATTGTGTGTGCGTGTCTGTTTTGTAAGAAAGACTTCTGTATTTCAAATATGGCCGAATCAGCAATTAAATCCCACATGAAAGGGAAAAAGTATTTATATATTTATTAGAAAAAGCTATATCTGATAAAAAAAATCTACTCATTTAATAGATTTTTTTCACTTCTGCTGATCCTATTAAAGAATGTGATCCCAAAGAATGCTTTGAAATTTTAGATTAATTTGTTTCTTAAAAAGAAGTTTTAAAGACTGAAATTATATGGGCCCTTAAGGTTTTAAACAGTGGATTCAACTACAGTTCTTGTAAAAATATAAATTGCTTCTTTCAAACAATATTTCCAGACTGCTATTCCAAAGCAAATCAGTTGCCCTGAAAAAGTGTGCTTATTTAACAGTTTTTGGAATTGCTTCATATTTTTCCAACTTATTGAAAGAAAAAGTTAAGAATGTTTCTAAATATGTGCTTCTCTTTGATGAAAGCTTAAATAATCATCTGCAGACAAAACAGTTGGAACTGCTGTGTAAGATTTTGAGATAATGATACAGTTAAAACTCAGTATTACTCATATGATTTTTTAGGTCATTCAACTGGAGATATTTAGTTTGAAAAAGTGAATGAGAAGTGCTTAGAATTAAAAACACATGGATTACTCCAGTAGTCAATATGTCCCAAATGTAAAATAGTCTGCATTTACTAAAATGACTGATTTTTTTAAAGGGAACATCATTCAAAAATTGTAATTGTCAGAAGCTGCAACCCACATTCTACACAACGCTTACAGCCATGGATGTTCCTCATTTCCAGAAGTTGAGATAACAGCAAGTTCAGTTTATAGACTATAAGGACTCACACGCTTGTAGGGATGACTTTGATAACCTTGGTCCATGCCAAAATTTTTTTTAAAGTTTTGCAAACATTGATGGTTAGAAAATATAAGTGTTTTCAACAGATGAAATGATACTGTAACTTAAAATATCTATGTCATTTGTTCAAAACCAAAAATTTCTTAATCCTGGTACCAAAACTTGATACTGTGTGGAAGTATACAAAAGATATAGTATACAAAAGCTAATGACACTAGAACTTTTTTTGACATTTTATCAAACTGATAAACCAATGTTGCCATTTATTGCTGGAGATTTTCATGCATTATTGAAAAGTTTGATGCAAAATTTTTTTTAAAAAATCTTTGCTATCTGAATCTATTGTGAATGTTTAAAAATTCTTTTAAGTTACTCATTATTTTATACAATGTATAATCCAGCATTATATAGAATGTTGATTATTTAAATAAAAAATTTTCAGTTATAGCTGTAAATTCATTGAAGGCTTTTGAAATTATCATTAATAATTTTAATTTAAATAAAAAATAGTCTCATTAATGTTTGCAATTATTTCTTTTTATTATTTACAGAAATGATTGAAAAATATTGCATGTACATAATTATATGCATCTTTAGTTAAGAACAGTTTTTAAAATAAAATAAAAAAATTATTCAACATGAATGCCGATGCCTCCTGGAAAATTTTGTTTCGACTCCTGCAATATTCCTTAAAACTACTGGGATTTCTGTATTGGAAATCTGTATAAACTCTGATTAAACATTAAATATTAGTTTATTTTGTTTAAAAATATCTACAATGCACATCTTAATGCTTCATGTCATGGTTTGCTAAAGACACTAGAATCCATTAGATCAGGAGAGCACTATGTACGTTATAATAAAATTAAATGGTTGCAGTTTTACGATTAAGATTTACATATTGACTTGTCCCTTTTTCAAATACAATGAATTTATTAATGTAAAACAAAAAATTTAAAAACAGTAATGAAATTAATAAATTAATATTCACATAATTCATGAATCTTACATAATTTAATGTTTTTCTAAAGTCAGATATTTCTTTCACATAATGGCTTATCCTTTAGTTTATATTTAATTCCAGATGTAATTCTGTCATTAATTAAACTTTCTTTTAGATCATCAAAATCACATGTTGAACTTAATTTCTTTAAAGTGAAGAGAAAAATCATCAAAATTTTCAGTCTTCTTGCAATTGGTTAAAAAATATATGACAATCACCATTTTCATTATTTCTCAAATTTCTTTATAACATCAATTTTTTCTCCTCATCTGTCTACTAAAAAGTATTCATAGACATAAAAAGCATCAGTTCCAATAATATCTAATAAAATCACTATTGATACTTAAGATTTCTCCTTGCTGTTTTTACATAAAATTTTCAGCTGTAGTTCCATCACAATTTATTAAATTTGGATTATTATTCTTTTTCCATTTAGATTATTTTCTATATTTTTCAATTATTGCCCTTGTAAATAATTATTTTCCCTTCCACAGGAATTTAACTGCTGTATTCTTTTTAATGAACTCACCATGTCATGTTTGATGGAAACCAAGGAGAACATTTTTTTAAAGCATAAAATATTAGTTCATTATATTTATATCCACAATACCCATCCTAATATTATATATGAAGTTTAGCTAATGACACTAGAATCTATAAGATCAGGCAAGCAATATTTATATGATAATGAAGTTACATGGTTACAGTTATACAAGTAAGATTTACATATGAGACATCTTAACTACTGACTTCAGAAAAAAGAAAAAGAAAAAAAAAGAGAATTCTAATGTTTAGTCCTACCAGTTTATTAGAATAGAAATAGTGGACATTTCAAAAGTTGTGTTATTTTTTTAAACATCCTATACAATTTAAATTGTTATAGAATGTTGTTCAGGTCCTTGGAGCTTTTATGAGTACAATATCAAAATAATGTTTTGAAATGAATTTAATTTCCATTGTTGATTAATGTTTCATTTAATTTTTATTTGATAAGGATTATGTATTCCTATTTTTGGAAAGAATGATGTTTGTGCAGTTGTGAGTTCTGTCTTATTTATTTCTTATCATTTGTTAATGATCATGATGAATATATATCTTTATTTTTCACAAGTATAAATTATAATTTATTTTTGTTCTCTTTTATTCACATTTACTCTTTAAAATATTAAAGATAGATTATTTTATTTTGTAAAAAATATAAATTAATCTATTTTTTTCATTGATTTTTGTAAAAAAAATGTAATAATTAACATGATTGATTAAAATATTCAAATTAGTAGCTTTGTTTTGCTAGTTAGTTTTAATCACTTTCTTCTGTCATGTATTCAATTTAAATAAAGAATTGAAATTAGGTTTTATAATGCTTGACAATTTGCAGATATTAGTAATGGTTCTAAATTAAAAGGGGTTTTAACGATAATATTATTGGTGAATATATTTATTGACATATTATTAAATATTATATTAAAATTTAGTTAAAAACTACAAAAATCTTTCAGTTGGAGGCTTATTTAGGTAAGGAGTACTTTCTTTACTGAGAAATTATTGTTTCCAAATTAAAAGGAACTTTAAAATAATATTGTTTTAACATTTTTGTTTCAAGTACAATTAATGTAATTTTCATTTTAATCATTTGTAATAAACTAAGTAATTTTGAAGCTTCTATACTTTGTTTTGTTATAGAATGCAAAGTTTGGAGAAATCCTTTGAGTTTGTTCAGAGGGTCAGAATATAATAGATTTCTTTGGACAACCAATAAGGAACCCTTAACTTATTATGATATGAATCTTTCTGCTCAAGATCATCAGACATTCTTCACCTGTGAAGCAGATGCTAACAAGCCAGAATATGAAAGTATGTCTAATCTTTTCTTACATTTTAATTTTTGTTTTTGTTGGATAATTTTGAAACAAGTGAATTTATTCATTGTATTAGTAAAAATTTATTTTTGTTTAGATTTATGATATTTTATTCTTTTATATCTATAGTCTGTTTATTTCATTACAAAAGTTTATAAGCAAAATTACTATATTTTTCTTCAATTTGAAACATTTATTTTTTATCAAAAAAATTTAGTTTTATATCTAATTCTAGCAATATTCTTTTCAAATTAATATAAGTGTTACGTAGGCAGACTTCTTTTAATCAATAACTGTTAAAACATTTAATGATTATATTTTGAATAATTTCCTAACATTTGTTATAAATTTTTCATTTTAAACATTATTTTTTTGTAACTGATATTTCATATATCATTAAACATGAATCAAGATTTTGCTACTCTAATGTTCTTGGCAATATTATTTTCAATTTAATTTAAGGAGTGTCTCTATGCTATTTTAAATTTATATAACCTATTTCTTCAAGTTCAGTTTTATGTTAATTCAGCCTTTCATATGGAAATTATATTTTTTTACACTTTATTCATCTTTCTAGAAACATTCCCCCCTCATATAATTTCTTTATTTTCAATATTACAATTCATTCGGGCTGAAGTGTTAATTCATTCGGGCTGAAGTGAATTCATTCGGGCTGAAGTGAAGTGTAAAGTTCTTGGTCTGAAACTTTTTGTAATTTTTTGTCTTGGGATCACCTTTAGTGACAATTAATAGCTAAACAAGTATGTTTTAAGGTATATAAATCATAAAAAAATTTGTTTTGTCAAACACTTCAAAATACACTGGCTGTCTACCAGTTGATCATGGAGTTAATGCTCTCTCCTGATTTTAGATATTTCTAGTAAAATAATTTACATTGTATGAGATGTTTTTTAAAAAAATATTTGTTTCACTTTTTCCTATTTAATTTATTTTTTGTTAATGTTTTATAATTCATATTTGTTGCAAGATCTATGCATAATATAGAATTGATATAATTTGTAATATGTGATACAAAGTTAAAATTCCGTTTACCTGGATATTTAATTGCAGTTATGCAGACTGCATGGAGAGAGCGAGATCCAGAAGCTAGAGTGAAAGCTGCTCATCAGGCTCTCGAAAAAAACCCAGAGTGAGAAATGGATAGTTTTCTTTTATATTCAAATATTTGCTTTCTCTTGTCTTTAAGTCTATAACTATGTTATTCAACATGATTAATGTTGTTAATACAATTGTTTTAAATTTTAATTACTTTTTGCATTCATTTTAAATATTTGCATCATAAACATATAGAGAATGTTCACATATTTGGTAACAAATTTGCAAAGATTTATATAGAAATAAATATAAGAATTTATGTTCAGTCTAATATAGCCCTTTCTTTGAACTATCATATTACATCTTGATCTCCAAGATAAATGTCTTTTTCTTAAAACGTTAAGGCTGATATTGTTCCACTCTTCACAGTTTTCTAGAGTCCATCGAGTGTTTTGGGATGCCTCTTATAGAGCATGTTTTAGAAGACCAGGTGCACAATAATTCATAGGTGACACATCAGGTGATTTGGTTGGAATGCATTTAAAGGGAATAGCTTCATTTCCAGTTTCATTTATTTTAAAAATAGAACAGTAGATTAGAGATGATTGAGTCCTATCTAAATGGACTTTAGCACAGTGAAGTTTCTTTGGATAAAGTGATGCAATTTATTCTTTAAAAATAAGTGTTAGAACATACTTCTGATAGTAATCTAGATTAGTTTTCACATTGTATTCGTAATCTGAATTACTTTCCTTTTGTTAAGTTTCTTGTTGTAATGAAAATCTTGTAATAACCATAAAACCTTTGGAAAAACTCCCCTAGTTTCTCTAAACTAACTTATTAAGTTTTTCCCCTTTTTTTAGTAATAAAAGGATCCTTTCAGCTGTAGTTAGATAAGTATAGCTAAGCTCAGTTAATTATAACTGCATATTTCCATGTTATATAGTTTTTATTCAAAAATCTGCACCCAGTCTTACAATGAAAAACATATTTTAACATTAGCCAATAAGCATTATGTTTTTTTACTTGCATTATTATATTATATCAGATTTTATAATTCTGTACACAGTTCCTGTAGAAGTATTGAAAGATTTGCAATGAGTAGTTGAATTTCCCTTTAAAGCATGAGATATGATTTGTAGAAGTATTAAAATCATGAATCTCACATTTTTTTATGATAAATGAATATGAGGATTTCTCTTTGGTTTGTACAGAAATATAGCCTTCAATCCACCATTTGTTTTTTTGGCGAAATTTTTAAGGAAAGAATATTTTAATGCAGTAATAATCAAGTCGTTGTTGCCAATTATATTTATATTTTTAAATCAATATTTAACTTTGTGGAGAAAATCAAATTTATTATAAAAATGTGTGAACATTCTCATAGAGTATATTTTTTAGTCATTGTATTCTAATTGTTTAAGCTATTATTGCTTAGTAATTTTAAGGATCTTTTGCAGCAATAATTATTGAATACTTTAGGCTTATCTTGAGTCCTCTGTTTATCACAAATAAAACCCCTAAATATCTCATCATAACCATCCCTTCTGTACAATTCATTGTTTACAATTATTAGGAAGTGTTCTAAAAGTAATGTTCCTCTTGTTTATATGCCATGAAAAGCAAAATTGTTTTAGCTGTGTAGATATGTAAAGTTAACTTTGAGAAAATGATTGCATACCAACGATTGATCAACATTAATTACCCACCACCATATTGAAATGATGCAGTGTGCCCACAGTGTATTGAAAGCGCTGGTATTGAAACTTGTGCAGCTAAATATTTTCAGAATTATGAAATTCTGTGAAAAAATTGAGTATGAGTATATATATTCTATACTTGATGATATTCTTTATAACTAAATATCATATTTCCTGGAACTGTTATTTTGAAACTTTCCAGAAAAATTATACGTATTGAAAATTGATTTGGTAAATTGCATAAATAGTTTTATATTGCTTTATGATTTATTATTTTTTCATACTACTGATTAATGTATTTCAAACAGTATTGAAAACATTTCTTTCTAAAGAATTAAAAATTTTAATATCTTGTTTAGAATTGTTACCAATT